>JBAMHV010000021.1:8409150-8469057 GCA_037177535.1 Pseudomugil gertrudae | reverse complement strand
TACATGAGATCACACAAGGCGCATTTAATTGGAAATTTGAACGGACACTCCAAAAAATCGGATTTCACAAAAAAATCAGAATTGAGCATTATGCCCTGCAGTCTGAACGTAGCCTAAGAGACACTTGTTCTCCAGTGGACAACTTACAGAAACAACACAGTCACCACTTGGATGATTGTGGGGTGGTTTTTCCAAGCCTTCACTACAGGGATTTCCTGGCACTTAAACAAAGCCACCTTGCTGCGTTTCATTCCCAATGTGCGCGTCCATCAAAACACAAAAACTTCAAAGTACACCTGGCATTTTGCTTGGCAGTGCAGTAAATTAGGCTGCGTGAGCATCATGGTTTACACACAGCATCAGCAGAAGTGTAGAGATCAGAGGGTTGGTGCCTTTTTTGACTATCCTCAAATTCATATTGGCTGACGCGATGGTGATGTGCCTCCTCTCATGCAGGTCAAGAGGTGAGACCGGAGCAGCCATTCATGCTCGTGTCGTGTCTCTTGGAGAACTGATACACGTATGTTGTAATGCAGTTCAAAAGATTCCAAGCTGAGTGCCAAGTCATTCACTGGAAGCGCTGCAGTTTTGTTTCATGCACAGTGAAGATTCTTGGCCATAACAGTCTCTGATTTGTTATTTCCTCAGATGTGTTGAAGTTTAGGTCTTACTCCTGACCATATGCACATGTGAAATAAATGATAATGAGGGAAGGTGGACAGTGCCAGTGACTAAATGTCTTAGTTGGAGGCTCTTTGTGTTATCACTTTGATCAAGTGTTTGGCCTGACATGTATAGGAATTTGTTGTTTCTCTTGGAATATAATTACTGAACACATGTTTAAAGCATTTACATACTTCAGAATGATGTGCTCTGTGTGGCGGTGCATCACCTTCATGTAATCAGAGAGTAGTAATAATTAAACTGATTCTGGTAACAAAAGGCAATATTCATACTGTGTATTAATGCAAACTGTTGATCCTTGTAATGAAATTCTAATAAAATTCTTACAATCTTGACATTTTCCTAACAATTTCTCTTAAAATTCAGATCATAGACTTGTAAAGATAAAAGTTATTCACAAAGGATTTTTGTCCTCAGTCCAAGATAAAGAATTTTTTATGGTGCCAAACAGGACATTTATGAGATTCGAGAGTTTTCTGAACAGATTAGGTCATGCGGCAGGGATCGGGTTTGTGGTTTATCTCTTTAGAAATACACATCTCCCGCCTGGGATAATAAAAATGAGAGTGATCACAAGAAGATATTTGGCAAACTGAAAAATCCAGCAGCGCAGCATGGATGACTCGAATCTTAAAAGAGATTTATGCTCTCAAGTAACAGGCTGGTTGGTTTTGTAGTCGACTTGCTTCTCTACTTTTTATTGAAGATTTATATGAAAACCAATAAGACTTCTTAATTAGGTTGGCTAGTTTTACAGAGAGACTTTTTATGTCAGTGTCTGAGATTATCACTCATCTTCCTACTGAATAATTAATTAATTAAAAGTAAAGATAATATAGTTCACATATCATCGTAATGAAGTAACATTTTCATCCATTATAAGTATTTGGTACAGATGTTGATTATTCGTTAAATTGGTGATCAAACTGATTGGTTCTTTCTTTTCCTTAAACTCAATCTTACATCCCGATAATTAGTTAAACATTAACGAGATGAGAATCTTTACTCCTCCTTAACTTTCTTTCGGACTAAACCAAATGCTTAATAAGACATATCCATCTTCAGGGTTTAATTGCTCTATTGTGTTTGATGTCGAGCTGAATGAAACTATCAACTCCATTGATAATAAATGCAGGAATATAATAATGATGATAGAATAATAGTTCAGTCAGCTTGCTATTTCTATTTAGTAGTTTTGGTTTTAAGGAAGAAAGCTACGGACTGAAAAACAATATTTTTATACCTTACATCTCTAATTATTTTTTTCTTGTCTCATTTTTGTTTTCATTTAAGCCTACCTCATGTTTTACCTCATGTTTGTCTCATGTATTTGTACTGTGTTCTAATTCAACAGCTCTTTTTTGGCACCATCAGTTTACTAATTAAAACTGCATGGCCATCATTTGATACCATAAAACCTTGTTTTTCCACTTGTCTGCTCAGACCGTGTAATCCTGGCAGGGTTGTTGCAAATTGCTTTCAAATAACCTAGAAGAAGGTGGAGGGATGGTTCCTCCTCAGGCCACAGGGGCCTTCATAATGATGACATCAGGCAGGCAGAGCAAGTCATGATTTCCCTCTGTGCCCCCTGATCTGAGAGGTAGAGAGGGTAGCGGTGAGCTCATGGTGGGAGGAAGTCCCTTTGCCATTTAAACGGTGTAAAAAGTCAGGAGGACCGACATCTGGCTAAGCCTAGGAAGTGAGACAGGATGCTTTGCAGGCCAGGTGTCAGTGTTAAGAGTGGAAAAACACAACTATGATTTGGATTGGAAGCTATAACAGGGTTTGCCACCTCCTGTCTGCCCTGTCCCATGATGACTTCAGAACCCCTTGTTTTCCTGTGTCACATCCTATCCCCTGTACACACCCTGGAGATTTAGCATCTGGGTCGGCAGCTGCCAGCTGTGGGTGCTGCCTGCAGTCTTTTTAAAGGATGACGTAAGAGGCCATTATCAAATGTTTGTCTCCTTTTCATTTAGTGTCCTGTTCGCCTTTGCGAGTGGAATGCTGTTTGTACTCTCTGAATGAAGAAACTTGCAGGGGCTTGTGATACAATTAGCACAGCTGAGACATGGTGTGTGCATGTGTTTGTGTGCACATGTCTACTGATTTTCATAACCAAGTGTGTAAATGTGGATTTTTGTGTGCTTTGTGCATGTGCATATCCTATATCTGAATATTTCTTTGTGTTTTTAGGTATACGGAGCTTATTCCATGTATAAACATGTGATGTGTGGCCGAAAATCACATGCAATGATTGTTAATATATGGTTTATATCCTCACTTGTGTGGTTGTTTACAGCCCTTCATAAAACATAGGTGTGATTTTAGAGCACTTGGCATGATCTCCAAGGCAAGGTTTGTCTTTGTCTTGCGCTGCTGACACTCAGTCAAAGCAGATCAGTGAGATCCAGATGGTTTTTACAAGACTGGCTTCAGCATTCTGGGATCAATCCCACAGCATAGGTAGGGCTGTCTGCCTGCCTGTCTGTCTGTCTGAGAGGCACGCGCCTCCTCTAGGTCACTCACATGAGCTCAACTTCCAGATCGTGCAGCGTGGGCTCAGTAATTGACTTAAATTCAAATGCTCATCATTAAACATGCCCCTTGCAGCCATGGTCGAGCTTTGTTCATCGACCCTGGTTTTAATTCTTCCTCCAGTCTAGTGCAAATTCCAGGATGTTTCACCCTGGTTTGCCACAGTCAGACAAAAGAAGCAGTTCCTAATCTAGTCATGCAGACTGAGGGGGTCATGAAAAGATCTAATGTGTTTAATCACACAATTCTGAGATCACATTGACACAAATGCATGCACACAAACTGGAATCAGTCATTTATAATGCTTTTGGCTGCCAGATACTTTTTTGTTAATAGCTGGTGATCAGTCCATTCATGCAAAATGTCGTTATTATCTTTCAGTAATTAGTCATGCGTCTCTTTTCTAATGTTAGATGAGAAACTCTGTACACTTAAACAATGACATGGTATTATTTATTTAACTAAAACAACATTATTTCAATATCAATATGCCTCTTCTTTAAAAAGCTATGAGTTAACTAAAGCTGTGACCAACACAGCATCTCTCAGCAACACTTTTTCTGTTGCACGCGCTCAGTACACCTAAACTTATTCAATGTTAATATTCATAAAATACATCACTGATGGGTATCGTTTTTGTCTTTACTGCATTTATGAGACATTAATCAGAAGTAATATGTTTATGGTCTTGTGATTATTTGATTGGCAGATCCAATGTGAGACGAGGACCCCCTGACTCCTCTCCGCAGCACACCGGGAGCTCTCGTACTGTGAAACGTTACCCATCATCTTCTGGGCCAATAACTTCCAATGCTCTGCCTAGTAGCAATGGCTATGCTAATGGGCATAGCCCTGAATACAGAAACTGGTATGGACACAGGGATGGACATAGCAATACACCTTCCTCTAATGGTCACAGGCCTGCCAGCGACAGCCAGCTGCATGGACAGTTCAACAATGTTTTGCCACCAGCAGGTAAGAACAAGATACCAAACAAGTTCATTATCTCATAAATCCTTCTAATTAAAATTGAACCAGAAAAATTAAAACTGAGTATCCTCAAAACAAAGTTTGTTCCACTCTTGCTCATCTCACCCTGTCTTTGGTCTGCATCACACAGACAGACTTTTCATATCAAGGCCGTGTTCACAGTGCGCTTGCACACTCACATACTTTGGAGCCACTGTCACCTTTGCTTCATGACAGGCCCTGAACCCTGGCGCCTTTACTTACAGTAAAAAGACATGTGACCTTGTCTTTGCTAATCTTTATTCTCTTTTAACTTAACTTTTCTCTGATGTGTTATCCCGTGCGCACAGCTGTTCTTGGGTTTTTTTTTTCTCCTGGTGCCAGAGCAACGGCTGTTGAACAGATTCCCACCATTACACATTGTTCACTTGCACTTACTCTCTCTTTGTCTCCCTCACACATACACATATCCAAAACACCTTCTTCCAAAGATAAAGGGCTTGGACACTTGCCCGTAAATGTAATAGTATTCTTCTCCCCTTTTGCGGGCCTGTGGCACATCGCTCGTTCAGCTGCAGCGTGCCACTGGCCTACCGTCAGCACACACCCTCGCACACTTATAAACCTCTCTTTGCCCAGACAGGGAGTGTGTCACTGCAAGGCTGAAGGAGGAAGGATGCAGCTTTTTTGCTGCCTGTCTCTGCTGCTACTTCTACTCAAGCAGGTGTGTTTTGGTCTTCCAGGAGCCAACCTCACTTCCAACCTGGACCGTATTAAGATCGTCTTCACACCTATGATGTGCAGAAGGGTGTGCAATGGTGGGCGCTGCTACAACAGCTGTGAGAAGGGAGACATCACCACAGTGTACAGCGAAACTTTGCTGCAGCAGCAGCAGCAGCAGAACCAGGGCTTCAGACTCTGTGAGTGTGGACTACAGGCCTTTTGATCCTTGTATGCTTGTCTTTGCTCTTCCTTATCCTTTAATTTCTCACTTCAGCCTTTCTAAGTGTCTCTTATGCTTACTTTTTAACTCTCACACATGTTCCTTGTGTCTCCATTCTGATATCTTTTTCCTTTTTTTATGGGGTGTTCTAGACAAAATGTGTTCCCGGTAGCATGTTGTCTGTTCTGAAAAGTAAGCTCAGAGAGGAGCCAGAGTGGTGCAGATTAAAAGTTAAGAGCTGTGCTAAAACCTGTCCCTGTCAAGGAGACAGAGACGTGGGTAGGGCAGATTAAAAGTGGGCTCTAAAAAGCAGCAAATCTCCCCTCATAGGCACACACGTGGAGCCCGTGGTCCCACGCTTCCAGCACTTAGCCCCATCTCCTTGCGGTTTGCACCTCGCGGTTGGCCCCGCTGTTAACCATTTAACATGCTCCCTGGGAGAGCAGGAACGAAGGAAAGCAGAGAGGGGGAGGCAGAAAGAGTAGCAGCATGAACAGGATTTTATAGGGATTACATTAAACCTGCAATTTATCCAGTGGGCTTTGCTCTAAATTCACACAGGAGTGTCCATGGGAAGGGAGGGGGCAGTCAATGGCAAGGGGAAGGTCGCAACCCTGAATGTTTCTTAGCTTTCTCTTGAGTTTTAAGGCTCCAACAAAGACTAATTAATACCTATGGATTAGAAGTGAAAAGTGTACATACCACCCACATACACACACACAATCCACTTTCTGCATGGAAGCACTATGCTATTCAGTGGGAATTTAACTGATTTATAAGTTATAAACAGGTTGCTGCTGATGGTTTATGCCTGCCATTAAAAGGGTTTTGGAAGATGACGTTAATACTCTAAACACTTCAGTGTCCTAACAGAGGCCTTCCAGAAATATTAAACTCCAAACACCTCCGCTTCTTCCTGAACATTTTCTTTCTATAGGCTACCCTGATTTATGTCCCAGTAATCTCCCTTCATTATGTAAAACCATGTGTTAAGGAGCATGTTAAAAAGAAAATACTTTCCATTTAGGCTTGCATCCTGCTTGGCTGTGCATGTTTGTAGAGGAATGTGAAGTGGACAGCAAACAGTTATCTCATGCTGTTGTTATGTTGCATTCACAGTGCAGTAAAATCTGACTGGATGATTGGGGGAGGTCTCTTGATTCACACTCTGTGCACAACACTTACATAGAAGCTTTAGATATTAGACAGGGTAGAAGGGGAGGCGTCTGTTTATTGAGTGATAAGTGCGCGTCTCTGTTTGGTCATTAAGAGTCAGTTCAGACTGGTTAGATGGGGAAAGCAGTGCATGGATACATGAGTAAGATGTTGTCTAAGAATAGTTCCTGTGTCTTGTTGTGCTGGAACCGGGCTGAGTTGAACCAGTGCAGACTTGCATCCCACATTGAGAAGTTTTAACAGCCTCCTTGAGTTGATCATGTAGGATTTGAAGTCACAGGAGGCCTTCCTGTGCATCTAAACACCAGCACTCGTCTGCGCCTCCACTTCTTTTTCAGCTGCATGGCTCTTTCTATCTTTATTTCCAGTCCTCTCTCTTTTCTGTTTTCAATCTCTTCTGTTTGCATTCTTTCCTAATCCCTTTCAGTCTTTATTTGTTACTCTTCTATTTTTATTCCATTCCTCCCTTTTGTCCTCCCCCGGTCTCACTGCTGTTAATGCTGTTTGACAGGGTGCTCATTCCTCTACATGCCACCGAGACTGTCCACTGTCTCTGTTCTCTGTTTGTGTGACTGTTTGTCTCAGAAAGACACAAAGGATGCAGCTCCCCAGCATGATTCCATGACAAGCGGTCTCTTTCATCTCGTAGTATGTGGACCATTCATATCTAACCGTGTTGTAAAACATTTCCTCATGTTTGTGTTGTACTGCTAAGCTCAAAACAGCACAGAGCTGGGTATTTTTATTCTTTGCTTCCCAGAATTGTTCCTTATTCATCAGGAATGGATAGTCTGTTTGCTTACTTTGCTTGTCTTTGAATTTTAATTGAGGTCATGTAGGGGAAATCTTTAGAAGGGAGCAGGCCCAGGTATGCAGGGTGCTTGCCTGGCACCCATCGCTTATGCTAAAAGATAAGAGTTATGAAAGGTTTGTGAAGGGAGCACTGTGAAACACCATCTGGCCATTGCTGGCTTACTTTTCCCCCCTGGTGAATTGCAAACTATAAATCAAATTGTAGACAGTTTGTTTTGAGATCCAATTTACTTTGGAGACAGTGGCTCTCCTTTGAAATTTTTACTAGACTGGATAGTTTGGCAAATTTCTGTTTTCTCTCCCCCGGTTAGCCAAACAAGTGCTCCATGCACTTGTTATTTTCTCCTAATTGTTATTGGATGAGTCACCGATCATCACTCTCCACTCTGTTCAGCGGTACAGATGTGAGGCAAAAACATGCCCGTAAAGGAGGTACAGCGAGAGGAAGTGCCATGCTTCTGCCCTTAATACAAAGTTAAAATTTTATAAATGTCACGATGAATGAGGTGTCTGGTAGTGAAGCGGAAAACAGCACGATCATGGTTTATCATTTGCAAACAAAGTCTACCAACAGGAAGCCTATAAGCTTATTTTTCCTCAATTAAAGCTATTGATTCTGTTTCTTATTTGACCAAATTCTGGTTCAACTAAAAGTAACATTTTGTCTTTGCTAATCTTTTATTTGTTAACCTTTTTCCTCTTCTGTAGTTTTTTGTCAAATCCCCTGCCTGAATGGAGGCCGTTGCATCGGCAGGGACTTGTGTTGGTGTCCATCAAACTCAACAGGAAAGTTTTGCCACCTGCCAGTACCACCCCCAGCAAGACCCACTCCTCACAGTCGCAAGGATGCAAACCACCAGCGATCAAACTCTCCATCACACTCCATGTACACTCTGCCATTGTCCAATCAGCAAGGTAAACTTTATACAGTACATCTGTCTTTATAAGTTATATAATCCACATATTCTATCAGTCTTCCAGAGTGAAGATTAGTGGTTCAGTATTAAACTCATCTGTGTATTGAGATATTCTTGGGAAAAACACTGAGCACTGATTATAATGTGTTTGTAATTGTAGATAACTTTTTTTTTTTTGCATTTATGCACCCCAGGATGTGACATGGTAGGTCATATGACTGGTTAAAATGGCACAATATGACAGCTGTGTCCCAACTCTGTCTGGTCCTGTCCCAATACCCACACTTCTACCTTCATGCACCTGGATTAAATGTTCATGTTAAAGAGTACAAGTCTGTTGTTTGTCCCAATTCTCCAGAGTAGATGTTCGTCCCGTCCCCCTTGCACCCTCAGTTTACAAGAAGTGTATACAACAAACAAACAAAAAAAAGATTGTTATAAGTAAGTAAGTACAGTTTATTTGAATGAGAAATATATTGTCAAGTGTAATGTAAATCATTCTAAACAGATTTTAATTAGGTGATGATGTACTTACGCGTAGGGATGGCTGGATAGTCAGTTTTATTCTCATGGACTGTTCTCTTTCAGAGGAAACTAAGCTGCAACATTAGCTTCATGGATCTTTGCCTGAGACTGGTTTATAGTGAAGTGTTATACTTCTGTGGACCAGCTGTTGAGGTCAGACTCTATTTTGAGTAAAATGACGAAGGGATGACTCAGTGGAAGTCCTCACTTTGTTTGCACAATCGTGCTTTTATCAAAACATAAGTGTTGATCAGAAACAGAACAAGGCAGGGGAATTTTACAATCCTATAAATATATGAAGGGAAAAGATTTGCAATGCTATTTTCAGCTGTTTTTGTCTCTTTTTAAAAAACTCTTCTTCATCAGTACCTCAGTCTATAGAAAAGTAACTTGTTTTATGTTTATCAAAGGTAGGATCCAGGTGCCTTTGTTTTATAAGCTTCATAGAAAAGAAAAGATGCACCCTACATTTGTTCCTTAAGTGCAGTATAAAGAGGCAGATTCACATTGGGGACTCTCGATAAAGTCGTTTGAGTTTGTTGTTTATCTGTTAGATTATGATTCATGAGAGTGGGTTAGAATTGTGGTAAACGCTCTGGCACTGACTGATGATACATGCCTCCCCTCTGTCACAAACACAAATGCATAGCAAGATCATGGCTCTTTAGTAAATCTGTTTGTGGTATTTAAAATAATTTGCTGTAAACCAGAAAATCTGAAAGCTTTTATGTGTTGTTGAAATTGCATCGTAGTGCTCCACAGCTGGGGTTTCTCAGTATACTCTGGATCTCTTAATTGGGAGAGCAAATGACACTGTGTGTTGAACAAGTTTGTGTAAGATAGTTGCAGTAAGTGTAAACGTCTTTTATCATTTAGCTTACAATGGTTTCCCTTGCAATATTCTAAATATGACTAAAACTCCTCCCTGTGTTTCTTTTTCTCAAGTGTCTCTCCATCCGTCCTTGGTGAATGTCCACATTCAGCACCCGCCAGAAGCTGAAGTTCAAGTCCACCAGGTAGCTCGAGTCCAACCTGGGCAGAGACAAGCCACCACAGAGGGGGCTCACTCTGTGCAGCAGCGCTCCCAGCCAGGAAATGGACACGAACACACCAGTGAACATGGCAGCATACGTCCACACACCAATGGGCACAGAAATGGCCATGTTACAACACACACCCACCACAATGGACATGTTGGAAGATGCTTTCAAGAGACAGTCGATGGACAGGTATTAGACATTAATGCTTTAACATGCATGTGTCATTCACACCTGCACAACATCTAGGGGGCAAAAAAGCTCTTTGCATGCTGTTCCATACCCAGTTAGTGTGTATCATCTTTAAAACTGGGGTAAAATGTCCTGTAAGTATTAGTAGGTCAGAACAAGCTGGAGAAAGTACAAAAGATTGGTATAAGTTTATCTGATCTACTTACGAAGCTGTCTAAAGGACCTGTAGTCATGATTTTAATGGCTATTCAAGATCAAGATGAACATCCCTCATTAGTATTTCTGACACTGAATCAGTGCTATCCTGCATTACAATCATATTAAATCTCCTTTATGTAATCACACAACTGATCAGATCACTTTACCCACATCCATGTTACCATGTCAGCTGGATTCAGCCAATTCATTCAGTAGTAGGTTAATGCATTTACTGAATAAGCATGTCAGTGATGCTTTAGCTAAGATGCAGTCAACATGGTAGGCGCCAGTACATTCCATGACAATTTCACGGCGATGAACTCATATGTGTCCTAGTTGAGCCAATGTCTCTCAACCTCCCCTTCGTGCAAACGGTCACGTTGCAATAAGCCATGTCTCAGTGATTTGAAGAGTCGAATACACAACTGTCTGGCATTGCTCTAATTCCTTCTGTACAAATACGTAACATGTTTTACTTAACATTTGCACTTTCTGCACACTGGAAAAAGTTTTGCGCATAAGAGACAAATGCAGAATAAGAATAAGAAAAGGGTCCATCGCCAGACCTGCTCTGATAGCTGCCATCTTGAAATTGCAGGGATTCCTTATGTAATGTTTAGGATTTATCATGTACAGTCAAGCCAAACTGCTCATCTAACCTCGTTCCACTCTCTAATAAAGACTTGTTATGATTCAGAATAACAGGGAGCAGGGTTAAGCTTTAAGTTCTGACCATGTGGTCTCTGTGTGGCTGCAGAGAGGAGACTTTTCTGTAAAAAGGATGCAGGCAAAGCCATAGAGCAGGAGCTTGGCTAATCTAAGGAATAAAACTGCATGTGTTTTCCTTTCCTGCCATTAAGTTTTTAGGTTTTCAGTTGTGACAGGGCATGAATCCACAATGAAGTTGTTTTTGCCAGAATTAGCTCCAATTTTCACTAATCTGGTTAAATAGAGTTTGAAAATAAACTATGTAGTCATCTGGCCTGATAGTAGCCGGGATAAGTTCCAGTCCTTCCTGTGATCCTGCATTAGAATAAGTGGGTATTGAGAATGGATGGAAGGATGATTACTGTAAGTAGTCACAATGGCAATGATCTTAGGAAGAAAAAAAACAAAATGTTATCAGGCAGTTTGTGTTCTTTTCTTTCTCAATAGCTTTTATTCCTAAAAGAAAAAAACTCTTAAGTTCTATCAAATTGGCCAAAAATCCAATACGTTTTATAGGATTCTCCCTTCACAATTAACCTTAATGAGGTTCACTAGAAGGTTTATAGTCGGTTGTCTTTTTATCCTCCAATAACCCGAATAATCCCAAACACGTCCTGCTATCGCTTCATGGTGAAAGCTTTTTTGCACACTGTGACACACTGTAACACTATCTAAGGCACAAACACTTGCACACAGCATCGATGCACAAGTTTGTTATTTTCTAAAACTTAAATTTAACACAGATGTGTGTTGTTGCAGTGTGAAAAGCCTTTGCCAGGCCTAACCAAACAGGATGATTGCTGCGGAAGTGTTGGCGCCTCATGGGGTCTTAACAAGTGCCAAAAGTGTCCAACTAAACCAGGTAAGCTCCCTGGGCTAAAGCTATCAGGCCTAAACATCTTTTAACTATGATGCATTATAAGTTCACTTTTCATGTTCATTTTTTGGTGTTCCTGTTTTTATGATTGTTTCAGATAGAATGTCAAAACTTGAGTGCTGTTTATTGATGAGATTAGCGAGTGATTTCTTTTATAATCCTTGGCAGACATTGTTTATGTTTTACAGACTTTTATCGCAACATCTATCACAGGCTTAAACACATCTAATGACAGATGATTAGCATGCAGCAGTGTTCATTAGACGGCTTTTTAATATGCTCCCACACCCAGTGATTCAAATTAAGCTGTATTTTCTCTCATAAAACCAAAACTAGGGAGCAAATGAGAATGCATTTAGCATACAGATGAGATGGAGGCACACTCAGAGGACCGGCAAAGAGAACATTGCCTTGAAAGAATGAGGAAATAAAAAATGTTCCAACCAGAGCTGCGGTAGGTTTGGGGGAAAGCAGCAGGGTGGTTTTATGCCGGCGAGCAGGGTGGGTGGCAACACTGTCCGCTTCAGGTGGAGACCATCATGCGGCCTGACAGCTATGTGTGTTATTAGTCCCCATTTTGTCCCCAGACTGGTTTAGACCCCAGAACAAGCATATAGTATGGTGCCATGTGGGAGATTCAAATATGTTCCAGCTCCCTTTAGTAGTGTTATGGCACTTTCCACAGATGCCACTTGGCTGTCAGATCGCCTGAACATTGTTTGACTAGCTTAATCAGAAGCAGACCCTCTTTGCCTCCTCCATCAATAATGCATTTCAATCCATTCTTTTCCCTCTCACTCTTTGTCTCCCTCAGCATGCCAAATTCCCGCTCCTTCTAAAGCCCAGACTGGGTCTCTTTTGGTTCCCAGATGTTTTCCTCCGCTCCCTCCTTTGAAGTTTGGGGGTGAAGAGACTGAATACTCTTATTTCTCATTTTTGTGTGTGTTTTTGGGAGGCAACAAGCTTTAGGCTGAGGTGTCACACGCAGGAGGACATTAACGGACAGTGAGAATGATGGAAGGGAAAAAATTATGTTAAAATGAAGTCATGTCAAACGTCCCCAAAGGCCTTGGTGGGAGCTTTAATAAGAGAAATACTCTGAATTCCTCTAGAGTGTTATTGATCAGAGTTTAGACACTTGGATTTATCACTAAGCCACAGCTTGTTCTCCTCTGAATGGCTTGAAGTTGGATCTGTGCCTTTAGCATATGTTTGACAGGAATTAAATGCAGCATGGAGACAACAGCTCTTCTAATTTCATTGTGAATGAGTCTGTTGTCAGCTTGAGGTGGAGAGAGAAGTCATATATTTATACAAGTCTCTTGTGTTCCCTGTTAAGTATGTGATAATTATGCAATAAAAATGCAGCTTTTCTAGCATTGATTAGTTCATAGCTAGTTGCAAAGTACATTTTTGAATGAAATCAAACTTTTCATTATACTTGTAGAGGATGCCCCACTGTTTAATAAGATTCTGTTTCATACATAATTTTTAGTCTTTCCTTTGTTTCTCCACTTTACTATTAGCATCAGCTTGACTTGACAGTGATGTAGATTCATAATATACTGTTTCTATTAGTGTCTGGATGTCTGTGTCTGTACGAATACAAATTTCAGAGAAGCTTATGATAATATATTATTCAGTATCATAGAACTTTATATCACTGTTTTGACAACAAAGATGGAATTTTGTGTGTTTAAGGATTTATGTGAAGGAGGACTGTAGTTATAAAGGCAGGAATGCCAGTGTGTCCCATCTCAGTGGGAGCTGAAGCCTTTAATGAGCCAAGGCCTTTAAAAGTCACATGTTGAGGATTCCTGGCCCGTAATGAGATCCAGATCAACCCAAACAAGCTTTAGTCAAATCTATTCCTTTGGCTGCAATGAGGTGGAGTAACAAAACGACCCTAAGCTTAGCTTTCATTTTATTTTATAACACGAGTTTGTGAAACTAAAGGAAGGATGGTCAAGCTTGTCCTCAAAATGAAAACTAGACAGTAAGTTGTTGGGTAAAAACAGGATGTGAACAAACTTTTGACAATTAAATTTCACTGTAAGACATGGTTAAAGAGACCAAATCAAGACTAGTAAGTTAAGATTGATGTTATGTACCTTGCCAGGTCTTGATTGTCAATGCCTCTGGTAACCTAGCAACCATCGGTAGAAAATTAGAAGATAATTCAGTCAATGTGTAGCAAAACTACCTTGTGTAGACCACTACTGTTAGCATTCTTAAAACTAGCATGCCAATAGAGCTAACCAATAGGACCGACTAAGCATGCTTTCAACTAGGAAGTAGCATTTATTGGGGAACAGTATTTTGTGCAGTTCTTAGGAATAGTCCTTTCTTCATTCATTTTCTATACAGCTCAATCCCATTCAGGGTCGCATGGAAGCTGGAGCATATCTTTAGGAATCTTTAGGGCTCTTTAGGAAGATGTTTAGTTTATGTAAGCATATTGCCGCTGCCCAAGTCTTACCCAGCATGACTTTATGTTACAATGCTGACAGCCACTCCTTCATTTTTTCTTTACAGCTAAAGGAATTTAGCAAGCAACGTTCCCATGTGTCATTGATGGGCAGCCTTTCTCCATATAATTCTTCCTGTCAGTGATGCTGGGAGCCTTCTCTGGGTGTCAGATCAGACATCTTCTGAGCATTAAGTAACTACCACACCCACAGGAGCCTTGGCTAACTCTAATTCTGCCTCCCAGTGCTGACGCAGCTGTGCAAGCTCCTTTCTCCTTTCTCCTTACCGATTTGCTCTGTAATGGGTATGCTATTCCTCTTACAGAATGGGGCCCACAGAGCTCCCCCACATGAACTCATCCCTCCCAAATCTTCCACATATTCCCAAGACTTTTAATCCAACATCTATAGTGAAGCCACAGCTTGCTTTTATTGTTTTTATTAGCTCCCATCAAACAGAAACAAAAAAAAGGAAAGATTTAATCCCAGAAGCAGACAACAAAATAATGCTCCACATTAATGTCATATCTCTCTAATATATTTGACTTATGATGCTGATTTAGTGTTATCCCTTTACAATTAGAATGATGAAACTATTAGCTAAAGAATCAGTGTGGCTAATCACCACTAAGCTGACATTACTACTGTGACAAATAAATCTTTGTTGGAAAAAGATGGATATGAAATGTTTGATTCCTCTCTAATTGGAACCAAACTAGCATTAGGAAGGATTGTGACATGCCATCTTATAAAACGAGCCCAGGTGGTTAATCTTCCACAGTGAATTGGATTGGATTATTGAGGAATGCAAGTCTGTTTCGAATGCATTTGATGTGGGTTACACTGTCATCAGTATCTTTGAGAGGGGCGTTAAACTAAATAGTCAAACTGCTAAGACAGATATTGAATACATATTTTCATACCAATTACAAATATGTCTTCAGTAAAGACAGCAAAAACTCCCCATCAAAGCCTGTTTGTAGCTGCTTTATGTTATAAAACAGCTTAAGAGTGCTAATGACTGAGCAAGTCCAGTGCATTGCAACGTCAATTACAAGGTGTTGATATCAATATCATGTGTCCTCACAGTTTAAGCTGCGTTCAGACCGGTCAAGCGTTTTGGCGTCCAGGCGTCTGATTTACATGTTAAGTCAATGTAAACCCGCATCTAGAGGCGTCCAGTGAATTTGCGTCCAGCGCGGCGCTAAACGCAAATTCACGCGTCCATTTTCACGTGTCTTTGCGGGGAGGTCGCTTAAAGCTGCGTCCGCCGCCTGGACGTGCCACCCGGTGTCGACGCCAGAGTTGGAAAATCTGAACTTTCGGCGTCCAGACACTGAGAGTCCACCAATTAGCGACTAGCTCCTGTGAGGTAGTGATGTTTCATCGTTTGCTCCAGGAGCTACGCCTGGATGACAGTCTCTTCCAGCGGTACTTCTGTCTGTCCCGGGCCCAGTTTGACGACCAGCTGTCCCGCATTGGTGAGCGGATCACTTCCTGGTAAGTGATCCGCTCACCAATGTGGCCTTATGTCACCAGCAGTCTCTGGACCATGCCAGGCTGGCAAAGACATTCTGCTTTGGAAGAAAATTAGTTTCCTCTACATTGTTTGTACCAATCAAGCATTGGCTCAAAGACCTGGAAGAGATGGTCACGCCTATGGAGACACCCCGAATACCTAAAAGCCTCTGTGGTGATTAAAGTGCTCTGTTAGCCTTCTGTCAGTGGCACCAGTTTGTCCTGTGGCGGCTTGTCAGGAAGTAAATTGCTGGAGAAGATCCCGAGTAGGCCTTGGCTTTGGTATTGGTTGTTTTCCTATAGAGTAGCTGGTAATGAAATGGCATCCATCTCTCCTTCCTTCTCCCCTATGTTCTTAGGCTTAAAATAAGGAAACTAAACACTGGTTGTGTGAGACTGTGTTGGGTTGTCACTGTGTGTTGTTTGAAAATCTGGCTTTTTTTGTTGTTTTTTTTAAGTCTTTTTTTAATGTTTTGAGGCATGTGATTGATGGACCAGCTAAGTTGTCTTAGAAGAACAGCCTGCAGGCCGGGAGGTCTGGAGAGGGATTGTACCATATTTAGCAATTAAAGCTTTCTGTATTGCTAGTGGCCTAACAAACGCTAAACCCCTAAATCTCTCTCTCTTCTCAGCTTCCTGCCTCTTTTTCTGTTTGTTGACAAAGCTTTCCTGCCTTTTGAACACACCACTGTGTTTTTCATTGCCAAGCAAATTTAACTTTGGTATCATAAGGAGATTTGAAGGATTGATTCGGATTTAGGGTTGGGACAACACCAGCAATCAAGAAACCCCAAGGAATTTGAATTACGCTTTCAGGTCATGGAATTTGTGCAGAAATTATTGAACAGTCTCCAGTGGAATGCAAAACACAATTGAATGGAGAAGAACAATAAATTAGTGAGGGGTTACAAAATCTTTTGTTGAACCGGGCTAAATGGAAAGAGAACACGTCAAAGATTTTTGTCTGTACCTTTTGTGGATATGGAACAAGTCTGGGTCTACAGTCTTTGTAACCAAGGGTGACACTAATGATGCGCAGCTTGAGCTCACTCTTGCAATCCACTGCCCATGTAGCTCTATATTTTCAACACAAATGATTGTAGAAGCAAGCATGGGAACTGGCACGTCATCAAACTTTCTAAACAAACATACTTTACTTCAGCAATAAGGAATGTTTTATGGTCAAGTTGTTCATTTTAAGTCAGACTCAGACACAAAATTCACTTATATTAGTTTATCATTGAACAGAAAGAAGAATAAGACGATGTAGGGGAGATCTGTTAAACATCCTAAACCAGCTTCATCATTTTGTAATCGTGTGGACCAGGCCATAAGCTAGATCATATTTAGCTTCTGCTGAGTTCAGCAGCTGTTTTTTTAAAATAACTGCAAGCAAATTATCTCCAGAGAATAAAAAACATAAACTGAACTGAACTCCAGTAACAACACTTTTAGAACCAGGGAGCACATAATGAGATGTTGGGATCTTTTGGCCAAATTAGGTCCTATGTGCAAATAAAGTTTGATCAACATATTCCTCTAAATCTATCTGGTAAAGAATAAATGGGAATATGTCAATTTGAAGTATGAAAGTTGCACAAGGTTGTTGCAATTTCTTGACCTTTTGTCAGGTTCAGACTGAAGTTCTTGAATGTGGAGGTCATTTTTATGTTAATAAGCTTTTGTGAGACTCCTTGACCTCACTTACCTGGGTTTCCTTGGCATATACACCCTGCTGTCACTCAGGATTGACGTTCCTTGATCACATCACTGCAGGAGGACATGTCCATTGCCCTACCACCACAGCTCATTACTCCAAAACTTTGGAAGGGGATTAGGAGGGTGTGGAGAAACGAAAGGAGGTGGCAGACAGGAACGAGGGCGTTGCTTTGACACAGTCCCCCCTGTTTTTTTTAACTCATTGCCCCCTTCTGCTGACCCACTTCTGCTCTGTCAACCCTCAGGTACACTGACCCTGCCTGGTCGACTAGGTCACAGCAGGACCAAACACAACTCAGCTTCTCAGACCTCATTTACAGAAAACCTGCATGTGCCAGACATTCCAGTCACTCATAGGAAAATGACACAAACTCGTGACTGATTGTTGACCTTATCCTTATGGAAACAGAATCACAGGATTGCTGTTGTGGGAATTTAAACCACCTTCTGTACAGTTCATACTGTCATTTTATTTATAGTGAACCTAAAACACGACTGGGTAAATCTTTTAAACAAATAGTGGAGTAAAGATGGATGTTCCCTGTGTTTGTGTTGGTTTTGATGTCTGGCGAGAAGAAGTATGATCTTGTCTCGGCCTGGTCAACGCAGAAAGCATCCAGATGGCCTTACACATCATACCACAACACCCTTTTGGTTTACTTTAGCCATGGTCCCTTACTCTGAGCACTCTGGTAGGGAAAAAGTTTGTTTTCTTTGCTGGCAAAGCAGTGATGCTGTACTCTTTTTTTTTTTATTTTTTGGTACCTGCTTCACCTTTTTTTCAGCCCTTTACTGTTGTGACAACAGATTCAAATTTATGTTTTATTTAGATCTAACCTGTTTTTTATTCCTTCAGTGTGAATTCAGACTGTCATCACTGTGTTTGTTTATATTTAAATAAATAAGAAATAATACACACCATGTATTTCCTCTCACTGGATGTAGAGATCTAGAGATTTGCTAGAAAAACTTAAATCACTGTCTCACCCTGCCGTTCACAGCACTCAAAGCCATCTCATTGGGCAGACACTGCCGAACATCCAAATAGTTCTTTGTGTCCTAAGATAAAGAAAGGAACCCTTTTAATATGGATTTAATGTTGTGGCTGACCTACCGGTATGTAAATGTTAAGTCTACTTGCATGATAAAACCCCAAAAAACAAGCCTTATACTTTACTGTGGTAAAAGTCAAACTCATGATTTTAAATGACCTAAACATTTTGGACTATTTAATGATGTTTTTCCAAGTTAAGAATTATTTAGAAAAACATCTCACATTTATTTGCTGATGTTCTGATTTGTTAGAGGAGCTTATTGAAGTATCTCATTCCACCAACGAACGCCTCAGGAAATTATTTCTCCCTGCTGCTATCAACACTCCCACTCTTCCACCAGTGACTGATGTTATGTAGATACAAATACTAAAAAAAAACATTTTTATTACTTAGTATTCTTTGCTGTTGCTGCTTCTTATTATCTTAAATGGAGTAATTTTAGAAAAGAATTTCTATTTATGGATGAAGCACACCACAGAAAAGTTCTGCAATCACTAATTTAAGTCATCTGACTTGTAACTATAATGTAAATAGATGGTGAAAAACAGCTTTATTATACTGACAACCATGTCTTCACAGCTCTCCTCCACCAAGGTCACATTCTAACTTCCAAAATCACATGTTGGATCTTTCTACATGCACCGTAGAGAAACTTGTCATATCAATTCATGTCACAGAAAGTTCTTTGATCAATAATCACTCCATCTTTTCTCCCAAACATACAGAATTCTACACACCAGCCTTTTCTCCCTCTTTCTGTCAAACATGCAGATAGAGGACAGGCTCATTCAAACACAAACAGGCTCTTTCCTGGCCATATGATAGTCACATTGACCTGTCTGTACACTTAATGGAGCATGATGAGGCCTGACTGGGTGCCAGATGACTAATGACACTGTGTTACTGACAGTCTGGTCACACTGGGGCTTTAACAGACATTATTTATTGTAGCACCTCCGTAAACCTTTAACGTAGACACCTGAAAGACAAACCATATGATTATTTTTTACTACTTTAGTAAAACAAGCTAAAATACCTTTTCCCAGTCATTTTCTGAGAAAACTGTGCTGATCATCATTCCTTGTGTGTACAGTAAAAGCATTTGCCTTCTGCTTATGCATATCTGAACTGTGGTTGATAATAAAGGTCAGGGCTTCCTCAACATATGATATAAGCTTTACCTTCATATGTCTCTAAGGACTGGGGAGTTATAGGTAATATAATTAGAGATGATGTCAAGTGTTATCATTACTTTTTGCTGGGATGGCAGTGCTGTCTTATAAATGTGGCTGATGGTGATCGATTTTCATGCACTTTCTCTAGAATCCCTTGAGGCCCGGTTGTGTGTCTCCTCATTTTTCCTGTTACTCACATCTGCAAGTTATATGTTCCCCACCTAAAAATTGAGCTCTCCCCTCCATCTGCAATGTTTGGTGATAGGAAAGTTTGGTCTCCTAAGCCGTGTTTTCTCTTTCTTATTGCAGCATATGCAGTGATTGCAAATGGACAAGTGGAATGTCCCAAAGGTTTTAAAAGGATGAATGTCACACACTGTCAAGGTGAGTAAAAAAACTATTTAAGAAGGTTTAGGTGTTAGTAAATGATCAAAAAAATGATTTATTGTGGTAAGTGTGGAAACATGCATGCATGGATCTCTGAAAACCTCTAAAACAGCTCTGCTGAAGCTCTGGTCCCAATGGAAAACAGGTCAGGACCACAATTAGCCTTAGGGTCAGAGCTCAGCAGCTAATAAGCACCTGGGGCTCCTGTTTTTATTGGTCTTGGGGTTCTACGAGGGAGGCTGTCATTATGGTAAATGTTGCTCTTTGGGTACTTCTAAGGAAGTTTTTGCTGTAAGTGTTTTTTTGCTTTGCCATCTTAAACAGAAGAAAACCTCCATGACTGCCAGCAAACTTCTCCATCTGTATGTGGCAGCAAAGTTGAAAGTCTTGTCCCAGAACTTGGACTGCTTTTTCTTTTGCTTCTCTGTCAGAGGGATGGCAAACCGTTAGTTGGCTTGATCCTCCAAGAGGCAGAGCTACCCACAATATAAACGCTATACAAGCTACGACGAAAGAATTTCAGGATTTCTTTGTTTGTTGGGAGAGTTAGTAAACAACACCAGAATTAATCAACTACAACATATAAGCAATGGCTATATGTCAAAGGAAAACAGTGAACATCTTTTTCAGACATAAATAATGTGCGTGCTTTAGTTAGTGTTGACACTGACTCAATAAGAAATGTCATAATCCAAATAAAGATGCTTACTGTAGCTTTTGAAGCAACATAATGTTCCAGTAGACATCTCTGACCACTTTTACAACATACTTCATGCACTTTTTAAACAAGTTCAACACTTTTCCTAAACTGAAGGGCGTTATTGATGTTTTCAGGTAATGACTGAGCATGGGAAACATGTTTCAATAAAGCAAAGACCTGCGTGGACAAGGACACTTACTTTCCAGCCGTGTGCCGACCGGCCAACATTTGTGGAAATTTATCTTTCAGTTATTCATGCTTTTCTTTTATGATTGTTTCAAGATGTTACTCCCTTTCAGTTTCTCCTTTCTTGGGCTCCAAAAAAGCTAAGCTGACAGTTACCCACAATATTTACCGAAGCACTTTAAAGTCTCGATCCCGTTCAGCTGCTGCTTCGTTCCCAAAAATGATTTCTAATTCCAGGCCTAGCACTAGCTGCCAAGAAGGCAAAATATGCTTTTTCTGAGATTTTTTTATGTTGCTTTCAGGATGGTGTCCAGAGTGTGGCTTCTAATCTCAGCTGCTTGTAGTGTGTTTTCTTGGAACAGAGGAGAGCTTGTCTCATGCACTGTAAAAGGCCTGATTTACTGCTAAGTGTAGGCACCAACTGTTGCGGTTAGTGACGTCCTCCCTGCAGAGCGATAAGATGCCCCATCAGAACTACAGTCAGTTCTCTGACTTCAGAGATGACTCCTTATCTTCAGAAGCTGCTTCTGAGTGACTGAGTCAGCCAAACAGGCTGTTTGTAGCAGAGCTTGTTAGATGAAAGTACCCACAGAAGATGCATGTGCAGGCTCTGTTGTGGGTGGCAAACCGGTGTTTGTAGAAGGCCGTATTACTCATATGCCACTTCAAAGACGAGATGACGGGAATATTACATAACTTTTTTGACATCTTGGACCAAGTTATTAACTGTCTCTAACAGATTCAAATTACCTACATGTTGATGTGATTCTTATACAGTATATATTAGTAAAACCCTGTTCATTACATTTCAAGACAGTGGAAAAACCTAAATGTAGGGTTTTTTTGGTCCCATAAATTAGGTTTAAGTATTCCAGATATACTTTCTTTAGCTAGAAAGTACAAGAAAGAAAATGTAGCTGCTGATTTACATTTCTCTCCTCATAAAGAACTCTGCAAAAATATGTTTTTCCTGCAGTTTAGATGAATACTCCTCAAACAAGGGAACGTGTCATGAGGCTATAAAAACAATCACCACACGGGCTTTTTGTGAGCTGCAAACACAAGCAACCAAGCATAAACTCAGAATAAGATGTTGAGATTAGTGCTGGCCATGACAGGTTGTCATAGAAGTCAGCTTCAATCTCAATCAACCCACCAGCAGACTGTAACAATAGCACTAATCTTGGACTCAACCAAACCACGGATTAAAGACCCCATGTGATGAAGCCCAATGCTGACCTGAACTTTGACCAGATAACCAAGTCGCACCAACACCTACGCTTTAAGTGTAGCTCCACAGTGTCGACCGAGTCTCAGCATAGACAAGCTGGACTTTTACAGTCTGCTTCTCCATCTACATAATATGTGTCTCAGAATTGCTCAACGGAAACACAGTCTTGTTTACATTGACATAACCCAGAAGCTGGAAGCTGTGACTCAGCTTTATCGGCTGTGATCTCCTCAGAGAGGTTTAAAAGAGAAGCTGAGGGAGCAGAAGAGACAGAAAATAAACAATAACAAAGGAAATTCGAAGAATTCTCTGGATTTGCTTCAGTCCTCAGAATTTATCAGCCTCAATCCTTTGTAAGCTCACTTTTTCCAGCAGGAAGCAAAACAACAAAACAAGAGCAGATTAATTAGAATTTGGGAAAATCTGAGGTGACGGGCTGTCGGGTTTCAGCCATCAAAGCAATGGGAAAAGACCTAATGGTGTACTCATTGTTTAACACGGTAGAACAACAAACTTTGCCTGGTCCCAGTGTGATCGCATTACTAAGAGCCTCAAATATGTCCCCCATGTTTCTGGCTATCACATTAACTTACTAGCTTGACTCCATCTGATTTACTCAGAAGCTGTTGGAGCAGTAGACAAACTATCAGCCACTGTATGACTGCAGTACATGTTTCAGACTCTAAGATTTTCACTGACTGACACGATCTGAGGACTCTCTTACATGGCTGTACTCTGATCCAGAGGAAGGCTGGGGCACCCTCTGTTATTCTTCCCATAACTTTCAGATTAAAAAATAATAAAAGAAGCAAGATTCGGAGTGTGCTTTGTTTCACACTGGTCACATTTATTATGCATGTCTCAGCCTTGTCATCACTCCTCTGAGCTTTCAAACAACTCCATATCCTTAAAATTACCATATTTCATCACTTCTCAGCAGATTTGAGTACATGTTCTTTTGCATTTTTCTGACTTCTTTCAAGATGCAAATGATTTTTTTTCCCTTTGACTTTGATTTTTACCATATCTGCTGGTGTGAAAATCAGAAAGGCCTGTATAAAACCATGTGAAGTGCGGTGCCCTTAACTTGACAGATGTTTGAAGCAAGTGTGCTTGAGAGGTTCAACATGAGTTCACAAAATGTTTTGATATAGGATAACAATCAGAATATGCTACAAACTGAATGAACTGCACATTTCACAGACATCAATGAGTGCCTGTTGCCAGGGATATGCAAGAATGCTCAATGTCTCAACACCAAAGGAAGCTACAGGTGTACGTGCAAATCAGGGTACATGTTAGATGCTGCCCAGGGCCACTGTGTCTGTAAGTATCACTTCTTTTTTTTGGATCATGGACAATGATGTAAGAATAAAGATTATAATGATGTATGATCCTCCCTCAGCGGTCAAGGCAGTGTCAAATCATGTAGCATCGTGCTACAGATCGGTTTCAGAAGGCCTCTGCTCTCTGCCACTTGCTAATCACATCACCAAGCAGATATGCTGCTGCAGCCGTGTGGGCAAAGCTTGGGGACCTCAATGTGATCGCTGTCCATTGCCAGACACAGGTAAAGTACCTAAATCTACCTGGGATAAATCAGTTTCCTTCAATCTTGAATCTCAAATGTCCTTTTCTGGTTTTGCTTTTTCTGCTGGGAAGCTGTGCTGGGTTAAATGCTTTAGCAGATATAAAATGTCACATGTAATCTTCTGCAACCTTTTACTGTGAGAGCACAGGCAAAGAATATTTACCACACATTTACCGTTCTGCTCTCTGCCAGGCGTGTAAAGCATTTCAAAATAACCGTGCGTGTTTAGAGTGGAAAAGGACCAAAAACATAACAGCTTTCATATTTTGGAGGCTGCATAACAGTGAGAGTCAGTCTTGTGTTATCACTCTGACCTCAGAGAGAAACCCCACTAATATACCGGCAAAACTTCACAGCAGAAATTTTCAGCATTGCCAAGTGAAACATGGGAAGTAGATGTCATCTTTTTCTCCATCCAGATGCAATCTTCAAAGTCTCCCAGAGAAACAACCAGGTTTTATGGAGTGTCTTTTCTGTGCAGTGATTCATAGGGATTGGCATAGATGAGATATCGCCTACAGACCTCCTTGGTGTTGCTCAACAAAGATGGGCACAGATACACATATGCAGCATTTGATTTAATTCTCAGGCTTTTGCATCACATGGCAAAGCTGCAGCCATGTTCCAGGCAAAGAGAATAGACCCATTACTTGAAGCTCTATATATACTCTACATCTTCAGATTTAGCTCCTCATCATACAAAGCCTCATTTCCCTCCACTTTAACTTGATCATTCAGTCGTCTATCATATCCACATTCCCTGCATTTATACACTGACCACATATCTGTCATTACTTATATCTGTATTCCAGACTCCTCTGGCATAGAGTTGTTGGTTTCAGGTCAGGTGAGGAACACAAAGCTTCTCATTTGTAATGGATTCACCATTACTGAGGTTTGTTGGACTTGGAAACAAAGAGGTGTAGTCTCTCTTCTTTTATCTAGCCAGCCAATCCTCCATAAGCCTCCTACTCACACACCTCTACAGTACAGAGTTCAAGGGTCAGTCATTGTTACATGATCCACAACTTCCCCTAATAGCATCATTATGTCTGTGTGTTACAGAGTGCACACATCCCCCAATCTTCCAAATCCTCTCTGTAACAGCTGTCACTGGCATGCCAGCTCATTGGTTCTGCAATCTCCTCATTCACAACACTGTAAAACAACAGCATGCACACCATTGTAGTTCTACAGGGAGGGTTTAATGTGTTACTGTGAATCTCACAGTTGACTTTATGAAACCTAGCTCACACTACAGCAGTGATGTCTTCTCTTGTTTGCTTCTGTTTCCTGCCCTGCAGATCACTTCAAGGAGATCTGCCCAGCTGGTCACGGGTACACTTACTCACGCTCAGATGTGCAGATTTCTTTCAGACATCTGGAAGAAGATGAGCTGCAGAGCACTGGAGTATCGCTGGAGAAACAGTATCCTCAGCTTCCATCCTCTGATCCTTCATTTCTGTCGCCCAGCTACCCACAAACACCTCATGTGCCTCAGTACCCTGAGACACCACAAGCACCAAAGTACCCTTTGATTCCACAACATCCTTTTCATCCAGGAAGAGAAACAGCAAGACATCCAGAGGGTAACATTAAGATCTTTGATACAATAAATCTCAAACTAGTTAAGTTGCTAATGAATGTATAGTAAAGATACTTATTTTCAATGTACACTTAGGACCAGAGGCTACTTCTCTGTTTTTAAATGTGGTTTAAAAAATGTCTTTTATTCTTTGACTTTTAAGCAGGAATGAGTTGTCATCTGTCATCTGTCTCTGTGTTTTTTAGCTGTTTTGTGTTTTTTTTGTATTATGTATGTTGTTGTACAGCACTTCGGTCTGCAGCTTTAGAAATAAAAATGGTGTGGTCCGGTTACCTAAACCCTCATATTGACATAAGAAAGGCATGGCACGCTAAGAGTTTATGCAATCAAATATTTTTCTACGAGAATATAATTAGGTTTTGCTTTTTTGTGATGATCCAAACATAAGCAGTATGTTTTGATCTCCACATATAAATATTTGGTCTCTAAGACAGAGTTCCACATCCCATATCTGTCAAGATGAAGCAAAGACATTTTGATTTATTAGCGCAAACTGTTTGATAAATATTTGGGGATTTTTTCCTTCATTATCAGACATATCTATGTCCTTGCTTTTTCTTAGTCAGTAATATACATTACACTTCAAATTAACCTATTTTTTGCCTGCATCATAGAATGCTGACGGCTTTATTCTATCATAAATACAGTTAATTAAAGTGCCTGATGAGAGCATGACTCTAATGTCTGTAAGCAGTGATAGGGCTTGTTAACATGAGTGGAATGTTAATATCAACTTCTGATAAGCCTTTCTTTTTTTCTGTTGTTGCAGATATGGAAATTCTGAACCCAGTAAGTTTGACCCAGCCCTATTCACCTCTTAACACATGCTTTTGAAATCTTTTTCTTATGACGGTATGTTCACGCTATCTAAGCTTTTGGGATTTTAGGACTTTATTTTAACTACATTTTAGTAGATAAACGTTAGAATTTACCTACAATAACAGATCTTAATGAGTTTTTGGTGAAAAATGTCCAAATGGGTTTTAATGGGAAGTATTTGTTTGTTTTCCAGCCATCTGTTGTGACTGACTCCACAGTGAAGTACTCGGGTATGTTCTTCTTAGGTTTAATGCTTCTTTTAATTCTTTTTAAAACATTTTGTCAGAACAGACTTGTTATATGTATTTTATGAATTGCCTTCTTTAGCCATCTGTTTTTCCCTTACACTCTACAACCCAATGACCCACATTATTGCTTTTAATAGAGACCTCTCTGGACTCATCAAAGATCAACCTGAAACCAGATTCAAGGGAAACAACCTCTGTAGATTCAGCTACAGGTAATCTTTGTATATATCTTTAAAGCAGTTTGACAGATGGGCAAGAAAGTGAAATACCACCACGCAAGAGGAACTCAAACTCAACTTTTTCTTCCATGCTCTTTGTCAGCTGGTACCAGACATCAGTGCATCTCATAATGCATTTTTGCAAGCTTACCCAAAGTAAAGCCGGGGAAAGCTTTATTTGACCCCATTTTTCAGAGCCAATTTGGCTTGAAGCTGCTGTGCTGCACAGAGGGGGAGAGGGCAAGAGACCAAAAAGGAGTGTGCTTCTTGGAAGGGGATATTATCATGAGAAGGCAGAGACAAGATTTTTGAAACATTAAGGGAAATACAAGAGACAGAATAGAAATGTGTCATGGTGACAGATAAAATGCAAAGAAAGTGGCAGAAAGACAGAAATGTAAAGCTGCCATAAAGAGACAGTTTCTTTTGTCCTCACCAAGACATAAAGGGCCAAATTCACTGTCCTAATGTTTTACCTCACCCCTATTGGATGGAGAAAGACAAGAAAAAAACTAATGTCAGGCTCTATGGTGCATGACTTGTTTCTTGATGAACTCTTTGTAAGGGTGCCATACCACCTGTTGGAACACTAGACTGCTGTAAAACCACTCCTTTCATCCAAAACTCCACCTATAAAACAGCAAGAGGGTTATCCATGGAGAGCAACATGTGTTAGCGGAATGCTCATTTTTATTTTTCTGTCTCTACAACATTCAGTCAGAAATGTTATCGTCGGTTTTCTGGACAATGACCGCACATCTTTTTTCCTTCCATAGGGATTAACAAATGTGCCACTACGCCCACTATATGTGGCCATGGGAAATGCATTCCTGTGCAGACTGGCTACACTTGCAGCTGTGAACCAGGATTTAAGCTCAGTGCTCTGCAGACCAGTTGCATTGGTGAGTAGCAACGGTGATAGATGTAGGAAGACAGTGGTAACAGTGCTCAAAGGGATGTAAGGGCACACAAACACACTCCAGAGGCCAAAGTGACTTTGTCAGTCATCAGAGCAGAGCAGGAAACTCCTTACCACCAATCATCATACGACACAGAAGCGTTGAGAAATCCCGCGAGCCAAAATGAAAAAGATCCGTTTGTTTATGCTGACCTGTTCCTTGATGCCTGACAACTGCACGGAGGCCATCCAAAGAGCTGCCATGATTATGTGATCCCTTACCTCACAAAGGCCTTGGCTGCAGCCTCTGCTCCACTCAGCTAGGTTGAAGCCCATCACCGAGGAATGCCTCTATCACAGATGAGCTCTAAAGTTAGGGCGTTGCATGTGTTCAGTATCTGCTGGTGAACTACAACAACTCTTTTTTATGCTTTTAGATGTGAACGAATGCGATGAGGACCCATGTGAAGGCAAGGGTCACTGTATGAACAGCTATGGCTCTTATACCTGTAACTGCTACAGCGGCTACAGCCAGGTGATCACTCAGAACAGAAAGTTCTGTCAAGGTGAGACACAGTCAAATTTACAGGAGATATAATGTTTCCAACAGAAACTAACTGGTGTCTCTGTTAGAGCTCTGAAAGTCTTTATATGTCAGCATTGTTCATTTTAAAGTAACCTGGCCTGATTAATGCTGTGAAACACAATGTTCACCTACTTTTTTTTTCCATTCTTCTTGGTTTGCATTCAACTGGCAGACATTAATGAGTGCAGCATGCCCAACAAATGCCAGAATGGCAAATGCGTCAACACGGAAGGATCTTACACCTGTGAATGTAACAGCGGCTATGCCAAGTCCCAGAGAGGCCTGTGCGAAGGTAACCTGCACGCATCAAGACATAGACTCAAGTTAATGCAGCAGCACAATCTCAGCCAGATGAATTCATTTTCTACGAATATATGCACAGCTCAGTAACAAAACACAAATTGTGTTTTTCTCTGGTCCAAACTGAGAAAAAGATTGTTTGTCAGCACCAGTGTCCACATAGCACGTCTCTTCCATTCAACCATATACACACTGTTTATCTCACGTTCTTATAGTAACAACTAGTTAAATCTTTTCATGTTCTTCTGTCTTCCTGAGCAGATCTAGATGAATGCAGAGATCCCAACTCTTGTCCGAATGGTGTCTGCATCAACACACTAGGCTCTTTCCAGTGCCAGGCCTGCGGTCCAGGATTCAGGCCTGTCAATGAAAGATGTGTGGGTAAGTCAACATCACCTTCCATTATAGCAGCAGTATCACCACCTGACTATCCCCAGGGTCGTAAGGGTGTTTTCAACCACTACATGCAAATATGCCAAGTCTCCCACTTCCTGTGTTAGGTAACATTTACCTGATGCTGCTTTTTGTTGGTATCTCCACAAAGAACACAAATAAGGCAACATGGCAACAGCTTGTGCCATACTTATGATGCAGTACAGCTGCATTGGACCAAGTAGCACAAGCTGAGTTACTTTTAAAGCTTTGCAGTTTTTTTGCTCAGAGGGATGGCAAATGCTCACAAAAAATAGAAAGTCAAAATAAATTGCATTATTGCTGCAAAGAACTTTATATTAGATATTTTATGTCCAGTTTGGAACATTCCAGGGGCTGCATGACAACCCAAAACCACAGCGATGATGGTTATATTGCATAGACTGAGCACGACCCTCCAGCATATTTACCCCATTCAGTGTTTACACCCTGTCAGAAATACATCAGCTCCTTCACCCAGCAGCCTCCGCATATCCCCGTGATTGTTCAAAAGCATTCATCATGTTATTGCTGATCTTTTGATATCACTGGTCTCTGTAAAAAGAGTGTTTATAATACTTCAATTTGGGAGAGTCCAAATATTTTCTCTTGGCCATGGCCTTGAACAAACAGTGTATTATTGTTGGAGAGTTCTGGCCACTGTGCTGTTGAGCCGAGTGGAGGCAAGCGAGGCTTTATTACCACTGCTGGGGTAGGTGAGAGGACAGACCGGTTACAGAAGACATATGAGAGAAGCAAAAGGTTGATTCCCTACTGCGAAGAGGTCATTGCACGCAAACACATTTTCTCTCTCACCCATAATGATGTCTGCCTTACAAAGTGAGACTCCTGAATTGATTTGACAACACAAACGGTCACCAGGCTACACCTGGTGTGTGTTTTGTTTAAGCTAACATGCCAGAAG
The DNA here is from genome assembly GCA_037177535.1 of Pseudomugil gertrudae. Classification (NCBI taxonomy): domain Eukaryota; kingdom Metazoa; phylum Chordata; class Actinopteri; order Atheriniformes; family Pseudomugilidae; genus Pseudomugil; species Pseudomugil gertrudae. The sequence goes on along the minus strand of JBAMHV010000021.1, from coordinate 8,439,439 downwards.
CTTCTAACCTGAAAGTGGTCCTGTTACATAACAGTTCTAAGTGGTATTACTTACCACATCCCCTTTATATAACCTTATACCCCTCTAATTTGTTTGGAAACCTTAGCCACTGGAGTGAGAATTCCAGAAATATAAAAAGCTTACATGCCTAATAAATAATGGAAAACATAGAGACTAGCTGTAGTAGTAATATTAGAATTCTTTATTACAAGTTTTTCAGTGAGCAAGATGATTAATGTTTAAAGTTGGATGATCTCATTGGGTAAAAAAAACATCACAGTTTTTTTCTGTTTGTCCATTTCCTACTTTTCATACTGTGTAAATATGTGATATATATATATAAATAGAATCTGAGAGGAACCGTGTCAATGAGGTTGAACACTGGAGGTAAATATTTTTACTTGAGTGAACAGGACTATAGTATATGTCTGGCGCTGTGGGAGTCACATAAAATAGGCAGCGTTTACACTCAGTTTCCAGCATTTGCTTCAGTCAATTAAATGCTGCACAGCGCAGTAGTACTAGCTCAATTGGCCGAATCATGGATAAGCCTAATTGTTGATGTGATAGAGAAAACAGCTCCATTCCCCTGTCAGAGCTTATCTGAAAGGCCTGAGAGATGCCGGATGATGTCTGAAACAAAGCACTGGAGCACACTGACAGATGTCTGGCAGTGCCCACGGCTAGAAAAACAAAATCAGTCTGTATCTCTGTTGTGGTGTTTAAACTGTGTGGCACTTTTCAGGATCTATATCTGCGCACAGTAACATCCTGTCTTCACCTTCTTTGCTAAAAAAAATAGTTTTCCTTCCTCTCCGCCTCCCTCCTTTTCTCTCACCATGACATCAACTAAAAAAAAAACAAGTAACTATTAACACTTGATAAAAAACAACCATTAAATGATGTTTCTGCAAGAGGTTTTCCACAAATTCCTGGGTCAACTGTTTGGACTCGTGAAGTGGAAAAGAAAGCAACTGCCACAAGCAGTAAAAGCCCCTCATGAATGAAGTCCATGTGTTGATGTAATTTAATGACTGCTGTTTACAGTTATTTTACAACAGTAATTATCTTTTGTTTCTCTTTTACTCTTAAACTATGTAGATCTCAATCCTGGACACTAAAACGTGTGTAAAGTATGTCAAATATTCTATTGATATTATGTCAAAACGGATCCTTTGCCACCAGTTTATATACACACCTACAATTTCAGCAGTTTCTTTGTACTTTAAAAACCAACGAAACCATTTCTCAAAAGTGCTTTTTAAAATTATTATTGTAAGATGTTACTTTTCTGCAGTTGCACTGTTTTGTCTTCTATTTTGTCTGATTTTATGTGTAAATGGTGGAAGTTGAGAGAAATGGGGGGCTGATTGTTGCATTTCCTGTGAGCTGACACTTAGTGTAAATCACCTCGTGCACTTGGGGTAAAGTAAAGATTAAAATCCCCTCTCATATATATATTGTTTCCTATCCTTTTCACTCCCCCTCCCCAGATGTAAACGAGTGCTTGAATCAAACCGTGTGTGGTCGCGGTCGGTGTGTCAACACAGAGGGCTCCTATAGGTGCAACTGTTTTCACGGCTACAAACTCTCACCAGACGTTTGCAAAGGTAACTGTCAGGGAAAGGGTCATTCAGACATGATTACTGTCCCGTATCAGAGTAACAGCTCTGTGAATAGTTCTCCACACTGCTACTACAGAAGCCTTGCGGTACCACTGAAGGCTTATAAAAAGCTACAAAGAGTTCGCGGTTGTCTCTATTTTCTAAAGCTCCCCCTTTCTTCTCTCCTTATATCTTTCCTCCAGATGTGGATGAATGTGTGCTTCCGGGAGTCTGCCTCCATGGCCGGTGTGTCAATCTGGACGGCACCTACAAATGCACCTGTAACCATGGTTACCAAGTCACTTCAGACAGCAAATCTTGCGCAGGTCTGCAAAGCATAATTTAGAACCGTTGGGTATAACTAATCATGTATACTGGTCCTCTCATGGAGTCACTGAGCTCTCCCAGCAGCAGCATAATGTCTGCAAATTATTTCTTTTCACTAGACGTCAACGAGTGCACAACTGGTAATGCTTGCCCCGCAGGAATTTGTATCAACACTGCAGGTTCCTTCTCTTGCCAGAACTGCAGACCTGGGTTTGAACCAACTGCAGATGGACTGAGATGTGAAGGTAAGACAACGATTACTTAATCATTTATACTAATCCACAACACCGAAGCAACACTGACTTTTTTTTGCCAAGTTATGAAAAATATTTTGACATTTTATATCCAGATATTGATGAGTGCACTCAGGGTGACTTGTGCCTGGGCGGGGTCTGTGCCAACACAAAAGGATCCTTCACCTGCACCAGATGTAAGGCTGGCTACCGAGTGTCTCAAGACCGGCAGAGATGTGAAGGTAAATTCAATCTCCAGCTGTTGTTCTCATTCAGTGAAAACCATTACTATTGTTAAAGACTTACTCAACCCATTGGGGAAGTTTGTCAGTTCACCAATAAATTTAATTTGTTGAACTGCATTCCTATCACATATCATGTATTTGTCTTATATTCATTTATTCCTGTCTGTACATGTGTTTTTTTCAGATATTGATGAGTGCCAGTCCCTGTCTACTTGTGCCAATGGGATCTGTTTAAACTCAGAAGGGTCATATACCTGTGAGAACTGCCCTACGGGGTACAGAGTATCATATGATGGGGAACTCTGTGAAGGTTGGTCTGTTATCATATTTCTTAACGTTTGGATCACATAACGATAGTGATAGTGAAACTAAGTCTCTTTAATAACACTCTTGTCTTGCAGTGAATGTCTAAATGTGTGTATCATTTCATAACAGATATTGATGAGTGTGCACTTCCCACTACATGCCCCCGGGGAACATGCACAAACCTGGCGGGTTCGTTCACATGTGTCATCTGTCAACCTGGCTTCACGGTCTCTGAGGATGGACAACAGTGTGATGGTGACGTTTTGCTTTTGTGCAGGAATGCAGAAAGTTTTTTGGCTTTTGTATTTGTGAGTTTATGTGCTTGTAGCCTCTGCTTTTGTTTAAACATGCCAAACCTAACATCTGCTTCCTCCTCTCGGTTCAAATATGCCAATTTCTCTGAGGATTTTTCGGCACTGATTCAGGTTTAATCTAAGCAGCATCAGGTGTAAAGGCTTGAACCCAATGTGCCTTTAACTAAACTGTAGACATCACATCATTGCTGGATTGTGTACTTCTCTGACTCTGGCACCAGTCATCCCATCCTGGCTCAACAGACTGAGACACCGGCTCTTAAACAGAGCAAGATGATGTCAGACAGATAGCTTAATATCTAAAAAGATAAAAATGTTGACTTTTCTAATGTGTAATCATCATTGCATTGAGTTTGTTTATCTGATCCCAGATAAGGTGATTTGCACTCTGATATGTATTTGTCCATATTTATGTCCAGATGTGGACGAGTGCTTGGTTGATAACTTGTGCCCTGGCCAGCTGTGCTTGAACACCCAAGGATCTTACACCTGCAGGAGCTGTGATGCTGGTTTTCAACTGTCTGAAGGTGGTCACGTCTGTGAGGGTAATTCTACTTTTCTATGTCTTTACCTGCTTAGAATAATGCAGTAAAGGAAACCAGAGCCGATGCGGACCATGTTAAAACAGAAATGCACTTGTCCCAGAATGTGATTAGAGGAGATCTTTACACTGCTCAGTAATTTGTCATGGCATGATTTGTGAGATCGATGCAGGGAAATGGTTGGTTTGACAAATCCAGTGAGGTTACATCTGTCATGACTTCATGGGAAGTGAAAATTGAAAGACTTTTTAAAGGGACTTAAACATGGTCTCGGTTAGTCATACTGCAAATACCGAGGTGTTTCTTAGAATGGAATTGTGGTTCTAGCCTGAGAGGAAGATCCCCCACTGATATGTGTCTTTGCGGAGGGAAATAATTTTACAAAACTGTGTCCAAGTCAACCTCTGATAGGATTTTAATGGATAATCTGATGCCATGGAAAATATTCAGGGTTCAGAGATGAAGTCAACCACTCCCATGCCTTCCACATACGGTGCAGTATTTGCCCTGTTGAACTCGCTGTGTTCGCCCAAAGGCAGAATGAAACCATCTCAATCACCCAACAAGGGCCCAGACTATTTTCTCACTAAGTACAATCTGTACCGGCTCGAGGAATTTCTAATGATCACGTATCAGCTAGCTGGTGACTGTTTGTGGATACAGTAATTATACGCCACCTGTAATAGCTCGCTATTTTAGATTTGATGACCATCCCACATACTTATCTTTCCACCCTTTTTAATAAAATACTGTCAGTGCAATGTAATAAAGAAGCCTTTGCTTACTGTATGTTAGACAGCATACTGATCTGAGTCACAAATATCATTAATAATTCTTAACAGATAAGACAGTGGAAGCACAAAAAGTGGGTTTATTCAAGACTGCTTTGTTTCAGGTGATAACCTATAGCTAACCTTTTCTTCTTTTTCTTCTATGGCGTAGATATTAATGAGTGCCAGGCTCCAGGTGTTTGCCCCACAGGTGTTTGTACCAACATAGAAGGCTCCTTCTCTTGCATGGCCTGTGACCCGGGCTTCACTGTGGCACCCGATGGCCTCTCTTGCCAAGGTACTGTGCATTGGACACTTTCATTAGACTAAAATATATGATCTCAATGCGGTTTATACAGTTTGGTCTGGAAGTTCTTTGTTTACATGGCAAAATCTGGAAAGATCTGGAATGAACCCAAATGCGTGAATGTGTGTGTCAATTCAGATTTAAATGAATGTGATGATACCAGTGTTTGCCTTGGAGGCCAGTGCATCAACACCGTTGGATCTTATAGCTGCACCTGCCCATCTGGTCTTGAGCTGGTAGATGAGACATCTTGCAGAGGTATATATCAGTATACATGCATATAAAGTATACCATTAGTGGTTGACTATTTGTTAAGACTTACCTCATGTTAGCATGTTGACACAGCTGTTTGAACGTATTTGTGCTTATTTGTGATAGACATCAATGAGTGTCTAAGCATCGTGGGAATCTGTGGCGAAGGGAACTGTGTGAACACCGAGGGCTCCTACACATGCATTTGTCCTGATGGTTATACCACCATCGATGGAAGGCCTGGCTGCCAAGGTATCTAAACACCCTGCAGCCAGAACACTAGCAGCTCTGGGAATTCTGATGATTTTATGAGCTTTATATAATTGGGTGAGGCTGACTCATAATTGGAGCTAGATGGTTATAATTTAATAAGTGTTTTTTAGCACATTTCAAGTCTTTTTTTTATATTTTTACTATAACCTTGTTGGCAAGCACTTCTTATTCGCTGCAGACAGGCTGTTCTCACCACACTATTCTGGGTGCTGAGCACTGAGGCTGGTCTTTCTGTGTAATGGGCCATGGCCTCATCAACTGTCTCACCTCCTTCTCCTTCAGCCTGGACATCAGTTTGATGTTATTCCAGCCGCACCCTATGACCCACTGGTCATTGGGTGGGGAAAAAAATCATAGCCTTATTGTCGGTTAAGGATTTTTTTTAAAGAAAACTGGTTTGCTGTAAAAATAAATTAACTTATGTTGGACAGAATGTCAGAATCGGATTAGTGTTATTTCTGGTGGGTCTTGCTCGTAAGAGGTGGAGTTTGATAAATGATAGATTTTTCCGGCAATATAAAACCAATCATGACATAAAGCAGGTAGATTTGAAACTTGGGTTCCTGCAATGTGCTGACAAGGTCCAACATGCAAAACAGCTAGATTCAATTGCAATGTGGCACTGTCTTTAGTCTTCAAACATGTGCATTCTCATGCGGAAGCTGTGGCTTTATAGACGCTTAGATATCGTCTACAATTTCTGAGCTAATTTCCCTGGCAGCTTCGGGTATTTTGGCTACCAGCCACAACAAATACAAGCTTTAATTATCCTATAAATCAGCATTTGTCATGTATGTTCAAGGCGTCTGCCACAGAGTGTCCAGTGCTGACAAAATAAAAGCCAGACCTTTATGACAAGAGTCTACAGAGAAAAGAGGGAGAAGAAAATTTATAAATTATAGGAATGAAATGATCAGTCAGGTATGACTTGGCTTTAACATGGAACTCTATAATAAGGCTGAAATTCATCTCAACGCCATCCAAATTTGTATTTACTGTAGTGCCACTGCCTCTCTGCTCCTTTCAGAGACTGAAAACTTTAATCAGCTCTGAAACTATTAAGTCATTACATATTTGTGTTGTTTACTTACAGTTAGAAGGGTTGTTTTTTCCCCTGGCTTTGCTTTCAATGTTTATCTAGTTGTTTCAGTAAGATTGAACTGATTATCAAAAATTGAAAGGGACATTTTCTCCTGTTTTCCTGTCTATCCCTCACCTTTTACCAGCTCCAATTATAAGCTATGTTGTAATGCAGCAATTATCCACCCATTGAAGCTTAATCAAGCATGTAGCGTCCCTTATTCATTTTTAGTCTGCAGGAAACATTCTCAGCATGAGACACTGAGGTAGATGTTATTTGTTCTCCTCTGTTTCCTGTTTGCCAGTATACCATTTCAAGCTCAAAATGGCTAATGCATCTTGTGTTCTGACAAGCTCTTGATTACACCTGATTTGGTGATATTTAATGAGGAGCAGTGATGTTCCCTGTGGATCTAATGAGGACAGAGGATATAAGTAGATATTTCAAGATGGTCAATGCATAGCAAAACTCTACCCACGTTTCTCATGTTCCATACATCCATTTTCTTAACCGCTTATCCAGGAGACAACTCACGCTAACACGGGGGGAAACATGCAAACTCCAGACAGAAAAGTCACTGTACTGTATGTTCGGCAGAGCCGAGGCTCGAACCAGCATCCTTCTTGCCGTGAGGCCACAATGCTAATCAACTGTGCCACCATGCAGCCCTCTTTCTCATGCTATCTATCTTAATTTGTTGCCTTTCTTCTTTCTTTAACTTAGATATGGATGAATGCAGTAACGACAACGTGTGCATACGTGGAAAGTGTCTCAACACCGATGGCTCTTTCTTATGCTTGTGTGAGGCTGGATTCAAGTTCAACACTGATACAGCTGACTGTGAAGGTAATAGGATCAATTTCCTATGTATAAAAAGATGTCATGGTGGTTGCTGACACTCATTTCTGCCCTATGGTTTCCTCTCTGTATAGACCAGCATGTCAGCATTAGCTGTTTGATTGTCATGCTACATTAAGGCTTAAGTATACCCTGAATACAACAGTTGTATATGATTGATTATCTATAGCACATGAGGACTTGACTCTAGTCAAAGTGTCCAAGCCTGGCTTAGAGGCTTTCCTCCATGGTCCCCAGACTGAGGGGTTCCTGGATTATGCGGCTGGAGCCCTGGACTCCCACTCCCGTGAGGGAAGTATGAATGACCACATTGTGAGCAGGAGGTGTTTCTCCCTCTGGAACGTCTCCCTTTAGCTCCTTCACAAGTTCTTTGGTTGCTGTGATAATATTGTTTTTGGCCATTCTTGTTCCCCGCTTCATTTACTGAGGACAGCTACACCACAGGCCTCCTGGCCGACTCCTCCTGCATAGCCATTACATTAGGAGCAATGGAGCAGCAGAGGGAATACAAGTTTGTGCACAGGAGTGCTTGCGTCATTGTTTAATTACACATGTGGTTGCATTTGCACCTCTGTTTGTCAGTTACCAACCAACATCTGTCCCTCTTTTTTTCTCTACACAGACCAGGATGAGTGTAAGGAGTTTGGAAGCTCTATATGCGGTACATGGCGCTGCGAGAACACCATTGGCTCCTACCGGTGTTTTATGCAATGTCAGCCCGGCAGTCTCGAAGGAGATTGCGGTTAGTACTCCAACCATGCATACAGTACCGACAGTCATTATGAGCCTAACTGCCTTTATGTTGAAGTGATTTTGTGTACATTGGAAGCATTTACCTATTTTTTCATACATGCACGTGCCAAATCCATGCTCTGTTTTGGCTGCACATTCTACAGACACTTAAGTTCTTTTTCCCCCACACTGAGATTATAATATCATATGCAATGCAGGCTTAGAACTGGATTTGACTGAGAAGTCATCAAGTCTTTATCACTTTGTGTGACTGGCAGTTTGCACTTAAGCTAGTTAGTGTACAGTTAGCCAACAACATCTCAATTATAGCAAGAACGGCAAACCTGAACACTTTAAGGTTGAAAAAAACAAAACAATGTGTTGCTCAAAAGCTTGATTTCAGCCCTTCTGTCTTGCCTTTCTATCATTTAGTTTCTCATTTCCACATTAAAGATCATATAAAGGGCAAAGCCTAGCATTTTTCTCATATTACAGTCAGACTAGATCCAAACAGAGGGAAAACAAAGAAAACAGTAGAACAAAGTAATGTGTTGCATAGCATGCTGTGTGTCTTTATAGATGATTGTGAGAGTGTGTGAGTGTGAAAGTGTGTGCATGTGGTTGACCGAGGGTTTTTGCATCCTGCTGTATGTGTTTGTGTTGAACAAAGAGAACCAGAGACGGTCGCAGAGATTCATTTGGACCGCATTGCAATTTTTTAATATTCTCGTAACCTTGAGTTTTTATTGGACTAACAACTGAGAGAGAGGGGGGAGAATATGCAGTGCATATGCTGAGCAGTGACAGATTGTGCTTCTGCCCCTCCATCACCCCAATCCTGACTACGTGTGGCTGCCTCTTGACTGCACTTTATGATGTTGTCTGTCTGGCACCAGCTGAAGAGTGCAGCGGCCTGTACTGTGATACGGGCTGATTAAAACCAGCTGCTTACCACTACTTCTTTCAAGGCAGAGTCAAAACACTGCTTAGCAGCTCACATATATAGGCTAAAATTGGTTTAGATTTACATTTGTTGTGGCTACTTAGAAGCCAAGGACTTCCAAATATGGCTTTTCAGAGCCATATTTATTAAGCTGCATTTTCATGAGGCCGTATGTGTTGTCACTAGACCTTACGATAAACACTCGTTCAAATCTCAGTGTTGACTCACAGCCTCAGTTTTAGAGCCAAGTCCTGTTAGTTACCCTCAAAAACCCAACACGACACACAATAGTGGCTTGTTTCACCGCACTATGGGAAGTTGTGGGAGATGCTGCCGTCACCTCAATAAAAGTCCAAGAAGGGAGCTAAATTACTCCAGGGCATTTTTGTCTGCTTGTAAAAATCATCAGATATTTAAAAAGAGACCAGACGCTGTAATTTGCAGTTTAAGTGAGGGGCGTTGTTTTATTTTTACTTTCCTGCCATCGAAGGGGTAGCGGTTGTCGTTGGCTCTGTTCGTCACATTCATTTAAATTTAGAGGCCATAGCACAAACTGGGAAAACAGAGTTTTGTTCCACAGCAAATGTCACCCGCAACCATGCTATAAGGTTTGCACTCAAACCTACCACGATGCCGTGCACAGGGCGGTATGTCTATGGGTTTTTTGCAGGTCATTGTTTTTAGTTTTAATTCAGTGTCTTGCTCATAAGTTTCCTTGAGCTATGACTTGTATTTAATCAGTCTTGCCAAAGGGCGGAAATTGTTTGTGGTTACAGTCTTGCCAATTTCCCAGCCCTGCAAATGTATAGAAATGTGAATACTTTAACATATGGGTGATACCCCTTGCTGCTGTCCAGCTGTTTTTTGTGGAAGGACGGACATGATACGACAGGAAAACACCTACTGTTGTTAGCACAAAACAGGTTATGGATTAATGTCCACAAATATGCTACCTTAAACAAATACCTCACCTTATCTCTGACTAGTTGCATATGGAAAAATCTATGCATATGGGTTCAATTACAGTAGGGAATGCCCTGAAAATATGGGAAAGTGTGGGCTGTGTAGGGTGAGCCAGCCTTCACAGATTCTTAAATTCTCCCCTCCATGTGCTCTAGATTAACAGATTAACATACAAACCAACTTATTACTCTCATCCTTGCTGAAATCACAGCATCACTGAATCCAGGAAGCAGATTTTCCTGGGTCAAACCACTAGTACAGGTACTTTTTGAGCCTTGTTCATCCCATAAACCCTGCTTCTCCCATTGCAGCTGAACTTCTCACCCTCTTCCTTGCATCACTTCTTCCTTCAGGCAATTTACAGCACTGCATGTGTCCTGACGTAACTCATGATTACATGGAAAAACTAACAAAATAGCCCTGCATCCTGCTGGTGTGAGACTAGCTTTTGAATCATCTCATTTTCTATTCATCATTCTCCCCAGAAATCATCAATGTTTTGATTAGCATGCTGACCCTTTCCATGGATGAGAGGTTTAAATGTCGGATTTAGTGCTGTTGTCACTCAAACGATACCACAGCCTGATAAACAAAACAAAAGCTAATATAATTGTTTTGTTGTTGATGCTCTCATTCCTCCCAGGAATGATTAGTTGATTGCATATCATCCCAACATATGCTTTGCACCAGATTTTGTTCCATGTTATGAATGAAATGCTGCTTTTAGACACTGATTATTTCATTTTTTAGCAGAGAGCTTTCCTCTCAGACCTCCCAGCTGGCTTCAGCTGTCATTCTCACCTCCTCTTAAGCTCCTCACACTTGAGAAAATGTTCCATAAACTCTTTACTACTAATAGTTTTCACCTTAGTCTAAAATATTCTTTACTCAGTCTTGGGAATATTCCTCTCAAAAATGTTTTTTTTTCAATACGGTGCAATTTTTGACTAAGTGGCCTGAAAAAAATGCCCAGTTCTCAAGCATGCAAATCCAGTGGGTTGGCAGTTTCCAGTACAATATGTGTTCATCTATTCTCTCTCTTCTCATCTTCCAACCAGTTAAGCCCACAAATCTATTCGAGCAATTTTGGTGCTTTGCAGCATTTCCTGTCAAAGGTTTCACAAACAACAAAGACGATTCTGTCTCTGTGGTTTCATTAGTCTGTGGGAGCTCCTGTCTCTGACCCCAAAGGCATGTTAGAAAAGTGGCTAAGTCAGGACAAGAGCACTGCATAAGGACGAGCCCAACACCCACTCCCGCTACCCAGACGGCCTGAGAAAGCAGTTGTCTGCGTTGGAAGTGAAGACAGAGCTCTGGCCTGAGAGCTCAAATCCAATGGGTTGTGGTTTCTCTGGCCCAGTTTCTATCTTTACTCAACTGGTGGAGGTTTTACGAGTACTCATCATTAATGTGAATAATGGTGCTCTTAACATAATAAATCAGTATATTCTAAATGTCTGAAGTGGACTTGACATTGAAGTTATTGAAGTTAGCTGCAGATGATAAAAATGTATTTTTTCTTCTTCTGATGTTTGAAGTTTTTCCTAAAACTTTCAATCTCTTCAGAGAAATTACTGTTAGTCATGGAAACTTTAAGCAGATTGTTCTTGCAGGGATGTGAAATCAAATTATTTCTATGATAAAATAGGCATACTGCAGTGTTCTTTAAGTTAATCATAACAATTCATATCAATTCAGAGGCCTGTCTTTTGCAATGATCCAAACTTAATGCAGAAAAGATGTTGCTGCATGTTCTTTGTGGGGTACATTTTTCAACAGGTGGCCCATAAATATCTGTTCCAGGTTACAACAGATCTGCACAAAGTAACCATTAAGTAAGGTTAATGTTTTATCTGTTGTAACAATACTTCTATAAAAACCATTATACACCTTTTAAAGGCCTGTTTTTCTTTTAAATGAAGCCACGTTTGTGAGACTAATTATTTTGTAGGATCAGCAGAAGAAGTGAGTATGTGGGCTTCCCCCATAAAAAAACTTTCCAAAGCTTCTTCTTCAAAGCAACCAGCTTATTCTGCTACTGGTTTTTAGTTTCAGCTTCTGATACCATAGAGGATGATAATCAGGTGTTTGATTGTTCTGTGAGAATAGACTGTGCTACAGTGGACAGATGGGGTCAAAGTGGGGAGAAGATGTGATTATCACTTCAGATTGCTGCACCAGTAATCCACCAGTAGGTAATAGCTTTTGGTGTAGGCTGTGTGGTGATGTAGGGCAGCATCTCTCTCACTATTTTGTCATCAGTGAAGGAAATCTGAATGCAGAAAGAGAGATTCTGCAACCTGTAGCAATCCCATATCTCTACAGTGGTGGACTGAACATGACCACATCTAATCCAACAGATAACATCAAACAAGATCCAAAAGCAGACTAAGCTGTTTGGCATTGGCAGGGAAGATTAGGAGCTTTTTTTCTTTGCTGCAGGTCACTTAAAAAAATACACTAAAGTATTACGTTAAAAAAGACTGAATATGGATTAATAGGGGTTATGTCACCAGACTTGGCAGTTTATGGGAAAAAAAAACCAGACAGAAACCAGTGGCAAGTCAGATTATTCTGAGAACAGTTTCATGTGACAAAAGTGCAAACATTAAACAGTCTGCTTGTTTTTTAAACAATTATAATCAACCTCCCCCTTCTGCAGTGTTGATCTTTGGCCTCTTTGCTTTACAGGAGAAGCCAAAAAATACTAAATCCCGTATGTAAAAAATTGCTAACAAATGTTACCTTCAAACATGGGTTGGTAGGGAACCAGCAATGCTGTTTCAGGGTCCAGCGTTAACAGCCTCAACGAGCCTCTTTGCACACTGACACATAACATGTAGTTCCTTCCATTTATCCAACTTGTTTTAGGATTTTTTTCTGTACCTTGGTATATTTCATTCTTTACTTGTATTTAAAGCATTAAAAAATGTTCCTAGTTCTATTAAAATGCCATTTTGAACTCTGAAAATGATTGGTTTTAGCATATTTATTGATCCAGGACTGAAACCTTACCTGGCAGAAAGATGTCTCTTCATGCTTAGCTGAAATCTGTCTTCCCCCATCTGCTTGTAAAGTTTTGGGGTGAACAGACTATACGCTGCTTGAAGGCTGTAAACTATTGCTTCTCACTCCTTTGACACACCCAAAGAACATTCACTAAATCCACATAACACTCCAGTAAAATATGTTGATGCAAAGACAAGAGCCTCATTGGATTTGTTGGCAAATAGCACCACTTGAAAACCCTGAAAACGGATTGTCTCATCTGTACACTATTTCAGAAATGTTATGATGGAGGTGATATCTGTGGTTATTGCATGGTCACAATGGTAGTGCTGTTTATTTTTGGGGAGTTGCTGTGTTTACAGAGGTGGTTTGAAAGTCTGTTGTGCAGATTGAGACTGTAAATATTAATGTTGTGCTCACCTCTGTGCATGCTCTCCGTTCACAGATATTGATGAGTGTGAAAATGAAACCATCTGTGGAAACAACGGCTTCTGCGAGAACACAGATGGCTCCTTCCGCTGCAAGTGTGACCGTGGTTACTCCAACCCACCTGGAGATACAAGCACATGTGTTGGTGTGTATACACAGTCTCTTTAATGTGCATGGACATATTCAATGTGTTCTTTTATAATTATCCTCTCCACACCGTCAGTCGAGGCAGATGGCTGCCCTCCCTGAGCCGGGTTCTGCCGGAGATTTTGTCTTCCTCTTATAAGGGAGTTTTCCTTCCCACTGTCGCCCAATGCTTGCTCAGGCTGGGGATTGCATCGAAGTCAATTTAATGCAATCTTACGGTTTCCCTTACATAGGTTATTCTTATGAATTGGCTGAAATAAGATGTGAAGCGCCCTGAGATGACACTGTCATGAAGGGGCGCTATACAAATAAAGTTGAATTGAATTGAATTGAATTGAATAATTAAGGAGCAAATGAATTTATTTTAGTGTAGTCACAGCTTGATAAAGTTTTTTTTATGTAGGTATATTCCAACAAATATTAGTTATGTAGAATCAGTTACATGCGTACAGCACTGCTGGTCTGAATACTTACAAGTAGCTCTTTGTTTATTAATCCGCTGCTGAAAATAGTCCTGAGTAAATGTGCATTCCTGCCAATAGAATTTAACCTTCTAAATAATCATTTTTGAAAATTAAAAGCTATAAGTTTTACTTAGTTATCAGACTTTGGAAAGAAAGCCACAAACAGATCAGAAAAATTGGAAATTATTAATTGAGGCTACAATAAAATAGTTGGGTTCTGGTTTATTATGTTTCATTGCAAAAGTGTTCATATTCATTCACACATTCTCCAAAATAATCTTTTAAATCTAGTTACAAATTTTCCAATGCCTTTAAATGTTCTGAATTTAAACAAGAATGACCTGAATTTATCCTAATTTATCCAGCAAGCCAAAAAAAAAAAATAGTCCAAAGTAAAAGTTTGATCATGTATCTGTTTGGGAAAATGATGGTTCATTGCATATCTACTTGCTGAGACACTGTGCAGCACTCACTGAGCTGAACCTTTTAAAAGTCCTGACAGCTTTAAAGCTTTTATTTCATATAAAAGATTTCCATTGCTGCGGTCTTGGTGGGTTTCGTCATACAAAATCCTAGATTAAGATCAAGAACATGACTTTTTCTTTCCAAAGCTTTAACTTTTCTCTTCTTTAACCATTTTCAGAGGGATACCTTGTTCACTCAGGACTGTTGTTTTCCTGTGTGACACTAAATCAGATCCCCGACATGCTTCTTCTGAATGAATAATTCAGAGTTTTTTATTGTGTCAGTGATGATAAACTGTCCTGGCCCAGATGCTGCCACTATGATTCATGAAGTTCTTATGCTACAGTCCACTATATGAACCTGATAAAACACTTTATAAGGTACAGCAGAAAAGTGTGGAGAGCCACACAGTTACAGTTGTCATTTCATAGCATGACCTGTTTAGTGCATTGCCATGTGCAAGAGCCACATCCTTTTTTGACCTTTTTTCTCCTGCCTTTCTCAGACATCAACGAGTGTGAGATGACCTTGGCGCTGTGCGGGGAGGCCCTGTGTGAGAACGTCGATGGCAGCTTCCTGTGCATCTGCCCCAACGACAATGAGGAATTTGATCCCAGGACCAACCAGTGCCGTTCCATGGGTACTAGAGCAGCATTAGCACTCACAGAGACTCACAGGACTTAATTCTGTATGCCATCATTGGGAGACTGAGTTATCCCTGATTTAATGAGCCATCTCTCATTATCCAAACAAGGGTGACGAGGAGGTGCCACAAGTACCTTTCGGCCTGTCTGTTTCCAATATATATAGACTGTGGTTGTGATAGGTTGGGTTGCTTTCAAAATGTCTATTCGTCCTATATTCCAGACAAATGATGAATTCATTCCTCCAGTTGAGCCAAGTAAAAGACTTAAGGACCCTATTCATTGTAAACCTATCCCCCCCTCCCCATGACAAACAAGGTTAAGGTGCAGTTATAGCAAGTGGACCTTAAGACACATCACTCTTTTCTGTGCAAAAAATATTAGAAGTTCAGGGCTCACAACCTTAGAAAGACAGCCGTTTAAGTCATGGAAATACTACCACATCCTGAGCATGACAGGCATATGTGTACACAATTAGGGTGTATTTACATTATGGAGATGCGTGGCCTCAGTCGGGATGTTTTTTCTTCTGCCTGGGCACTAAACCCCAGTTATGTCTCTGTATACCTTTTTGCCACATTCCACTGTTTGCTTTTGACGTGTGTGAATCAATCATGTGAGACTGAATGGTGTGTTGACTCATATGCCAGTGTTTCCATTTGGCTAAGCCAGCAGCTTAACGGGTGAAATGCCTGAGCCCCATGTCTTTGGACAAATGAGCAGGCTCAGCAATGTAATGTACAACCTGCTGGAGGCATATAGTCACAATGATAGCTTGATGCTGTTGCTGTGTGATGATGTCCTACTGAAATGTAGATTTGCATTTAAATTGCCCTCCTGAACCACCAAATCAACAGGTGCTTTGCTAACCATGACCTATGACATGGTTCACCTCTGTGACTGTTTCTCTGTTCATCTACAGCTGAGCCTGAACCCCTCCAGTTACCGTCAGCAGAGGAGAGGAAGGAGTGTTATTACAACCTGCACGACTCAAACTTCTGCGACAATGTTTTGTCTCGCAATACTACGAAGCAGGAGTGCTGCTGCACGGTCGGAGCAGGCTGGGGAGACAACTGTGAGATCCATCCCTGCCCTCTTCCAGGAAGAGGTACAACATGAGGCAGACTCTTGTTGTTTCAAAACCTAATAAATTACAACAGACAAAGCAAATGTTTAAAGTGAGAGTGTAACTTCTGAGAATTTGAACATTTTTTGGTTCATTTCACAGATGATTTCAAAGAGTTATGCCCTCACGGCAGCGGACTTTTATCTTTGCCCGTTTCCTCCAGGCAGAGCCACGGAGATCAGCCGCCTTACAAAGGTACAAACATTTATTTCAGTGATGTGCCTGAGTTTTTACTGCTTTGTTCCGTACCCGGTTTTATTTCTACCTCTTCCAGGTTTTAAAGATATACTCTTATCAGGTTTATTAGCTTGTCTTTGCTACCTTTAATGAGATACCTGTTTGCATTTTTGACTCATTTCTGCAACAGTGAATCCTGAGAAAGTGGCATTTACAGCAAATCGTTGCTTCTTATGGAAACTGTTTCCGGCGGTGTGATACTAAACTTTGAATCTCTCCCTCTTTCAGATGCAAACGAATGTGAAATGTTTGGATCTGAGATTTGTAAGAATGGAAAGTGTTCAAATCTCTTTGCTTTGTACACTTGCTACTGTCACTCTGGCTTCTACTATGACAACGTCCGTCTTGAATGCGTGGGTAAGAGCTGAAGTCTTTTATAATTTAGAAATATGTTAGAAACTTCATCAGACAGTGTTGCAGCCAGCATCCTCAACCAGGATGTAGATTTATTACTCAAAGCAGTATGTTCTGTGTAGAGTAATCATTATATTTGATAAAATAATGACTTTTTTTTATAATTAGTGTCTGCGTGTCTCTTTGTGTGTGTTTAGATTATGATGAATGTGAATTTGAAAATGCCTGTGAAGACGGAGCGTGCGTGAACACGGTTGGGTCTTTCAACTGTTTCTGTGCCCCTCCGTTGGTCTTGGACAGCTCACGGAGGCACTGCATTAGTCTCAACCACACAGAAGGTGTGAAACACTCCAATGCATGACATCTTGTAGTTCATCTTGTTACAATGCTTTTATCATAGCCAGAATAATTAATGATATGGTCTTTTTAAAAAAACAAAATGTTGTCATTGTTGTCAACATTTTTCTCTTTGCTTTTTGAGGTTAAACACCGGCTATTTAATAGCTGAGCTTAGGTTGTTTCCATGAATGTTAATGAAATATCCAAATAATTACCACACTTTCTTTTCTAAGCTCCTTTACTAAAATATTCTCTTTGTCCCAGAAATGGACGAGCTAGGGGAAGGTGTGCATGTGGATATTTGCTGGCAGCAACTTGAGGGAGACAACATGTGTGCAGACCCCTACCAGAACGAAAGAACTACATTCACAGAGTGTTGCTGTCTATATGGCATCGCCTGGAGTGGGCAGTGTGCCCTCTGCCCCAAGAAAGACACACGTGAGCAACAGAATACATTTAAAACAGAGCTTTTTTTATTTTATTGGATCATTTTTATGTACTGAATTACTTTACTTGTGGAAAATAACCTTTATTCTGCCCCATGTTCTGCTGTGTAGCTGATTATGCATCAGTGTGCAACCTGCGTTGGAGAGGAGGCTCAGATAGTCTTCGAGAGCGGATAGGATATGAATACAGTCCTGAAAGACCAGAAGATCCAGCAGAGCCTTTTGTGCCTTCATACTGGGACAACTATGGTGGCCCTGGAGGAACATATGACATTCCTGGGAGTGTTCCACTGTTTATTGACAATGACTACAACTTTCATCAGCCACCAGTTCGTGTCCCCGTTGTACGACCTGGGCCTCAGCCAGTGGATCCTCATACTGGTACGTACATTAATTCACATTATTTGAGTTGTTTAATAATTCTCCTTCAAAGTTTCCACAAGAATCAGCAGCCATAAAAGTTTTTCCACGTCTCCAAAATAAAATTCAGCTTATTCAAAATCATTTTCAGACGATCGTCTGAATCAGACACATTTTGATTTTTCATTTTTTTACCTGAAACTTTTATCTCACTATCCAGGTCAGCATCTTATCCCAGTATTTCAGGTGTAGTATTTTATGGAAATAACACCTTATTACTGTAACAGTTAAACACAGAGGTTGATCGATCACGCTTTGGGTTTTTTATGCAGTCACTTGCTGTTAGAAGAACTCATTTAATTCAATGCTATAAACTTCTGAGCGCTGTAAAAATTAAAAGAAATAAATTCTGAACACACTAAAAAATCTAAATGGGTTATGGTTGCATGATGAAGATATATTTAAAGATCTATGGAGTGATCTCTGAGGAGTGTATGACATCTGGAAGCTGGCTTTGGTCTATGATTCACACTTTGGTGATCCTTTCCTGGTTACTGCATATTATGTAATTACATAGCAAATCTGCTAAACTCTTGAGAGATCTGCAAGATAGCAATCAAGCGCAAATCCATCAGCCTTTAGGGTATCTGTTTAGCATCAGTTCCAGTCAGCACTGTGGTTCTGACTGGTTGAATCTGAAGTTTTTATCTTTATTTTTTAAGCACTCGTTATTTTCCACATAATTCATATGAACGATCAAAGGACCAAATTAGATTAATAGATATAGGTGGAAATAAAAAAGTAAAAATGCTAAATGAACGAATCCTTTTCATGCTTTAAAAATAATGTCTTTATTAACCAGAACAGAAATTTGAACAGTTTTTACATCTTTGGGTAACAACAGTACAGAGAAGTGCAAATGAATCTCTTTTATAAAATACATTAGTAGTGCAAGAAGGGTAACTAAACCAGTTTACGCTCTGCAGGAAACCTCTAAACACAAGGTTCGGATGGTATTTTTTAACCAAATGGTGATGCTAAATTAAGTTTATCAAGTTTATCTCATGAGACTGAACAGCAATGAGAAAGCAATGTTTACATGAGCGCTTTTAAAGTACTTTTTCATGCACCCCACACATCTTAATGTATGAGTTTAGAGCAGCATTTTGACTTGTTTTCTTGCTTGTTTTTGTTTTCAAACAGACCGCTATGAAGGGTTCGAGGGTCTCCGAGCAGAGGAATGTGGGATCCTGAATGGATGTGAAAATGGACGGTGTGTTCGTGTGCGAGAGGGCTACACCTGCGACTGCTTCGACGGTTATGAGCTTAACCTGGACAAGATGGCCTGCATAGGTGGGTTATTTTCCCAGCATCTTGGATCTTTCTCAACAGACCACCCAGATTTAGAATTCTAAGTCTGAAAAAAAAAGAGGGAGAAAATTGCTCGGGGACCTTTCTATCAATAGGATGATCAGTCACTCCACGTAATCTGTTTCAGAATGTGGTGTTGAAGCTTGAAACCAGACCCTTGTGAACTCACCCTTCGATTTAAGCCCCTTGGAGCCACGTCTTGAATTCATTTCTTGTTGTATATCATCGAGCTCAAGGAGAAGCTTTGAGTTCAACAACCTTGCATTAAGTTAAGGTTTTATGGGAAACTAATGAAAGCAGTATACTCCTTAAAACCATCAAGCACTATCCTTTGGTCAGAAATTCCCTAGCTGCTCACTGCCAAAAGTGAAGAGACCTTGAATGTTAGACACATGTGTATTACATGAGATATTATACCATTTAAACGTGCTTTGTTTGTTTTGTAAGAAAGTGAGACTGGCTTGCTGCAGTGAAATGCTTTGATTACAACGTTCTGTCTGCATATGGACTTATCGGTTTCAAGGCCATCCGTTTTCCCATGGAAAGTGATTGAACCCTGTGGAAACATGTGGGAGCTGAGCTGCTCGTGCCATGCCTCTTTTTAAAAAAATTACCGGCGCTCGCATTTCCCCAGAAGACATGACATAAACAGAAAGGGGGTCAAGTGAGACTGAACGCTCTGAAATGACAATCAGACCTCCTGAAAACGGAAAGAACAGCGCATCGAAGGCCAAAAGGAAACATAATCTAATGCATTGTTAATTTCGCCATCATTCTTAACAGTCTCGTACTCAAGATGGCTCAAATTCAAGTTCACTTTGAGGCTAGCTGACACGCAACATGACGACATGTTTAATGAAAGCTATACAAGATGAAATATTATGCAATATGTCTTTTTTTATGGAGGCCTTGCACCTATAAATGTGACCCTTTGTGGAATTAATTAAAATGCAGTTGTTTCTTGCTCATAATTCAGTAAAATGTTCTATGTAATTTCCCCTGTGTTCATTTTACATCACAGGATGTTATTCAGTTGTTTTTTTCTTTTTATAATTGTCCATTCAAGTATTTTTTTCATCTCAAAGTGCTTGTAAAGACACTGTGCCAGATTTCTCTCCAAACACTATAGGCTTTAATTCTTACATCATTACACTAATAGATGGCATGATAAAAGTTAACAAGAAACAAGATAAAAGAAACAAGACAGTATAAAAGAAAAACAGCATATTTATTCAAATGTACAAAAGCTGTATAGTAAACGTCAAATAAGCATAGATTTAAATACTACATCTCAAACTTTCTATGTGACTATCTATGTAATATATTATTGCAAAGTGTATCTATAGCATGCCACTTCAGTGACACTTTCTTTTTATTACAGTAAAAAATAACATGGTAAATGGTTTGGGTTAGGGTAAATCTGTAGTGTAGTGTCTTCCTGTTACTCTTCATGTATGAAATGTAATGCAAACAACATTTGTGTCATTGTAGATGTATGCAGTATGACTTACTTTGACTATTATATTAACCAATAAACAAACAAAAAAAACTCTATAAAAATCTTGTCTGATGCAGATAATGCTAGGAACTGTTTCTTGGTCTTAAATAGCTTTTTTTTGCATTAGAATCAATGGAAAAGGGTTTCCTAACCTTTCACTGGTTCTATATGTTCTTTAAAGAAAGTTCAGTCCATCCATTAGTCATTCACAGTTTCATCTATGTGAAAAAAAGAATATAATATAATTTAAAATGTAAATACACACTTCTACATGCAAAAGAAAATGCTTTTTTGCTTTTTTTCCTGCTGCTAAATTTGCTAAAGTGCTGCACGTTACGTATGTAATACAATATGTTTACAATATTTGATTTAGGCCAACATAGCTCAACTGTTCACCATCTGCTTAAACCCAAATTACTGCAAGCTTTTTAGTCATTTAGAGTAATTTAACATCTTGAAATTAGACTGAACATATGAAAGGAAGGAAGGAATAAAAGGAGAGACCAGTGAAGAAGAAATATTATTTTAGCATTCCCACTTCTGACTCCCATGAGCACGCTTAGCAGCAGATGTGGTTCAGGCAGCTGTTGAATCTCTACATACTGACATGTCACATCTCCTTTTCCCGCAGACATAAACGAGTGTGAGGACATTAGCGACAGCGTGCCATTGTGTCAGAATGGGCAGTGCACCAACACAGAGGGATCTTACAAGTGCACCTGTTTGCCTGGCTTTGTGGCCTCTTCCAAGCCGCACAAATGCATCCCGGCTATCCCAGAGTCTGGGATAAGGAAGCCAGGAAACTGAGACAGACACTGCTGGATTGCTGAATTCTCCTGCTCCCTCAAAGATTATCCTTCTGCCCTTTTCCAAGAGGGCCTGGCACTAAACCTCAAACATTAACACTGAAACGTCCAAGTTTTTATCCCTACATCCCGTGCACAGACATGCAGACACAAACATGAACACACACACACACACTGATTCATATCTCTTTCATACACATTCAAGAGGGAAAGGAATTGTGCAGAGAATGTATTACATGGGATTTATCATACACCAGATATCCGTTTGCCTTAAAGGGATTTTGTGGACTGATTTTTTTTATGTTCAGTAACCCCAGGCAATTTGATATGCAGATATACTTTCCACATTATTTTCTCTTTCAGTTTCCTGTTTGAAAATTGTGTTATTTATTTCAATAACATGACGGGCCTCTGCAAACTAAGACAGCGACGTACAGTATTCAGAGAGCAGACTTGACTCCTCCTTTGTTACTCGCTACGAATCGACCACAGAGACACTGGGAAGTTAAAGAAGGATCACATGTTGTGATACATGAGTCCACAAAACATCTTAATTTTTTTCCACAGCTGCTTTTTTCAGGATTCAACCTGAAGTTAAAGAATTACTGGATCAAGAAGCAGAAGGTCAGCAGAGTCAAACTTTCACCAGCTTCAGCCTCTCCGTAGACGAGATGTATATGATGATCTTATGTAATGATGCAATCAGCAGATTTTACCTTCAGCTGCTGTACACCATTCTCACATACTATAATACTGACCCCCATTTTAGTTTTATTTTCAACAGTATTAACTTGTTTTTGTTTGTTTTGCCTTTCAACAAACAAACAGTACCGCAACTTTGAATCCATTTTTTAGTCTAAATTCCTTACAGGAATAACATGATCCATAAATATCTCTGCTTAAAGTGAGAAATGAGTTTTAAGCATCAGTGTCACACAGGCAAAAGGATTTCTTGTAGCTTTTCAAAACAATTCAGTTCATTCCCATGTGAGCAACTCTACATGCATGGACAGACAACAGCTTCTTTCAGGAGGTTTGGTATATTATGTACAGATTTAATACTTTGTGATATTTTTGTTGAATAATCTCTGAATGCGTTATAACACAAGGCTTCTTCTATTTGACATAAAGCATAAAATGTATTAAAAAATCTGGCATTGCAGCTTTGTAGATTTATATATGTCTGTAAAAATGTTTTTTAAATCATGTCTGTTAATGTATGAGGAGCGTGGTCGACACTGTACCATAGGAACTGTGTGTATACTCTGCCCTGTGGAGCAGACAATGAATTATATATAAATATATATGTATATTTTTTTCTTTTTTTTTGGGGGGGGGGGGGTGACAGCACTGTTGGATTGACAGACGTTTTGTTTCCTTTAGGTCATTATAAAGACTATGCTTTTTAAAATACAAGCACCAACTCCTGTGCATCACAACTCTACAGCTAAATATTAGCAAGACTGAGCATTATTCATTTTACCCCGCAATGCAAAGGTTCCTTTTGTAATTTATGTATCATGAACAGCTTCAGTATTCTCATTTGGTTTCTGAATTCCTTTTCGTACCTTTTTTTTTGTCCTTCATATTTGGCAAGTTTTTCCAGTATCACAGAAACATTTCAGTAATAAATTATATTACTTTGGCAAGATGGCTACAGGTTATTTAATGTCATTACCAGCATTCGCAGTCTGTTAACCTATAACTGTACAAATGTTTTGACATGATGTCCACTGTGCTATAATGTGCTGTTTAAATCGTTACCAGAACCGGGCTGAAAGTCCAACAATGACGTTCAAATGGAAGTATTTAAAGCCTTTCAAAAATTAAATAACTTGAGTAAAATGTCTTGTTGTAAAGTTGTGGTCAATAACACGCACATTCATTTTGTTTACCCCTTGACTATCATCACTTCAAATCCTTTAAATAAATCACAAAAAACATCAGACTCTGATCATTTACTGTAAATGGCACTGAAAACAGTTTGCGTTTATTTTTGTGAGAATAACTTATGACATGATACCAGTAAGTGTGTTGCAATACGTAATGCACAACTAATCATTTATGTCATTGAATGTTATTCTTATGCAGAACCATGTTGTTCCTGAACAATTTGGCACAGGATAGCATATGGATAATTGTTACATTACTGTGTAACTTTGATGCGTTTGGCAGTGGTGAACAAGTTTTCTGATCCTTGACCCATGTAACTGTATCCACATCTCAATATAAATATACTCAGTTCCTGAATTGGGTGTTTTTTAAATAAAATGAAAAATTGATGTAATCAAATGTACTTCAAGCCATCACAACGCTAAGTTATCAGAATAGCAGATGTGTTACAGTACATATAAGTAGTACAGTAATCATTTTATTGGAATCATTTAGTAAAACTGATCTATTAGTTTTTACACAATTTAAGTTTACCACTCATCATGACACCAAATTGTTACTTTATTTACTATTTATTCATATTTTATGAAGCTATTCAATAATTAACTAAGATAAATTATTACATGCATATTAATTTAGATGGTCACTTTAATCATTTTAGACAAAATACAGAAAAATGAATTCAATCCACGGTATGATGTTTTCCTCTAGTGGCCAAATGGATGAACTGCACATCTAAGAACCGCTTTCCCTGCCCTTCCTAAACCTTTTTAGGATTGTCCTCTAACAACGCATTCCGTGTGTTTGTTGGATTTTTTACCTAAAGTTGCAGTGTAGTTTTGCGATAGAAACAACGTAACTGAAATAGGACTACACAGTTAGATTTCCCAAGCATAGGATTCACGTTGCGGGGATAAATATCCCTCTTGGTCCTTTGAGGTGTCCGTACTAGAGAAATGCGTCACTAAGGAATCTTGGGAAAATGTGTTTATCCTACAAACACTGCGTTATAGGCTGACGTCACTCAAACTACATTTCCCAGAGTGCAACGCGGCACTACGTGTTTCGGTCAGTCGAGCAACAACCTCTCCTGCTGTGTTGGGCTGCAAAAATAAATAGGCATTTATGTTAACGGTAAATTTGTACTGACAAACTACTAGCATTAGGTCGCGTTTGAATAAACTAGGAAGCATTCAAATATGGTACCGTAACGCGTGTTTTTATTGATAAAAGTCTCGATAGATCGGCAGCAATGTAACTAATAAGTCTGGTAATTTCCACAATGAGAGAAACGTGATATTTATTGTATACCTGTGTTGTCGCACAACATTCCTACGTTATATCTGTCGCACCAGTATTGAATTTTCTGGTATTTTTAGTACATATAGTTATTAGCATCTAACAGCAGTACAGCACTGCTATGTGCTGTATCGGTCTCTAACTATAGTTTATGTTTTATTATTCACCAGAGTTTAGGCTTATTTTAAAGTATCTAGTTGTTTTAGTTAAGCTTAGATTTCCAAATGGCAAAAGAAGAATGCTTTCCCCAAACAGGAGACAGTTTGACACTACGAAACAGGAAAATGTGTCCATTAGCAGGACAGTCTCCATTCACAAGAGTAAAAAACAGTCCAACCACTGGACGCTTATCAGAAGAGGATACTCCCTCCTCAAATGGTTCACCTGCCCCACTCCTGTTGAAAAGAAACAATGAATCTCCAAGCAACGTGCTGCTGCTTTTAGTGATAGGATTGTCTTTCTCAACACGACTATATAAGATAGCAGAACCCCCTCACGTGT
Organism: Pseudomugil gertrudae; assembly: GCA_037177535.1. NCBI lineage: Eukaryota > Metazoa > Chordata > Actinopteri > Atheriniformes > Pseudomugilidae > Pseudomugil > Pseudomugil gertrudae. The sequence goes on along the minus strand of JBAMHV010000021.1, from coordinate 8,414,301 downwards.
GGTAAGTGCATCCATGCATGTTTATATATGATATCTGTGTGGCTTTTTAATAAAAATCCATCTTTATTCTTCTGTTTTTCAGCTGGGATGAAACTCACTTTGGAAAAATGGGAAGCTACTACATCAACAGAACCTTCTTTTTTGATGTTCACCCTCCACTTGGAAAAGTGAGACGTCTAAGCTGACTTTTTATCCAAAAATCTGCATGCAAACCTTTCTAATAAAATGTCTTGCGTGCTCTGTTGCAGATGCTGATTGGGCTTGCTGGTTATATGACCGGCTATGATGGCACCTTCCCTTTCATAAAGCCGGGAGACAAATATGAACATCACAATTATTGGGGAATGAGAGGGGTAATATTGCTTTCTATCAACTCTGCAACTTAAAAAAATTAAGATATGGATCAAAGCAGCTGATTTTATTGTCTCTCTTTTTTTTGCCCCACTTTGTACAGTTTTGTGCCGTGCTGGGCTCTTTTCTTCCAGTCTTTGCCTACCTCATTGTGCTGGAGCTTTCTCAGTCTCACACTGCTGCTCTCATCACATCCACTCTGCTCATATTTGGTTAGTAATCAGCTGGTGTTATTTTGTTAGAGTAACACAACTGAAAGACACTGAGAGTTTCTGCACAAAGACCATTGGGATCAGAAAAATTGGGGGGAAATGGTCCAGAGAGCCTTTAATTAATACTCTGGTAATTGTTGTAGTTTATTAAGTCTCTTTTGCTGATATTAACCACAATTTATTAAAATAGTATAAACAGTATTTGTGCTTTTATTGTAAGAAGAACACATTTTTCTCTTCATGTCCTCCATATTAGACACAGGTTGTATCACTATCTCCCAGTACATCCTGTTAGACCCCATACTCATGTTTTTCATCATGGGAGCAGTGCTTTGTATGGTCAAGTTCAACCAGCAGGGATACAGGTCGGCATTCATTAAACTCTTTTTCTAATTCTTTGTTTATTTCTGTGTTCTTTAATTAACATGCTATAACCTGATTGATTAATTAGCTGGTCAATGATTAATAAAGAGTTTACTCATTTATTTACAAGTTGATGATTTCAGTGAATTAATCGTTAAGACACTGACATGTAATGTAAAGATAGCACAATTTTCCAACATGACCTCTTTGCTACAACTTTATCCTCATTGTAAATGTCGATCATGAACCGTCACATCCAGTTTGAGGTTGTTGTGTTTTTAAGCAAAACTACCAAACATAAAATATTGATTTACCTGCTACTGTTGCTAGTTAGTACAGATATAGTAACAAGAATGAGATGTTTTCCTGCCAGAGCAGTTCAAAAGCAGCAAAGTTTGCATGTGTTTCCCTTTGACTCTTGTTTGCAGGCCTTTTACTGCCCCCTGGTGGCTATGGATGGTACTGTGCGGTATAAACCTTGCTGGAGCTCTCGGTGTGAAGTTTGTTGGTCTGTTTGTCATCCTCTTGGTGGGACTAAACACAATATCGGACCTCTGGAGACTTTTGGGAGACCTTAATACATCACTAGTAAGCATCATAATATCTGATATAGTTGTCATTCTTAATTCTGATTAGTTAAATAGAGATTTCATTGCTTTTCCACCATCTTTTCTGGCTCCAGATGGACATTGTAAAGCATTTCCTGGCTCGGGTTGCTGGCCTCATCCTGCTTCCACTCCTCTTTTATGTTACAATATTTGCAGTCCACTTTGTTGTCTTGAATAAAAGGTGAGTATGGTTGTTAAAAAATGTGACATTATATATAAAATAAAAAGGTACAAATAGTCATAATTGGCTTGGTTTTTTTTCTCTTGTATAGTGGACCAGGTGATGGATTCTTCAGTTCTGCCTTCCAGTCCCGTCTAATTGGGAACAACCTGTACAACGCATCCATGCCTGAGTGTGAGTCCCAAACACAACTATGACTAAAACCAAATGCTGCTGCAGCTGTGTGAACAAAAAGCTGAACAAGAGGAATGTAAGCACCTCTGTTCTCCATTAGTCACATGAGCTGGAATATTTGCTTACATTCTTCTCTTTTAACAGATAAAAGATTTACTACTAAAGCATTTTAATCTCACTTACAGAAATGGGCAAAATGTGTCATTGTTAAAATAAAGCTGCAGTATTTTTACTTGACATACTTCTTTATGTTTTGGCCATGTCATCTTGTCTGTTGTTTTTCTGATGCAGATCTGGCATATGGTTCCACCATTACAGTGAAAAATCTCCGTATAGCTGGAGGTTATCTGCACTCTCATTGGCACTTATATCCTGAGGGAGTAGGAGCGAAGCAGCAGCAGGTTAATCTGCATTTATAATGGTGCAATATTGGAGAAAATGTATGTTATTTTTAATCTAAATGCACATTACTCTCTTGATTTGTGTTCAACAGGTGACATCTTACCTTCACAAAGACTACAACAACTTATGGCTGGTTCACAGACAAGATGATAATAATTGTAAGAAAATGTTGTAAATTGACTTGTCAGAGCTCCCAGTTTAATCCAATTCAATTCAATTCAATTTTATTTATACAGCCCAGTATCACAACAAAGTCGTCTCAAAGGGCTTCACACACAGTTAATCACACAACCGATATAACACACAATAAACACAGTAATAACTACACTAAACTAAGCAGACATCCTGTCCTTAGACTCTCCTTCTTGGTAAGGAAAAACTCCCAATTCTATTGTATTAATTAGATATTTTAATACTGGTTGAACCCTCCTTGGACTCCTGAGAGAATTTGATATTTGGAAACACAACAGTGTTCTGTTTTATTGTGCTTATTTATTTTAACAATCATGTCATGTTTGCATCTATGTTTTGTCTTTAATTAGCTCAGTCTGGGAACCCTGATCTAGTTCGTCATGGTGATGTCATTCGTTTGGAGCACAAAGAGTAAGCATCAAGTGTCCACATCGCTGACTGAAGCCTGAGTTCATATTTTGTGGACGTTTGGTGAATGTTTTTTCCTTTTAGGACAACTCGTAACCTTCACAGTCACCTCCATGAAGCCCCTCTAACCAAGAAACACTTTCAGGTTACAGGCTATGGAATTGTGAGTTCACCTATGATACATTCTTAACTCTTTCACTTTACTAAGCTGTTTGCTATGCTATTACACACATTAGATTTTGTTTGTCACATCCTAAAACACACATGGTTTTGTTCTTAGAACGGAACAGGGGACATCAATGACCTGTGGCGAGTGGAGGTGTGTGGCGGTCGAAAGGGTGACCTGGTGAAGGTGCTGCGCAGCAAAGTTCGCTTCCTGCACAGAGCTACTGGCTGTGTGCTTTACTCCTCTGGGAAGACTCTGCCGAAGTGGTAAAACCAATCTTCTCTGCTCAAGACTTAACTTGTTTCTCTGTGTATGGATGAACAACATGATCTAAGTTTTATTTGCGCTCAGGGGTTGGGAGCAGGTAGAGGTGACCTGTAGCCCTTATTTGAAGGAGACTCCGAGCTCTCAGTGGAACATTGAGGATCATATCAATCCCAAATGTAAGATGAACGCACTGTACCCCTCTGCATACCCCTTTTGTCTGTATATCTGAAAGTTTTCCTTTGTGTGTTTTGGCAGTGCCCAACATCAGTTTGTCTGTACTGAAGCCTAATTTCCTGGAAATCTTACTAGAATCACACATTGTTATGATAAGGGTCAGTAGCAATGACAAGGGAATGACAAAATCCCCTTAAATTATCTTTTGTTGTTCGAATGCATTGATTTTAACACAAAATGTTTGTTAATTTAGGGGAACAGTGGATTGAAACCCAAAGACAATGAAATGAACTCCAAACCATGGCACTGGCCCATCAACTACCAGGTGCGTTGGGTAATCTGTCATTTCATTTAAAATTCAGTGTAATTGTATCACTGTTAACTCCTGATTCAAATGTTTTGTGAAGGGTTTGAGGTTTTCAGGAGTAAATGAGACGGAATATCGTGTTTATCTGCTGGGCAATCCTGTAAGTCTTTTAAACTTGCATCTTTTTCCTGTCAGACGTTTTGTCTGACCAAACACAATATGGAATAAACCCTTTTTTTTACAGGTGGTGTGGTGGATCAATCTGGGCAGTTTAGGATTGTATGTCATCATGGTGGCAGTGTCATCTATAGTCATTCAAAGAGGTATCTCACTGGGACCAAAAAGAATAGGTATGATTTTGGGACAACAGAACTACTAACTAGTGGGTTGTAAAAGCTACAAAAAGGCTTTTTAAACTTAAAACAAATGCAGCAAACTCTCTCTGTGTTTCAGAACATTCATGTGTGCTCAGCCAAGGAGGAGGCCTGCTTCTTCTCGGTTGGCTGCTGCACTATGCCCCCTTCTACACAATGGGGCGTGTCCTCTACTATCACCACTACTTCCCTGCAATGCTCTTCAACAGCATGCTAACAGGTACCGTTGGGACATTTGGACTGTAAAGGAGATTTAGTGAAAGCAGAGACAAGATATAATGCAGTTACTACCACTGTACCGTCATTGGATATATTTGTAAAAATGTGGGACCGGTGCATCCCTAGTACGAACTGATAGTGGAAGAATAAACTAATTGCAAGGATAAAATGTTTTGCATTAAGTTCTGACCAGGTTGTTAGTGGGAGCCCATGCTGCCGTATTGGATTCAGTAGTCTGTTTAAAACCCTCTTTTGTGTCACAGGAGTTACTCTGGACATCCTGTTTAGAAATGCTGACTTGCTACTCCATCCACCTTACTCTGATTGGCTGCAGAGAAGTGGTGAGGTGTTACTTCTCTTCACTGTTCTTTACAGGTGAGCTAAGTGTCATAAGTTCACTATTAAAACCAGCCTGTCCTCAGTAGGGATTTTTTTTTACTGCTTTTTAAAAGTTAATTGTGATTATTTATTTAAAATTATACACGCCTCCTTGTGCTCCTCTTAAAAACTTTCTGTTACTGGTTTTTCTGCTGATGTGTGCAGGTTGCAGAGTGGAGTAATGTTATTAAAGTATTACTTTGACATTTTAATTTGCTTTCTTTAGAGTTTGCAAAAATAATACTGTTACCACAATATTAATCAATGATAAATAAATATATATATACTGGACGCCTCCCTGGACCGATTACATCTCGCGGCTGGCCTGGGAACGCCTCGGGATCCCCCAGATGAGCTGGTGAATGTGGCTGGGGA
>JBAMHV010000021.1:8381175-8407147 GCA_037177535.1 Pseudomugil gertrudae | reverse complement strand
GAATGTGGCTGGGGAGAGGGAAGTCTGGGCTTCCCTCCTTAGGCTGCTGCCCCCGCGACCTGACCTCGGATAAGCGGAAGAAAATGGATGGATGGATATATATATATAATATAAAAAGTTAATGATCATTACACAATAGTATGCAAGGTTTTCCTCGTGATCTAATTTTTATTTTATTAATAAATGCATGAAATATGCTTTTTAAAAATTGTGTTTTATGTTTGTGTAAATCACTGTAATGCTTTCTCTGTCTGCCAGTTTTTACCTGTTTCATCCGCTGTCCTATGGCATGAAGGGGCCTCTCGCTCATGAACCTGACAGCACAATGACTGGCCTGAAGTGGATGGACTCCTGGGAGTTCTAGTTGCATGTTCATGACCCTATTTATACATGAATATTTCTTTAGTTATTTCTTCCTGTTTTGCTGAATCTCTACCCAGGCAAGTGTTTGTGTCACAACATTTCATGTTTTGTAGACCATTCTGAACAAAAGAGGTTTGATGATACTGAAACTGCAGCATAAATATAAGTGTTGGGGGGAATACACAAATAAAGATGTATACTTGACATTTTACTGAGCTACCTTAATACCAAACATAACATCCGTCACAAGAAGTGCCTGAGAGTTCAAATGCTGCTTTTTCCTAATTGTAATGTTACTTATGTAGTTACAAGCTATAAAATAGTCTATTTTCATTGGCAGTTGTGATGTTTGATGGTATTTTTTATATTGTATTCAGTCATGAGTGCTGTTCTATGACTGACTTTCTATGTTTACATTTCAGTGCGTTAAATAAATAGTGGTATTCTTGTATCTTGTGATTACTTGCTCATGAAATGCAACAATTTACTGATGTGGAACAAAAACAGAAATTGGGAGAAAAAGGTTGAAAGTAAAATTGAAATCCACCAAAATACATACAGTTGCTTTATCCTAAGAACGTCAGCTTCAGCTCTCCTATTAGTTTGTTATAAATTAATTAAAGTAATCCACTTTCATTAATTGATTATCCAAAGGTATTTGTATAGATATAATTGTGTTAAATATTAAGAGTAGAAAAAACTGACCTATTTTTACTTTTTACAACTATATACGGTGGAAAAAAACTGTGTGGTACATGCAGTTTTCCTGTAAAATTGAGCATTTATTTGTTATTTGACGTCCTCGTACGGCACGTTGTTGGTTAATTAACTGAGAATGGGATAGTGCGCCACCCCGCCTCTCGCCCGTTGACAGCTGGGATTGGCTCCAGCCCCCCCGCGACCCCGCTCAGGGAATAAGCGGTAGAAAATGAATGGATGGATGGGAAAGTGCGCCCTCTGGCGGCGTGTTTGTAAAATGTATGGCCATTCCTCAACCTTTGCCATTGGCTACCGTTTGTCACGTGATGATTCTGAAGATGGCGTCTCCAAATGGAGGTAAATTCTAATTCCTTTCCCAGCTACGCTGTGAATAAATGGGAAATTCAACATTTTCAAGAAAACTAAATCGTCAACATCTTTGATATTGTTTTGTTAAAACACGTAGAGAAGAAAAAATATTAGTGTTCGCTCTGTATAATTACGTTTTGGTGGGGTTTTTTCGTTGAGTAAAGCCTGCACTAGCCCGTGTTTGTGTCTTGTATTCAGGGAAGCAGAGTACACAGCTGGCTTGAACCTGACGTACCACACAACTGATCTTTGTGGGTGCTGCTCGTTTTTAACTAGCTTTTCTGCTGTGCACAGGCTAAAGCTTCTCAATAAACGTTATACATAATAAAACCCGAATATATTATTTATTTTACGGTATGTAGTGAACATGAATTGAAACCCCTTGCTCTGTACATAGGAACGGGTTAAATTTAATCCACACGGATCTGCAGATGTAGCCAACAATTATAGAAGTGATCAACAATTACTGGAAACAGTAAGATGCTTATTTATAAATATGTCAGATCTGATCATTATCATCCATAACTAAATGATCCAGTATTTTATGACATATACTTTCATCCATTTTGACACCTTTATTTTAAATTTAATGTTGTTATAAATAAAATATAAAACAAAAGGGATTACAAACCGTTAAATGAAAACGTTGTACTGTACTCAAACGAATGAGTCATTGTGATTTGATGGGCTTATGAATTTGTTTAATTTGATTCAGGTGTGTTAAAGCAGGATTTCATTAAAAACTTACTGAATTGTGGCTCTTATAATTGTGAGTAATTGTGCTATATGGTTTAGTTTAAGTTAGTAGAAAGCTGATTTGAACGTTTTTGCCCCTTATCACTGACACCAATTTGTGTATTTTTTATGGATTTAAACTAACTATTTACAACAAAAACTGAATTTGGCAAGTCTTGTTTTTGTATATATGTGTAAAAGTTTTTTTTATATAGTTGGTTTTATGTGTTGGGGAGAACAAATAAAGACATGGATGAAAGTCAGAAATATAAATAAGAATAAATAAAAGCTGTTTTTCTGTAAAACCCAACATTACTCTGTGATTTCTCTGTTTGACTGCTGCTTTTTGGATTCACTTTGTCTTATAACGGAAATGATTACCTATATGAGCACAGTGTATTATTTTAGAATAATTATTATTTTATTTTATTTTGTGGTCTTTGGTTATTTGTGCTATTATTCATAGATCAGAAATACACGTGTGTGTCTCAGATATGACATATAAGTAGTTTACGCATTCAAACCTGATGATATATATATATATATATACATATATATATGTATATATATATATGTATGTGTGTGTGTGTGTGTAAAATGATTCTTTGTCTTATCAGGTGAGGATTTTGAGACTTCTTTGTTGAGTTTTGAGAAGCTGGACAGAGCGTCACCAGACTTGTGGCCAGAGCAGTGTAAGTTATATCCTCCCTGCTTCTGTGTAATTGGTCGCTACAGGATTACATTATGTTACGTCTTAATGAGCCTGTCATGTCTTACACAGTGCCTGGAGTTGCAGAATTTGCAGCATCTTGTAAAAATGTGAGTTAGATTTGCAGTCCCTTGCTGTGATTTACAAACTAGATTATAAAATAGGCTTTAGCAGAGCAATATAAAGCACGAGTTGCCTGATCATATTTTTGTTTTATGTACATTGCAGTCAATCACTAACTCTCCCCCCAAGTGGATGGCTGAGCTAGAGACTGAGGACATTGAAATGTTGAAAGGTTTGTACAAACAACAAAGATCAGTAAACTTTGAAAGCATCTAATTGTATTTGAAACAGTCAGTGTAAAATTGTCTGTCTAGAAAGTGTTAAGCATTTATCAGGTATGATCTGGATTTCCCACAACCAGGTAGATGTATTATAGCTAACAGTTTTTATTATATGTTCTGTTCTCTGTAAAAATCTGTAGAGTTGGGGAGTCTGACAACAGCTAACCTAATGGAGAAGGTGAAAGGACTTCAGAATCTTGCTTACCAGCTGGGTTTAGAGGAGTGTAAGTACAAGAATAATAACAGTGCTTTAGGATGGACAGTTTGAACTCATCTTTAACAAAAGAGCCTCATCAACTTTTTGTTTATTGCTTTTTTCAGTCATTTGATATGAAACTGTTCACTGACTGAGAAGTCCTGGTTGGAGACATGTCACCACTAGATGGTGCCAATAGTCTTCACAGGATTTCTGCTTAGTGGATTTCACAGTATGCATGACTACTTCCACAATCTGAACAGGTTGAGTTTTTTTTGGTTGTATTTTTCATTCAAAAATACACGCATATATATGCCTATACATATATAGAGAGGTAGGTTGACCTTGATGTTTTAAAATAATGGATTTAGGTCATTCTTGTCACATGGAAAAGGTAAGAAGCAAGGGCGTGCCAACAAGAGCTCATGCAGCAAATGCTCAAACATTTGATGGATTCAAAATCTATTTATTTAATCCATTCGCCACCGCCTCCATTGTCATAATCCTTGTGGAGTGTGGATTAGAGAGATGTAGCTAAGTGCTTATATTATCCTAAGAGGAAAATGGGTATAAATATGTCTAGTAAAAGCCCAAGTGAAGTAGTAAAGAATGCTGTTTCATCCCCCTATTACGCACACACACATATCTACAAATATATATATATATATATATACAAATGGTCAGCATATTTTAGCTTATGATGAATGATATTTAGCATATTAAAAGGGGACTTTAGTGAAAGTTTAGAGTTGCATCACTGAAAAAAAGGTGTATTTGCATAGCATATTTGAAAAATAGATAATGTCTATGATTTACTTTATTGAAAGGAAGCCTGTAATCTTTCTGGTATGAAGATGTTTGCTGTCATAGGTGTTAGACCTCAGGCTTTGCAATCATGTCATGTACCACAGGATGACAGGACACAATGATGGTTATTATTGGTGTCAGAGCAGCCCCGTAATCGGTGCCTGTTTAATGCTCTCTGGTTTAATTTTCTCCTTTTCCTGGCTGTCAGGGGAGGCCCTGTAAATCTCAGCTACTTTTTCATCATGTTTGTGCACTCTTCAGTGCCCGTAAACATACTCCACAGAGATACGCAAGGCGAGGATAGGGGACAGGATTTACTGCCCCTCCCCCTTCAACATGTGGACCATTAAAGAGGAGCTGGTTAATGGGCAGAGCACAATCAAGCTGTGAAACAGTCCCCCATCCAACTGCTGAACTAGAGTAGGTTCCTGAATTTCTTTTACATACTTGTGTTAGTACAGTAGCTATTTGTTAACAAAGATGTGAAGGTAGGATGCTTGCAGCACACAGAATACATTACTGCTCCTAATAGCACTCCCCCAAAAATGTGACAATGTACCACTAGACTCCAGTTAGTCCCAGAGGGAGTAGACGCGTGCCTCGTCCTCAGACCCCAGCTGTTACTCCGCACCATGATGAATGCCCCAGTCCTGGGCTGCTGAGCATGGGCATCAAGCCCTAAGTCTCTGGAGAAAGCTGAGGACTGATAAGTGCTGATATTGGAGGTAATTGAAAGCTGAGTGATCCCCTGGGATTGTACTGAAGGGCCTCAGCTACTGAGACGGCTGGTAACATGACTGTGGGAGTTAGTGGGTTGTGGCATTTTTACACTTGTGGGCTCAAGGCTACAGACTACCATTTAACAGTTGTGTCCCTTGGACGTGCTGTTAATTTAGAGAGGTTTACACTGTAGAGGGCTGCAGATTGCATCTTAAGCTTGTGTCAAAAATAATTACAGGTTTTTCTCAAAATCCATCTGCAGCTTTTGTGGTCTAAAATAATTAAAATTTACATAAAGTAGCAGGTAACTTTTAGGCAAAAATGATTCACATAGCAAAGACGATTGATTTTGTTTTTGGATATTAAGTTTAATCACACTTTAAGCTTTTTTGTACAACATCGTACATTATTTATGAGACCTTAACATGCCTCTCATTGCTAAAATGGGCTTTTAGCACTAGTTGTGGAAAGCAACAGATTCTCTCACATATTTAGTAAAGACTTAATTTAGATTCTGCATTGATAAAAAAAACTTAATGTGACTTTTATAACATGCAGCGTTTGCTGAATGAAAGTTTGAAAGTTTTTCTGGAAAACCACTAAAGCCCAGACTCGTATCATTCACTATCACCCAGTTCAAAGCTCACCTGCTGACCAGCACATGTTGAATTGTGTCACCAAACTCTGAGGAAACCTGCTTTATAAATGATTAAGGCTAACTCTACTTCTGCACAACAAAGAATGTGTTGACACTCATCTTTAATTCCACATTCTGCCATACTTCTGATGGTTTTATGTGGAGTTTAAAATCAATTACACAGTACACATAAACAGCGATTCTACATGCCAATGCATTTTAGATAAACCTATTTTAAAGTGAATAAATTGCATTCAAATGTGATGTTGGAGGATTTATACCCTTGGTATTATCATCTTACATTCCTACAGACACATTGCATATCTTTTAAAAGTGGTTAACTGCAGTAAGCATTCCCAGCTTGGCTTTGAAATCCACTTCAGCTGGTTGGAAAGACAGAAATCAGTGAAAAATGTGTTGTTTTATATAAAATAGTCAATGTAGACCATATTCTTATGTTAAAAACCTTTAATATGTAACTAAAAATGTCAGTGAATTTTAGAACCACCTGTTATTTACACTCCTCTCCTATAAAACCATCCAGCAGCATAGACCCAGTGTGACCCCTGTTGCTTCTGCCTGTTTGAAGGTGAGACTGAAGGGCACCCTGCCCTGACAGCTTCTAATGGGCCTACATTCCCCGCCACCTCCTCCTCACCCTCAGGATCAATCTCCAGCCTATTAGAAGCATGCCGCTGCTGAATATGATTGCATTCACTGGGCCCCACTTGTGCTAATGTGCCTCCATCAATCCATCATGGCGGGCTGACCGCGGGGCGGGCGGTTATGAAGTGCCTGAGCTGACAGCCGCTGAATGAGGAACAGGGTGTGCCTTCTTACTATCCCTGCTACTGCTCTTCCTCCTCACCGCTACTATTTCACCGTGCTTATGTTTTTAAGTCTCCCCTGTGTCTCCTTGAGCTCAGAGGAGCACTGAGTAGCAGAATTAAGGTGCATCTCTTTGAAGATCACACAAGGTAAAGCAAGAATCCTGATAAGTTAATCACCTTAAATTTTCATAACCTCATGCTTTGTGCATAATTTGGCTTCTTGAAATAATTTTTACCGTCTCATCGGAAACTCTTCGGTCCGTTCTACACATATTCTGCGATAGCATGACAGCAGCATCTCGGTCCATTGTGCAGCGTGTTGCATCTGTATCTGATAGAGCGTGCTGATATCTTAAGCAGGATCAGTGTTGGAGCTGCTGGAAAGAAGAGAGAAGGCAGAGCATAACACACACTCGCACAACACTCCTCGATCCCGCCTGCCGCCTCCCTGAGCAGATCGGAAATGACATCTCATTTCCATAAAGGCATTAGGAATTCATTGGATTTTCTTTCCCAGCTAATCATAGTGCGGGTGTAAAACCTTTTAGGCTTTTTAATGAATGATTTTTGACTGATTGCCTATTAATAAGGACACCTCTTGAACAGGCATCGGCTGGGGCAGGGGTTGGGAGGTGCAGATGTGTTTGTTTTGGTGTGCAAGTGTGTGTGCGTGTGTGTCAGCCAGGCGAAAATGCATTGGAGGGGGGAGGAGGGGGGAGGACCCTCTCGGTTGGGACATAAAGAGGAACCAGTGGCTCCCCTGGGAAATCACAGCTCGTGTCTGCATCTTAAATATCCCTGTGAAGTATCAATAAGTGGGTAATTGAATTTTGAACACAAACATGAGCGTCAGGTGTATGTGTTGCAAGGCGGGGGTGTTTGGGCGGGCGCATCAGATGAATATGTGTACCTTCAAGTGTTGCCATGCTTGAGTGTTTGTGTGTGTCATCTCCTCTGTGTCTCGCTTGTCCCCAGAGAGAAGGGCAGTGAAAGTGGATGTTAAATCCATTAAATAAAGCTTACATCCCATAATAGCTGAGCAGCACTCAGTGATGGGCAGCGAGGGTCAGATAAGTCCTCTTGACTCTTAATGAAAGTGAATATGGGCAGTTGGGGCTCGGGTCCGAGACTCCAGTTAACACAGGTGGTCATCTGTCTCTGGAGCTAAGAGGGGTCCAGCAGCTCACCCGGAGTCAGCCATTAGGAGGGGGGAGTGGGGGGGGTGGACAAAGTGATAATGCTGATGATTACGCTCGTTTTATACACAGGGGAGCAGCAGCGGGGGCAGTGAGAGTGACACCCACATCACCTGCCATAAAGGAGGGGGAGAGTAAGATGTTACACCACTACGTATCTTCATTTGCATTTCATCCAGCTGGGATTTGCCAAATGAAAATGATTTAGCAGCGTGGAGCAGAAAATTTGAGCAACATTTTGGGATGCAACAGCTTCTGCTACTTGCTGTTCGGGTTAGAAAAGTAGGCAACATGTTTGAATAGCATCCTGCCACATTTAGCTGTTTGCAGATACATGTTAATCTCCATTATTGGTCTGTACCTGTATCTAAAATCCATAAAGTTGTAGAGTGCTTTTTTTATTTTAAATTAAATTAAGACTGTGTTGTTCTTAACATTTTTGTTGTTACTAAAATAGCCAAAAAGTTATAACTAAATAATAATTAGATGGCAACAAATCAACAGGGCAAGACTTAAAGAATCCATAAGGTGTCATTTAGTATGGATGGCAGTCACAACAACATGCTGATTAACTTAGTGCAAAATTAGTAATTGACCTTTCTAATCAACTAAACAAATCTTTAAGTCCCCCTAATCAGTATTGATCTCTCTGAGTGTATGACAAAGCTCGTGTGTTGATCAGTATGGTATCGCATGGGTGTCTACTTTGAGGGTTTTATTGTATATTTGTTTTATCTGTTGTGCATGTCTTAGAATAAACAAACCAGGAAGTATTTTTTTCAATTAATATTTCATTTGTTGCTTTAAAAGTTTAACATGCAAACTTGTAAATGTCTCATATTTCTCCATCCTTCATGTGTGATCAAATCATGGTATTAGATTGAGCACTGCAACAAGCACAGGTCGGATATAAAGATCCACAGATGGTGACTTTGGCTTGATGGTTATTGTGTTAATGTTTAAGTTCAGTGGGGTTCATTAGGAATGTTGCAAACTTTGTTCTAGATAATGCCTCAGGACATTTTCACACCCTTAAATGAAATTAAATCAACATTACTGTAAGGAAAAAATGTTGTATAAATCTGGAACATGTGGTAAACAACAAATATTGAGTTTATTTACTTAAAATGCTTTACCAGGTCTTTGCTGTAACTTTCTGGAGTTAATTCTTATATAAAATCTTTGTTTTGCCAAATTTCCTTCTGGTATGTGTTTTGTATTATTCACTAACTATCCTTAAGCTAGCAAACACTTAGGCTTGCAGACTTTATGCATCTAATTAAACACAAATCATGTTGCATGACCAACAGTAACAGACCTAAATACCATAGACAGAAATTAAAGATAAACATAATCAGTTGTTTCCTAAATATCTGTTGTGGAAATATCAATTACTTAAACTTAAACGTATTAAATACAGATTCAGATATTTTCCAGGAGGCAATTACAAAGTTGTAAATTTGCCTTTTTTTTCTTTGTAAATCAAGATGTGGCACACTTCTGGTTAAAAGTAAATTCTTTTTCTGCTCCAAATGATAGTTTTTTTTTTTTTTAAATTAGGCCTGAAGCAAGAAATTGTCCCTTATCTGTGCTTTTAATTAGAAAGTAAGCCCTCCTTATCAATAGCCATTCATTTATGAAATGATCATCTTTTGATTGATTGTTTAATTCTCTGTTGTTTGAACTGTAACACAAAAGGTCTTTTTAGTGCATTATTTTAGAAGCTGTTGAATGAATTGTTATGAAATATTGTGGACAGTCTACTTCCTACAAGATGGCACCCAACACTGTTAATGACTAACACAGTTAGTTAATCATATTTCTATGTGGTCTGAAGACATACCAGTAAAATCAATGATGATTCGGCAGCCCCCATTAATACTTCAATTCAGATTGACTGGGAAGGGGACTGGCTGAGCAGTGATTGGCCGTTTTGTGATTGGCTGAGGAGTGACTGGCTAAGCCGTAATTGGCTGAGCGGTGATTGGCTGAGCAGTGATTGACAGTTCTGTGTTAACAGGGATTGACTTTCTGTTGTTCTTACAAAAGCTTTCTAAATGTTTCTGCTTAAATTTGATTTAACTGTCACTAAGCCCATTTTCACCCTGATAATCAGATCTGTTTTTTTTTATCAAAATAAAATCACTCACTTCAAAATGGGAGCTTTATTTGTGTGTGGTGTCTGTGATGTTACTAGTTATTTGAGTTTCTGTATGAGTGGGAAGAACTGAACCATAATTAATGAGACACTATGAAAAATCTCAGGTCGATGCAGCCTTCCTTGATCTGTTTTCATAGTTTTGATCTCATCATGAGAAAGCAATGAGAGAGAAAGCCATGACACCTCCAAATAAAAAAATGAACCTTTTACTGTTATTGCTGTCATTGCTCCAAAAGGCAAGTGAAATGCATCACCCCAACAGTTTTAGGGTCATCCTAATATAATTGCTTTCTTCACCTAATTTTAATGGCTTCATTTGAATCTAAAGCACCTTCTGCATGTTCAGGAGTCTGTTGATGACTTTGTTTAGGGTTATTTAAAGAGACAGCAAAGTACAAAATTAATTCATCCCATTCCAATTAGTATCATCTTTAGCCTAGTGATGGGCACCTCAAGGTGACATGGCCCCCACGCCCAGATGCACCATTATCATTCCACCCTGTCAAGCTCATCTAGATTACCAAATGCCTCCTCCTCTTCATTAGCTGGTGTGGGCAGACCAGGTAGGGCCTCTGTGGGCAACAGGAACACCACAGCCAGTCCAGATCCTAATCACCTTTTCTTTTTCTTACAGGGATGCTTTCCTTTAGCAAACAAGTTTTTTAAATTTGTTTGCTTTTTAGTGTTGTTAGATGAGCTGAAAGGTGTATCACATAAACTCCCTTCTGTTCCAATAACTTTTATTTATCATGTTTCAAATGTTCATAATGACATCTGGAGACATTTTACCTGCATCACTACAGCTCACTAAACTGAGGCACCATGCATTCATAAAACAGTTTTTTTCCATGTGCTGAAGAACATGTGAATAAATTCCCTTCAAGTGCAGTAATGCAGATATTGATCATAATGCTTTGCATTGGTATTGGAACTACAAGCTAATGTGTGATTATAATTTAGTTTTCTGTTATTGTTCCGAGTCATAACGTGTGATTTCCTGTGTTCTTGTTGTGCAGCCAGAGAAATGACCAGAGGGAAGTTCCTGAACATCTTGGAAAGGCCCAAGAAGTGACCTCATCGTCAGGTCTGGATTTTTAGATTTCAAGGCCATGTTCACAGACATGTCCAGAACATCACTTCAAAGTTTGAAAACTGCATTCAAACCATAAATTAACAGCAAAATGCTCTTTTGCACACTGAGGTCTCCTCGGTGCACCTCTAGATGCCTTTGCTGTCACATGTCAGTAGTTTCTAATATGTCTGTGGCTTATAGATTATCCTGATTAAACGTCCCCTATTTATTATTAAGTATATTTTAAACATTTCCATTTTTGCAGATTCTGAAATTGTATAATAAAGTTTTGAAACAAAAAATGGTTATCCAACGTTTCTTTAATGTGATTCACTTTGAAACCATAAATATATAAATAAAAATACCGATGGAGGACTTTTTAAGAGACTGTTCAGGTTTTAATTAGGGCAATAACTTTATGCCATTCCTTAAATTGCGGCACATCTCTGCTGAGGATGTGTAAAAGGGGCTCCTGACTTCCATGGCATGTTTTCCGTTTAATGAGCATTGAAGCAGGATCCCCTACACAAAACATTGCGTAAAGATAATATTGCTCATTGTCATCACCGTTAATAAAAGTTGACATAATTACTAGGAGTATTTCTTTTCTAATTAGCACACTCCAGCGTTGTTGGAGTTAGTGGCCAGGCAAAAAGAGAATCAGACAGGCATGGCGAAAGGGAAACAAAAAGAAGTCCATCCTCCATAATTAGGTAAGACACTGCCTCGGACTGTTCTCTGCTGGAGATGTCGCTTAGGCTCTGGCCGCTCTCTCCCAACAAGTTACACTTCTCTGGCTGCTAATAAGCCCCTTATCGTCTTTCTGTGGCTTCACCCCCTGCCTCACTCGCACCCTGGCTAACCCTGCAAAAAAGAAACAAAAAAATTGGCTTCCTCTCGGATCTGGAGGTGGCTAAATTCGAGGTCCCCTATATGCACCATTTAGGCCAAACTTGTTGGTAAGTAAATGTTATTTGTGTTTGTTTGCAGTAGGCCTATTGTAAACGTGTATCATCATGATCCAGGTGTAAACTGGTCTAAACAAAACCTTACACACCTAAATGAGTTTATTAATAGTCCATTATAGCCAACATAAATGAATAAAGGTAATTAGATTACATTAAAATATGGTCCTGCCAGATGTGGCACTAATCTTTAATCTGTGTGTTTCAGATTTAAGATATTTGTTGCACAACAATAATAATCCTAATTTGTATATTTTCTTTCCAGAAAACAAACTAAACCTGGCAAAGCCTGTATCATTTGCTACATGCAAAATTAGTGACCAGCGATGTTTCACCAGTTAGTTTAGTTTAGTTAGTTTATGTTAAAACATCAATTTTATAAAAAAAAAAAAACACAAACAAGAAGAACTCTTACATCATTTATTTACATCATTTTTCTCTATTATGTGTGTTGAAATATGACTGCTGTCACTGGAAACCAGTTGCACGTGGACACTTGTTGATACTGACTGGTGAACATCGATCAATCTGCTCTCTGACACCATCAATATGGTGCAGGCATTGGTGGCAGCCTGCAGTCATGCACCAGCAGCCGGAATGGCCCTGGCCCCTGCTGCGCTGGTGATCCACATGCAGAGAAAGCTAACTCAGTCCACTATGCGTCACCCTGACCTCACATAGCCCCTGTGCCCCGACAAACGTCAATCCAATGTGCCCCGAGCCCTTAAATTAGCTGTCAATTAGTGCAAATTAATCAACTCCTCGCCTAATTAAGCAATGTCGACGGGCAGCTATACCAAACACGCCATTGTGGAGGAGCCATGAGAAAGCTGCGGGCCTTGCAAACTCTCTCTCTCTGAACTGAGGAGAAAGTGGAGCCAGGGCATCGCATCACGTCCTGAAAGAGCTTTGAGGAAGCAGAGACTTTTTTCCCCTGACTCTGCACAACACGTGCGCTGTCATCAAGTTGCCTCCCTGTTCAAGAAGCTTTATTCAGCACATCACTTGCAAAAGAGTTTAAGAGTTTCCAACTGGATTTTTTATGTTGACCTTTGACAGGCTTTTTAAAAAACATAAATCTTTATGTCTGATGAATTTAATCCAGCGCAGATGACCTTCCTTTCAATATAAAGTATTTGATTCTCAAGCTTTGCCACATATAAGCATAATATTATACTTGATATGCATTGAAGTGGGTGGTTTTGGCTTTCAGATTACCATTTTTTGTTGCAGACATCCCATATTGTATTCGCTTTCTAGTGATTTAAGGACACTTTCCAAACCCCTTTTACACACTTTTAAAAGCAGAAGGAAAGAAGGCAGATTATATGTTGAAGTGGTGCTATGGTTGGAAAATAAACAAAAATGATCCAACAGCTGTTTGTTTTTAATCTGCAACCGTCCGTCAGATCTTGCAGGTCTCTGATGTGCAACCCAATCTACACGAATGACTGAACTAAATCTTCCTTTAATCTATAGAGCCTTATTAGGCGAACTTCTTATGCATGTAAATCAGCGTGCATTTTCCTCTGGATTATCGAATTAGAAAAAAAAGATGGAGAGAAAGGAGGAGGGAGGGGGGGTTGTTGACTATCAACAAACAAAATAGCTGTATAGATTGCTACAGGAGTGATGATGGAGTGAGAGGACTCGAGAACTTCCCTGTAATTGATGGGTCATTCAGTTCCACACATCCATGTTAATAAATGACTCGATCCCAGCAGGCTGATGTGTCATTAGCATATCCTAATAACATTGATTTTTTCATTAATAGAATTTCCACTAAATAGGCCCTAATTACTTTCAACTGGCCAACCACTAATTGCAGCAACAATATTTTTCTACTTATTAATCTGCAGCTCATTCCGCACATAAAACCTGACTGTGCCAGGCGGGTCAGTGGAGGCATCTGTCCAACACTTCTATACAGCTGCACGTGCTCTCATATTTGTTAGAATGCGTTATTCTGAAACAGCGCCCGCACAGCGTGCGCAAAGCACCGCACACATGGGGCCAGTCTGTTGTGATGTCCAAATCCGAGGCAATTCATTAAGCAGTGAAGAAGAAAAAATATATCTCTGTGACTTTTTACCTTAATAAAATTAAAATAAAAAAAAACACATAAAGTGAATAAATAATTAGTAAAAGTATTTAATTAGCCGTGTTGGATTATTTCCATCTTTGACTCAGTATACTACATGAAAAATGTTAAATTACGCCAATTAACAGGATCATTAAAACCCGGAGAGCTATTATTATTATTATTATTATTATTATTATTATTATTATTATTATTATTATTATTATTATTTAATCTTCTGTTTGTGGTCTGCTGCTGTGGGATTAGCGCCATTCAGGACTGCGCAGCGCAGAATGGGCTCATCTCGTCCAGCTGTCGTTTTTGGGAGGGCCTTTGATTTGCGTGTGATGACTTCTCTGAGCATCTGGAGATCAATTATCCATTCGTGTTAGCCGGTGGTTGGGTAAAGATATCATAGCTGCCTCCACAGTGTGTGTATGTGTGTAAACCTTTCAACAATATTTGCAGATTTATTTGGAGAGAATTAATTCTAAAAAAGAAGAAAAAAACTGCAGTAGTTCTAAGATGTGGGGAAATTAATATAATTTCACCTGTCAAGATTAAACATCTGATATTCTAATCTCTTCTATTAGATTTGAATGTTTTTTTTCCTCACTGTTTTATATTAAAAGGTGTATAATCCTTTATATTTTTGTTTTGAGTGCTTTGTTTTTCTGCTTCTGTTGGCAGCCTTAAAATTACTAATTTCTTTCAGTTATAACTAAAATCTTGTTCTTGTTCCTCCATAGTACGCAGGAATATGTAGATATGTATTGGAGAGGGCGTATAATGCATCCATGATCCACTGGAATCCTGAATCCTTGCAGCTGATTGGCTGCTGGGTGCTGCCTCTTGTTGGGATGGACCTGTTGGATAAAAGGAGCATTTTCTAAAAGGACTGTATGTTACACAGATGATCATGCACCGGGGACCTTCCTGTAAAACGTTATAAATATAATAGGCCTTTAAAGGAGCATCGAATATCCTACACACACCATGACAGGGAAACAAGGCGCTGTGCTGTCGGAGAGTTTAAATCTGTCGGATAAAACCTCTCTTCGTGCAAATGGAGGGACTAACAGCCACCAGTCGAAGAGCAGCAGCACCCATCCACCGCATAGGTGCACCGGCTTCGGCATCCAGGAGATACTTGGTCTGAATAAAGAACCTTCCAGCACCCCAAGGAGCCCGCTAAGCTCTCTGCCCGCGGGGGCGCACCTGATAGCCGCGAGGTCCGTGCTGGGCCCCGCCGCTGTGGGTGTCGGGATGGGATTAATCGGCCCTGGTGGAATTCCGTCCTTTTACGGCCAACCAGCGTTTTTGGAGACGGTGTTGTCGGACGGACAGGATGTTCACCTGCAGCCCCACAGCAGGTCCGTGCAGGGGCCGCTGGACACCAGCCAGTCAGCCAGCTCAGGTGATTTTTTAAAGCCTGAAATTAACTGCATAAATGCGCGTGTGTGGAATAAAAGCTTATAATTTGGTTAATATTAAAGACTTGTTTTATTATTATTAGGCTATTATTATTTCCAGAATGAAAATCGACTCACATTTAACATAAAACGGCCTCGTGCTCTTGCAGATGTCATTAATTTTAATCCTTTCTCTGTTTTAGACTCAGAAGATTTATCCTCCAATGAGCGAAAACTCTCCAAATCATCAGTAAGTCAGAGCAAGAAACGCAAGAAAAGACGTCACCGGTTAGTAATTTCTGCTTATAGGCAAATATCAATTCAGAAAATATCATTGGAATTATGTTGATTTCATTTATTACAAAAAGAGATGTATTTATACTTATTATTTTACAGTGGATATGTTTTATTATTATGTTATTGGATTTATTTATAAATCTAATTAAACCCATGATGAGATTTCACTTGATATCTTGGTAAGATTTTAGTTTCCTTCATTCACCATAAAGAACACAGTATTGGCTACATCATGGTCTGAAAGGATTTTTCTCTGATAAGTGTCACTTATGTTTTTCTTTGCTTTTCTTCTCATTTTAATCTAAATAAATCTAAAAAACAAGGAATTTATTTCAACCTTTTTGCTAGAAATATTACTTCAAATCTACATTCCTCCCCTTGTATTTGTAGACAGACTACTACTTTTTAATGCGCATCTTTTTTTCTTTATCATAAAAAGTAGTTCAGGATATTTCCTCTTTTAAATTTCAAGACGTTTAAAAAAAGCAAAGTCTTATTTACAGTGATACCTGTTCACACAGGACCATATTCACTTCATATCAGCTGGAGGAGCTGGAGAAGGCCTTTAACGAAGCACATTATCCAGATGTTTATGCCCGGGAAATGTTGGCCATGAAAACAGAATTACCTGAAGACAGAATACAGGTAAGAACTGAAATAACATGTCTAATTAAGAAAATAGTTAGTTTGTTTTTGTTTCTCTTCAATATGTGACACGTTTTTAAATGGGCTGAATTGAAGCCTTTGCATTTCAGTAATGATCATATGTTTGCCTTTTTATTTATTAATATTATTTTTGTAATGCTTTATTGTCTAACTTTATTCAATCATTTCATTTAAGGTGCAACTTTTGTAATAAAAAAACACTAAAAATTAGTCTGTAAAGCTGTTATTTTATTTGCTGCTCCACACAGGAGAAGAAAAACCAAACAAATATTTTTAGTAATAATAAATCTAAAATAAATGAACAAATAGATGTGCATTGAGGTGAGAGAGGATGTCATTCTTACTTTTTCTACGACATATTGCACATCTAAACTTCCTGGCCTTTAGTTTCAGAATGATCTTAAACTGAATTGTTTCATAAACTAACTATGCGCGTGCAAATAGTCCTTTTTTGCCTCATGAAGATGCACGAGCGCGGGTGAGGACGCATCTTTCTCCTTCTCCTTCCCACGCCAGTCACCTGCTGCAACATGCCAGCATCCTGTCCTGCTGCACTGATGCTGATGAAGGGGAGATGGTCTAAAGCGATCTCCTGTAAATCGATCAGCAATGCCCCCCCTCCCTTCATCCCACCCGAACAAAGACCGCTCTCCTCCTGCACCAGCATCCTCGCCAGGACAGATAATCTCTCATCAGGCGCAGTTGGATGTGAAACAATTTGTTCTCGTCGAAGGAGCCACTAACGACCTAATCAAGCTATCAAGGCGGAAGAAGATTGCGGTGTGACCTGGACCCATCCATCTGCCTTTTAATCTCGTTCTCATTACGGGCTGCAACAGTATGGCTGCGAATAAATAATAAAAGGAAATAAATAAATAGGCTCTGGACCTGCCTCTCTTCCTAAATAGAATTAACACCCAATTTTCTCATTGAGTGTAATTAGTTAAATCAGACGCGCTGCAGGAGAGGCGCAGGGCGCTCAAATGAAATAACTACATTGAATTTATTAGTACGGGTCAATAGCGCTTCTCCCCGGAGTCCCGGTAGTTTAATTTCCCGTGATATTTGCCTGCCTGCCCACCATCGATTGGGCCTGAAATTAACTTATTTTTCAATCAGCCACGGCTTGCCCCCTGGGTCGCTCCTCCTTCCCGCTTCTCTGGCTTCTTCTGAGGCGTATAGAAGCAATTTCTTAGAAAAATAAAATAAATAAGTATCCTGTTAGCTCAAAATTACTGCAGAAAAACAATGATTTAACAGTTTGCTATTTGACATTTAATATCTGTCTCTTCACCTCTTGAATCTTCTTACAGGCTCTTATTTAGAAAGCCATCAGACGAACAATCCTGTGAATGCCAATCAATGTGATCTCTTTTCAGCTGACACAGAGTCTGTGGGGTGTTAGGCAGCTGTTAGTTGTGGCTAAGTGAAATCAAGCCATCTGAAGTGTTACCACAGGAAGCTGGAGATGAGCGATGGCAGGAGATCTGTTACACCTGTAGAGAGAAAAATCAATGGATTGAATCAAAACAGGGTAGTTTTTACCTTGAGCCACTGAATCAAATAGACTTATTGTACAATTATAAACATGCAAATGGGGTGTCTTCAAAGCTTTAAGAATGCTTAACAAAACATTTATAATAACGTCACTCTGAAGCATTAATAACAATATTATACAGGTATTAATGCAAATGCATTTGATTGTTTGTTTCTGATCTGTAAAAGATTAGCAGACTATTTAGTAGTTGTAAAAAAAAAAGCAGAACCAGCTGAGGATGAAACCTCTCAAATGTAAAAGCAGAATCAGTTTAGAATAATATTCAAGCTGTGAAACGCTCCAATGCTTTCATCAAAGTGGAGTATAGATGCTGACTTCCTGGTGAGGGTAAAACTAATGAGCGACTTTTTCTCTTGTTACAGGTTTGGTTTCAGAACCGCAGGGCTAAATGGAGGAAGCGGGAGAAGTGCTGGGGTCGCAGCACAGTGATGGCAGAGTATGGGCTGTATGGAGCCATGGTGAGGCATTCAATCCCTCTGCCAGAGTCCATCCTCAAGTCAGCCAAGGATGGCATAATGGAGTCATGTGCACCCTGGCTGCTTGGTAAGGCTGTGGTCTTACAGTTACTGACACTTTTGCATCATTACCTTATTGTTTCTGTTTCATGTTATAATCATCATTAGCAATTACAACATAAAGCAGCACTGTGGGTTGTTTTTGCCGCATGACCCCTATAAAATATTCCCATCCAACATCCTGGTAATTCATTGCCACTGTGCATTTCAGCTTTAGATTCTAAACTGGAACTATTTTTGCTTGCTGTTTTCAGTCCAAGATGGCTTACCAATCAACAGACGCTATTCTAAATCTGAATACCCGCAACTTTTTGCAGGGATGCACAAAAAATCCATGGAAGGAGCAGTTACCCCACCAACAGGGAAGTGCGATGCCCCCCAGCAGCCGAGCACTCAGAGGCCAGAAGACGCTGAGGCAGAGGAGAAGAGGTCAGAGGGCAAGTCCGCCATTTCTAAAGAGGAACTGAGAGAGAACAGCATTGCTGCACTCAGGGCCAAAGCACAGGAGCATAGTGCCAAAGTGCTAGGGACGGTTTCTCATGACAGACTGATGGAGGACAAAAAGGAGAGACCGACAGCAGAGGAGAAGGCCAGTAATCCCCAAAGTCCCGCAGAGGAGCAGAGAAGTCCCTAGAGACTATCAAGATGCTAATGACTCTTATTCTCAAGAGTGAATGTGGTGGACTGACTCCTTACAGCATGAGTACGGACTTAGCAACACAGATTTTCCTCCCTTACTGACCTCTCTACAGGCCTGCATCTGGACCGGAGAAAACTCCTGCGATTGGCTCGTGCACAGAACGTACAAATGCACTTTTCTAATTTACTTCTAAAACTACTCTTGTTGCTTGTCTAGAATAGAGATGATTTGACAGTGTAAGAAATGTTGATGTATATAAACTCTACCATTATATATAGAGCCAGATGAGTAAATGTTTATTCAGTATAACTTCTTTAGAACAATAATTACAACTAAAGGCCAACAAGAAGATGGCGGACAGGCTTCATTCTTGACTTTCATTCTAGTTGTGCTCATACGGTTGCTAATTAATGACATTTTAGATAAGAAACATCCCACCGACAGTAAGAGAAAGAAAGTAATTGTTCTATATTGCGCTGTATATAACTGATATATTAATCTCTCTGACAAAGGCACAATTTTAAATATGTTGTAGTCCTAAAATGTCTGTGTTTTCATTTCTAAATATGTTGAAGTCATAATTTAAAAGCATAAACTAGAAATCACTGTTTATTAAATGTCTTTCGGTGTCATTTTTTTTAACTTTCTTTGTATGAAGTTTGCGTTATCGTGCAAAAATGGATTGTCATGGTGTTATTGTAACTCCTTGGCAACAAGTCACCCTCTGCTGTGGAGTAGCTACTTGTTGTCATTTGACGCTCTGCTGCCTGGACTCATTAGGAGACGGTCCCCGGCTGCATGCTTGGGTTAGTCCCTATAATCCGTTGCAGTTGAAAGCCTTCAATTTCAGATTAAACTAGGGGACTGTTGCTTTTGGGACAGGAGAAAGAGAGAAAGCAGCTCGAAGCAAAAATGACCTCAGTCAGATTTCCAGCCCCTTTAATAGAAGCTGTTATCAACTGAGACACAAGCTGTTTCATACTTTACTGAGTCAAAATCTAACAGATTTATATGTCGCCAGTCTTTAGTTTTACTGGCTCTTCATAAAACTTGGAAAAAGGGGATTTAGTTTTTAAAACATACCAAAGGAGACAAATTAGTTGTAATCCATTTCCCAATGTGCTCTCCAATCTCATCGGTTTATGGGGCTTCTTATTGAGTTCTAATACAATGGTACAGAGAGCAAAAGTGCAGGGGTTATTCTCAGTGTGGTGGATATGTCAGCAGTGAATGGTTGTCAGACTGGAACCATGATGCTGCATGATAAGGGAATGATTGCTAATTGCATGTTGACTGCACACTTTTAGAGGAATGCTTATTCCTCTAAAAGTGTGCAGTCAACATGCAATGCTTATCAGCTCATCAATGAAGGAATTTTTATTGTCTGAAAATCAAAGAAACTTATATAATTAACAAATGATTAAAAAATAAGAAGATATACCCTAACTTTTAGATTACATCATAAAGTGATATATAGGACACCTTACTTCATCTTGACTCAGCCTGTCTGGTATCAGTCCAATCTAGTTTTGCTGAAGAAGCTGCTTCAGAAGCTGCAGCTCCTTGATGCAGCCTGGGTTTCACCTCTCTGTCTCCATCCCTTTCTTGTAAGAAAACAGATGATAAATAATAATTCTGTTATCTCATCTCAGCTATAGTCTCATCCTTTTTTACCTCATGAATTATCCTTCCCTACTTAAGCACAATTTAAAACATTTTGTGAAAATTGTATTTGACAGGAGCAGAGCATATAAAAAAAGGACTGTCCTAAACTTTCATTTTCTAGAAGAAACCTCCTAAAGTGACGAACCCTTAGATGCATAAGTCAGGACAAAAATCACCACATGGGTCGTTGTTTTTTAGACTCTTTGAAACTAAAAGTTTTATATCTTCATATTCCTGGTAATCCTCATAAAATGTGTGTGACGTGAGGCCATCTGCATTTACAAAAGTTTTTTTCATTAATTGATTTCTTTAACAAATGGAAGGTTTTGTATCATTAACCGACGTTTCCTTAACGTTAAAAAAAATGACCCCAAGCATTTCCTATGGAATCTCCCAGGATGCTTTGATTTTGATTAACTCTCACCATCACATTTACTGGTCCACTTGCACCTCGGATATCAGCAGTCTCACCATCCAGGAGGTCATTTTCATTTAGGTATTGTTTTCATTCATGAACTAATTCCCCACATACATAACATCTCAGTAAAAGTTAGGAAGAATTGGGAAGAAACATCCAATTATCCAAGTACATCCAAGTACTTCATTTGACTAACAAAAATCTGAAAAACCCAATT
This sequence comes from Pseudomugil gertrudae, assembly GCA_037177535.1. Lineage (NCBI taxonomy): Eukaryota > Metazoa > Chordata > Actinopteri > Atheriniformes > Pseudomugilidae > Pseudomugil > Pseudomugil gertrudae. The sequence continues at coordinate 8,385,876 of JBAMHV010000021.1, read as the reverse complement.
TATTTTATTTTATATTTACTGTTTATTACCATGAAATAGGTCAAAATGATTATTGTGTAATCTTCTGCTTTTTGTTATTCACCAGGGTACCAGAGACCAGTGAACAATAGAGTAAAGTTTCTGGCATTAAATGATGCAAAATATCAGAAACAGTATCAAATATGCAACATCCAGCCACAAGGGGTTAACAATACTAACTTTATAATCTAACTAGTTGGCACTAGTTAGTTAGCTATTTTAATATGGTAGCTAGCATTACTGCATTTGTTGTGTGAGGCTCTTAATATATTTATAAGTTACTTGTAATAAAAGCAAACCTGATAAGTAACCTAGTGATTAGTCAATGATATGTGTGTGTGTGTGTGTGTGTGTGTGTGTGTGTGTGTGTGCATGCATGTCTGTGCATTTACTTATATAGAAAATCTTTAGACATTTACTTACATGGCCACATATTGATTTATAGTTTTGGGTGCCATTTAAACATTGTCCTTTTTATGTTTTCTCATCTCAGGTGTCATGCCTGCTGGGAGGTCAGCTATAATACCTGGAGACCTTGCCCAACAAATTATACTAAATAGATTGGATGAAGAGCCCATCAGAGGGACTGACTCAGGGTCTGACATCTCAGATGTAGAGGACCCAGACTATTGCTCATCTAGAGATTTCTAGCACCCTAAAGTTTACCACCAATGTATGACTTGTATTTACTTCCTCACAGAGCTCTCAAAAGGAGCTTGTGGTCCTTCAAGAAGTGGATATACTCCCTATACCCACTGTGTGATCCTCACATTAAACATCTACTGGAAGATAACTTGAACCTATCATCCCACATCACTAAAGCAATGAGGAGGTTTGGAGTGACAGAAGCTGCAGTGCAGCCACAGTAGCGAAGCACACAGGCCCAACAGGAGGTGCCAGATGTGTCCAAAAAACTGTTGGAAACCCCTGTGTACAATTATCACCACTAAAAACAAGTATTTTTTAATGACTGCACACAGTGGGAAGATGTTTGATTGTGTTTACAAATACACAGGCAGTCTTATGGTCTCGATGATATGGTCTGCACAGTCAAACACATAAACTGACCCACAAACTATAAAGTTTGACCTTTATAAATAAAATAAAAATTAAAGAATCGTAAAAGAAAAAAAAGAGATAAATGAACTCACCAAAAATTAAATCACTCTTGTTGACCAAGATATATTAAACATCATCAACATAAACCAAGTTTAGATACATTTCTTAAGTTTATTACAAAACTGTTTTGATTCTAATTGGGGTTATTTCTGACCCCACTCATAGAAGAGTGTATGTATTGGTGTCATGCATCCAAGAGTTAATAAAGTTTTCTGAAGTGTGAAATATGCCACATGTAGCCAAGAGGCTCATTGTTATCCATTGCCCTTGGTCAGACCTTTATAAAATAAATAATTATAATATAAATAATAAAATAAATAAAAATGTGTGGACAGCAACTTCTTATTAATCTAAAAGGTGAAAAAACAAGCAAACAAATAAAAACAACAAAACACAACAGAGACAATATAAGAGATATATATCTCTGTATATATTGTGCATCTCCTCTTATCTCATGTCATCTTATCTCCAATCAGACGTTTTTTTACATCAAACTCCCTGAACTGTCTTTTTTGCATGTCCTTAACAGGTTTATACGTGTCCACTTCATCCACATTTTCTTTTAAAAGTGGGTGTTTAAAGTTGGAACCCACATCATACAAGATAAAGCATTTTTCTAACAGGCTGAAATAAACAAGGGTTTTCAGCTCAATCCAGCTATTGAGCCCAAGACAGATACAAAGTAGGGATTATGCCTCCAAAGTGCAAAGCTATTTAATCCTCTGAAAGTGGAATAGAATGCTATGATAGATCAGATTTGCTGGAGTTCAGGCTGTTTACATTGAATATGAAGAGGTAATTCACAGTATCCCTCTCGATGGGCAGTCTGTTCTTTCAAGACCATCAGAAGATCATCTCAATCCATGCAAAGTGTCGAGGGGGGGGCTTAATGAAAAGATTTTTTTCTAATGCATTATTAATATTCAATTTATCTTTTAATGGAGCTCTGAGAAATGTGGTTTTATTGAAGAAATTAAATGTCTGAAGGTTTCTCAGCTCCAGTTTTACGTGACCTGGGACAGCATGGTGGTGCAGTGGTTAGCGCTTTGGCCTCACAGCTAGAAGGTTGCTGGTTTGAGCCTAGGCTGTGGAGGTTTGTCTAGTGGCCTTTCTGTATGTGTGTATGTATCTGTGGCTTCCTCCCACCCACAAGATAGCTGTGGTTAAAATGCCTGCTTATGAAGAATGACTGTAGAATAGAACCTGAAGTCAGCTTGTGGTGTTGCTCTGCCCTCTGCTGGACAGACCTATAACTACAACTAATATCTATCAAGAGACAAAATACTTAACCATGAAACTGCTTAAATGTTGCTATACCTCAGCTAAATAAGTAAAATACTCTCTTTATCGGTAAAACAACATTTTCAAATATCGTTTTTTCCCTAAACTCAACCCTAAAACAGGAAACTTGCACTAAAAGCTACAAATTCTTCATCAGGGGCTCTTCAGTGTAATGCTGGGGGTACGTTTAGGTGTGACGAGCCATTCTGCTTTCAGTATTTTGGCCGCATGCTTGATTTGAAAAATACATTTAAATCAAAAGCATCTAGTTGACAAGACAATCTCATAACCATCAATAGCTGTTCTCAGACTTTCAATCCTCCTTCTTTGACTGATTGTCCACTTCTCTAAATAACCTCCGAAATATCCATTTAGTTGAGTAATTTAACAAAAGTTGTTTCAAAGTACAAGGCTGTACGACGGCATAATTTTCCATTCAGCCAGTCAAACTTAATCCTTGCAGAGATATTGTGTTTGGTTTCAGTTCTTAAAGAGGAAATGGGACACTGAACATTTTAGATGAGAAGTGAAAAAATCTTCTAGAGTCATAAAGAAGTTCAGCTGCTTCCTACTTCAGTGCTTAGAATATTTCCAAACTCTGTTACCTGTTGTATTGTACGAATTGTGTGGTGTGTGTTTAATGTGGAAGTTTGGGTTTAATACGTATGTAGGGATTGCAATGTTAAAAGAGCCTCAAAAACAGAGACACCATCAGCAGTCCATGGCAGGGTGGAACATAGCACATGAAATAACAAAAGACACAGTTGGAGTTTAGAGCTCTTAATTTCATTCACTTTTTAACAATCAGTTTGCAAACTACTCATCCATGGCAGGAGGGATACAACAGGCCTCACCACAGCCGGCCTTTACAGCATCAGAAAATCTCTCACTCCCTACCATTACACAACATTTATACTGTATATATATATATATATAGATGAACCCATTATTAAAATATGGGGATCTTTGAAATAACAAATATTCACTGAATTATTTACAATCCATTTCCACACAAGTCTATTTACATACTTAAATACATTGTGACAAAATAAACTAAATACATAACAAAATGCATAACATAACCAAATAAAAAAACAAATTAGAAATCCCATTCACTATCATTCTCCTCTACTCTGCTTCCTTGGTTCAGCCCAACCAGGTAATTATGAGAAAATTCTTTGCAGCTTGAGTCCTGAGGTTGTCCTCATGTGTGCACTCCATGAAACCACACCCAGACCTCAGAGAGAGAAATGTTAGTGACCTCCAACAAAATCCCAAAACAAAAATAATAAATAATGTGACAACATAATAAACACAATCACCTTAGTGAGGGGGCTGCGACGCTTCCCCTCACAACGTACATAGGTACGTACCGCTCCTTTGTGACATGCATTAACACACTAACAATTTCCTATAAATGTAAAATAAAGATGGATCTATTACAGTATAGTTTATTTTACACAATTTAAATGTCTTTCAAAACCAGGTAAACAGACTATTTTTCAAATTATGAATTCAAAGATATAAGTTACTACCAAACAATCTTATCTGAAATCATAACTCATTAAACTGCTTCACATAAATGTTACAAACTGCAACACTTTACTGAGTAATTCCAACAAAGCTAAAATAAAAACTACAGAATAAGGACAAAAATGCTATAATAATCATCAAAGTTAACTTTTTCTTTTGTTCACCAGCAGATATTAAGACATGGTTTTCAATCTGCATTATGAATAGCACAATCAGACTTCTTCATCTCTCCTCTACAAGTTTACTCCCTTTTTTCTTCTTCCTTACCTGTCCCATCCTGCATCACAGCAGAGGAATGATGATCCTGCTGCAACACTGAAAAACAAATTTGCATCGAGGAATCTTCCCCTTGAATCTTAAATGTTATTCCATCAGTTCTTTCTTAGTTTAGCTTTATTCAATTCTTGCCAGTTTTACTTAACAGCTGAGCCAGAGCAGAGTCACAAGAAAGAGAAGAAAGAAGAGAAAGAAATAAAAATGGAAAGTGAAGTAAAGGTAAAAAACAACCTAAACAGAAAAATCTGGCAACCAGATGCTGTACCAGTAAACAAAGAGGGTTGACAGTAAAATGTAAGACTTGTGGGATAACTCATAAAACACAACAGACAACGATCAGGAGCACTGTGGAAAGAAAAAGTGTAGAACCCATTAAAACAGTTAAACAACAGCAAAATGTGTGTATGTGTGTGTGTGTGTGTGTGTGTGTGTGTGTGTGTGTGTGTGTGTGTGTGTGTGTGTGTGTGTGTGTGT
>JBAMHV010000021.1:8334382-8374032 GCA_037177535.1 Pseudomugil gertrudae | reverse complement strand
ATCCTCACCAGAGATGAGGCCAATGAGGGTGGTGTCATCTGCATACTTCAGCAGCCTGACAGACTGGTGGCTGGAGGAGCAGCTGTTGGTGTACAGGGAGAAGAGTAGTGGAGACAGAACACAGCCCTGCGGGGAGCCGGTGCTCACCTTTATCAACTTGTGGTATGTTTTTACAGTATTTACTGAAAGACTTTTAACAACAATGAATGATCTATGTGGGTATTGTTAGAAATTTTCTTAATATTTTGTCTCACATACCAGAAAAATAAAGTGCTGTAAGTTGTTTAGGCATCACACACAACTGCAAAGCAATGCTATGGCTCTTTTGGATTGATACTGTAGATGAAGTTTAGGTGACTTGGAAAGTAATAGCATATGAGTGATATGTTTTCCCAAAGCACTGTAAGATAGATAATATACACTCCATGCAGTGCTTTTACTAAAATAAAAGCATGTCGGTTAGTGTAGGAAATGTTGGGGTCTTGCCAATAGATGACGAATATCAACACACTGAGGATCAAACCCCTGACCTTCTGGTTGGTATAAACGTGACTATAGTCACCCAGTAAACTTTCTTTCATCCTGCATAACCTAAAAGTTACTGCCATCAACAATATTTCATCATGTGTCCAACATCATGTGGAAAAACTGAGAGGATATGAAGTGGTGCCCTCCTCATAGGAGAAATGATAACTCATAGCCAAATGAATGGTTTTACTATACTGTGCAGGGCAAAGGGTTCCAGGTCTCTTCTGGTAAACATCACACACGCACCCACTTGTGGAGAATATGGTGAAGGATGACTCATCTGATTCATCGCACTTTTTTTGACATCGCTGTAGACCGGTTATTTCTTGCGGGTTTTGCACAAATAAACTAATGTCAATTCATCTTTAAAATGAGGATTTCATGCGCTGCACGCTGACGGTAATATTCCTTTCCACTGCTCTCAGTCACCAGAGGAAAAAAAATGTTTTTCTTCCATGTCCCACTAATGACACGTTTTACAGACGTCACATTAGTCAGCATTCCAAGTGAAACGCTCAGCTCTCGACACGTCTCTATGACTAATGCAGGGGTGTCAAACTCCTTGAGGGCCGGTATCCAGCAGGTTTTTGTTGTCTTCATGCTCCAGCACATCTCACTGAAATAAATTAATAGGTTGACAATAACATGTTGGATCCACCTGATTTGCATCAGGTGTGTTAGTGTAGGGAAACAACAAAACCTGATGGATACCGGCCCTCGAGGACTGGAGTTTGACAGCCCAGGACTTCTTTACCCAAATTTACCCACTCTTAAAGTCACTTGTTTGTCATTTTGATAACAATCTTGATCACTTGTTGTCATCTTAATAATAAAATCTTATTAGCTGGGCCTCCATCTGCACAGAGCATGTTAATAGCATCAAAAGCAGTGTTTTTGTGTATTGTTCTTAGTCACAATGACAGAATCAGTTCAAATGCTTTAATGTTAACAATTTGCTTTGAGCCACCAACTGGTTATTGTGTGACCTGCCCCTGAGCCGATGGTCTGTCTTAGCGCCTGTCTTCCTGCTAAAAGAGGCTGCCTGTTGAGACTGCTCTGTTGAGAGTGTGACAGCCACACATTATTTGTTAGGAAAATGCTAAACTGTCCATTTAAAAAATATGCAAATTTAGGGACAAATGATGGTAATTCAAACAGCATAATCTTCCCAATGTAGGTGATAAGCTGTTAATGCTTTATAAAAATACAATTAAAGGAAAAATGCAGGGTCTAACAAAGCAAATAAATGTGGATTTCAGAAAGAATAACCTTGGCTGTTTGATATTTTGCTGTGTAATATTATGTCTTTTAACATTTATTGTTGTATTCCAGTCAATGGATAGCCAAATATGATACACCATGGATCATTAGTTATTAAAACCTGTATCATAACTTAATGCCAAAAGTGAGGAAATTTGTATTTAACTGATTAGTTCTTTGTGCTGGCATTGCTTCTTGGGAATTGATCTAACTCCATTAGTAAGCTGGTTAATTTCCTTTTTAAATGTTACCACATTGGTTAAGAAAATTGCCAATTGGCTCTTGTTTAGTGTTGTTTATTGGACTGGACGATTAAAGTTTAAAGAAACAAGACATTTCCATGGAGAAACACACACATTCCCATGAGACTGGCTACAGTTGGTCCTGAATGGTCTGAGTAGAGAACGAGCTTTTTCTGACATTCCACATGTGGAACTTGAGCTTCAATTAGGAGATCAATTTAAGCTCCAAATAATTGCTACATTGGATTTTGTCAAATTGTAATTTTTATTCTATAACATGAGATATTTATATCAGTCAAATGTTTTATATTCGAAGCCGAAACCATTTGACTTCTGGTCCATGCTTGCAGGTGTTGGGATTCAGGCTCAGATCAAGCAGCTGATTATCAACACCCAGCTCACCAGAAGCTCAAAACAGGGCAAAATAAACTGTCGGCTTTAGAAAAAGAAAAGATTTGACAAGTTTTTTAATTAACACAACCCACATACTCAACACTGCCGTTCATCCCACAAATAAATTTTCCTCACACACCATTTAAAAGGAGAATAAACATGATTTTACTGCTATAATATTTACTGCAAATAAAACAGTGAAATATCAACCAAACAAAACTTTCCTTAGTTTTGTGCTAGATTTATAACTAGACTGTAACTGTTCGCTAGACTGATTTTAGCATAGCATTCCTGCTAACATGCATTTTGTGTTAGCTAATGTACGCAAAGCAAATAATATTACTATCACAGTTTAATGCAGATCTGAGAGCATCAGGTGAAAGTATGTTAATGTCTTTAGTACTAATAATTTTAGATTGTTTATGCCAGTGTTTCTCAATCCCGGTCCTCAGGCCCCCCCTGCTCTGCATGTTTTAGAGGCAACCCTTCGTTAACACACCTGAATTCAATGAATGGCTCGTTAACAAGCTGCAAAGAATGTCGTGGACAGGTTCATGAATTTGAGTCAGGTGTTGGATAAGAACATGCGTAAGACATGCAGGGCAGGGGGGCTGGGATTGAGAAACTGTTTACTTATATAATATACTTGGTCTGTCAGCTAATCATTATTAGCATTGTTAGCTTACTTTTAACAATAAGGATTTAAACTTGTGAAAGTAGCACTAAACACAATTTAAAGCATTAAATAATTTCTCATACCGTAAAATCTGTTTTTTAAAGAAAGACTATAATTTTATTTCACTATTTTGTTTTAAACTGAATTACTTTGTAGACTGAATTTATTTAATTATTATGATTTGTGTCACCAGGAAAAACAATGTCTTATAAAAAAACTACTTTTATTTTTGTGAGGTGCACTCTTGCTGACTTTTGCATGGACGGTGTGGAACTGAAACAAAATGTAACCAAACACTGTCATTGGTGCTTTTTTGTGAATATGAATATTAACCACATAATTTGACTCTTCTCCTTTTTGATATTTTCAACAATCAAATCACACTTTGTTTTTTTTTTTTACTCATGTTATAATTTATTTCCTAAGGCTCAACAACAGGCCTAAGAAGGCAATGAACAAAGGAATGTAATGGATGGTAAAGAGGTTCATTGTACATGCCAAATATATTTATTTACTAGATGTACAGTACACACTAGACAACATTAACCTTCACATCAACTGCTGAGCAGCTTTGTCTTTTCTGTCAGAGTTCATCTTATTTCTTATTGACTGAATCACATTCCAGTTAATTTCATTTCAATACATAATTACATAATAATTGGCCGAGAAAATTATATACAAGGCTTATAAGAAACAATGTGCAATATCATGGACAGAAAAGACATCTATTGTAAAGCCCAAGTAAGGATGTTTATGACAGATGTGAAAAAGGTAGGTAGTTTCTTACTGCTAGGAGTTTTTTTTACAGAAGTACAGAATCTTCCTCTTGCAGAATACTCTGACATGAGCACTGCATGCCAGAAATAAAGATTCCTTCTGGATCAATATGTGGTTAAAGTGATACTCCATCCACACATAATGCTTTCTCCTTTTACTCTCTCTAGTTTAGTCCTAGTTGTGCAGACATCTCTTTGCAGCAAGCAAGACATCTGCAGTCACACACATTAATGAGAGGCAAAGATATCTGTCCAGGTTTATTTCCCTCCTCTCGTATTGCTTCCTCATTTCCGCTATTTCGCTCCAAGCAATTGGTCCCAGTGCTATACATGTCCAGGCTTGGACAGGTAAGCTATGAGGGCAACGACTACCCCCACATACATCCCTGTTCCAATTGTAATGGACAGTGCGGCCAGGAATAGGGCTCTTCTGGAGCTCATGCCTGCTCTGGAGAAGTCTCCCTTAGCAATGGCCTTGCCAGTCTGACAAAACAAAGCAGAGGGTGAAATGAGCCAGTGTGTTACTCATCAGCACAGAGTGTACGAGTAGGTGTTAAGCCACAGTTAAAAGAGAAAAAACAAGAAATGCTCTCAGGGAGCCATTTGTTACCATGGCAATTAGGTCATTATGCCTCTGACAGTGACAAATGTGTTGTTTGGATGTTTTGGTTTCCTATCAAAAAATGAGCCTGGACTTTATTTAATCTTCTGATACATCACATTTTGTTCCGGTGTAATTTTCTTTGTAATTAATATTAAAGATGTTCCAAGAAATCTTTTTTTTTCTAGTTTGGAGGGTCATAAACTAATGGCTTTGAAACACAAAGACACTGACACTAGACTAATCAAATGTATTGTGATATTCACAAATCAGGTCATAGCTACTTATGTGCCTGAGAACAATGCTCCTGCAGAGCACACTGTGAATGAAAACCTCAATGTTAATGGTTTTTCTGTTCACAGGTGAGTGACAAGCAGGCCAAACCTGCTGAATTTACGCAGTCAGTGATCTGAAAAAACACTGCAGAAAGGGTCACGAGGTGGAAAAACGGGCTGTGGTAGCACTTGTCTGAGTGCTTGTGCTTGCTGACCTTAAAATAGAATGCAGTGTAATCGGAATTAATGATAGGCTTGAGATCTTTGAGCGCTTTACCTTGTGAGAGTAGTAAAAGGCAATGATTCCCAAGGGCCAGAAACAGCAGAGCATGGAGAAGATGGCCAGACCCAAATAGTCCCGAGGGGGCAGCACGATGAAGTTGTCCTCACTCTCACTGTCACTGGAGCTGTCACTCTGAAAGACAGGAGGTTTATAGAAACTAATTAGCTGCCTGAAAAGCAGTGGATGATACTATGTACGGCATATTTTGGGGCAATATTCTAACATTGAGGCAAAACGTGATCTTGAGAATGACATGTGCAATCTAGAAAAGTAAGACTGACGTGTTAATAGTCAGACTTACTTTGAACATCTTCAAAGTAGTGTAGATTGACAGCTTGTGCACCCCACCCCACCCTTACATAGGCGAGGATATGTGCCCTTGTTTCCACAACCAACCAGGACAACATGTGCTCAGCCAGTCGGAGAGGATTTGGTTCCTCTGTCAGCACCCATGAGCGGCATGACAGATAACGCAGGATTAACGGATTGTTCCATCATTGCGAGGTGACAGGAGAAACAGCAAGAAGACAGTGTCATTTATGTGCTAAATTGCTTTCCCAGCCTGAGAGACCACCACCATCTTCCCCTAATACAACAGCATCTTATAAGGCAGGCTGTGTTCAGGAGACTTGCAATACTGTGCCTTGATGCTAAAACTAAAGGCCACAGGGGCTGAGCAAGCTAATGAATGATAGATTTGAATGCCAATCAAACTACATTGGCCTATCGAGCCTGCAGCAAGAATACAATGTGACAGCATGAGTGACCTTTGAAAGAGAAGGTGGACATACTTCTCCCAGCTGTGCTGGAGCCCAAGAAGATGTTTGCCTGAATAAATAGCCCCCATAAGGAGCAGCGTTCATTTGTTAGTCTTACTGGCTTCAAGTATCGATCACAGCAGGGAAAAGGAAAGCACAAAACAGAAATCGATAAAGGAAGGCGTGACCTCAACCGACCACTTTACAGGTAATTAAACAACCGTCAAGGAAAAAAAGAAGAGCCATTCAAGTCTGTAAGGATAAGCTTTGTTTACAATGTTTCTGATCTAAACTGCAGGATCCAAAGTAATTAGTTTAGGCTATTTAAGGAAAGTTATGGGTAAGGAAACTTAATTAATATTTGGTAAGGAAGTGGAGGATGCAGTGTGGAATTAGCAAGCAGTTAAACAGCAACCGCTGCCAAGAAAAGATTATGAAGCTTCCTGCTATCTGCTTTATGAACACTGTCCACCTGCACAGGCGAGTAAGCTGCAGCTGTTCATAACCGCATAATCTGACAACACATACATAAACCGGTGAGCACAAACAGGAGTAATCTCTTGTTATCTTTGTAGCAAGACCTGATAGCAGACCTGAGTGACTGGTGCATTCAGTCCTGCTGACAGCATGCCTGACACCATGTCTGGTCAGCTGGGGATGCACTCCCCGTCTGGTCTGTCCGTTTAACTGATGGGGCTCCACCGAGGCACAGTGCCTTAACAACCCTGTCACAGCTCTCTCCAAGGCCTCGTTAGCATCTGGAGGGGATAGTTGACTCACGGCACGGCACACACAGACCCATGCACTCTAGGTTGTGCCAGCCAGAAATGACATCATGCACAGGGTCTTGCTACTTTATTACCTGCAATTTATGTCTTCTCTGTCACACATATGTCAAAATTTTTCGAGCGAAGTTGTGGAGTTCCTTTTTTTTTGCTGTTCTACAGCTGGTGGGGAATTATGGTTGCTGCACCAGACAAATGTAAACACAAAATGCATCCTGTAACACACTTTCCTGGACCTCGCCTGGCTCTGCTCTGTTTATTTTACTTTTATCCCCAGAGCTGTGGAATCCCTCACAGTTTGGTGCTATCCACCAGCCCATGGCACTGTAATTGTGTGCGTTTTCATGTTTGCATAGCACATAGATCTTATCACTGAAGCATGCAGAGGCAGACGGGATTGAAAGGGAAAAGAATCAGGTGTTGGTATTTCGAAAAAAAAAACCAACTTTTCACCTGATCATGGTTCACCAGGTTAATTTGCTCTTTTGAATTTGCATAGCATAACTAGCTCCAGGCTCACCTGCTAAGACATCCATGCATCAGCTGAGTCCTGCTTAATACCCTCAAAGCAAGACATCACTTATGGCATTAATGGAGCTTTATTCAATGTCTCTATCAATCTACCAGGCCTCCGAGTGACAAGAACGGCAGCGATCATCAGCCCGGTTAGGGTGCTATACTTCTTCCTCTGCAAGAGCCCTGGGTGTTTTATGAACGTCTGGCTGAAATGAGATTTCCACTGCTTCTGAAGGAACATACCTGTCATTGCTGTTTTTTTGTTTTGTTTGTTTCCTTAGAAGATAAAGTTAAAATCCTAGCAGACCAATAGTCTTGTTTGATAAAATGTCTTTTTTTTAGACATGAAATTCAAAAAGCTACCAAGCAAAAGCACTTTTTTGAGGAAAGGGTGAGAAGTTAGTGTGAATCACTCTGGCAGTTTGTTACAACAGCAAATTGAGTAATAACTATTTCTCCAGTCTATGCACCATGATGCCTTTTCTGCTGAAAGATGACTATTACATGTAAGCGCTGCAATTCCTCCAGTCTCTCGTGGAAACTCAATATCATTATCACTCTGTTTAAACACTGCAAAGTATCCCTTACTTGCATTAGCTTGCTTTTTGAATATATGGTTAAGTAATTATTTTTTATCAGGGGTGAAAATTTATAGGTTTAATAATCCAAACCTGCACACAGCTACAGTACCTACTGTTTCAAGATATAATCTAAAAATATTTAAATTTAGCTTTGATGTGACCTCTGACCTCATACTCAGGACCTTGCTCCTCCTCCACGTCATATGACACAGTCTGGATCTTTACATCCTTCTCGCCTTGAGTTCGGTCCCCCGTGTTTTCTGTTGAAACTCCATCTGATACGACATCCTTATTCTCTGTGAAAGTGGTTTCAAAGCTCTCACTCTTTGAATCCTTGCTGTGAAGGCTGACGTCATCCTTGAACAGGATGAAATTGGGTCTGTAGAAGGCCTCCACTGCTAGATGAAGAGATGCTGCATCCAGGAACTGCTGAGTCTTATGCTTACCACTGGTTCCTGTGTAGTAGTAGCCAATGAGACTGTCTTGATAAGGCTGGGTCGAGTAGTCACACTGGTAACCCTGGTAGTCATTTTGGACTACATCTCTGCTAGTTTTGTCCAACAGGGGATTTTGGAGCTCACTGAGGCTCTCCATGACTTCAGGGTTCGTTCAAATGTTGAGTGGTTCGAAAGATGCTGTCCAAAGAATATCTGGCAGTTTGGTTGCTGGAAAAAAACAAAACAAGTTACAGTCATGGTAAAACTCATAGGAATGACAGCCAGTCATTTTAAAGCATGATATAGTCTTGGTTTGACGTGCATAGAAATGCAGTTTGTTAAAATGTATTATCTCCAATACTATGAAATAGAATATCAATAATGGATCATTTTTCACTAAGCTTGGCAATCATGCATTCCTCTCCCAAGCTCTCAGCAGATTTACCCATGAAATCACCATCTGCTGCATGTTCAACTGTTGCATCTCACATCCCTAGTTTCATCCCAACTCAGAGAAAAGAAAAATCTTCCATGTGCATGTCGTGGCTGCCTGTACAGATGTAGAGTGTGACAAGTGACTTCACAATCTATTTAAAAACTTTTTTTTTTAAAGTCAGGCGAAGCAGTCACTAAGGCAACAAATCTGCCAGCGAGGGACTGTGCGATTTAGGCATGTCCACATTTGAGTAAGCAAATGAGATATTTTGTAATGCGAATCCAGCACAAGCAGTACATTTCTCCAAGTTCATGAAGACATAATCTAGTAAATGCATTTCCTTCCCCCTGACTAATAATCAAATATCCATTGTTTTGCACCGTGTAACACATTTGAGTCTATAACTTGAAATAAAGCAATCCACAGAGGCGATGGTCTTACACTTCAGGATTAAATATGGATCAAAATACAAAGAGACATTGACATACAGGAGTTAAAAAGACCTGCAGATCCATAAGAGATCTTTAGAACCTCTGATCCCACGAGGACAAATGTCCTCATGGAGCCAGATTTCACAGTTGTTTGCAGAGGAGAAGCATAACTAATGTGGGCCAGTAGCCGTATCTGTGCCCACACACACACATACACACTCTCACACAGATCTAGTCTCTATCTTCTTCACTGTGTCCATTCCCATATGCTTCTGAGGCTTAGCTGCACTCCATCACTCCAGATAACAGGGAATTCCATTACACACTACACTAGATAAAGAAAATCACATCCAAATTCCACAAATAAGTAATCTGACACAAGAAGTGCACTTAGCACATGTGAGTGTGTGCTGTGACTCCTCTAATGACCAGGGGTGTGCACTGCTCTCTCTCTCTCTCTCTCTCTCTCTCTCTCTCTCTCTCTCTCTCTCTCTCTCTCTCCTAACACACGCACATCGACCATCTGTAATATTTCCTTATTTTGATAACATCACATTGTTTTACATTAAGCTACACACATCACTTATCCTTCTAAATCACGAGGTAAATGTTCACATTTGTTCCCTTTTTGTCTTTTCGCGTGCACGGAAATCTTTCTACTTGTAACAAACTACTAATATTCATGACAATAAAAGAATATTTCTTGCTGAACATCTCCGGTACTAATCTTACCTGTAGAAGTAAATCCTTCCGCTGGTTTGCTTAGCATCGTTCCTCGGCGCAACTGAGTCGATGGAGAGGCGAGCACGGACCCACCATCCAGCTTCACATGATCAGTTTTGGGAAATCTGCCATCGCAGCTCAACAGACAGCATCCGTCTATAAAAGTCAGTTATTCTGTGTGTGTATAAGCGTGGACTTTGCTCGCTGAGTCCTGCGTCCCATGGCACCACTGCGCTGCTGCGTCTGGCAGGAAGATTTTACGCACGCTTTATCTTACTGAGCTCCAAACAACTCGGACAGAGCCTGACAGACTGACTCCAGCAAACGGATTGGCTGCACTTGGCGCGCTGTAAACTGTTGTCTGGCACAAATTTGGCATTTCCAAACTTGCTCTGCTAGGGCATCTTCCTCCATTTAGTGTCTCGCGTGCAGACTGGGGTGTGTTTTTACGCACCTCCGGTACCTTAGAGTTTTTATGGAGATCAGGCTTTTGAGATTGTCACTGAAATATGTTTTAAATCACGTGAGCTTGAAGACTCGCGATTTGGGAGATGACATGTTTGTGTTGCTTTTGCCTTTCGCAATCTGTTTAAGTGTTATTCTTCCCTACTGAGAACGCCCACTAAGTCTAGGAAAAACAGCACTGAACCCACACAGTGCATGAATTTAAGGATTCCCCATCTTCTCTAATGGTTTCAACGTGAATGGCTCTCAGCTGGTACCAAACATAGCTTTTCAGGATTATGCTACTATTAAATGCATTGGACATTAATATCTGATCAATATTTTAAACAAAACTCATTAATTTATCATTAGCCTGACAATTAGGGTGCCACTTTAACCTCTTTCTGTTGAGTTTGCTAATGTTGACATGGTGCAAATTATAATTGGAAATACTGTTTACATAAAGACAATAGTAAAAATAGGCAACACAGCAGACTGCAATCAAGAAAATTGAGCATAGAGCATTTGGAATAATTAAAAAACCCCTGAAAAGAACTCGTTCTGTGGTGCATATTTACTCAAAACTGTGTCTAAATGTTGTGATGCCAAAAACTCAAAAAGACTGATATACAGTCGCTGAACACTGACACATATCTTATTCAGAAGGAGCACTCTATTCCACAGGCTCATAAAAATGTCTGGAGTTAATAATGTGCAAGCCCAGGCTCTGTCACTTTCACTGGGAGATGCATTAAGGTACTGATGGGAACGTTATGGGGAGAACATGGAGCTGCATTTATAAGAGTGGGTGTTCACGAGCTGCGTGGCTTCCCGTGTCACCTTGTGTTCACATGCACGAGGCGACGTGGCATAACATCCAAACTGTCTCCATGATGGATACCACTCCCTCAGGAGACGAGTATATTAGAGGAGGTGAAAGTGGGAAGCGTGGAAAAAGGAGTGGAATCTGTAATCATTAATCTTCCTCCTCTTTTTTTTCTCCACAGACTTTATAAAAGGATTATAGAGGAGCATTTTGTGATGAAGATTTGTGCCTATGAACAGAAGCATATAAGTCAAAACCCAGTAGAGCTCAGTGGTAAGCATACAGTCTATGAAAACACAACATCAGAGTGTTTTCTAGATGGACTGTGAATATTTATGGTTCTCGCTGTGCCCCTTTCTTCTGCTCTATTTTCCACTCTATATTTAGGCACCGTCTCACTATGAAGCACATGCACTATTTGTCAGGCATTTTTCTCGAAACCTCATATATCAAGAAGCAAAAGATTATTGGGGCTTAATACGCAGCTAAAATGAACCATGAATGAACTAACAGGTAAAACCAAAGCTGAGCACATTTTTAAAGTTACCTTTGTGTATCGATTACTCTGCACCTCACTTTGATATCACAGCCAACTCTGACACCATCATTTTTCCTGCAGACCCATTAACAAGCTTTTAATCATTTAAACACTTTTGGGAATTAATCAGCCTAATCGGATTGGCAGAGAAAGTATCAAACCACTTAATTTGATCTGCCCTCGATGGCTTTTACACAGACAGAAAGGTTGGGGTGGGTGGAGGAGGTTAAGCAGCTTTTCCCACATGCCACCTTATTCCCTGTTTCATGCAACACCATAAACATTTGCCAGCAGAGTACCTTTAAACCTAATGGGACGAATAAAAAATGGGCTTTCTACCTTTATTCAGCTGGAATTGTGATCTTACTTAAGTACCGTCCATATCTGTAGGTCGTGTTTGTCTCTCTATGTAACCTTGGATTGGCTGTATCTGAATACGGATATTTACAGTTAGTGGTGATACTTACAATTAGTGATGCTAGCGCGTTATTTCTCTGTTTATTGTAATTTTTATCGTTACAGTTAGTGGTGGATAGCTACATATAGCCACTTTTGATGATACTTATAATTAGCTTATTTATTTTTCTGTTTATGTTTGTAATTTCTTTATTGTAATTTCTTTTTGTTTCAATGTAAAGCGCTTTGAGCTTTCCTGTACATGAAAGGCGCTATATAAATAAACTTGCCTTGCCTTATTTTGTGATTCTTTTTTTATACTGTGAACTGTGGCTTTAATACCCGAAACCTCTTGTTGTGGGCAAACTATGAGCAAAAAGTAAATAATAATTGGTAAATAATGACCTCATTTCCTAAATAACTATAGAACGTTTTTTTTAGATGTAAAAAAATTTTTTTTAGTCACTCAAGAAATTACCCAAACCAAAATAAAGCACAATTAAATATAAGTAAGGAAGTTTAAGATTTCTGTGACTTTTGTTTGTACACTCTGATTATTTACTGTGGAAATATAAACAATTTTCTGCTTCTGGTATTTATTGCAGACATCCAGTAGTGTGCAAGGAGCTCATCCATTTGGTCAAGCAGGTCACTTTGCAGAAAACAGTGGGGCTTCAGTCCCTGCAGCGCGAGACTCAGGTGCAGAAAGAAGCTCGGCATATGGGCGAAGATTCTGGTAGGAACAGACCCAGGAGCGTCTTTCAGACCCAGAGGCATGCTGCAAGTTTCCAACTGAAAGAACAGAAAGTCACAACTAAATACTGTCATCTCACTGGATAGAAGAAGCTGAATAGGAAATACAAGACAAACTGCATCCTCGCTTTGGGAGGAAAAGTCAGCGGTTGCAGAAATAAAATAGAATAAATAGTTTATTTGAGCATCAGCAAGTAGAACTCATGAGCATGCAAATGTACCAAAAACTCTTTTTGAAGGCTTTGTTTATTTATCTTAAAGTGCTATATCAAAACTCTGACAGTAAATGATGGCAGTACACAATGGGAAATTAAATTAGGCTATTGCCCTCCTACATTCAGAGAAAATGAAAATGAGTTTGACTCCTACACTATGTTGTCATTATGAAAAACATTATTGCCAGTGAAAGCCAGCATTTTCAGAGGCAATTTCATTAAAGTATAAGAAAGTTGCACTGTATGGGACTTTTCAAGGTCCCTCAGCAAATGTTTAATCGGGACATAAGCAATACAAATCTGGACATCAGCCCACATCTGCATGCCAGTTCTGGGAAATAGATGTGTTGAGAGTCCCATTTGTGTTTGCAGTTATCTAATGCACAAATGCAATATGTGTGGAATTAGCTGGAAGTACTCCATCAGGAGGGGAAAGGTTAAAGTTTCAGACAGAATACCACTTTGTGGCTCTACCCTTCACCTGCAAGCAGATCTCCCTTCAGTAGTGCATAAAATAATGCAAAGTGTGCACATTTTTAGATATCCATTCTGGAGGAGCAGTAGGTCATGTCAACCATGACAGGACTTCCATGGAGGGAAAGTGAACCCGGACAGTGGGGAGTTACTCATCGTGGTACAGTAGTGGTACAGTAGCACACTCCACTGAGATACAGATCATAGACTGTGCAGATTAATGACATTCTCCATGGAGAGAGTTGAAAATGTCCATTAATGAAACACCAATGATAATTTATTTGGACAGCTGAGTTGCTTCACCGTGAATAATGTAGTGGCCTGGAGGATCATTAATATGATAGATTTCCTGTAACGAACTGATGCTGCGCCAGAAGTCCGAACTGGAACAGGAAAGAAATCATCATATTGTTTCACATCATAGTATTTGTATTATTTATTTATAAACAAAAGCTGTGTTCTTGTTTAGTGGATTTAAGATTATTTGTCTTTCTTTTTCTTTGAATGAAAGAATATTTTAGAGGATTAGCATTTGGAATATTATAGAGCTATAATGAACAACTTGCTGTTAATCCCGCTGAGTGTGTCTGCAGGTACGCCAGGTGATGAGTCAGCCAGGCATGACAGTGTGTTGTAGCTCTTGCAGGCTTGTGATATTATGCACACTCCATCCTATCAGTCTAAGAGGAAGAAATGCCAATTATGTGTGCCTAAGCAGCTGTCTCTGACATGTCATGGGAGCAAACTGCATATGTTAAATCTTTAGACTTTAAGATCTCCCATTAAACCCATTAAACCATTTATTAAGCAGAGGAGAATTTAGCATTCAATAGTCCTCTGAGCTAAAACAGTGTTTAGATGAAGATGGATACAACCGTTTGCCATTAGTTTTGGGACTGCTGAGGAAGGGTTATAAATAGGTAATCGTTGAGGAGCTGCTGCTGCTGCAGGTTAAAGCATGGGACTTTGCTCGGGGCTGTGGTGAATCATCGCTCCGTCTGACTGCATCATGTCAGTTACCTGGAGTTTGCACCTGTCACTGCACCCTCAGGCACCACCTCAAAACCAATGACCTGCACACACAAACCAGCTCCTACTGGAGGGTAAACCTGAACTCTATTTGATAAATATTTTTGTTGATTGAACTGGATGTATTTTTCTAATCAGATTTGGTGAAAATGCTTAAATGTACACAAGATATCTGACAGTCATATGTCAACTTATCAAGTTCAACCATATCATCATTTTCACACAGCTCAGCCATATTTGTGTTCATCTTTCGCACTTTATTTTTAACTTTTAAGACAATTGGGAAACATCTCACTGATGTCTGAGACGGATCTTAGAAAGTGACTGAAAGAAAAGACCTCACATGGTTGCATAATGCATATGAACTGACTCCATTATCTTTCTCCACCTGATGTAGAGTTAGCTTGTTGTGACATTAGAGCATATAAGGATTTCCTTTCTTTGAATGGACAAAACCGAATTAAATAAAAAAGTTCAAGGTGGACATGAGGCACAGCTAAAAACAATGTAAGTGTTAAGCTCATAGCTTGTCAAACTATTCAAGAACTTAAAAAGTCAGATGGACATAGAGATATTACTCATGCATGCTTGAACATCATTGCAGTGCTGACATTCTTATCTGGGAACATTTTTTTCCTCAGCGTATTCAGTGTGTGAGAAAATATAGCCTCTACTTCATCAGTGTATTTCTGTCTATGCAATATAAAAACCATTTGGGGCTCTGCAAACATGCTGATGTAATAACTGTTCTAGATTACATCATTTTATTCCATCTAATATGTTAGAGAAACAAAACAATAGTGCAATCATTTCATTTCATTAACTTGCATTATGTCACTGCTGAAAACCTCTGTCCTTTGGTTGGAATGATCTACCAAACATCCTGCATAATATTCCTTTTTAATGTTCCTCGCAGGGCTGTAATTTCAGGTGTGTTTATTATCTGAACCCTGACAGGCTGCTGTAGGTGCCCTTATTTAAAAAGCTATTTTCAGTGCGCAGTGTCACATTGGCCAATGTTCTGGCTAATAAAAAATATCATCCTGGGATTTCAATGGGAGTCAAAGGGTCACTACTTGTTTTTCAGTTCTGTTCTGCGTTTTCATTTGTAAACATGTCTTATGTACATGCACAAGATCTGTGTCTTGTTTCAACACAAAAACACCAATTTGGCCGTAATTACAACCTGTCAGAAATCTATAATGCTCTGCCACACAATCATTTTCTGTCTCAGTGGTATCTGAACACCGCTCCACAGGTTATGTGTTTACTCTGACAGCCTTTTAAAAGAATCAGTGCTCGCGGGTGTAAACCCTGGAAGGGGTGTAAGGATCATCAGGATCTGATGAAGAAAAATGAATATCTGTGACTGCTCATCTATTCGAGCTCTCTGGTCCAAGGCTCTTTAAATGACCGCTTTCCTCTACTATATCAATTTGGTCATCAATCCCTGAATGGCTGTCTGCTGCCACAGACTAATGGGCTGAAAAGAAATGCAACAAGCTGATAAGGTCAACCAAGTTTAATAAGAACAGGTGTGATGGGTCATTGATGATAGCGTATGAGTTTTACAGTTAAATATTTAAACTGCAGCAATGTGCCTCTGCTGTGTTTCCACAGGAGTGCATTCACATCATATAATTGGCAAGTTATTTTCCAGTCTATTTCCTGATCTTCTTTCTCCTCCTCAATGTACAATAACTTGTGTTCAATGTCATGAGTTGTCTTGAAGCAACAACATGCTTGGACAAGCTGCATTTAGAAAATGAAGAAAGTTTTCAGCTGGACCAGCTTATCTGTCCCATTCTGTTTGTATCTTCTCTTTGTAGGCTGAAAGGTTAGCACCTCCACAAGTCACATTATTTAAACCCAGGAGACAAAGACTAACACCCACGAGGGCACCATTATGTTATATGTAATACAGTATGTATTTTGTCTATCTATATGTATTTGAACACTGTTTACTTGAACAATTTTCTATCTGGGATGTTTTCACATCTGTTGGCTAATGAATTTAAATTGTAGTAAATATTGGTTACCACAAATACAAGACAGACTTCCTCTTCAGTGGACGTTTGTCCCATTTGGGCTACTGTAGTAACTTGGTGCATTTACCCACTAGGATAATGTAATCTAAAATGTAAGATAATAAAGATAAAATGTCATTTACAGGTTGCCTCAGTAACTGGAAAGGGTTTGAATTCAAACCATATTTTTAACTCTATACTAATTAAAAATAGGTAAAACATTGATTTTGAATGGATCGCTAATGCATAGGCTGCATGGTTGTGTGGTGGTCAGTGTTGTTTCTTCACAGTACTTAAAACAATGCTAAACATCAATCCATCCATTTTCTATCGCTTTTTCCTGAACAAGGTTGCGGGGGGGCTGGAGCCAATCCCAGCTCACAACGGGCGAGAGGCGGGGTACACCCTGGACAGGTCACCAGTCCATCACAGGGCCCAATTCTAAACATGTGGTGCATAATTACACAGCACCGAGTGGCGAGTGGAACAGGCAGCTACTCTGGAATGGATTTAGTGACAATGAAAAAAAGATAGTTGTATAACTGTGTTTCTGCAAGTAAGTGGAAAGGTGTCATCATTTTTCTTTTTTGAGGGCGAAGTTAATAATGCTTCTTTGCAGAATCTATTAAACATCGGTCTCTCTCTATCTAATGTGAACTTGTATAACAGTTTTTTTATAGACTGGCTTCTTTGTAAGTATGTCAAGAATTAGTATTTTTCATGACCATGCTGAATATTGTTCACCACACATTGGTCATGTTTTCGTTTTATTTTCTCGCCCCTTAATACAGAAAGAGTAAAGCTAATTTGAAGCCACGAAGAACCAGATTATAAGTAACTGTTATGAAAAAAAGAGTCACATTACATAAGAAATAATGTAATTATAAAAATGATTTCTGAAATCCTCTGCATGAGCTGATTGGACTGAAGACAATTCTTGACAGTGTGTCTGCTCTATAAATGACATTTCTTCCCCTTGTTAGGCTGAATAATAGATGCATGTCATACATAATTAATTAAAATGCAGTTTTTGTGTTTTTCAGTTTTTATGCTTTCAAGGCAGTTTTCATAGCTACAATCTGCGTCTTGTTTATTTTTGTCATCAAGAGAGTAACAGAGGCTTTCTGCAGGATGCAATTAGAACATGACAGCCACAAATAGTGTAATCAGAAGACCCTAAACCATCAAAGAGATGTGTAGTTTTTCCTTTTTAATTAAACTCAACTCCACGCATACAAAAGTGATACTGACCCGTACACCTATTTAATACTTTATAAGGAAAACTAAATGTGACTCTAGAGATAGATGACACCAAAGTTTAAGCAAGTTTAACACCAGGGACTGCTGGAAGTATACATATTTTATTGGCATATCCATATTTTATTGAAGTGCTCATTATGCTGAGTGATGGCTTGGTGGAGATTTAATCAGGTTCTCTTTAATCTCTCATTCATTTCATAATGACCTCGTTTCCACTTGACATTGAGCCAAAGGTGGACATGCTGTTTTACTGTGGCATCGCAAACTGTCAGTAAATGTCCCATTAAACACGTATCCGGTTTGCAAGCAAGTAATGAAAAACGAAGAAAAAAGGGGGTTATTCAGGTTAACTGATGATGGGAAAATCCAAGGACTTCGAAAGCATTTGTAAGACTGCAAACAATTTGGTCAGATAACAGGATGACAATTTGTTTTTACATTGGATTTACCGTGTTAGATCATTTATTATTGTGAATTAAAAGTGCTCTGTAAGCCACAGCTTCTGATGCTAATCTCATATTACTTTTGTTGTATGCATCTGACCTAATCTGGAATCATAATTCTTACAAGACCAATACCTTACAGGGCCTTTGTGGTAGAAGTTTGAGCTAAAACAGGACAGAGCCATTATGAACAGGTAGAATGCTTTCATTGCTATAGATTTACAGAATGACCCCTGAGGTTTAGCAAAACAACTAAAACAGACAAAACACAGCAATAAACAAGAGAAAATCACAACAGTATTTCCCAAAACCTAAAAAAATAAGAGAAATAGAAATAAAAACATTTTCAAAGCAGACTTTTTATGTAACATAAAATCAACACAAAACACAGCATTATTTCATGCATCATAACAACATCCATCCATTATCTGTACGGCAATTCAGGGTTGCGGCTAGCTGGAGCCTATCCCAGTAATCACTGGGAGAGAGTCGATGTACACCCTGGACAGGTCGCCAGTCCATCGCAGACATACAAACAACCAGATAAACAACCAGTAACACACACATTCACTCAAATGACCAACCTAACATGCATGTCTTCAGATTGTGGGAGGAAGGCGGTGTACCCGTAGAGAACTCATGATTACACAGTGAGGACACACAAATTTCACACAGAAACGCCACTGCCCAGGTTTTAACCAGGAGTGTTCTCACTGTGAGGCTGCAGTGGTAACCATCACACCATCGTGCAGCCCATCATATTAATGCTACTACTACTAATAATACACTACTTCTACTACTACTACTACTACTACTACTACTACTACTACTACTACTACAACTAATAATAATAATAATAATAATAATAATAATAATAATAATAATAATAATAATAATTTATTTGAGCTTTTGTTAGAGTTATCTTGTTTAGTAGTTTTTAAGGTTTTGAACCTTTAGATACATTCTTCTGACAACCACTGCAGGTGAGTCAATGGCTAACCCTTAAAAAAAAAAGGTTGTTTTGTGAAAAGATGCCGCCCTGTTCTCTTTCTGGCTTTAAAAACTCGTCTTTTTGTTCTGGCTTTGAGTTTGCACCCATGGGGTCATTATAAAAATAGAGAAAGCAGCACTTAACACAAAATGCAACTGAATGTTATCAATTTTGCATGTGTGCAGGTGCCCCTCAAGCACTAGACTTCTATCACTTCATCCAAGACTAGATATGAACATCTGCCCCAGATTTAGTGGCTTTTCATTTAAAACCTAGTGATCACTTTAGCCTTTATGCTTTATCCTCTGAAGATAAAGAGAATTTCACTGGACCCTTTTCAGAGAGTTTAATACATTATCTTTTTGGTGCTCAGTGGATCCTTGAACATATCATTATAAATTATGTAGGCATAAAAAAAGGTGCAAAATGTCCTCACTGTGGCTCGAATCCTTAGAATGCAGACCAGACCGATCAAAAACCTTTTATTGTGAGTAAAACTAGATGGCAAGTAAAACTTCTCCCCATGTGCACACAGGTAGAGTATTACCATAGCTGACATATCCAGCTAACACATGTGGCTTGATGATGAGGTTCTGCTGCATGTGCTGTTAAAAACAAATGAGAAATTAGCTTAGAGATAGATATTACATAACTGAAAACACTTTGTCCAATTATGTGTGAAAACTGAAACTTAAGGTAGCCATGGTTACAAAGAAGAATCTAAAAAATGGGGGAAGCAGAATCTGAGACTGGATCTGTTTCACTAGAACTTCTTTTCCTATTTTGCTGATTGTTACAGCAGAGAGTGCTAACGTTTTCATTACAAAACACTTAATGGCCGAGTTCCATGTGAAGGGTTGTGTTACAGCAGGCTGGCTTGCCAGGAAGTGCTGGCAGGAAAATGTGTGACAACATAGCAATCACAGGCATGAATGTAATAAAATTAAAGTAAAAACACTTATTCATTGCCTAAAGAGAGATGTACAATGTCTTTTTATTTAATCCAACGAGGATCATTGCATGCAAAAACTTGTTTATCTATTTATATTAGTCTGATTTTACAGATTTGTGCATTTTTTCTATCAAGTTGTGTTATTACAGAAAAGGACAGAACTTTAAAATTAACATGCGGCTCGCAGGGGAAAATAACTGAACAAAGCTGCATGAGAGGATGGTGAGAATGAAGTTGCATCTCCATAAACTGATGAAAAGATATACACAAATGTGTTCAACCTGACTGACACAAGGAAATGATGAGAGCATGCATCATCTCATGCATTTTAGAATGCATATTTATAGACAGAGAGACTTTTGTTAATCATGCATTAAAGTTGTGGATCATTTTACAAAGAAGTCCAACAAACTTTCATAAAAAGACTTAAAAAAAAGCTAAAAAAAGACTCATTGCATTCCACATTTCTTTGGATATTCATGCAGTTGTTGTTTTTATTATATAAAAACACTTTATAAATGTTCTTTATAGAATAATGTCACAAAAAAGATGGAAGGACATACAGTATGTTCTCAGCAGAACAGAAATTAATTATATGATTTTTTGTAACTGATGCACAAACAGGAAACAGGATTTTTTTTACCAGTTTAGCAACAAATATCTAAAATTATTTTAAAAATTATCTCCAAGAAACTGTAACACATTTTCACAGTTTTGCAGAAATGTGAGAGCAAAACAAAGTGGATTTATTGTTATTCCTAAATTTTTATAGTGGAAATAGGTACCTAAGTATATACTTTGTTTTAAAGATATTGCAAATAAACACTCTGATTCCCTTCGGACATAATTTTATTTTAATTTCAAGGAATACTTTTAGATTTTTAGTATCTTAATGATGTGCTGTATTAAACTGATAAAAATCAAACAAATTAAAAATCCACTGTTGGCTCATGAATTTTTTTAATGATACTCTGAAACATATTAGCTGCATTGTGACCTAATTTTTGCTCATTATTTCTGCTGCTCCTTTTCTTCCCACCCTCTTCCCATTTCAGTATCTTACAGTATGTGTAAAAAACTCCACAAAGCAATAACAAAACTCTTGAGGTAAGTAAAACATCTTAAGAGCTATCTTTTAATAGCGTGCTCATGAATTTACATCAGAGAACAATTACAATCACTGCAGCGGGGAGGTGGAGATGTACTCTAAATATCCCGGTCCAGCTACACAGCAAAATATTTTAGACCCAGCATAGTGTATCACTGAGTTTATGCAACCATTCCCTGATTTCATTGGGACTTGAGAGTTTGAGGTTTTCTGACATGCCAGGAAAGAAATTCCAGAGCAATGTGATGCATAAATGAAAAGTTGTGGCAGCATGGGCCTGAGCTGTCTGCTCACATTTTCTGTGCACTTCCTCCTCTCATGCAGCTGATGAAGCAGAGGAAAGGTCATGAGTCAGTCAAATTTCCAAACCCTGTGGGTCAACTGAAAGAGCAGCACAGTGTTTATTTTTAGACGGAAAGTGAATAAACATTACAGTTATATGTCTGTTTTTGTGTGTGAATAAAACCTGTTCCAGCTTTAAATATCAAGAAGCTAAAGAGGGCAACCTTTCACTTATCATCACCCTGCTCTGAATTAAATGCCTGCAGTACTAATGGTCACTCTCCTGGGGCACCTAAAGGGAGCAAAGCATCAAATCACATTTATCTGAACAGTTGGCCGCTCCCCATGGGCTGGCTGCTCACAGATGGTGGATAGTTGTGTGTGATGTGTTGAACTTCTCTCAAGTTGACCCAAATTAACTTTTGCTCTTCGCACTGCTGACTCCAGGGATCTGCAAAGCTATCCTTAATGATTACAGTGAAGTGTGGGGATTGAGAGAGGGTCTACAATAAAAACAAAGGTCAAGCAGTCTTGGCATCGACATTGCACAAGATTTTCCTCATCAAACCTGTTAAATGTACAAATATAGCCATTTAGAGAAGGCTGAGGAAGCATGGTGATAAAACCTCTTATGAAAGTACAAGTCAGCACTCGTTTGCTATCAGAAATCTTTACTGATATGTGTCCTCTTTGCTGTTGCACCAAAGGAAGATAATGAAGCAAAAGCAGAAGTACAATTACAATTTGTTTCTGTCATCGTGACACAGCGATGCAGCCTCCCAGTCCCACTTTCTTTACTACCGGCTATAACCTTCACAGAGAGTAGCTGCAGAGAAGGGAAGATAGAGCCATTTTTACTTCTGACCTTTAAGTGATGCATCACCTCTGAGCTGTAAGGGATATCAATGGTTTTGTGCCACTATGATATGTCAGGATCATATGTCGCCTTAGTCTCCAGGCATTGAAGGTGGAATGTGCTGCACAGCTGAACACATCCTTATATCTCAGGTCATTGGAGCAGCAGAGGATAGTCACCCAACAACAACAAACAACCTCCTAAACAGCCTGTTGGCCATCATTAGGGTTCCCTGGCTATTTCAGTCAGCCATGATGGAGAGCTGTGTGCAACTGATCATGCGAGTAAATGAAAAGTCTCACACTCTGTGTTGTTGAGCAGCAAACCTCTTATTACACATACAGCCTAAGCATCACCATGTCATGGCAAAAGCTCCACTTTTAAAAAAGCCAAATCTCCATCACATGTTTTTAAGTCATAAATATGAAACTAATGTGATAATCATTCAATTTGGCTGTATTATTGATATCTTTTATATACAGTCTATGATACAGTAAGGATTTGGGCTGCATACATAACACAGACAATATTGTCCCTTTCAACACTTGCACTTAATTGTAGAACTGAACAAGGATGACATTACAGAATATATCACAGAATACAATCTATACAACTTGCTTCCAGTGCATCTTTTCTCTACATCGGTATCTTTACTTTATAAGATGTCTTTAGTTATTGCAGATGACACCATTTTTATGTAAAGTGTATTAAAGTATATTAATGTAAAAAATAGTGCTTTAGTTACTGAACTTGTTTTAGTTCACGTCTACATTTGTGAAATTCCCAACGAGTCGGTCCTTGCTGGAGCATGCATATTGAAGCAAACTGTAAATGTTTGGGGGATGTGTGTGATTATTACTGTGCAAATATAACACTTACAGGCTGGCATATACAAGTGAAGCACAGCCAATGTAGAGATCTTGCTTCAAGGAAAGCAATAAAGTCCTCTGGGTAAAACAAAAAACAATACGAAAAGAGATTAAATTCAATTTAAATAAATTTAAAGTTAAAGCTTTTTGTTTTATTGAAACAGCTGCACATGTTGGGACCATAAACTGTGGTTGGGACATTGTGTTAAACAGAAATCAGGGATTTGAGAACTATTAGACATAATGTTGATTTAAAAAATAATGCAAATGCAATATATAATAATAGAAAACAAATAAAAAATGTTTATAGACAGCTGGTGAGTGAAATGACTGGTCATCCCAGAGACGTTGACTCTTTTAGGAGTTAAAAATAGAGAGGAGTTCATGTCTGTAAGACAGGGATAAATAAATTAAACAAGCGAAGCATAACTTCTTCTCAAAGGCAAGACATTTGCATTTGCATTGTTTATTGGCTGGAATAATATTGAAAACTAATATTAACTCGTCCTATGTTCGGGACATTACACAGCAAGCCATCTGTGATAACTAGGCTGAGGATAACAAATGATCAGAGCATGCAGAGGTGGACAAGACACCCAAACCCGAATATACAAAGCAAACAAAAAATGTGGAGTCAAGATGCAAAATTTGCTATTTGATGTGGCATCAGGACCTTTTTTTAAAATAGCACATATTGCAACATGTGCAGAACATGGTTCTGGTAATAATGAGGTATAGCTTGTTTCCTCAGTTGTCATTATACGCTGAATAAATAGATCAATAAACTGGTCAATAAAAAGGTGATAGTATAGTAAACATTCACCATTCAAACTTTTGAAGCCTGTTGATTGACCTAAATGTGAAATATACAGTATACTGTATATTCAGCTCTCCCAAACATGTTAACAGTTATCTGTGTTCACATGATTAACTTAATAAACAATGATTCCCCAATGATTTAATTGCTTTTTTTTTATTATTTGTGCTTTTAAAAAATACTGTAACTTGTTTAGCCAAGTTACATAACACACATTTTCACATGTTTACATAGTAGAAATAACTTCCAGAAATACAAGCAGGGTTGTGTTGCATTTACTTTCTACCTGAGAAAAACTCAGATACTTGAGACAAAATGAGAAAGTATAATCCCATCAGGGAGCTCTGTGTTACTGACTGACTGACTGGTGAGGAAGAGTGGGGCTATTATTAATACATGTACCTTCTTACTTAAATATAAAATAAAGCACGTACGCTGTTCTCTGGGGGTTTGTTTGTTTTTGTTTAAACATTTTAATAATTCTGTGTGTATAATGTATTATTATAATGTTGTATTAGTTGGGTCACCTCATAACATCTGGCCAGGGACTACAGGGTAAAATTAGCCTTTTGGCATATTTACACTGATTTTATATTTGTTTATTAATATGTGCTTTCCCTGTTAAATAAATCAATAGAAAAAATGTTTCTACCATCAACAAACCTGGTTGGATGGTATGAAGAAATAAAAAAAAACTAAATTACAGAAAAATTACAGAAAAAAATCCAAATGAATTCTTAATTGAATGTAAACAGTCTGCATAATTATGTCATGATACCCAAATCCAAATGAGTATTTTTTCTGATTTAGACGACTGCTTTTTTCTGTTTTATACTAAGAAACATTCAAAGTTTGTTTCCACCAGGTGGGTGACTCTAACCATGTCCTACTGATTCAGATACTGAGAGGTTGAATTTAGAAGGTTCAGATACAAACCGACTCAGACCAGTTCTTGATAAAGCCTTCTCAGTGGGGGTAAATTTCATTCCTCCTACTCCTTCCTCGCTGGATTCATCACTGCAGCCATGCTCTACTTCACTTCCTTGATCTTAGCAGCAAGGTTTTCTGGAGGTTCTGCTGACTGTGGAAGGACTTGTGGTTGCTCCAGCACTGCTGCACCTGTTCTTCTGTTGGCTTGTCTCTTTGTGATTTCCATTCTTTAATGACCACCTGGTCATTTTGTTTTTCAGTAGCGTGCAGTATTTGCAGTGCATATTCTGTGACATACCATCAGCCTTAAGATGCACTGTTTCATAACTGTTTCAAACATGAAACTAGATTTAAAAGTGCAAGCCAGGCTAAAATGTCCATTTCCATCCAATTGCAACTTCTAGAGCTGCTTTTTCTTTTTTCACCCTTCATGACTTGCCACCGAAGTACACCTTGAGGAGCAATACCAGGGACTTAAAGCCAATCATGAATCAATCTGACAGCTGTATCGTGAATTGTGTATTAATATGAATTGGCATTGCTGAAATAGCATGTTACTCTACGCTACATTCAGTCTTTTTCTTGCAGTGTATATACTATTCACTGTGCACAGAAAATAACCTAAAAACGAAGGATGTGTTTTTAACTTTTTAGTGCACCACCCTGTTTATGTGTCTCTTTGTATATATCCCTTTGCTTAACTATTGTTTGTTCCACCAGTGAGATGAATTGCATGGACTTACTTCATTGGATATTTGCAGGATATGAATTTCAGCACCCACAGATTGCTTTGTGAGAGTGAGCCGCTTTATTATGTGGAAGTCAGAGCCAGAGAGGTAGAATGAAATTTCTTTGTGGGCGCTCACAGTCAACAATATTGCACACACATTCATTACTCTTGGCTGAGCTTTAGACTTTATCCGGAATTTAATAGGGACATATAACTGTTTTTATTCTAAGGCAAAGCTCCATCCTTGTTAAAGGTCAAAAAGGGATTTGGCTGAACAGCCATGGTAGGCGCAACTCTACTCCTCCACTATCATTAAGGTTAATTAACATTTTCACCATTACTTCCATTTTCAAGCCACCTCTGGATAATTCCTGCAAAATTAGTGTCTTCCTCTTTTCTTGTGCTCTGTGCTAGTAACTTCTGCTCTCTGATAAGGGTCCTTTGGCCATCATTAGAATTTAACGAACTGCATTTAATAATCAAGGGAATTAGTGGAGCTGAATTCGGGTTGTTGTGTTGCAGTTCCCCACAGGCACTTTGGTGGTGGCTCTTCTTCATGTTTGAAATGAGAGTCGCCTGCGTTGTGCTCTCACTGGGTTCTCTGTCTCCCACTCCTACTATCAGGGGAGTACAATGCGTTGTTCCACATCTTTGTCTAATTAGTTTTAGGATGTTCATTAGACTGAGCAGATTTAGTTAACTTATGGATATCGCACAGTAGCCCAATTCCCTCATGTACACTATGTCTGGGTGATAAATCATCTGTCTGCCTGCTGTAATTAAACTGACTGTTGAAGTGTTATGTTTAGCCCTAAATGTCTGGACAGCGATTATGGGCAGTATCATTTAGCCCATATATGTCTTTCCATCTTCTTCAGGCTTATGTAATCAAACAAGAAATGACTTTAACCCTCTCTATTGGGTTTATAAATAGATTTCAATCTGATCATTTTTTTAATGATGACTGTTTTGGCATGCCAGAGTAAATAGATTTTCTCCCCAAGCTTTTATTACAACCTTGATGAGTAAAAAGCCACCTTTGCAAGGGCATCTTTACCACATGTTCTCTCTGTCACTTCCTTTTAGCCAGCCATGATGTGGGAAATTATTCTGCATTAGTGTGCATGGAGCCTGGTAGACTGGGGATGTTACTCCCCAGCAGCTGGGTGTCACATTCAAATAAAAGTAAATTAGCTGTCACCAAGGCTCTGCTTGGGAGCTGCTGTTCTGCCTCAGAGAATATCTTTTTTCACTGGGTGTCTGTTCACTACCGAGCCAAAGCAAGGCAACAAGTCATTATGGCTGCATGATATGAAGACACACAATGTAATTTAAGTCAAATGGTTATCTTTATGTCAGGATAAATTAAAACCATACAGTGTAGTACAATGGACCCAAAACATGGCAATGTACAATTAATCACTTGCTGATGGCAGAATGGTTTGGAGAAAATGTTGAGGATTTGACACTTGATTTAAATATGCTTTTGCAGCAATATACAGCTATAGTCTTATCATCTGCTGATCAATATGCACAGCAGAGTTGGACTCATTACATTCACTAAAGCCCTATAGGGACACTGTAAATTAGAATTCAGAAATTGTAGTGACACAATTTGCTTTTAAGGGTTTCTTTCTCACTAATTCACCATGCCTTCCAACAAAAGCATAACTTTAGGTTCATGTTAATTTGGATTCATCTATAAATTTCCCTATGCAGAAATAAACCACAAAAAGGAGAAAATAGTTGGGATTTAAAGCCATTTAAACACAGAAATTAGTGAACAAGCAAAAGACCACAAACTGAGAAAGGGCTCAAAGCGTGTTGCTATAAGACAACGGTGACCCCTAGTGGCTGTATCAAGTAACACAAGAGTTGTATTTGTAAAGAATACGGTATTTATTACAGAAATAACAAAACAATACTGAATAACAATGGACAAAACTGATATGACATTAGGTATATTTTACATTTACAGAACATTTTTACAAACGCATATTGTTCACAGTACAACAGCTACAAGAGATCATAAAACAACAAAATGACAGCTGCACAGTTCAAAACACATCCAAACAGGACCATTAAGCCAAAACACACAGAAGCATAAATAACTGAGTGATAGTACCACTATTCTGTACAAAATATTAAGCTGTGTCACTTTTCGTATGAACTATGTAGTGTTTTAGACAATAAATATAAACAATAAAAGGAAATAAAAAGATAACGCAAAGTAACAACAGTACTGAAGATTTTAGGGGCCCAACTTTAATTCTGTGGATAAAATCACTGGGCTATAGTCACCATGTGTAACAAATAAATTACCCAACATAAACTTTCCTGTATTGCTGCACATGTTTCTGCAGCATTTTCTACTTTATGTTTAACATAAATATATATATGTAAGCCTATTAACTGATCAAGAATTGATCAAACACATACTGCTGTACTTTTCACTCCAAAATACTGAACTCATCCATTCAATCATGGCTTATGTATTTACAGATTATGAAGTGTGACCACATAAAATGAAGTTTGGCCGAGCCAGTGATTTTCATTCATCTCTTAGCTTTTCAGACCAACAAAGCAGCTCCTCCTGCACTATTTTCTGATATACGCTGGATTGTTTCAGTTTTACTAAATTCAGCACTGTAGCTATTATAAAAAAAATAATCTCAAGAATTTCTGTAACATCATTAATGGTGACACATTTGCAGGAGTGTCTCTTGATCTGATATATTATCAACACCTTAGTTGACCTTGTGTATTTTGTCTGACTTTATTAGTTTTAAATGTTCCCCCCAGGCTGAAGTATAGGTTCACAATATGTGGTAATAGAACTAATATTGGATCCATTTTAAGGTGTAATTCAACTCAGAAATTACTACAGTGTTAGCAGTCTCAGCTTGTTCTACTGTGCACGTTCCTATGATAAACATGATGAAACAGAAGTGTCCTAAACTGTGTGTGTGTGTGTGTACATGTTTCGCTGCATGTGTCATTTGGGTGAAATGTTGCTGTGTATGCAAAGAGCAGCTTTGGCATGCAGTCATGTAAACCAGATAAATAAGAGAGTTAAGGTTCTAAGAAGAGAACACAGCATTAATGTATTCAAGAGGAAATAAAACCCTAAATGACTTCTGTTGTGACTTGATGCTGTATAGAAAATAAATTACAATGACCTTTTAGTTTGGAGGGGGGGGGGGTGTTATAATGGTAAATACTGTTTTGATTTACACAAATCTAAAAGACTCATTTAACTGATAAAACACTTTGATGCCCAATAAATAATGTATAAATTCTGCCTACAGGGGGCAGCACCAGTCTTCTTGGGAAATGATCGAGTGCAAATATGAGTCTAAGAGGATGAGTCCTCCTCCACAGGATGAAGAGCATGTCTTTTCAGCAGTGTCTTCAGCATCTCCACCTCCCGCTCTGTCTCTCTCAGTTTCTTACGTAGTGTCTCGTTGACTTTCTGGAGCCTCTGGTTATCCTGCAAAAGAGTTCAAGTTAAGTGAAGTAGTATAAATATGCAGCATTAAACGTCTGTGCGGCATCAGCTCTGCTACTCACAGAGTCCAGAGAATCATAGGTGGGTTTGTTCTCCTCCTCTGGCTCTTTAGGCTTCTGCAAAACAGAAGCTCGGTTTTCCCACTTGGCACAGTGTCGATTTCTGTGGAACAACGGGCTGGGACAAGAAGACAATGCAGGTGGCACCGGGACTAAAAGACAAGGCTGAAAGTGGGTGGACTCAGCATGTAGAGAGGCTAGCTGAGGTCCCTCTGTCTGGGTGTAACTGTGGACTCTCGTAGGCTTCAATCGGGGGGTGACTGGGGAATCGGGGCTCAGGTCTTTGCTGTCATCACGTGGGTAGGGGAAAGGACATTCCTCTGAACCTGAAAAAGATGGACAATATTAATGCTAACTAAAGGAAAAGGATATTTAACTTTATTATGTTGCCATCTATTATTTCATGCCTTAAAGGGCATTATTTGCCATAAACATGGTAGCTTCGCTTAGCTTAGTGTATCAGAGAAGTCCATCACATGACAGAAACTGACTCATTTTGAGACGAGCTGTGTAAATATAGCTGCATGATTTAAGTTATCTCTTGGTAGCTGAGTCTATATTAAGTAAAACTGAAAGTTCTCCTATTCTGAATATAGCAGGTTATTTTGCAGTAGGTGGGCAGCTTGAGTTTTACTGTAAGTGAAACAAATCATGACAACTGAAGGGGAATTACAGCAGGCCTCACAGTAAAGAGTTGTTTACTTAAAGCTGTGTAAAAGTAAACTTAAATCATGTAAATCGTGACTTTTAGCTGTTTCTGCAGTGATTACAGGAAACAACACACTGAAGATGAATGAATAACATACTAATTCCCTCCTCTAGAGCCACATTGGATGCTTGTTAATGTGTGCATACTTCAGGTGAGAATGTGTGTGTATGTGTGTGTGCTTATGCTGAGGATGAACTCTGTCAACCCAACCCAACCCACCCTCTGAGGTGCTCGTGGCGACAGGTGTGGAACTCGGCGTGGGACTGTCAATGGCATTGGTCACTTTGGAGTTTTTCTTGCACTCGAACGCCACCTGGTCCTTGCACAACTTGTGGCAGTTCATGCCGCAGTCTGTGCAGGCAGAAAAAAAAAAGCACAACATGTCACAGCAGGAACTAGTCTAACTTCAGCAAACTGACTTCCCACTTTGAACACTATCTGTTCTGCAAGTGCAACCCTCCGACCTGTACGCACTTACTGTCAAGCAAGCAAATACTTCTTAGATCTTGCGAAGGACGGGGGAGGGGGAAAAACTGTGGTTCTTGTTGTAGGCTCCTTTTTATCTGAGCTGCAAGGTTCAGCTAGCAATATGCACAGAAAACCACACTTCACCTCACCTGCTCCCCACAAAACTACTCTGTGTACATCTCATTTCTGAGCATGATACTTGGCTAAAGGTAGGCCTGGCAAAGTCAAACATGTCAAAAAGGATTACCCTTGCATCTGTAGCCTTGCTTGATGACACCCCACAACTGTGAAAGAAAAGAAACACCACTCATATATCCGAGTATTAAAAAACAAAACTAAAACTGGTCTTAATTTATACTGAGGGTGTTCTGTCAGCTTACAAATCCCGAGCAGTTGTCGCAGAAGGTGGGTTTCATGTAAGTGGTCTCCTGAAAGTTGTGAACAAATCCAAGGCCCAGCTTGGAACAGATGACACTTGCCCTCATGAAATAAGCTGTGATCTCATCTCTGCTCACAAGACCTGCCCTAAGAGAGCAACCGCAACAGAATATGTGTTATTTTTTGCAGAGTGTGTCTTTATTTGTTAATATCTGCCCCTACACATCTGTTCAGCAGGCCAAGCAATATCTAGCATGTTCTCACTGTGTAATAATAAAACATAATAACAAGTTTTGCAGGGTTGCGTGAGTGTATTTACAGGTGGGGTTTTTTGGTTCCTACTGCAGCTATTTCATATTTCCTGTTGCTACGCTCATCACAACCAATACCACTTTGGCTTCCTCTCCTCTGAAGTCACAAATGAGCTGAGAGCGAGTGCGTGACCCATCAAATACTCACTTCTCTTTGTCCATGACACAGAAGGAAAAAGGAAAGCTAGAGGCAATTTTCTCAAAGTCCTCTTGAGAAATGAATCCGTTCTCATCGTGATCATAGTTCTTGAACACAGACTGTAAAAGATGAGAAGCAAACACCATTTTCACTCAACAACTGGTGAACAATAGCAGTGAGAGGAGACTGACAAAGGGGTTTGCATGTATAAAAATGGTTAAAATGGTTCATGGTTATGGTTACGTAATAGCACTAACGAGGCTACACTTTAAATAATGAAGCACTTACATCTACCATTCTCTGTACATGTTTGCTGATGGTTCGTGGATCAGGTTTAGGAGCCACTCCAGATGCCCAGTCCACAAAGATAGGAGGCCTGGAAGGTGTGGCTGGCTAGTTAAAAAAAACAAAGTTAATCATTAAATAACACAAAAGAAATGGCTCGATGCTGCAATATTTCACAAGATCTATGACATTCCTTATTTTTAACAACATGGCAATAAGCTAGAAATAAAAAAAACTTAAATATCATTAAAAAAACATTTACTACATTGTATGTTGCTTATGTCTTTATATGTATTACTAAAAATTCATAGGAAATGTTTGAATGTTTTTAATGAGATCTGGTTTGCTTAAAAATGCAGTTTAAAAATGTAAACTGTAAAAATGTAGTCTAATTTTGGCCAACAAAGCTGCAACTCCAAAGGAATAAAGCCAAAGGAATAAACGGATGCTTACTAAGAAACTTTAGAGTGTTTTTGCAAAGAAAGCTGTCTGTTTCCCATTTATATGCTCTTTGTTAAACTAAGCTAACCAATATTTCTACTCAGCTACTCCAAAGAAAATCATAAGAATATTTCTGAACATGCTAAAATTCCCTGTAAAGGTCATGTGTGGGATACCTATTGTGAACTGTGAACCATAAATAATGTTTGTTTTGTCTTTTCGGGGAACCCTTGAATAGAGATTGATTGTGATAAAAACCACATTGGCTTTTACTTGTGCCCCACAAAAACATTTAAAAGGTTTCGTGCCACAGCAGAATCTGCAACTTAATTGAGGTCAGCTCCCACCCTTTTCATGACCTGCTTATTCTACTACCATCCGTGAGACGCCACAGAGCTCTTAAGACTCCCACACCTTGCCACTTTAAATATTATAAATGGAACAGCATGCACAATATGATTTTATTCAGTATATTGACTTCTTCTTCTACATGTTTCACTTACTTGTAATACATATTGATTACTTATTGTTATCTACTAATAAGAAAAAACAGTTGTTTGTCACATACATTGACAAGAATGGTACTTTATTCCATTCTAATAAAGCCAAGAGCATTTGTAAACAGAAGTTGGATAAGAGTCACAAACATCGCTTGAGGAAGAATCATAGTTCTACAAAGAGCAACATCCTACCTCCGAAACTGGCTTTATTAGAGTCGACCTAAACAAGGGGATTTGTGTCGACCATAAAAAGCCTTCTAAATGCCAGTCTACTGGCTCACTTCCACATTCCCTGCAGGTTATTTCAATGCATGAGCCACAACTTTTTATTGCTGTTAGCTATGATCTGCTGCTTCAGTTTCCTTATTCAGACATTAAATGAGTAATCAGCTGACTAAGTGCAACAGTAAAAACAAAAACCTTAATCCACCTGTAATAATTGATTACTTCATTACATGCTAATCTCTGTTCATCAAAATAATATGTGAAAGTTTATGTCATGCACTGAACTGACCTAAATTTGTCAATTTGCCCAATTTGTTACTGGGAGCACTTTGATTTTTAATAAGGGTCTTTCTTTACAATACTAACTTAAGGAGACTGGGTTTTTAATTACTTACTGGTGCTTTACAGTTTTTGGGTTCCCGTGCATATGATAGCTCATAAATCTCATCCTCAGTGTAGTAAAGATCCAAAGAAAGCTGTAAGAGAGAATAACACCAGCACATAAGAGGTTAAAAAGGAGCAACAATGGTCTGAAGATAGGGCTCTGAAACATATTATGATGATGGCAAATTCAAATAGTGTTACAGTTATCATCTCTCATGAGCATTTGGTCAACTACAGTTCTAACACTGCAGACAGATAACACCACAATAGACCAAAGTGAACTCAGTCTCATTACCATTCAGTCACCCACACACTCATAGATCATAGACTCTCATCTCACCCACACAAGACAATCTGCATGCTGTAACATGCTCATTTGCATCTATGCATGTGTTCACAACTCAGGGAATGGGAGACAAAGCCACATAACAGCTTAGAAAAACTCTGAAATATTACCGTCAACAAATGAACCAGGTCTTTGTTTGCATCCATCTTGGGTGGGATCTGCTGAAGCTGGATCAGTTCGTTAATATGACTGTAGAGTGCCTGGAGCTTCTGGACATTCACCCTGTTGTCTTCCACGTAGTCTGACATGGCCTCATTGACAGAAATGAGGTCTTTGAGATGGACACCAAGGATAGGGATTTTAGGATCTGTACACCTGCTGTAAGCTTGTCTGTAGTTGTCAAAGTTTCGGCAGGAAGACAGCAGGTCTGTCATCTCGTTTAATACCTGGTAAAAAAAAATAAAATTTTTAATCCCAGACTGGATCAAATGCAGTTAGTTTAGGTCTCCTCATTTTTAAGTCCCCCTCCCTGGCCTAGTCTGTCCCAATTGTTTAGATATGGTGACACACAAGTTATCAGCCAATTGTTTGGATGCTATCAAATAGGCTTTAATGTTTAAGATAGCTACTAACTTAATAAACGTATCTAAGTGGCCACCCTGATAAATGTTGGTTAAGTTTAGCCACAGGAAATTGTTCTAATTTATCGCTTCTTATCTACTTCAGCAGAGAATACACAGTCATTTCCTTTATGAAAGGACAAAAATTAAACCCCTGCTTCATTGTAACAGCAGCAACAAGGCAATCCCCACTTATTTATCATGTATTAAGCCAATCCCTATGAAGACAGGAAGTTCAATTCAGTTGTCAGGCTTGAAAGCTGAGGAAGAAACTTCAGCTGCTATTCTGTGCATTGCACTTGCATGAACCACAACAAAAATTACCAAGCCAGTCTAACTTCTAAACAGAATTGTAGATACAGGTGTACATGTGCTTCCACATAGCAGTCATGTCAGGTTATGTAAATGAGAATAAACACTAAAGCCTACAGCTAAGTGCCTCAGAGGGAAAAACATTCCTCTGCCATCCCAGTGGGAGTAATGATCTTTGCAATGACATTACTATAAACCTTGCTGGCTCTCCAGCCTATAATACTCAACTAAACTAGATCAAAGAAATAGATGCAAGAGAATTGGATTTTTTTTAGTCGCACTTACTCGTGGTAGACTGTCAAACTAGTTGCATGCTTCTTTGTTAATGTGGAAATGTAGATAACCACCTTTAACTACAAAATAAGCATTTTGAGGCATCTCGTGTAGTATGGACATTGATTTTGGCACGTTCGAGTACTTAAACTGTATAAAACACTACAATAATGAACCCAAAAGCATGATCTTAAAGCTCATTTTAACCGTTACCTTGGTGACTTCACTGGGTACATGTGAGGTGGTGTCTTTCAGTCTGGAAATTGAACTGTGACAAAGCCCTCCTACCACCGCCATTAGTGTGTTGTAGTTGTGCATTTGATGAAGACACTTGTGGACACACACAGAAAAAAAAAACACAAAGGTCTGTTCAGGCACACACATAATTAAACTTGTTCCAGGTAGCCCTGGTTATATAACTCACAACACTGATGTTACATAAACCACTTAAATTGTTGTCTTTTTCTTCCTGCACTCTGATATCTCACTCACTTTTGGAAGGGCTTTTCGCCCTCTTTTCAGTTCTCTAATTCGAGCTGTCACTGGAACATTATGGTGTAAAATCCGTTTCCACACCCAGGGGTTTTGAGGTTGACAGCAGTGAGCAGCAGCAGTCGGGTACATAAATGTTATAGTGTAAGAGGTCCTCCAGAGTACAAGCCTGCCTAACGGCTCCCTGAAGCCAGAGTGTCACTTCTCAGCATGTTGCACACACACACAGGAAGAATTTTAACAAGCTAGGTTGGATCACAAGTCAATTTTTCTCCTCTCCACATCCACAAACTTAGTGTTTAAGCCGGCACCACATGAGGACTCCATTAGCCTGTATCAGATTAATATTTCACTAGTGTTAAAATCTTTGGATACATCGAGCGCCTGCAGCAGAGCTCTTGAAAATCATTACAATCGCTCTGTGAGTAGTCATTCAGCGAATCCTAAATATGCAGCATTTATACGGTTTTTCAGCGGGACCCATTAGTACACCGCTATTTGTTAAAATAAGTCATGTGAGCAACAGTGTTTGGATACATGCAAGAAAAAATGTGTCATTTAAGCCCCCCCCTTTCCTTCCCCCTCAGCTAAGAAAAGAAACTCTGAGAGGAGTAGCAGGGGTTGAGTTAACCACTACCTGTGCAACGTGGATAAACTTTGTGAAAACCTCAGCTCTCAGCTGAGCAGTTGGCCGGCTCAGCACCATTAGCTGAACCCACTGGGAGATCCCATTACACAGTGCGATGGAACGCTCCAGCACAGGGATGTCCTTCATGCAGCAGCTTCGAATGTAATTCTGATAATCTACAAACTGACAAAGAGCAGACAGAGAAGCATAAACCGCTGCACGGAAACTGCAAGACATTTCCCACAGGGAGGAAAGTACTCAGTGGCTTTTAGATCATGCGCTTATATGAACTAAACAAACCAAAGTGCCAACAATACCTCACATACGCTTGAGGGTATTTTTGCAACAGACATCAGTGTGTGTACTTACTGACATTCTGCAAAAGGATTTAAACTCCAGGTAGGTGAGATGCTCAGCCAACTCAATGGGCTCCAGGTGGTCGAAAAGAAGAGAAACCTTCCTCTTTTTACTGTAGTTCGCTTTGATCTTCTGGCTGGCCTTCCACGACCTGTCACGTTCATTTCTAGTGCACCCCATGAAACAGGACATGACCATATCAGGAAGAGTTCAATTACAGTGTCCATTTCAACCACTGCAAAAACCTGACTTCTATTTTAATGTAGCCAGCCATCGCTGAAAGCCACAATGCATCGTTCCAACCCAAAGCATCCTTTTTTATGTCTTACATTAGATATGACAGAGAACATAACATTTTCAGATGACACAGCTATGATTTGTACCATCTAATTTAGTCTACAATGAAAATGCCCCTTTACAGTCTCGATCTGAAATGCTATCCTAATAACAAACAGTCAGCTGTGACATAAAGCAACAAGCAACCACATATTATTTATATAAAGCAACTAGCAAGTGAAACTGTTCACAGGTCTGAGTCTGTATAGCTGATCATGACTGATTTCAATACTTATGATGACTGAAATACACCGAGAGTCACGCAGGCCTTGTTTCTCAGTATGCCAGCTGGTCAGAGATTAACACTTACATCCATCTCGTCTCTAGGAGAGAGCAAAGATGCTCCTGTCCATGCTCTCTGATCAAATCTCGGAACTCGTCCAGGCTGTCAGCCAAGCTGTGCTGCAACCGGAACGATGTCCAGAATTCTTGAATCCAATGCCTGAAGGTCAGAAACATCACCAACGTGACTGATCCTTAAAACACAAGTTAAATCTCACTCTGTAAATATGTTAAACATGTACCACTGACCTTATGAGATAGCATATCCTCTTGCACTCTGCTGGCTGCTCATTGTCCAGCGCTATTTTAAATGTATAAATTAAATTAAGGTGCAAACTAAAAATGAATGTGAACCAGATTTAAAATGATTTTTTCTGTCTGAAAATTAAACATGAGATTTATGTCAAAGTATTTCAATTTTGGATTATTTTGCCAGCAAATGCACAAATTTTCAAATGCAGACATGAGTTAGCAGCAATTAGTTCCTGAAGAACATAAAACACTGTTTGCAAAAAAATGACAGCAACTAAACTACAAAGCAAACACAAGTGACATTTGGTCATGTGGGAGGAGGCGGCTGCATGAGGCAAAACTCTGATAAGCATCATCTGAATGAATCATTCTGGCGTACAGAAGTTAGTGAATAACAAAAAGCACAAAGAAAACACACCATCACCAAATGATAAAACACGGAGGGAAAAAAATTTTGATGTGCACTGCTCGGTGACAGGACTCAAAAGATGTTTTAATCAGTGCCGTCTGCTCACAAGAATATCATGTGGTCACGATGTTCTCCATCTTGCACAAGCTGCTCACACAAACGCTTCCCTTTGAATTCATATACAGTTAACACAAAGCTGCCTTTATAAATAGGCTCACAGTATAGCTCTCAACAAGGAGAAATCTGACTGAAATGACACATAAAAGAGGCAAATGGGAGCAGAACCCATACAATACAAAGGCTGGACTTAGGGTCTGTTAACGAATATGTTGAATATGTCTGCTGCATCCATTTGGGTCTTTGAGCTCAAAACGAGTTGGTTAAAAATAGTAAAATGCCGCCTTGATTGTGCATCGTTGACGTGGATCTGTGTAAACCGTGGTCTATTTAAGGAAAAAGGCCTGTGTTTATTTATAGCTGAAGAGGACTTGTGTGAGAAAGAGACAGAGGTAATTAACACCTGAAACCCAAAGACTACTCACTGGGCCAGTAGGTTCCTCTGAGGGGCTTTGTGCCGTTTTATGAATGGAAGCCTAGATTAGACCCACTGCACTTTAATCACAAGACATTACAAAAACATGCTTTCTTTGGGTAATAAATAGGGACAACAAAAAGCACCAAAGCAACACCTTGTAAAAGGGCCAACATTCTGGTAATGGATTTCCCTCTATTGAACAGTAATGGAACAGAAGAATATAGAAACAGGTGTCAAAAAGACTGCGGACACTGACAGTCGGACTAAAGACAAACTGCCACTCGTCCGTCATGTTCTAAACTGACAGCATAAAGATGTGCTCTGAGCCAAGCACAAGCTTGAGGGTGTGTTGCTGTTGACAACCAAGAGAAAGCAACACACAGCAGGACCTAAGATGTGATTTATATCCCATTTCTCGCTCAGAACAGACCGCGTTGCATTTCCCGAACCAGGGAGCTGTTCCGAAACAGCTTTAGAGCTCTGATGAACTGCTGAAGGATATAGATTGATGAGTTTATCCAGCAAATCCTTGGAGGACATGAGAACACGATGCATGGTCAGGGTGATGTTCAGCAGATGGCTGTTCCCTTGTACACAACCACTTGCGTCTGCAAAGCAAAATGTGCATACTTGAATTCATTCCACTGGCTTAGAAATGGACTGGAAATACAAGGCAACACGTCATCAGTAAATGAGGTTTTTTTTTTTTGCATTGAGCCAAATTGATACCAGCCAAAGATCTGTCACAATGAGAATGTTATCACATTTTGATTAGAGAACTTAATTATCATGGTATAACTGTTTATAAATTGAGTCATTA
Source organism: Pseudomugil gertrudae (assembly GCA_037177535.1). NCBI lineage: Eukaryota > Metazoa > Chordata > Actinopteri > Atheriniformes > Pseudomugilidae > Pseudomugil > Pseudomugil gertrudae. Next base: position 8,335,382 of record JBAMHV010000021.1, on the reverse strand, counting down.
TATGAATCATCTTCTACATAAGAACAGTTATTGCAGCAGATAAAGTCTGTGTGATTATTTTTTCAGGCTGCCGTGACGTGCTCTCTTTACTACAGCATTCAGCAAACCAGGGTGAGTGTTTGCAGCCTGGACTGTGTATACATGTGTGGAATTTGTGATATTAAAGGTTTTATAGGTTTGATTTTGTTTGCTTGAGTAAATTCCACGTTAAGCTGCTAGTCAAAAGCAGGACTGAGAATAAAATCAATAAACTAAATAATCAGATTAAGATATAATCCAAAATAGATTAAGTTGTAGGCAAAGAGCAATAAAATGACCATTTTGGCTTCCATTTGTCTTCATTTCAGGGGCAAATGAACCCAAAGCCTACTGCTTTTTTTTTATAGATGATTTAATGCTTGATAAAAATAATCACACTAGTGCATATTCATGTATTATTAACACAACAGCAAAAAGAAACTGTTTTATAGTGCTAATACAGATGCACAAGTGAACATTTCCATTGCTGGGCAACAGCTGGTTAAAGTCACTTTAACAACTGATGTTCACACACCTTTAGTCACACCATCCGTAGACCCCGTTGTGCAAGATTTACCTTTTCCTCTAATTGTGTGAACCTCTGAGACTTGCTCGTCTCACTTCCTTTGTTTCATTTCCTTTTTCCTCGCAAGTATGTAACTTCCTCTCTTTGTGACCAGACCATTTTTCCTTATCTAGATTGTCTTACTATGCTAGAAGTGACATCTTGAGACGTCCTCAGAAACCTCAGGTTCCATTGCTCCCAGTTATTATGATGATACTGCATACGCACAAAACATTGCATAACATCACAATGTAGGACGAACCTAACAATTATTTGCATGAAATATATTTATTTTCCCACTGCACGATTATATATATATATATATATATATATATATATATATATATATATATATATATATATACATGTACACACACACACACACAACATCAAAAAGATGAAGAACGACGTAAATGT
>JBAMHV010000021.1:8282871-8318153 GCA_037177535.1 Pseudomugil gertrudae | reverse complement strand
GTGAATGTGGCTGGGGAGAGGGAAGTCTGGGCTTCCCTCCTTAGGCTGCTGCCCCCGCGACCTGACCTCGGATAAGCAGTGGAGGATGGATGGATGGTTATCTTTAGCTATCTTTCATCATATTTTTCCTTCATTTCAAGTGTATTGCCAGATCGTACAGAGACCATTTGGTCAACAGAGACCATTTTACAAGTCTTTGCCACTTTGACAAATAAAACTGTTAATTTATGCTCCATTCAGAACTTCTCTTCACGATTGTTGATCATTTAGGAGAGTTTTGGACTTCTTGGCACACTGGCACACACTTATTCATCTTCTCTTAGCCTTTATCCTCAGGGCTTAATGACTTCACTGTCCTTTGAGGGAGATGTTAAAAAATAATAATTAAGTGGTTTCTTAAGGTTTTTAGTTAGAAATAGGGGCACGTATCAGGGACATGCATGCAAGTTTTGAACAGCTTAACTGAACACCTTTTGTTTAAAGTACCCTATACCGATCAATGATGTCAGCAGCTTCTGCTTAATATCAAAACCCCTTTCCTTCCTTGCTGTCTATAAGAGAAAGGCTGGTGCGATGGAAAAAATAAAGGCTTCTTTAAGGGTGTAGTTAGAATATTGGCGACCCCTCTGCCAGTCTTTGACTGAAAAGATGGGCTATTGAGTTTTTTGGCAAGTTCCTCATAATTAAAGCCTGTATTGTGTAATGTGTGGGTGTGCACACAGATGAAGGGTGATTGTAGTCACAAGCCGACAGGGCCTGGAAGAAGAATGGGTGGGGAGGGGGCTCCCTGTGGCTGGCTGAATTAGTGCCCGATGGATTGGCCTGGCAGCTGCTCTGTGAACCTGGCACTCCAAACAGCCTGGCGTTGTGTTGCCAGGGCCAACCAGTTAAGGAGGTGGCAACGCCAGGCACACCAAACAAACTCTTTCACTATTGCTTGCTTTGTCTTCCAAGCAGCTCATCATACTTGTGTTGCTTATTGCACCAGTATGGTTGGATTAGTATGAGATTAAGGTTAGTAATTAAAAAGGGGCAAATTTAGTTAATTTGATTAGGAAAACAGTAAAAGCCATATTAAACTGGTTTAATGTTATTGAAAAGGTGGCTGTGTATTTTATACATCTGTCAAAACATCTATTTTCATATTAAAAAAACATCCAAATGAGTATCTCCAGTGAAATTACATTTAATCTGCTTTATCAAGACGTGCTCAACAAAAGCTGTAAATGGTAAATTAAATGTGAAACACAAAGCAGTGCCATCTGTTTCAACACCTGCTTGTAGCTGTCAGCCATATGGATGTTACAGATTTACACAACTGCAAGTCTGATGATGAAGACATTTCATGTGTAAGTCTGAGTTAAACCATTTACCTGCGCTCATCTTCACTCTCAGTTAGCTTACTTAGGAAAGGAGTGTTTTAGTACCACGTATCCAGCTGTTTTGCTTCGTTGACATACTGACCGGCTATCACTAAACTGATGCAAGATGCTAAAATTTGTTACTAAGTCTTTGACAACCTTTGTGTAGTAAATAGAAAGCTTTGGGTATTCTGGATGTGGAAAGTCCTCCCAGAGCCAGCTGGGTCTGTCTTGGCCCTGATATCACTTCTTCTGTCCAGGCATGGCACTGGGATATCTACTAGGTCTAAGCCCACCAGCTGCTATCAGCATGTTACAGACAGCTGTAACTGAATATTCATACAAAGTGCAGATTTATGTGGTTGTTTGACCCCACATGGTGTGCCATCAAAACAGCCAAACTGTGAAACCTCTTAAAGAAGTCATAAGTGAAAAAGCCGTGTGAATGGAAAACACTGGCATGTGGTAAGGATTCAGGTTTAAACCACACTGGGAAAAAAAACTAAATGTAGATAATATCCACTTCTTATTGTTCCTTTGTCATCCATTTGATAGTTGTTGTTGTATGTTGGCTCATTAACTACATTTAATTATGTTTTTGGGCTTACTACATCGGGCTAAGTGTGGACTGGGGAGCAGATGTCGTCTTTTTAACCGGTGGCTACTCCTGTTACGCCTCAGGTTGTGCTGCATCCAACTTCTCCTTTGTCAGAAGAAGCCCCCTGACTCACATTCCCATTCTAAGCAATAACCACCACCATCCCATCAAGCTTGGCCTTCTCTGGGACGTGTTTTGGACCGAGCTTTGGTGAGTGTTTGGTCAAAAAAAATGTGCTGGCTAACAGCAATAGAAGTGGTGAATGTGCATTAGGGAATGTTTTGAGACTGTAGTTCTATAAAACGAGCAGATGGTCTTTGAGTGAACCAGTGGCACACAGAGGGAGATTTGTGGGTAAACTGTTTTACCTCCCCTCTCTGTTTTGTAGAAAGGAAAGCAAAATGGTTGTTAACTACTGACAGACAATGGCTCAGCTCTAATGAGAGGAAAGTGTTTTGATGGTGCCTTTATAACGAGGATGAAGTGCAGCAGCTAATTATTGCAACTATCTAAAGGTATCGGGGCCAGATGAGCTTATACTTTGGTTTCACTATCATCCAGCACTTGTTACACATGTACAGTGAACATTTGATGCAATGCTTCTAAGATGTCTGACCTCAATGAAGTAAGATGTGCCCAGCAAGTAAATATAAAAGTAAGCAGATGTCGTCCTGCTACAGCAAGAAGTCAAATGGATGTTAATCCATCACAGGACTGTAAAACCATAAGGTTACATAACTTATTTGCTCGTGCAGGTGATTTATAGCTCTTATCTACTGTCTGGCCCCTTGTTCACCCTGAGAACCTTTAAGGCTGACACAATTACACCAGCTGTAAAACCCATATGTGACAAAAGCTGTGAGGAAGATCTCATCGGCAGCCACGATGGTCTGGTGGGTTGTTCGGCTGCATACGCTCCTCTTATATTCTGCAAATAGCAGAATATAAGCATTGCATTTTACCTGAGGAATAAAAAATAATTAATAACAGTTTAAATAAATAATGCTGGATTTAAAAAAAAGAAATATTTGGGAGTGACCCAACATTTTTTAAACATCGTCAAAATAAATGTGGAAATATTTGTGGATTTAAAATTGTTCATAATGAAAAATGGCAATGCATTAAGCGTAAATAAAGATAATTTATGTGAGCAAAATCTCTGCATGATTCAGGAACGCTTCAGAAAACACGTGAACATACTTCATCACTGCATCGTTAAATCCAAAGACCAAAGCAAAAAGATGCAAGTGTTTTCTTTGGAACTGAAATAAATGTTGGTCTAATAAAAATCTAAATTAGAAATGCTTTGGAAACATAGACACTGCACTCCCCACTGATTTTTTTTTTGTTATTTCTTTATTTTTAGGAACTTTTATTTTAAAAAAAAAATTTTTTATTGATGTGTCTGCAAACATTTGACTGCGTTAGGTGTACATAGCGATCAGATGGTATTCACATGAGACAGCACATTTTAATGAGATGGAAAACCTTTACTCTTTTTTAAATTAAATTATACAACTAGTTCAGAATGGTTTCCTCCATGAGAAGTTTGGACTTACTAAATTCCATGGGTCCCTTTTTTCATTTTTGCCTATTGAGGGAAAAAAAACACTTTATATTGTGTAAATAAAGATAAGCGCCACATGCTATTTCATGTTCTGAAATTTATGGTTGCAGAGTGTGGGTGTAACAGAGCTCACAGAGCCCTAAAAGGAGACGTTTATTCAGAGGCTTACAGTTTCCCATCAGGCCTGAGCCTTTGCTCTCTGAGGCAGCAGGGCCAGAGCACTTTCCTGTCATTATGAGGGCTCCAGAAGAAAAAGAGAAACAAAATGGTTTCCAGGTTTTACTTTAATCTGAAGAAGGAGGGGTGGTGAGACTTAAGCACAGGGGGTTTGTCACAGGTAGCGGTTTCAACTGAAAGCAACACTAAGTAAAGAGGCATGGGTCACGGTGACATAATGAGTCAGGAGAAGCTCCTCCTGGGCTGGCACACATACACATGGCAGAGGACAAAATCACTGCAGCTTGTAAATGAATCCATTTAAGTTCTGAGACATTTATCAGGCTTTGATGCATTACTCTCCGGCTGTCAACTCGAAACAGCCATTAGAACAATGAACATTGTGAGATGTGACAGTGACAAACCATTGCAGTTCTATGAGTTATATCAGGGGATGATACCCACTGGAGGGGAAATGGGTGTTGATTAGGAAGGAAACAGATGACACAACTTCCAATTTTAATTGTATCGCAGACAAAAGTACTGTGGGCTCCTTAGTTTCAGATTATAATAAGCCCCTCAGTTTTTAGTTTTGCACATGACAAGTAAAGACAAATTCCAGTTATAGATCTCATTTTTTTTAGAAAATAATTATATTAATTGTTATATATGGAATTTAAACTCCTTGTCTGCAGGAGAACTTTTTTGTCTGAGGAGGAGCTGCATTGTCTGCACAGGTCTCCTGTAGGCCCTGATACTTTTACCAGCAGCAGACTCAAACACAGGCTGAACAGGATTCAGCCTGAATCCCTGATGATTATGTGTTATATCTACTATCACCCTGCTCTACATCTTGGGAATTCAAATATCAATTTATGCTGCTTTGACAGCCCTTAAAGTAGGAATCTGTTATTGGTGATTGGTAAAATAAAGTAAAGAACAGTTTATCAGGATCTTGTTTTCTTTTGTCCCTAATATGAATTTATTTATATGAAGTAGGAGATAAATAGTTTACTGTTACATGAATACTGGGGACAGGGAGAAACAACTATGGTTCTGTCAACCTTCCTAATCCACTTCAAAGTCCACACTGATTGCTCCTGAATTTCTTCTTTCATCAATTTATTTAGTTATTTTTCAATCACTGTTATGTTCCTGGATTTTTTCCTAAAAAGCATCAAATCAAACTTTATTCATAAAGCAATTTTCATGCCAATATAAAGTGCTTTACATGATCATGTACATTAAAATAAAACAAGCCTTTGCCCACCAGATAACGGCTATTTAACACTCTCATCATGTTGTCATTCATACACATCATACACAAAAACAACACACACACACACACACAGACTAATATGATTCCCTAACCTATATTTCTTAATTAAATGTAGGTACGGATAAATGTAATAAGTAAGTAAATAAGTAATAAACGTCCTGCTTGATGCTGATGTGAGGAAGAATATATTTGGGACTCATCCACCATCAGCCATGAGGCTGCGGTGCCCCTAGACATATATAAATAATAATACATTTTATTTCAAGGTGCCTTTCTGGACAACCAAGGACACCGTACAAAAATAATCAATTAAAAAAACAAAGAAAAAAACAAACACTTTATATATGTCTATGGTGGTGCCGGTCCCCCTGACACCCAGACAGTTGTAATCACCACGGTAACAGCACCCAAACTGAGCAGGTAGAGCCTCCATCGTGGAGGATCCCCTTAAGAAAAGCATGAAGTTAAAACAAAAATTAAATAACATTAATAAACAATAAGAACAAGTAAGAGTAGCAATAATAAAAAATGATGTAGGACTTCATAAAATAATGTGCTAAAAATAATAAAATAAAAAAATTCAATGAAACAACAATAAATTATATTAAATACAATTCAGTTAAAAACTAAGCTAAAAAGGTGGGTCAGCCTCTGTGGCTCTGAGGTTCTCTGTTAGGCTGTTTCACAGTCGAGGGTCACAATAATGGAAAGAGGCCACACCATATGTTTAGTCCTGATCTTAGTAACAACTAGAAGACTGATACCAGAGTATCTGGGTCTGCAAGGGCTCCTACTTCCAAAGGAAGTCAGATAAATAAGAAGCCCAAGTCTATTGAGACATGTTTTCATAAGGATATAGTTGGGCTGGATGATGTTCTATGTGTGGCCCTGATCACGTTGAGGATATCTCTTTTGTTTAAAAAAATATGAAGACAAAATCTGATTGTGCTTTTGTTTTTGGGGGCACCATCTGTGCTTAAGCTGCAAAGCAGCCATGCCATTAATTATCATCTCTTTTCACTTCAACTGCCACTTATGCTTGACCGCTTTGTGTGATGAATTATTGCAGAAAGTATTTATTAGTATCTGTTTTTAGTGTACCACTAAATGTAGGGAAACAGTGTGTTTAAAAGTGCTGTTGATCCTAACTTATTCTTACTTATTGTTACCACCACTTTTTCTCCTATACACTAATATAACTTGTTCATAAGTAAATATTCTGTTTTACTTTGGAAGTATGGAGATTTACTCACATTTGGTACCAGTAAGTAGGCTAAAACTGCACTGTTAGTGTCTGTTTCTTCCTTTTTAACCTTAACTCTTCTTGCCTGCCTCATCAGTAAATAATATATTATATAAAATGTTAAGTAAAGCTTTCAATTCAATATTGTTGTACTGGAGCATATAGACATAAAAGAGATGGTTTTAACTTTGTACACACCAGTGTAAGCATTCTGTAGGAAAGTACAGAAAAAATTACATAAAAAACAACTTTATGAATCCCAGAAAGTACCTAACATTATACACTCAATCTGAATTCTGCTTCTGGACATATGTAAAGCTTGCATACTTACCATTAAACAGATTTGGAATATTGAAAGTGCACAAACTATCAGTCCTGTTCAATCTGAATGGGTTTCTGTCTCCACATAGAAAACAAGAAAAAGGAGCCAACAAATGTGTTTTTTGTCTTTTGGAGGGAGGGCTCCAGTGTTTTCAAGCATCAAACAAAACATTGCCCGCTTTAATGTTGTCATCCTGCCATCTTCCCCTTTAGAATACAGGTTTCCTTGGTAACAGCTATTTAAAGAGATTGATGATAGGTCAAAATAAGCCTGGCAGGAAGGAGCAGGGGGTGGCCATCTTCTTTTCTGTCACTAAGACTAGCATGGAGCATTTCGTGCTTAATACGCAGGCAGCGAGGATGGACATATGAAATTTGACATTTTTTAAAGCAAAATATTAAAAACTTCACTTATCCGTTTGGTTTTTCTGTTTTTCTTGGATCCCTGGCACAAGTGTGTGACAAGGATCATGGGAATGAGATTAAAACTGACGACATAGGGATTTAGTTTTGTACACAGAAAGCTTCATTTTCATCAAAATGAAGAAAGATCACAGATAAAAACACAGCCAGGAAAAATAATGAAGAAGGCTTAAGAAAATTAGGCAGGAGCCAAACTGTAATGAATTCTTGTTACAGTGTGTCAATTGTTCAAATGATGAGTTCTCATTTGCAGTGTCTCTCTTGTCCCGGAGGGTTAACGTATCCCGATAAGGAAATCGAGAGATGTAGAACTAAACAAATGCATGCTCATTCCAAATGAGGCAAACATTATTTGTTCCTGTGCAGAACTAGGGGCCTTCTGTGATACATTGTGACATAATTTAAAGCAAACATGTTTAACATTGTATAAATAACCAAAGTCAGAGAACAATTCTGCCTTCTATAAGGGAGGAACTTCCCTCTTATTTCCCCCAGCACTTGCAGGAATACTATTATTTTACAGTGGAAAGTTGTTTTTATGCTGAATTACCGTCATTTTTCACGTTACTGATCATTGTCAGGGTCTCATTTCCCTAGCCCTGCAACATTTCCTTATCAAAGCAACAGCGTAAAACAGTTACTTATTTGGCTTCATATCAAAAATCATGTGAAGTTCCTCCTGTATCAAAGGCTAACCTCAAGGTTGTGCATAGCTTTGTTGGTTCCCAGTATAGCTTGGCCTGGCTTGAAGTAGAGAGCAACCCAGCTGCAACCAGAGCCTGCCCCCTCTGTCCAAACGGGGATGACCGTTGGCATAGTTTTAGGGTAAAGGGGTTCCCATGTCACAGCTCAGGGCATGCTGATGTTGCGAGCATGCTTTACAGCATGTTTTTATTTTTCCTCCTCTGACTTGCTTCTTGACTCTATGGAGACCTTTAATTTCTGGTCCCACTCTGCTAACTGTCAATCTCAGCATCCCCGGGGTTCATTTCCATCCATGGGAACATTGGTTGTGACAGTGGATTCCCCAGGGGGATGGTACAGGGTAGATCTTGACAGAAGGGCATAGTTTTGTTGTTCAAAAATTCTCTGCTGCAGCCAAACTTAGGCAGTTTGAGGTTATGGAGAGCTATTTTATTAGGAGTCAGCTCCTAGTCAGCCTGCAGCCCCCTGTGTATTCAGCTACTTGCTCCTTCTATGAGATCTCAGGAGCAAAAAGATGCTTCATGCCTCTGCTGAATGAAACGCTTCTGCAGGACCTTGATGATATAGGTGAGAGCATAAGGACTGATTAAGAGTCAGGATGTGCGTTAGACATCCTCTGATGTTCAGGAATTCCCTCATTAAAGAAGGTCATGTTGATGATGAATCGGAATCAGCCTGCGGAATAAACAGGGGTGGCTCCTCCAGCAGTTTCAAATAAACATACTTTTCATTTACTCAACATGGAAATTGTGTTTGCAAATATATACATGTCTTAATTGTGCCACATCCTGTGGCTCTGGCCAGAAAATTCGCAGTTCCCTTTACCTAAAAGGAAAAAATAACAATCTGTTCTTCAAGTAAATCCATTCACATTATTCTGAGTTGATTTTGTCTTAATTTATATATTTTGTGATCATTATGCAATAAGACACTTCTCACTGTACAGCTTGTCACAAAAAATGATAAATGTAAAGATGCAATCAAACTGAAACTGCCTTCTGAGTAAAGCATAAAATGAGAAAATCTCTTCCAGCGAGTGCTTTGCTGAGTCTTCTGGATCATATTTTTCTCAATAGTCTGAATTGCAGCAATTAGCCAGACCATTAACATATTTGTTCAATGTATGGTTCAATGCTGGGGCCACATCAGGCCTCTTATATTGTTTTCTTTTCTCCCTTTCCTGGCTCTCTTCTTTCTCATGTCTGACAAATTGTTTCCAGCTAATTTACGGTGGTCAAACTGTGGGAGAACAATACCTCATGGACATAACACGGCACAAGCTCAACCACATGTCCTATAGAGGAGCGAGGTGCTTGAAGGAAACTCTTGCTGCGATAACAAGATAGTAAGGAAAGCAGGGCCACTGAAAGGGCATATGGAGACTTAAAGAAGGGGGGGTGGGGGCGTACTACCAATGATGAAGAAATACATATGTAAACCTTGCAACACAAATACTGAACAACATTAATCTATTAATTTAGCAGACATGTTTTATTCAAAGCAATTTATGTGTCATGTAAAAAAAGGCGGGTTCCTATGTGGCGTTCAAGCATGATGGATGTTTCTGAGACATTTGGCATTAGCTACTTGAAGATTAAAGAATTTGCACAAACCTAGTTGAACATCTGCCTCCTTAGCAGTTACCAGGAAACATTACACTATAATAATTTGGACATATCACATATGGAGACCCGTTTTATTCATAATTAAATAAATGAATACAACATTAAATAAATAAATACAACATTTTGAAATAAATATATGACCATGAATATGTGAAATAACTTTGTGTTTTATTTCATAATGCTCTTTTTCACAATGCCGTATTTATTTCATAATGTCGTTTTTTAGAAGAATGACTGGCTCAGCCAATCAAAGCTGGTGGATTGGACTAGTGGCTTGTTGATCCTTACAGAAATCTATTTGTATTCCTTGACACGCAGTGCAGTGAGAGATGGGGGATTTTAGTTTCTGCAGCTTTAGTGACTTTAGCAGATCAAATAGAGCGTGACAATTTGTCAGGATATGCCGTTTGTACTCGTTTGGATGATATTTTTGAAATGCTTGGTAGAACAATTGCCGTTCAAGATGCTGATGTAGATGATGGCATTTAACAGTCTAACAGTCTGAGAGAAATTGCGCACAGGGTGCATGCGGAATATGCTCAGGAGAAACTGTCTACAAATGCTGGCCGCCCACGTAAAAAAATTCCTAGTGAAGCATGTTGTACACCACACGGTGCTTGGAACTATCAGGACTATTCCGCGCTAGTTGTGACATCACCACATTTCAATTCATACGTTTTAATCGATACAGCAAGTGCAGCTGCTTATGCCTTAGTAAATGAGCAGCCAATCACTTTACTGGTTCCACCTTATCGGCTTTGATTGACAGAACAAGTCATTGTGAAATAAATACGCCATTGTGGAAAAGCACATTATGAAATACATACAGAAAGTTTCCTAATTTCATGGTCATATATTTATTTCAAAATGTTGTATTTATTTATTTAATTATTTATAAAATGGGTCTCCATAATCACATAGTAATAAATGGTAAATTTCCTCAAAATTTGGCTACATTTTGTTAATGGACCTCATTATATAAAGACCACATTTTCTAATTAAACTTCTCTCACATTTTGTTCATGGATCAGGCCGTTAAGGGTTAAGATTGAACAATCTGCCAAAAACTACCGCTTTACCTCCTAGGCTGCAACCCATCCCAACATCCCATCATGACCAAAAACACTATCCAAAAGTCTTGAGCCAACTATCATTTCTTTATATATTATCATAAAAAGCAGAAATTTGGATGCAGTGATTTATTGGATCCTGTGAAAACAAATCTATGAATCAAAAACAGTTAAATTCTAGCTGGCTAAAACATAATATGAGTTTATCATACCCATAATATTGTTTAAAAAAAGATAATATTCAGATGCTTGTTTGTTTTTTGTTTAACCCTGCTACTTATTATTTTTTAAACATTTATGTTTAAACTTCTTTATTAAAAACAAAAAGAGATGCTCCGCTTGCTTTGCTGAAATATACCAGGTTTTATACTAGCCTTGAGGAATCATTGTGGTGCTGCAGAAATATTATCTTATGACTTTATAATGGATTATTTTTAACATTTTTAGATGCAACAATTGCCAATAAAACAAATCTAAGAATGCAATTGAAAATGTTTGTTTGCTTCGCTGTTATGAGGCTTAGATTCATTGATTCATCCAGTGAGATGTGTTTTATTTAAGCTTTAATGATTCATAGGTGATTATTGCATCACAAATATACAAAAACATTCCTCTAAAAACAAGAGGTAAAAACAACCAAAGACCTTTAAAAACTACTGCACAATAACATGGAAGGAAAATAGAAAGAAAGGGTTGCTGAAGACATCTACAGAATATAATCCTGCTTTCTTTTGCAGTCAGAGTGTATCAAACCCGGGCAAATATCATAATTGAGGCCAGAATCGACATGATTAGGAATGGATACTGAGCTAGTATTGTCTGTGCAAAAAAATCTTCCCCACTCTGTCCCACACATGCACTGCTCAGCCCTCCCTCCTGGTGGCAATGAACATTTGATAAAACAGTGTAGATGTGCACCTTGCAAGGGTTGATTATATATATTTAGCCCAGATAATAATTTCTGGACCTCTTGTGCTGTGTAATTACAGACAGCACCTGCGTCTGGCCCATCTGCAGTCATTACTACAGATGCACAAGCTACAATTTAACCATAATTATATCAACAGAAGGAAAGGAAACATTCAGCAGCAGTGCAACTCAATAAGTTCACTATTAAAAATACTGCTGTAATTCCATCAAGAGGAAAAGTGCTCTCGCAGTAGAATTCCTGGAATAACCAACCACCAGGAACCAGTGCATGAAAACAGGCAGATCATTGTCTAAATCTTGCCAGATGGGTTAAAGTTGAGCAATACAGGTGACAAAGCGGACAGCAGGATCAAGGTTATCAGTCAGGCTAATTAATGAGGCTACTTGTTTTTACTGTGCCCAAGTATAGGCGAGAAGAGGAAAAGGAAAGCAGTCTTCAAGGCTGCCATGTTTGTGTTGCAAGGACAAAGGTGAGAGGTCAGGCTTAGCTTTTGAGTTTTTAGCTTGTTAATCTGATCGTTCTTTTTGCCATTGAGCTGGAAGGTGGCGACGGGTGACTTTCAGTCCTTCTGGTGGGAAAGAAGAAACGAGGAAGTTGCAAGCCCTCTTAAGATCAATGAATGTGGTGGAAAAAGGAGTGGCCCAGGGCAGCCAATAGAGGCTAGGCCTCAGGGAGCTGCAGGGAGACAACGTAAACAAGGAAACCACCTGATGTGAGCAGGGTCAGATAAATGCTCAGCTCCCTGCTCAAGCAGGTGCTTCCTGAGTCCTGCTCTCTCAATCAGTTGAGGCTCAATCCCTTACAGTGCTTTCCCAATCCACTACAGTGCTTTAATGACAGAATATGACATTACATTACAGTAAACGGAGAGTTAAATCTACATTTTCCCTAAAAAACAAGATATTTATGGCAATAGACAGTTAGCAGAGTGCAGTGAAGAGAAGAGAAGAACACTTTACTGCTTGTCTCTGGGATAAATGTATGAAATAAGCTTGTTTTAAAAGGGGATTGTTTCTGCAGATAAGGAATCTTTACATGTGCGATGAATGGTCAGGTGTGAATTAGCAACACCAGAGACAATATATTTCCAGCTGCAGTTACTCCAAACACTTCTCCAAGCTCACCTTTCCTCCTCTCTCTGTCTTTTTCACTTTGCTGGTTGGTCTGGGATTGTTTTGTGCTGTCCAATGAGGAAGGAAGTCGGTGTGAGAAAGTGCCTGTTTTTTTGGGACCAACAGGAATTGGCCTCGTCACAAGCGGTTCCTTTTTTTGCCACTGGAACAATGCACTGGCGTCACACCCCTCAACTGGACCTCGGCATTTCACATGGAAAAATGTTCCCAGAATTCCGCTCCCAGGCTCAGGGTAAGGCCGAGGATGGGGTGAGGGTGAGAGGGCGGGAGGTGGAGTGCGAAGGCTAACGGCTGCTAGTAGAGCGGGTGACACAACCTGACCAGTCGACACTTGTCCCAGTCACAACCAAGAAAAGTAGCACCACATCCGAATCATAGTATGTCAATTTGTTTACTACAAATTAAAAGACACGTATTGAAAACTAAAGAGGAAGTTTGAGATTTTCCTTTTGAAATAAATTCCATCAGTGATGTTTCCTTATATTTATTTCCCCAAATCACACCTGATCCCACTACACAGCTACAGCTCCAAGCTGAAAACACAAACAAAGGGCTGAGGGAGCTGAATTGTGTGGCAGGTCGGCTGAATGCTTCTTGGGGGTTACATAAGCTTCTCAGAGCACTGTGTTTGTAATTACTGTGAGAGGGTACCAACCATTGCTCTCTCAGAGCCTTATCAGCTTCAGCATGTTATGCAGAATTTTGCAGGCAGGCATGGCTTATTGTATACTTTGCAATGATGGTTTAATTTATTTCTGAGTAAATATTTGGTCACACTGTAACATATTTGACCCTTTTAGTTCAACAGAAGACTTACCTTCAACACAAAATATCAATACAGGTAGGAAAGAAGGTATACAGTTATCTGACTGGAGAAACGTAGGAAGGGATTCCATCATGGTGTAAAATCAATGCAACACTTACTTACCGGACCACAGAAATGAGAGCAGCATTAGGTCAGTGGCAGAGCTTTATCATGGTATCAGCATAATCTTTTTTAATCTAAAAAAAGGCATATGTTATACTTCTCTTTGAATATCTTTATCATAGTTTCACTTGATTACGTGTGTTCAGGTTTCTCTCAAAAATGGTTCCTATGAATTCTTATGAAAAACAAGGCATGGGTGTTTATACGTATCCAACAATGGCCTGAACCAATCAGGGCAATGATAAATCAATGGTCTTCTGTCATGCTATCTGCAGAGATAAAATCCACCGATTAAACTCAAGTACTCTATGAAAGTTTTGCTCTAATACTGTCATTTTGTTTGCGTAGCTGTTTTTTACATCGTCAGATCATTTTGAATAAAATAGGATCACTATCATTGAAAAGATAATCATACATTTTTTAAATTGAATAAACATCAGGGGGCTGCACGGTGGCACAGTTGGTTTGCACTGTGGCCTCACAGCAAGAAGGTCGCTGGTTCGAGCCTCGGCTGGGGGAAGTACAACCAGGAAGCTTTCTGTGTGGAGTTTGCATGTGTTAGCGTGGGTTCTCTCCGAGTAGCCTACGCCGGCTTCCTCCCACAAACCAAAGACATGCACCTTGGGGATAGACTGATAGCCTAAATTGCCCATAGGAGTGTGTGTGTGTGTGCATGGTTGTTTGTCTGTGTGTGTTGGCCCTGTGATGGACAGGCGACCTGTCCAGGGTGTACCCCGCCTCTCGCCTGGTGTAGGCTGGGATTGGCGCCAGCCTCCCTGCGACTCCGTTCAGGAAATAAGCATAGAAAATGGATGGATGGATGTTTATCAGTCCATTTGTATGGGAAGTGAAGCTTTATGATTTATCTATATCACTGCTTAGCAGCACGGATGAGACTCCTAAACTCATGTGACAGGTGCACCAGCAGACCACAAATCCTCAGCATTAGGCTGCTTCTTCCACCCAATGGATTTTAACTAATTAAACTATTAAACAGAAAAGCTAAACAGTTTTTTTTATTTTACTCACAGCTTTCTTAGACTGTCGGTTATAATGTATATTTCAGGAATATACAGGACTTTTTTTATTTTTTACTTAACACATAGTTTTATTCTTATTGTTTACAGTTGGCCTGGTTGCATTGTCACCATGGTAACTTTTACTTACATACAGAAAGGATTGAAAAACGTTTTGTGTATGTACCCAGTTCATTTATCTTTTAGAGACATAATTAATATGTACACAGGTCTTTATAGAAAACATCCCACACTAAACTCTTACTTTAATTTATTCAATCAAAGTGAATTAAGTGCTTTATATTAAAATCCCCGTGATGCATTATTTAAATACTTATACTCAGGCAAATACTTAATATGCTTTATCTCCAGTTGAAAAACTATGACCTTCAGCCTCTGTAAATAATTTCCACTTTCCAATTTCACTTCATTAAAACTTTAATTAATTTTTTCATGTTATTTCTCAGTGGTGTATGCATGTGTATTTATTTGATCATTTGTAATCTAACTCTGGCTCATACACTGTATTGTGATCCTACTCAGGATTTCATACCTTCTTTTAAGCTTATATGATGTTCTGGATTGTAAATAGTAATATAGTATTTTAAAGGTGACACATTTAGGCTTTCTCTAAACCAAATACATCACTGGTAAGGGTTTCAGCTGGTGAATAACATGAACATTGTACACTCTGGTCTGTTCTTTGAATAACGTAATTGTTGAAGCTTGATCTTGTGCACATTTTATATATTTTATAATTTAATCACAAGAAAGACTAAGGATATGGAACTAACTGTTATAAAGAACTGATCTGTCATGTAAATGGTGTGTTATACCCATCAACAAGGGGTGCTGTCAAATATGGATGAAATACATCTTCACTCATTTACAGGTCAGGTAGGAGGACGTTTTAAAAATATACAATTCAATAGTGCAAATTGCTTTCTTAAGATTTATTTTGTTCCCGTGGGAATGACAAGATATGCTTACCACAACTAAACATAAAGTTCTTGTCAATAGAGGTGACTTAAAAATAGGATAACAAAATGATCCCCTCAATCACAAAATAACAAAAGAGTCAATCAAAATGATCTATAAAAAAAACATGACCCCCACTCTGACTGGGGGTTGCTGCTGTGGTGATGCTCTTTAGTGACTGGGCTGGCCCCCGGCGTGAATGAAGACCCATGATGTTCTTTTTCTCACAACAATGTCAAGCCAGATATTTTTTTCTATTAACAAAGATCTACATACAGTTAAGAAACTAAAGAGTTAAGAGAATCTAAGGATGAGAATTCCTCTAAATGTTTTTGTGTGTGTGTGTTTGCATGTGTGAAGGACATTATTATGTGGTGTGTGTTTTTACTTAATGTTTCATGTATGGAGACTTTATTTTATTATGCAGAATCAGTATGTTTTTATTATTTACAACAATTTGTGTTACTGGTTGTATAAATAAAGTTTCATTTGATTTTGATTTTATTTAGTTTCATACGAACATTTGACAAACGGTTACACTGATTGGTGGTCAATTATGTAAACACATAGATAACTGTTGAGACCTCATGCTTATGTTACGTATTTCTGTGAGTTAGGGTCTACTGGGAAACTGATTTTAGTTGCTATGATTTTACAATGAAAGACTTTCTCACCTGAACTTCATTTTCTTCTCATCAGGACTTTTAGGAATCCAAATTGGGTCAAAAAACAAAATAAAACTCTGCTGTGACTTTTTTATGTCAAATTTGAATATGGCCGTGTCTCAATCAGCGTGCTAACACTACTTCACGAACTATATTTAAGTGTGTTTACATTGACATTTATGCACTACATTCTAGTGCATTACGGTATTGAGACACAGCCTAAGTTTTTGCTGCTTCCAGTTAAATATTATATATTAAGTAAACTGTCATCTGATCTGAGCGACAGGTGGTGTTTTGAGTGGATAGATGGATGGATGGATGGATGGATGGATGGATGGATGAATAGATGGAAAGGAGTCTGGAAAATGTATTATAGAAAGTTTTTTAAGTATATTTTGTGTTGTACTATAAAATATTTATCTCAGATTTACCATCACAGACATAGTTCCAACTTAAATTTAGATCCCTTAAACAAATTATTTATCTGCACTAATTATGTTTTATAGGACCAAGATTATTTGTTACACAAGTCAGTGTAAGGTTTTCACCATTTCTACTACAGGTTATTTATTTTTTTATTATTCTTATCCTCATAAGCAAAATAACATCTGTGCTTCATTTACAAGTAGCTCTTCTTAAACATGAAAGCTTGTTATAATTATAGTGACATTTATAATATTAGGATTTTTACATCAGAAAGTGTTTTTTACCTTAGAAAACAAATCTAAATGGGAAAAATGAGAAAAACAAATTAAAAGTGGTAGAAATAAATCAGCTCCTTTGAACCATATAATAGTGAAACTCAATGTAGGCCCTTAAAACATCTGTGTACTGTGGTTGGTATCACAGCATTTTGTTCACCTCCTACTGCACAGGGTCTGCAAGATAAACAATTTACTGCACAAATGTGCCAGGTCTACACTTATACTATCAGTACCATTCATCACACTGACTAATAAATCATTATGGAGCGTATGAGAACACAAACTCGAAACAGAAAGATGAATTTGCATGCCACTGTAAATTATCCATCAAAATCCATTAGAAATGTGTCAGTGTGCAAAGTAAACATAAGAAACTCAGACACGTACCTCAGAATGGCATTGCTCTGGTACCATACCATTACAAAAGAATGCAAAATAGATGCTTTTACATACTTGTTTTGCTACTTTTGGAAGAAATCTGATATTTAAAATACAGATTAACATCTGTCCTATGAAAATGTTAACAAAGATAGAATTCTTCAAATTTGCCACACCGGATGGTATGAAAAATTCCTATGAGCGCTAACTCAGACAATCAAGAACCAAGTGAGCTTGAGGTCATGTTGGAACAACACTTCAAAGCCATTAAAGCTGACAGCAAGGGAGCTCATCCTGCATTACAACACCGACTTCAGAATGCAGGACAGATGCGTCACTGCTGCAACCCGTCTGTTACTCATTGTGAAAAGAAATTCATCACTGTAGACATGAAGCTTTTCCACTAACTCAACTTCAATGAGCCTTTACTGGACAAACAGGCTGCACACAGGCTGACCACCATCATCCCATGGAGCAAATCAATCAAACAATACCTTGGCATCCCTTGCTGCTGCAGTGTAAGCATGGCTCAGCATGCACAGAGGTTAAACTGAATGTGCACATCTGCAATCTGTGCACGACACTGATGGTTATATTGACAGGCATTTAGTTTACTTGGATAACAATCACTTTACAGAAAAGGTTTTGCATCTGTTGTTTGCACTGAAGAGAAGAGATGGTTTTCTGTGTATGTACACAATGAGCAGTTATGAGGTCAACTCTAGTTCAGCTCGCTGAATGGAATCCAAACAAAGGGTCACATTTCATTTAGATGAATTTTGATGACTTCTTGTAAGTGACCAGAAGTTATAAAGGTCTAAGACAGGCGCAGATTAGAGGTTTTCCGAGAATCTTGATACTCTGTGAGCTGTCCCCAAAGACACACACCCTCACAAACATTATACAATGGCAAAATTTCAAGAATCACTGTAGATGATGCAAATGAAGGAAGCCCGCATGGAGACCAAAAGGGAAAGGAACAACTCGGAATTTCTAATAGTCAAAGGAAAAAAACAAGACTGTCTTTATAAATAAAGAATGATAAACTGTGGTGTTGTGTACTGTAAAGGTCATGTGTTCTTGCTCAGGAAGTGGGGGAAGAACAACAGATAAGAGACCATTAAGTCTGGATAATTAAAGCAGCCACAGGCTCTAATCACACAACATCACAGCATCTAACAGGCATACCAAGGTGAAATTACAAGACGCTAATCATGCTGATGGTGTTTAGTGATTATGTTGAATTTCCCCTACGGTGACACTGAGACCAAACCCATGCAACTTTGAAGATTAATATAGCCTTTTTCTTTTATGGAAATATCCTACTTATTTAACCTGTGCAACCTCAAATAACAAATAAGTAAATTAAACCCTTTTAAAACTCATGTGGTGGATTTATGCTGCACTTAAACACAGAAGCTCCCACTGTGTGGCACTAAGTAAATCCACCTGTTTACACCTCTCAAGAAACAGGTAGATTAACATGTATCTTGTCAGCAAGGAATTCAGTCTCAGGCTGTTTTTCCTGATTGGTTGACTTTAACAGCTATCTTCACACCAGCATGCTCTTCCTTCAGCTCCATTTATCTCTTTCCTTTTCCTGCTGTGCGGTTTTGTCTTGGGTAAAATAGATGATGCTTTGACTCGGGCGAGGGAGGATTTCCTCAAAGCTACAGTAGCTTCTTCCAAACTCACAGTCAGCCTTGCAGTGTTAATCACTTAGGAACTGCACAACATATTTGCCTTCTATGTGCTTTGCCAGGGAGAGTCCTTCACAGATTTATTCTGTGACACAAACAGAAGCAGCAGGGGGGCTGTGATCAAAAAAGGCTATTAAAAGAAATTCTGCAAGAAAATCTGGCAAGATATGGCCACTTTAATCATAAAAAAGCAGATCTGATGTCCATCACCCCTGATGTTCTGTTAGGATCGGGCTCTGGGAAGGTAGCTAGGAAAAATGAATTCCTTTCTTTGTATGAGGAAAATAAATGCTCCTTTCTGTGATACACAGACAGCTGCCACACACATGGGTCTTGGATCACCCAAACCTGATTTAAGCACTTCAACCTGTGCAGAGCCTGCTTCAAAGGTGTCTTGTTGAGCCATAAATTACTGTGCTGACATTAATGATGTCATAGTGACACCAGACGTCCTTTTCACAACCCCAAGTCTTTACTCAGGTGAGGTGACACCTACACGCATCTTGACATCATGATGCATGCAGGTGTCTCTGACCAAAGTATGACCAGAGTGTGTTATTGGTCGTCTTGTAAAGATGGAGGAGTGTTGACATGGTTGTGTTGTGTCAACAGGATCCTAAGAGGGTGACTGGAAAGTTCCACAGCAGCCCTGGGGCTCTTATTAAATGGGCAGCCGCAGTGTCAGAGGCTTTGAACTGAAGCTGCAGCTTTATACTGAGTGAAAACAGACATTCATAATAATATTCCCTGGGTAATCTTTGGCATATGTTAAAACAGCCTGCGAACATATGCAGAAGCTGATTGGAAATCATCTGCAAGTCTTAAAGCTGCAGCTTAAGCATCATTTTATGATTTATCAATAAGTTCTTTGTAATATAAAAAAGATATTGCAGTTATTATCTGACATGCACATCAGTGGGGGAGTCAAAATGTAATTCTTAGTTGGAATTGTTTAGTAATGCTTCTACCTTCACATTTTGCACCAATTTTAGGTGAGAAAAAGGTCTCTAAAACTTTATAGGGACTATTTTCTTTATCTGTGAGCAGTATTGAGTTACAAAATGACAGCATGGTGCTGTGAGAGAAGGAAACCACCTCTTGTTTCTCTAATTGCAACAGCAGGTGATTTCTTCTCCCTGGCCGAGATGCTCAGGAGCTTCAGATCCACATCAAAAGCCCCATTGATTGACCAGACAGATTGGGGCATAGAGATCAAATGCACTGTGAAGAAGTGTTAAACTGCTGCGCATTAAACCGGGCGGATTTCTGAGCTAAAAAGAGCCATCTGTTAGCAGTGTAGCTAATTTCCTGCAGCACTTGCCCAGATTGTTGATACTTGTTGAACAGCAGCCAGAGTGGTGCCATGCAGGACTGTGACAGAGGGAAGAAGAAGAGGAGACGATGTAACAGAATCATTTTAAATATGAGGTTTTCATATCTGAGTTTAGATTAGTTTTTATGTAAGGTGACCTTTGTTACAAGGGTCAAAAAGTTCACTTTTCACTTACACTCCCATTTACAGTAAATATGAAGTATACTGGCATTTAGCAGAGGATAATTAGATTTAAAGTCTTTGATCTCTGTGATATTTATGAGGCGCAGTAATTTCATGTGTTTGGGAAATAATAAATATGGATAGTATGTTGGTGTGACTGTGAGTAGGTTCTGAGTCAACAGGCAACATTAGAGAAAAATCCTCAATCAAAGCTGAAACAGTGCAGGCCTGATGCGATGGACGGCTTATTATTTTGATTGATGAGATTTCAAACATATTTTTTAAATCTATAACTTATGAACAAGCCTGCCTGGGAACAAACATTAGTCTTCCAAATAACCAAACAACTGCAGCAGTTTCTCATAAAAAGCAACAACTCCAAAGACACATAATTCCCCTTTTCATTTCCAAATCAAAATGTTATTTTTAGAGTTTGATGCCAGCTGAGATGACATGGAACAATCAGAAGTCAGCTTTACAAAACACTGTCACAAAGAAAAATGATGTTCCATACAAGGCTGCAGATGGAACCACTGCGAACCGATGTCTGTTTCCAAGGCCGTGTTTATTCAAGAGCAACACAGCAGAAAGGAGCCTGTTATTTTATTGTTTGCATTGGCCAAGAGTAAATAACTCATATAGCTAAATACTAAAATGTCCTATTAATTCAGGCCAGGGTTTCTGAATATTTACATTTTAACAATGATATAAAAAGGATGATAAAATCACACAGATCAATATGTAAACACAAAAAGAGCTTGTGTCACCAGAGAGGTGCTTCTCCATATCAGATCCAAGCCAATGTTTTTATTCATGCTGCACCAATATGTAGCCAAACCAAGCACCACTGCTTGTTTAGCACACTCCATTTGCTTTACAAGGAATTGAAACCTGAGCTATAGAAGAGAAACCTTAACCACAGTCCATTAAATATTAAAGTGTATGGATGTTTTGATGTGTATGAAGCGAGGCACCATTACGCTATACGTCTCAAATAGATTGATGGAGCTCTAGAGTCTGTGGCAGCCACATAAACTACTGAGATGCCCCATAGATAAGAGAATTAGGGTCAATTCTAGACATAAACCAGAACATGAAAACATGTTAATACTGATATACAAGGCTACAACACTGATACACTACAGGATCTGTGCAGTTCAGTCAATGGTGGGAACGCCAAATGTTTCAATACAACAGAGGTATGAGATGTCCGGGCCTCTTACTCACACTGCTTCAGCCTCAATAGTCCATTGTCTGTGGAATAAAGTCAAACCTCAAACCTATAAGTCAAAGGTGGGGGGTTGGAGATGAAGTCATCTCGGCAGGAGAGCTGCAATGCACCTTCGTGGTCAGGGAAAAGTTCCCAAATCCTGTTCCCTCACTGTAAATCCTCTCCGACAGGTTACCCTGCTGCAGCGGTGATAAATGTAACAATGCCTCTGCCCAGCATGAGTCTTCATGTGATCGAAATGCATACGGAATATGAATTTATTTACTCAACTGTCTTCATGTACTCCTTCTGAGTTCATTTTTCCTTTGTAGAACAATTATGCATACACATGAATGGAGCAAGAATGTTTCTTTCCCCTTTTTTCCCTTTTTTCAGCTGGTTCAACAAACACTGGACTAAACAGTCTCGTCTTTAATTTACACAAATGTATTTTCAACTGGATGCATTGTAAGTTGTGATGTGAGAACACCCTTTTTTAAGAGTGTGTTCCAAGCTATTTATTAGACACAATAAACATCATTAAGTGAAATGTCAAGCACCCTCCCCTTGTGCATCACAGCAGGCACGTGTGTAAAGCTTTATCCAATAATAGCTATCCAGTTACCAAAATAAAGCATGTTTGGGACATTTGGGATCTGTCTCTGCATATTTCCCAAGAAAACACAATTACTTTAGCATAAACGTCACAGATTCATGGTGAATCTAATGATTTTGGTTTATTTATGTGTAAATTGTTTTCTAAAACACTGCCTTACAGTGTGAAAACATTATTATATGTTGTCTCTTTTAGAATAAAAAGAACAAGAAGACACTGTGAGAACAGAAATTAGTGCCTTTTTTCTGAAACAGGTGATCAGGAGACAATCTCCATGAACTCCCAACAAATGTTGGTGATGATTGAAGCAGAGAAAAAGGTGGGGAGGAGAGGGGGGCGGTGTTAATGGACCATCGGTGTCTGCACTGACACTACAACGTGGTATATAAACTGGGAGGGACATCGCGCACTGGGAGTCACTTTGCGCTGATGCTCTGCCACATGCATGCATCACTGTTGGCGACACAAGACCCGCATCAGCTCAGCAAACTCAAACAACAGCTGACCGGCACGATGGATGGGCAACATAAAGACCGCAGAATGACTCATTTGTGGATATTGACGTTACTGATATTTGTTTAACCCTAAGCACTGGATAACTCGGTCTATTCCAACTTTTTCTTGTGGATACGCGGAGCAGGATCTTGTCCTACTGGTTTTGAAAGAAGGATTATATTTATTCCGGTCACTTTTGTCTCATCGTGACTGCATTTTTGCTATATTCACTTGGAATTTGAGCTTTTTAAGGGAGGACGAACTGAATTTTTGGGATACGAACATAAAACTCTAAAGGATGGCCGATTGGTTCACGTCTATCCTCGCAATAGTTATTACTTTGTTCACTCAGGTATTCACTTTAGAGCTTTAAATACATTAAAAAATACATTATTATTATTATTCTGTGCTCACTGTTAATTTCGTTTTTAGGTTTTGGGATCAAGCGTGTTCGAGATAGATCTCCATCATTTTCAGAATACAAAAGGTTTGCTG
The DNA here is from genome assembly GCA_037177535.1 of Pseudomugil gertrudae. NCBI lineage: Eukaryota > Metazoa > Chordata > Actinopteri > Atheriniformes > Pseudomugilidae > Pseudomugil > Pseudomugil gertrudae. Next base: position 8,295,061 of record JBAMHV010000021.1, on the reverse strand, counting down.
GCAAATGGACGTAGCTGCAGCATGGATGGCTGTAGGACTTTTTTCAAGGTTTGTTTGAAGAATTATCAGACAGAGGTGTCACCTGGGCGGTGTATATTTGGCAAAGCCGCCACACCTGTTTTGGGCACCGATTCCTTCAGCATCCAGCGAGACGCGCGGCTGCGGATACCGCTCAACTTCACCTGGCCGGTAAGAGCACCTGTGCGCAAAATGGGCTTAACATTGGTGCAAGAAATCTGAGTTAATATATTTACAGCTTAAGGAGAATCTTAGTAGGAGGAAAATAAAGGCACACAGTTAATACAAAAACAGTATTAAAAGATTGTGGAATGAAATCTTTAAGCCTTAGTTTTGCGTTAAATAATCTAAAACCAAAATAATTGCATTGTTATACTTGGTTATTAATTTTTACCAAGTATATTAAATATAATTTATATTTTTAAAGCAATGAAAACTGAGTGTCAGGCATTTAAATGTGTTTTACAGACTTTCTTCTCATTCTGCTCATGTAGATGTAGCTTAGAAAACTTTGTGTAAAGAAATAATAAGTGAGAAACAAGACAAAATCCATCATTTCTGATTTGGGTATTTTCTTGAATCTTGTGTAATACAACAACATCATAAAATTCCTCCTTTATTAATAGTTATGCTGTTTTATTTAAATTAAGCTAAATAACTTCCACAATAAGCTGGATATGGTGATATTTTCTTCATTTTCTTTCTGGTGATGTTTATTTCTTAATTCCTCCCCACAGGGTGCTTTCTCCTTACTTATTGAAGCCCGGTATTCTCCTGTAGCGCAGCAGCTAAGAGGTGAGGAGATGCGATCTACTTATTCACCACTAGAGGGAGACATAACGCGCAGAGCCATAAGACTTACTGCTTATCACATATTTTAATTGCTAAAACGCGCACGTAGTGCTGGAAAGTGCACCTGGCATGTTCTCTGTCGCGGTTTTATGTTTGTTAGGATGCCTTATGAGTCACACGACAATCGTTTACAATCAAACTACTCCAACACAATCGCACTTCCCTTGTTTTATTTTTGGCCCGCATGGGAACGTGTCCATGGTTTAAGTAGGAATGGAAAGACTTGGCGGAAATCTTTCCTGGATTTTACACCTTTTTTCCTTCATAACAAATATGGTATAACTGACTATGACATAGGCTATGAAATATGATATTCTAATGAATTGATCTCAGTTTGTGTTTTTCCCCCTTACACACAGATAATACCAACCCAGAATTCTTGATTGGTTCTTTTGCCATCCAAAGACAATTAAACATTGGATCGCAGTGGTCTGAGGATGTGCAGAACGGGACGCAGACGGAGATAAGGTACTCATACCGGATCATCTGCAACGAAAACTACTACGGGGACACTTGTTCCAAGATATGCGCTCCCAGAAATGACCGTTTTGGCCACTACACCTGCAAGCCTGACGGGCAAATAGCCTGTCTTCCTGGATGGAAAGGAGAATACTGCCAAGAACGTAAGCAAATGTGAAGATGTGGGCATCTTTCTGTGTTTATGTTGTAAGATTTCCCCGCTGATTTTAGCTGAATATGAACCCTTAAATAGATTGCCACCAAAATTAAGCTTTGTAGCCACAATCCATCAAATACAACCACAAGTTGTCATAAAACAGTGTTTTTTAAAAGAAAAGTGTTTGACTTTTTCACGTTATTTTTCTTTAAACCATCATTTCTTTTGCTGGTTTGTTTATTTGTGTTGTCGAAACATCTCAAATGACCTGTTACATGATCACAGTTGTGTTTATTCGGATGTGAGACAGATGAACACAACCGCACACCAGTGATCTTAAGGTGTAATTTGAGGACAGGCCGCCTGCTATATACTTTCTCTCGAGGCGCGTGCGGTTTTAATCCAGGGCGGTGGTCGCTGAGCAGCACGCGCCGGGGTTAATCGCGGCATTATCGGGCGCCACGCGCCGCTAAATTACGGGTTCTTTTGTTGAGGCGTTGCAGGGCAGCAGCTGCAAACGGGGCTCGAACCGTCCACTGACAACAATGGGGGCAGCTGTCCTGCTTTCTGAAAACAAGCATCTGCTGCTCTCCAACTGCATGTTTAAGCGCGGAAAACCGCGCAGAAAAGTGCGCAGAACAGGAGCTGCAAATGATGTTTATCCAGTGAAAGGGCAGGAATGATGTTTATGGTGAAAGGTGAAGCATTTAAAAGTGATCATAGCATTGTTAACAGCTTTTTAAAATGTGTTAATTAAACTTTCATGTTTCTTTTCAGCAATCTGTCTGGAGGGATGCAATGAAAGAAATGGAACATGCACCTTACCAGGAGAGTGCATGTGAGTATCCTATGCATATTTTTTACTTCTCATGTCAGAAATCAAAAACTGCTGAAGCAAAAAAGTGATTTACAGATTTTATAGACATTAAAATGCATAATTCAGAAGACATAAAGATCTTATTCTGATGTGAATATTCTCATGAACAATAATGTGTCAAGAGGCTTTTTCGTACCTTTTCTCTTTATTATTTTTGTTTTTCTGAGTGAGTGTGTTTGTGTGTAAGAGCTAACTGTCATGTTTTATGTGTGAACAGATGCAGAGAGGGCTGGCAGGGACTCTTTTGTGATGTGTGTAAACTCCATCCATCTTGTAAACATGGTACCTGCAGAGAGCCCTGGCAGTGCACCTGCAAAGAAGGTTGGGGGGGCATCTTTTGTGACCAAGGTATGCAACGGCCGCACTCATTAAACAGTTAAAACAACATATTAAAAGAGCTGCGGGCTCCATTGTTCATCTCTCCACCCATTTGTTTTTAGACCTGAACTACTGCACCCATCATAAACCCTGTGCAAATGGGGCCACGTGTATGAACACTGGCCAGGGCAGCTACACCTGCGCCTGCATGCCCGGCTTTACCGGGGTTAACTGTGACTCAAAAGTCAGAGAGTGTGACAGCGAGCCTTGTCAGAACGGAGGCCAGTGCTTGGTGAGTCCGGAAGTCTCTGTCTCTCCTTTCCCACAACACAGGGTTTCCTGTTTTTGTTTTTGCCTCGGTCTATCTGCTACTCCAGGAGGATGCTATCGATTGTCAAGTCAGTAGATGACCCAGTTCACAGGCTTTGCACTGTAAATAAATCCAGACTAAGGAGAATGGGGTTTGTCGGGGCAGTCGTGAACAGGATACGATAAAAAACATCTGACACAGAACTTTTTGATAAACTCTCCATCTTTGATGTTTTCTTACAGGATTCCGAGGACGGCTATAGGTGCATATGCCCACAGGGATTCGAAGAGCCACACTGTGAGCACAAGATGCTGACTTGTGCAGACAAACCATGCTTCCATGACGGCAAGTGCAAAGAAAGGAATTATGGGCAAAGCTACACATGCGAGTGTCCAGCTGGATACACGGGACTCAACTGTGAGAAAAAAGTGGATAAATGTACTTCGCTGCAGTGTGCCAACGGTAAAACATCAGTCTCGTAAGATCAAAAGTAAATGTTCACCTTTAATAAATGTGCATCAATAATAATAATAATAATGGGGGATGTGTTTTTTCACAGGTGGACATTGTGTGCTCAACGGTAACATAAGACTGTGCAGCTGTCGCTCAGGCTTCACAGGTCTGCGCTGTGAGATCAACATCAATGAATGTGCCAGAAACCCTTGTGCGAACGGCTCCACCTGCATAGACCGCATCAATGACTACACCTGCACTTGTCCTCCTGGGTACACAGGCCGCCACTGCGACAAGCCCACAGATCGCTGTGCCTCCCAGCCCTGCCTCAATGGCGGGTTCTGCACCATAGGACCAGAAAACAAGCCTGCTTGCATCTGCCCTGCCCGTTACAGCGGCTCACAGTGCCAGCTGAGTGAAAACCCCCCGTCTAATACCCCCAGCCCCAATACAGGCTTGGAGTCCAGTGAAAAGCTGAACTTGGCTGCCATCGGCTTAGGCGCGGGCCTAGTGGTTGTCGTGGTGCTTCTCTGCATGGCACTGGTGGTAGTGCGTCACAGAAAGAAGCAGAGAAAGGAGCAGGACTTCGAGACGATGAACAACCTCTCCAAGGTGGACTTTCAGAAGGAGAACCTAATCTCCACTGTTGAGCTCAAGAACACAAATAAAAAAGTAGAGTCAGAGGTGGACTGTCCCACAGAAAAGTTGAATCATAAATACATCAACCACTATCACCAGGACTATAAATCCTCCACGGGGTACAAGGATGAACTGTCCATCCTGGACAAAGATGAAAACTGTGAAAAGACAATAGATGACAATAAACATGTCAGTAGAATGTACAGGTAAGACCCAGATATAGGAAACAATATTAAGTTCCTTTATTCATGTCATGTAGTTTTTTTGCTCAGTAACACATTGTGTCCTTATTTTGCAGCGAAGGGGGGTGTAGAATATCAACAATATGTTCCTCCAGAGACTCAGTGTACCAGTCTCTCTTTGTATTAACAGAAGACAAAAATGATTGCATCATTGCAACTGAGGTAAGCTTTATCTTTGAGTTAAGTGTTTTATAAAGCAGGATTTAAAGCAAGATATTTTGATGACTAAGCTTTTGTGTTTAATGTATTTCTCTTCCAGGTATAATAATCGGATTTTGTTGCTTATTGTCAACGTTGGATCTCTTGTGGGCTGTTTACAGGTGTGAAGAGACTGGGATTTATTTAAACGCAAGTTGCTGCTCTTGAAAACTTGATAACTGGATGGAGCTTGTGTGCTCGTTGACCGCAATATAACTGAAGCTACTAATCTGTGTGAGAATGTACAGATCCGAAATAGGAACAGACTTTGTGTGGGGAGAGGAGGACAACTTCTGGATTGGACGGTGACGTTTTCAACTCAAACCCACGTCTCTTCCATCCAAATGAATCCAAAGGCAGGAAGATGTTTTCACCTGTGTGCTGGTTAAGAGCAGAAAACTCTTCTGACGTGTTCTTTGGCGTCTAATTGCAGGAATCAGCAATCAAACAGAACAAGCGTGGAAGGAGCCAGCTTTTTCTAGTTCATGTGACTTATGCAAACAACAAATTTACTTTGTGTAAAATCAGAAGAGACTCAAAAACTACTGAAAACGGTTCATTTTTTTGAGGGATGTTTAGATTGTTTAGTTATAAATCAAATCCAATTTATAAAGAATGTATGCAGACTAGCTCACAAAGCCTTATATGTGTATTTAAGACAAAACACGCCCTGCCTTATCTTTTGATTCCTTTGCACAGCAACTTGGAGGTAACAATATATGATCAAAAAGATGCAATATGCTAAAATGTCATGCAGGGAAACTCATGATTGGACCTTGTTTATCTTATGCAAGTTCACCTTTTAATAAAGACAAAGACACACAAAGTGACTATCATACCAAGGACGCCTTCAATGGAAATGACTGAACCAATAATGTTATTTTGTAAGATTAGTAATTCATTAGTAATTTAAATATATGGAGCACTGATCTTTCTCTTTTTATGTTTTATAAGATTATTTTGTATATACTGTATATTTATATGTTAAGATTAGAACTATGACTTGTATATCTGTTTTTTTAATTTGATGCCACCAAAAAAGGTGAATTTATTTTGAAAGTTTTTTTCCTTCTTTGTTTTGTGTGTGTTCGATTATTATTTTTTGCTATAAAAAGACACATGGAATCTGGTACACTGTTTGTTTGTCAGTCTTTTGATGGTTGAGTGTACATGCAGTAAAATACACAGTTAAACCTTGCAGTCATCTGGAAACTCGATTGTGTGAACAGAGGCGAAAGTAAATTTATAGCTGCAGGAATATTTAACCTTGTAGCATTTTAAATGATCCCATAATGAAGTCTTAGTCAGTGTGATGTGAAAGCAATATGCGAGCAATCATTCAGTGGGCGGCAATGTAAATGGAGATAATGTAAGGAAATATTCAGCCAAAAAATATTATATACTTAAAAGTCTGTATGTGAAAATAAAGTCCTTGTGCTCTTTAAACTTAACTGCTTTCCTGAGCAGGTGCAGCTTGTCAATCTCTTGAATTACTGAATAATAACTGTCTCCTGTAACTCATGGTGAAAAGGAAACTGCTGACAAAATATGAATATGCCCTTTAACTTCTGGAGTAAGAGGACAGCAAACAAGGGCCCCTGATCCTGGGCAAGCCCAAACAAAGCACAAAGCAATCATAACAAAGCAGCACAAATGATAGTGGCATCACTGAAGCGAAACGTGTTTTAAGACAAAGCTATGGCTTCGATATCCACTTGGGGGCAGCAGGATTTATATGTGGTTGAAAAAGTTTATTTCTTTCTTTTTCATCTCTTCGGTGCCTGAGATACATCATGCATATCCACAGAGGGCAAATTATCCATGCATAAGACTCCATGGACACAATGGTGTTAGACCGCAGACACCTAATGAGCTTAAGAGAGCATGGATAAAATAGTCCTGGCTATTTTTAGATAATGTGATTACCTGGTGATACTGTCACTGACTGGCTCTTTGAGGTACAAAAGATGCTTCCAAGTTCACAAAATTAACAATCTGGTATTAATGAGACCATGACACTTGTGTGATATAAATTGTTTTGAAAAAACTTTAACTGTACTCTATTTTTTAAAATCTCTGTAGTTGAAAGATTAATATTTAAATAGATCATATATAAAAAGAGATATAAAGAAACTGTTATTATTTCTTTATTTAAGTTAAAATAAGGTGGTCTCTTCAAATAAAGGCAACTTCAATGTTTTTCAAGCTCTTGAACTTGGTGTTGAGTGACACCATTAAGCGATTTTGATTGGTTTATCCATTTTAAAAGCCCGCCTCCTCTATGATTTGATTGGTTCATTTTGCGTCGCTCTGACGCAATCCGAACAACAAATACACGTGTTGTACTTGGAAATGCGGAGGAGACAGGGACAGTGTGTATCCGTGTGTAAAAATAGACTCAGCACTTTTCACAAGACATTATTATTATTATGCTCCACATGGAATCCATGCTCATCACTTTTTAATTAGCCAAGATAATTATTAGAATGGCAAACCAAAAATAGGAAACATCGACCTGTTGACAGAAGCAGCATCTTGGTTTTACTTAATTTATCACAATGAAGCATCAGGACATTATAAAGGACAAAAGCAGCTTGTGGATATTTGGATATGGATCCTTAGTGTGGAAACCGGATTTTGCTTTCAATAGAAGTAAAATCGGTTTTATTAAAGGATACAAGAGACGGTTCTGGCATGGAGATGATTTCCATCGAGGGGACAAAGAAAAGGTAAGAAAAATTAAACATTAAACCTATATGAAGCTGTTCTTAAATAATATTCTCTCTTGACTTTGGGATCATCTGTTTTATTATACGAATTATTACGAGGTCATATGTTGTCATATGTTCTGAGTTTTTATTGTTTCCTTTGTAGCCCGGCAGAGTTGTCACACTAGTAGCAGATCAAGAGGTGAGTTTACATATTTGTTTTCTTTATTACATACAGCATGTTGTCATTAGGTCTGATTAAGTTACTTTATGATCTGTTGAGACAAACTGGATAAAACCACAACCTTACACAAAATACTTTGTTTTTTTGTGCTGTCCAACTTTTGCTAACATTGGTTTATTCTTATAATTGAGGTAATAGACTGTCTGTGTGTGTGTGTGGGTGTGTGTGTGTGTGTGTGTTTAAGCACTATGACTTGGATCCAGCAGGTCAAGCTCAAATATTTGTACATGAAATCATCCGGGTCATTTTTATTTATCACTACTTTCTGTTTTGATGAAGTTAAAACATGCAAAGTGTTTTTTTTTTACATAGTGAACTTGATATAAAAACTATGTGAGTGTAAACACTGTGCATTGTGTTTCCTCCAGGCTTGTACATGGGGCATTGCCTATGAAGTGTCCGAGTCACTGGTTGAAGAATCTCTTCATTATCTAAACATGCGAGAGGTTGTGTTGGGGGGTTACACAACTGAGATGGTGGAATTTGTTCCTAAAGAGAAGAATCAGGGTCCACTGTTGGCCCTCGTCTACATTGCTACTTCTGAAAACCCCATCTACCTCGGCCCAGCCTCCGACATGGAGATAGCCACCCAGATTTCCATCTGCAGCGGCAACACTGGCCACAATATTGAGTATCTGCTCCGGCTGGTAGAGTTCATGAGGCTCTACTGTCCTGAGGTGGAAGATGAGCACCTTTTCTCTATCGAAGCAGCTGTTCTGAACATTTTCCGTGACTGTGGAGGCATCAAAGACGAAAACCCCCGACTATAGGAGCCATTTAATAGACTGGACATCATCCATATGAAATTGTAGTGTTTTATTGGGAAATGAAGTCCAGTTGTGCATTTAGTGCTTAAAAGTGCTGATATGATTTCATTTGAACATAATGTAACTTTACTAAGCAAGACAAAGACTTTAACTTACATTCATATTAAACTGAAGCATATAATGCTTATAAAATGCACATAATGGTGCAAAAAGTCACCAGAATGCACCTTTAAATGTATTTTAATAAAAACTAAGAACTTTAAACTTTTTTTTGGAGAGGGAAGGAGTGTGTGTGTGTGTGTGTGTGGTGGTGTAGGGGGGGTGTCTTCTGCAGTTGTTTTGGAAGCCTTCCATGTCTCACATGCGATATTCACGTTCAATGCCTAGAAAACCCTGTTGCCTCGTGTTCCTGTATCACGTGGCTGAGGAATGTTGACTTATCCAGAACTGCACAGACAAAAGCCTGTAAATAAAACCTATTTCTAATAAAATTTTATGTGCATGCTGTTACTGTAACAAGTCTTTACTCTGGATGTTATTTGGACTTTATTTTGTCCAAGTTTAACAGAATTAGGAATAAAAACATGTCTCTGCAAAGCACAGCAGGGGGTCTATCTAATAAAAAAGATTGTTATGCAGCCAAGCATTCCTCAAAAGCAAAATTTTAAGCAACAGTCTAGTTAAAATTCCAATGTCCCATAACAAACACACCAAAAATGACTATATTAGCTTGTCATATTTAATTAATTTTTATTAAAAAAAGCACTTAAGGGAAAAGCTTGCGAAATAAATAGCATAAAATGTACAGTGTCTAGTAGTCTGTGTACTTCTCAGCACCCTCTCACTGTATAGAGTGTATAGAGGGGCTTGGAGGTGTAAATGGGGATCAGATTTCATTCCCTGGCTGATCTATGAACACATTGCAGTTACATGTGCACAAGCTGAAAAAAAGTCATTTCAGCCTTGATAAACAAGCACACATGTGGAGCCTCACTTTTCTGTAGCACAGGAACGCTTTCTTCAAAAAGTCAGTCCAAAAGTGTGTCAAAGGTCTGAGCTGTGAAAGCAGGAAGCATAGAGTTCAACGAGGCAGCGAGCATGTATGGGAGACACGTACAGAAAGTCCTCTAACTTTGGTAGGCCCATAAATTCTGTCTGTTGTTGGGGGGAAAGTAGTCATTGATTTAAATAGGAGCTGTTTGTGACTTCCACTCTCGTTAACACACACAAACACAAACCTCAGCTCAGCAACTTTACACAATGTTTCCATTTTAACTAATATGAACCATTATACAGACAGACACACACAATAATAAACGTCTGACTTTTGCCTACAGAAAATGACGTCTACAGAAACAACGGAACAAGCTGTCCCCCATAAACATAAACATATCAGATGACAGCATGAACTTTTTACACCTTCATCTCAACCCGACTCTCAATTTACTTTTTCCATACTGTTCACGTGTCATTGATTAAATTAAGGAACTCTTGATCTTTCTTAAACTGCTCTTCTGGGGCTTATCCTCTTTGTCTCTTGGTACAATAACCACTTTAGTTTATGCAATTCCAGACTGTCTAAGCTATGTTGCAATAAGAGGTTCCTTATAAACAGAATACTTTAAATACCCTGAATGTTGTTGTCTTATAAAAACTCATGTCTCAATAAAACCTTCTTTAAGTATTCAACTATTTATTTTTCATGTAATTCAGGGGCCTTGAGCTGCCATCAGACACATAACAGAAAGACTCCCAGTCCACTAAAGCCATGAGCATTTATGCACAAATACTTCTAGGAACACTTTAAGAAAAATCTCAAGCACAACCAGAGTTTAAGCCATGAGCTTTGTTTGTGTTATCACCATGCCATTGTCCAGCTTTCAAAGGAGTATTTTTTTTTATCTGTTTGCAGGCACCTCTGTTCTCCCACATATGTGCAAATAATATTCTTATGCTGTAGTAGCAAATACTAACTTATTCTGGCAGAATTTTAAAGGAATGACAATAATAAGGCAGACACCCCTTTGCAACACTTGGTGCTTTTTGGCAAAATAAAGAGAGAATATTTGACCACAAATGCCAAAAATAGCTGATTGAGTTTATGTCCCCTGAGTGTTCATTTGGTTTGGAAAAATAGGAACATCATTTTGTTTGTTTTGTTTGTCTGTTAGCAACATAACTCAAAAAGTTATTGATGGATTCTGATTAAATTTTCAGGATGTGCTGGGAGTGTCAAATGATTAACTTTTGGTGTAGATCTGGAAAAATTTCTGGATTCTGGATCACTTTTTCAGTAACATTATGGTGCTGCTTGGCAGAGGTCTGCACTCTCAGAGTGCTTTTCTAGTTTAAAAAACATTTGGAAACCTCCACCTGCATGTTAATGTGCACTCAGTTTGATCTCCGACCCTTGATCTGAGCTTGGTCAGCAAAGGGCGGAGGTCACTCTGGAAGTGTGCTTAAGAGAAAGGGATAGATCCACTAATGGAGTCTACTGCTTTAGAGACCTTGAACTCTAGCAAAGGGAGGTCATCGCTATCAGTTCTTGCCCGCCTGTGAACATGAGTGATGCAGTTATAAAGTCTTCTTCATCACAACAGGTAGACCCTTTATTATTAAGGCCCATGAAATAGCTAATTATTCAGGAAGCATTCTGCTTTTCTTTTTTTATTCTCTATCAGTTAACAAGCTAATTTCTCATGTGTTATTACAAAACTGGTGACTTTATGAACACTCAGATCAAAAGACTGAATTAGTTTTTTTTTTGGTTTGGATCTGAACGTCTGTTCATCTGGTTTCATTGCTGAGGAGAGAAACAGCATGGTTTGGACTCATCAATCACTGTGTAGGGATTAACATTGTTCTTTAATCCATTCATCATCTCTTGTGGTTGATGTGAACATTGTTTCTTCTCATCCAAACAGAGCATGACTCACACCCTCTGGATCTTTTAATATGATTTGATGGAGGAGTAGGAGGACTGGAGCAGGCTGGCTAAAAGAGCTATTCTTTGGGTCCAGCACTTTTTCCCCCCATTTAATTTAATTTTCCTAATTCTATTTTCACCAAAATCACCTCAACTGGTCAAGCCTGGATGCTGGGGGGTTGAAAATGTGCATGTTATGATGAACCAACACAGTGTACGTGTTAGGCTAATATTCAACATGCTAACAATTGCTTATGCAGGAAATATTCAGAGGAGGAGGATCATCCACAATTATGTGAAGGATGATTGTTTAAGTCACAGTCACAGAGTTTATTTGAGCAAGACAGCAAACTAACTGCTGCAATGCAACCTGCTGCAACAGGAAGCCAATCCTCAAGAACAAATGTAGCTGCTTCTAAGCTGGTTTACTTTTGGCTTAAGCCATGTATTTTATTTCTTTTTTATCTTGTGATTAAATATTAAAGGTTTCTCTGATTTCATGGAGGTCTTGTCAGTCTTTCAGTATACTCCACATTTACACTTGTAATAACTTTGGAAATTTTGATTTGGAGAATCTCTTTCTGTTAAGTTGTTTGCTAATTTTGCTAAATATCCTAAAGAGTTAGATTCACGCTACATAAGGCAACCGTGGTGGCCCCAAACTTCCACCATGCCCTTTTATTTATTGATTAATTTCCAGTAAAAGCTCAGTATGTTGCATTAGAGTACTAAGATTTACAGCTCCTCTCATTTTAACAATAACAATAAAAGAAATCAATCAATAAAAGACACTTACCATACTGTTAGTGCTCTTAGGACACCAGTCCCTGAGGCTGTTGTCACAAGATATTCAAGAAGATAGTTGTTATCCATATGTTAGCCATTTTCTGTTCTTTTGTATTTTCAAGCAATATATATATATATATATATATATATATATGTGTGTGTGTGTGTGTGTGTGTGTGTGTGTGTGTGTGTGTATATATCTCTGTGCTTGTGGTATGTACATGTTTTTCTTTTTC
>JBAMHV010000021.1:8248307-8282771 GCA_037177535.1 Pseudomugil gertrudae | reverse complement strand
GACCAGACCTGATCACTGTGTGAGAGCTGTGTGTGTGTGACCAGACCTGATCACTGTGTGAGAGCTGTGTGTGTGTGCCCAGACCTGATCACTGTGTGAGAGCTGTGTGTGTGTGCATTTATCTCTGTGACTGCGGTGTGGAAATGTTTGTGTTTTACACAGTTTAAGCCTCATTGTAGAGTATTTCACTCTGCAAGCAGTTTGAAACAATAAAAAACTTAAGTCATTATAGAAAAAGCACAACAATGGCTCAGTTCTATGTATTAGCTGTGACCATGAACCAGTAGGCAGAGGAGTGAAGTCTTTAATAAACAGATTCGCATTGTTTTACCAACTCATTCACTCTGACTTTTGATTTTAACATTGGCCGTGAAAATTGGATTTGCAATGCAAGCTCTCAGGTACCCTTTTTCGCTTTCTTAGCAAAAATCAAAAGGCCCTGGAGGTTTCCTGCCATTTTTCTGTGGAGTGGTTTTCCTCAAAGAGGCGGAAAAGCAGCTCTTTTTCCCACACTTTCCCAGAGCTTCTGCATCTGTGTCATTTTTCACTGGTGCACCTCACAAGCTTGCAGCTGCAGCGTCATTGTGATGGCATCAAGCCCTCTATGCTGCAATATATTTTACTTTCTGCTTAAACTCTCCATTAATAAAGGCAATTTTGTAATCTATAAACTAAGCGTTTATATGATAATGCAACCATTAAATGTTTAATATGTTGACTCAAATGTTTCCAAGTGTTTAGTTGCACATAATGATGCTCTGTTTGTTTGGACATTTTTATCCCTTTAAAAAAATCATGTTCTCATGTTAATCAACCAGCTGCAGCATAGTTTCCTGTTTGACTAGATTCTAATCAGGCTGTGCAAGAACACATGGTGTTTAGCGGATTGATGTGGAGCCAATAGCAACTATGAAAACACAGATGCATCAAAGGCCAAAGTGCAAGACCCCTGTTGATATTGTTATCAGTTCCCTGCGATGAAGTGGATCAAACACTCAGACACAGAGACAGTGTGGTGGATTATTATTGGTACGTTTATATTTACGTGGAATCCTCATGAATGTCTTGGAAGAGCAACTTTATCTCTCATGTGTTTTTCATGTCGTTGGTTTTTAACACTCTCAAATGTTCCCAACCCACTTGGAAAAAATAAATCAGTCACGTCTTACTCACTGGGTTTCCCCGTGACAAAGACTTAAGAATAAAGTTTAGGAAGAGAACATTCCAGATGACAACAGATAAAGAAGGATGTGACTGTCTCTACTGTCAAAGGAAGCTGTTTACATGTATATGTACATGTAAATATAAATTTATATTCACTGTAAATAAAAGGTAAACAGTCGTAGCTAGGTGCAGCAGTAGAATAAATAAATTAAATCAAGGTTAAAACTATATCCTTTACCATATCAGTATAAAATGTAAGCATGATATACTTAGAGACTGAATTTGATATGATAAAAAAGACTTCATAATCATTTGAGGTCTATTTATTGGTGCCGAGGGTTCTGGGTAAAAACTCTGCTGGGTATCATTGTGCTTGTATGGGTTCTCTCCAGTTACGTTGCCTTCCAACCAAGTTCCAGAAACATGCTTTTTGAGGTAATTGGTGACTCTAAATTCACCCTCAAATGGGAGCTTTCATTGTTATGTTTGTGGTTTTTGTCTCTGTTTTGGCCCTGATCCGCCATCTCTGCCTGACTGGGACAAGCACCCCTCATAACCCTGATTTGGAATACAAGGATATAAAAAGGGATTGGTAAACGCTTTAATAATGAATTTAAAGTAAAAATCTGAAATAAAGCAGGAATGATATATAACAAAACCTTGATATTTGAAAGACAATGCCTCACAAGTGCACAAGTATGCAAACAACCCCACAAAACAAATCAGTTCATCATTACTCAGGGACATTTTTTCTTTTCTTTTTTTTTTGCCATGTGCTTCAAAGGGTACCAAGTGCTTGTTAGACTTTCTAGTCCAGGGGTGCCCAAAGTAGGGCCTGCGGGCCAAAATTGGCCCGCCAGCACTTGCTCTTGGCCTGCTAGTAAATGTTTATATTTAGAAACCTACAGATCTTGATGAAAAGACATTTCAGCTTCTCAGACTCAACACATCCGCATGGAGAACCACAGACGGTGGCGTACAGACACTTTAAAGCTGCCATGTTTGGCCCCTGGCTCACTGGATCATTTTCAGTTTGGCCCTCGGAGGCAAAAAGTTTGGGCACCCCTGTTCTAGTCTATCCAACACTTCAGCTCTGTTTGATCTCTTCCGTTACTTGTCTGACCACTTACATACTTTGGTTCTGGTTTCCAGACTTTTCAGTTTGATTCTGGTTAAAAATAAAGTTGTGGAACAGAAATGCAGTCTAACTAAGCAGTACAGGTTAAATAAGAAGTGGCCATGTTTAACGGGTGATGATGTAACAAAAGAAATAATACATTTTTGGTGGGTTTGTTTTTCTAAAACTGAAGGCAGACATGGGATTCTGTAATATTCCAGAACATTGGTATGATGAGGACATTTGATTGTGAAATTCAACTGAGTATTCTGTGTTGCACAGTTCTTTCATTTCCTGGTTATCAGGTCTTTCTTATCTCTTATCTCTATGATGATAATTTTTGTCATTATTTTGCTTTAACAACGTGTGTTTGGTCATATCCACAATGATCGTCATGCAAATAAAAAGCAGTATACAGGTCAGCAGAAAATGCATGAGGCATCAGCACACACCTCAAGGAGTCAGTTACCTGCTGTGTTCACACATACGTCACTCAGTCATAAATCTGAGTCACTACATGTTAATTAATCTTAAAAAATAACAAGTCAGGGAAGAAAGTTTCATTTTTACTCAGATAATACAACTCCAGAGACCTGAGGCTTCAGGCTTTTCATCATTTAACTCCCGTTTTAGAACAACTGATGCATTTTGTGCTGAGGAAAAACTGTTGTTTTACATTTTTGATTAGCAGTTGATAGAATTGTTCAATCAGAAAGTGAGGATATAAAAGGGAAAAAATTAAACAACCCAAAACAGTTTACACCCAAAATAGTCCCAAGTTATTTTTGTGCTCTTAAACATGTGTTAAATTAATCCACCTCTTAATTCAAGGTCATGTTCCCATTGTCACAGACACCAAGTATATTGTTAAGAGGTTACTTTTTGACAGGTTTAAAAGGGGGCTACTGTATATACAGCAAAGGACAGACCTCTCTAATACTCTGTGGAGGGTAAAGTGGGATTAGTTGGCTGTTCCTGGACTGTTGCCAGCATCTAATGGACTGGGAAAAACTAAACTGACAGAGATGCTTCCTGGCCAACAAAAGCCCTATAACATCTAGGTTTTACTTAAAAATTGGGACAAGCTGATTCACCCTAAGCTGGTTGGGATCTGAGTGATACAATCCTGGTTGAAATATTGCTTCAGATTATGCAAATGCACTGATCCAACAAAGAACGCAAGGCAGTGTATCCTGAACTGCAGGATTAATGTACTCATGGACATGGTTTACGCTTTCCTGTCATAACTGGCTTCAAATCAAGAATGTGAACAACAATGTTTAGAGCAGAAGTGTGTGTGTGTGTGTGTGTGTGTGTGTGTGTGTGTGTGTGTGTGTGTGTGTGTGTGTGTGTGTGTGTGTGTGTGGAAGGGGGGCTGAATTCCCATGAATAATTTGTTGCAACATCCATATGGTGATAGAATTTGAGTTGATATGCGAGTTGGGCTTGTGGCATGTGCTAATAAGCTGGGGAGATAGCCTGATGATGCAGGAGCTCCACAACTACAGCAGGGGTTTGGTCAAATAATGAGAAAGGTGTAAATTCTTTGCACTAGGATAAAAAAAACCTAGTGGATGGATTTCTATGGAAAGAGGAGAACCTATGCATCAAGGTAAAAAGTGGATAAATCCAAACGACTAAATGAGCTCCTCACTTTTCATAACAAGGATTGTTCTTGCAGGGAAGCTGCGGTGCTGAATACACCTCCATGCATCCTTTTTTTATTTCCATCCCAATTTTTGCTCTTTTTTTTTTTAAAAAAAGGTTTGCACTTGTCGGATATGGTTAGTAAAGAATAAAAGTATATAATTACAGTAAGAATTTATGTACAAAGTTTGGAGTTGTTGTGACATGTAGTTGAATAATTACAAAACTCTGCATGCCTTGCCCATCCATCCAATGCAACATGGAAATGCCTAAAACTTGGTTTAAAGAAAAGGTCTTTGAAATGACTCTGGTGTGTAGTTTTTCATTCTAATAGCTGTGCATAATGCCATCAGGAGGAATAACACAGCTTGTGGCATCATCAAGACAAACTTTTATTCATCTTTGAACTTTTTTTTACTGACTTTGACTAATCTTATGAACATGAGCATATTTACTTTATAATATTAATTAAGTTTATAAAATCTGTCTGATTTAAATATTGTTACAAATGAAGCTCTAGTTCAGGCTGCACAGTGGCACAAAAGGTTAGCATTGTGGCCTCACAGCAAAAAGGTTGCTGGTTCGTGCCTCGGTCAGGGTGAAGTCTAAACAGTGACCCTTCTGTGTGGAGTTTGCATGTTCTCTCTGGGTACTCTGGCTTCCTCCCACCATCCAAAGACACATGTTAGGTTAAACTTTCCACAGGAATGAGTGTGTGTGGTTGTCTGTCTCTCTGTGTTGACCCTGTAATGGACTGGAGACAGGGTGTACACCGCCTCCTGTCCGAATGGCTGCCGGGATTGGCTCCAGCTACCTGCGACCCTGAATTGGATAAACTGTTAAGAAAATGGATGGATAAAACTTCTATTCATTGAAGCCAAAAGTGATCCATCACAGCCTGTTTTAAATCAAATTTGAGCAGCCAGTTTAGGACTATCGGGGTACAAACTATACATAAACTACACAAAAATAACAGTAGGAGTCAGAGGGTAAAAATCAAATGTACATTTTGTTTATATTAAAACTAATCCTCATCACCTTAGAGACTCCATCCATCCATCCATTTTCTACCGCTTTTCCCTGAACGGGGTCACAGGGGGGCTGGAGCCAATCCCAGCTCACAACGGGCAAGAGGCGGGGTACACCCTGGACAGGTCGCCAGTCCATCACAGGGCCAACACACAGAGACTCTTCAATATCTATTAAATAGATAGAAGGCAGAAAACATTATTAAAATGGTTTGTTTATCACACTGTATTTTCACAAACCATTTGACCCATCTACAGTGAATCCTGATGATCTCTGGCTTAAAGAGGAGCATAATCTTTTAACACCTAACTCATAGATTTCTCTATTGTTGACAGATTTGAGCTGCATCTGGAGTTGAGGACTACTGCTATGTTTAAATTGAATTAAAGTTAATTAAATTAAATACTATATTAATCCTACAAGGGAAATGATATTATTTAAAAGAATACTAGCATTTAATCAATTTAAGCGTATTGCTGTGGGTAGAAAAGACATTTTATACCTTTACTGTGCAGATAAACATTGGTTAAGAGGCTTTTGGAGAGTGGGAAGCATCTGATTGGAGTTCAATGCATAGTATCTATGAATACATACACAAGAGTCACACAATTATCAAATTCATCTTTCCATAATGAAAATGTGGAATTAGGCGTGTGGTGTCTGTGTTTTCCTAAGCTGCACACGCTCAGAGACCCTTACTAAGCAGATTACCTCGATAAATCTATGTCAGGATTCATTGCTGCATGTCTAGTCATGCACAGAAAGTGTGAGAATGCGGACGCAAAACATGTTTACCCTAACAGATGCATCTGTGGAGCCGGAGCCATCAGCACTATACTGACATCTGCTGCTTGAGTTAAAGTCAGTGCAAACCTCAACAAGGTATTTGATTTGTTTGCAAGGTGCTTATCTTTGAATAAGTGGAACTGAAGAGCTGCCCTGTGGTTGATCTGTGACAAAAGAAGATAATACAGGAAAAGAAACTTTGAATGCAGAGATATTTAAAGACTGTTTCCTGTGTTTGGCATTTACCTTGGGCTGAGGAACAGCATTGTGACTCACAGCTGTTAGAGATGCAGCACGGGAGTTAGCTGGAAACACGATGTGAGTTGGTGGGTGAGAGTATGTGTGTGTAGGGGACCAGATGTTGCCCTACCAATAGGGAATAAACTCTATCACTCACACCACAGGTGGTGGGAAAAGGGGGGAGTGCTATGGAGAAGAGAAGGAGTGAATGAGAATCAATGGCAAACAGGAAGCAGAGACCTAACAACACAATACTCCCAGAGTTTCCTGCAGGCTCATACAGATAAGGAGAAGTACTTTGTTAAAAGTCACATTTTCACCCCCAAAACATTCCCTGGGTTCTAAAATCCCGTCTTGCAAAGCCTGCATTTTGTTCTGCAGAACAGCTGTGATTTTGTGTGACTGAACGTGTGGATTGTTGATGGAGGATTCGGTTTGGAAAGCAGTGTTTCTACATGTTTTCTGAAGAACCACACACTCACATAAAGCTCAATCATGGAAAATACTGTGCTGTAAAGAACCAACGTAAGCTTTCTGAAAATAAGAACCATAATACACAAACAAAATCTAGAACCATAAAATCTGATTGCAGGTAAAGTTGCATCCTGTTGTACGCTGCCTTTAGCAAATAAAAAGCATCATTCAGCTGTACATAAGACATGTTGCAAAGCGAGAGGCAATACATGTTAAAATGTTGGTCAATTTGTACAAACTCAGAACAGTATATAACAAAATTAATGAAATTAGGATGAGCTGTCATGAATCCAGTCAGTGAGTTGTTCAGACCATCATACAAGTGTAAATATGTTCCTACGTTTGCTCCAATGCCTCTGTGCTAGCAATATATCTTTTTTCATTCAGTGTTGTGTGATAGCCATCACACTAGATGTTTGATTTTAATTATCTTAAACATTTTTAAATGAAGAAATAAAACAAAGAAAATAAAAAAATTAAATAATTAGATTAACCAATATACCAGGGCTCATTTGCTTCATGCTAATAACTGAGGTTTAAAAACATTAAAGTCCATGCTAAACAATGTAATCAAAATGTTTTTATGATTCTGTTTTCAGTATTTATGAGTATTATATCACTGTGTCTATTTATGAACTCAGTCACCCTGAAAAAGGACAGGATAAACTGTAGTACATGATGTGGCTTCTATAAACTATGACTGATGACAGTCTAACAATGACAGTCCAGCTGTGCTCTTTGCCCTTTCATTCGCTTCGTGTTCATTTTGGAGCATGCCGTTTGTGATGCTGATGAATTGCATGGCATTGTGTTGAACTGTTTTCTTTTATTTCACACATTTCCAGTCTTTGAAGCTTGGCTAAATGACAACTGCTTTTAGTAAACGCGACACTGAATATTGAAAGATTAACTTTCAGCTTCCTCTGAAAATGAACATAAACTGAAACATCATGATTTATTGTAGGTCTTTGTATTAAATCACTGTTATATTTAAGTTCCTTTAGTTGTCATTAATGAACCACCAAGTATGTACATGTGATTAAAGTTTAAAAGGCTTTCTTTATTCAATGTGACGTGATCAGATGTTAATAACGCCAAAACACTAACATAAAGCTCACAGATGATTTTATTAATCATGCATGTAAGGAACAAACACTTTAAGGGGAGAAAAACTGTGGATGTTTTTCTCAGTTAAACATTGTTTGCATAAAAAAGAGAGAGAGAAAGAGAGAGACACCAGCTATCATGAACTACAGGTATATGTGAAGAGGCCAATGCGGAGCAACACCCCCCTCTGCCGACAGGAGTCAGTATTACACCCAATTATTGCTTAACGTGAAGCGGTTTCATCATAATTTTGCGTGCGTGTTATTGTTGTTTTATCTTTAATTTAGCTTCCTCTTAGCTTTTTAGCTTAGCTTTGCAAACATGTGATTTTTAATAAGCCTAAAAGTACTTTTCTGAAATCAACAAAAACCTGACGTAGCCTACTTAAATTTATCCTCTATGCTACTGCAGGTTTTTGAAGGCAGATCAACTGACCTTTACACCAAACTGGCCTCAAAGGGAGTGACCATAAAGTAGGCATCAAACGGAAACTGGGAAGTGTTGAAAGGGGGTCGTTCATCTGATTGGGCGCCTTTGTTCTTTCAAATCGAGGTGGCCCTCTTCCATTATTGGTACCAACAAGCCCCTGGGAGGGAGGATATCTTTTACAGTAGTGCTGCACTCCTGCATGGGCTTTTGCATTGCCAGATAATGGAGTAATAGGAGCAGAAAGGATGGCACAGGTCTGTCAGAGACTTGATAAACCAAACAAAGTGAGAGAAGAGCTGAGCTGCATGCTGGTTGGTGATGGAGCAGTGGGAAAGACTACCATGGTTATCAGCTACATTTTCAATGGATACAACAGCGAGTACAGACAAACAGCATTTGATGTTTTTACTGGTAAGATCCTTTTTACATTTTCCTTTATTGTACTCACCAATAATACACTCAGTTTTATTTAACTTCCAGGTTTGGTGCACGTGAATGGAGCCCCAATTCGTATTAAACTGATAGATACAGCTGGGCAGGTAATGATCAGACTTTAAGATATTCTTATCATGAAGTTTAGTTCATTTGCCTTTCATCTTCACTTATCTGACTTTTCAGGAGGAATTTGCCCATTTACGTGCTCTGTGTTATGCCCATGTGGATGTCTTCATCCTCTGCTTCAGCCTTGTCAACCCTGGCTCTTTTGCCAAAATCACCTCCAAATGGATCCCACAGATTCGTGCTGCCAATTCCACATCTCCCATCCTTCTGGTAGGAACGCAGTCAGACCTTCGTTATAATGTGGACATCCTCATTCATCTGGACCGGCAGAACACCAGACCAGTGAGCTTCAATCAGGCCAAAAGGCTGGCCAACAAGATCGGAGCTCATGACTATATGGAGTGTTCAGCTCTGACGCAGCACAACCTGAAAGATGTCTTTGACTGTGCTGTATTTGCTGCTATAGAGCACAAACGTGGGGGCCCTCAATCCAGAAAACGTAGCCTGCTCAAACATTTAAAATATTTTTGTGATTGTAGATGGAAGAAACTCTTTAGATTGGTTTGAGTTAACTCTGAGGTGTAAAATTGATAAACTCAGCCTTATGGGGCTTTCATGAGAGTACATTTTCACCATCGTCTAAAAATGATGCACTATGATGCCCATGTCTGAAAAATGAGCACTAAGGAAGCAAAATTCCTTTTATGCTGTGATATTTCCGTCTTTAATGCTTTCACTATTCCTAATTTAACATTTGCATACTGCAATGTTTCTGTGTCTGTTGTGTAAGTTTCATAATAAATGTTTTACAGTGTAACACAGTTTTATTTATTTATATTGAAGCAAATGATCAACCAAAGAGTATCCTGCTAAATGTACTGTCAGTAAAAAAAAAAGGAGGGAAAACTTGCTGCCCTTTAAGACAAATGGTTACCTGCTGTTTCTTTGAAGTGTCACTTAACAAGACAAAAGCCGTTTAAATCCATCCTTTTGTTTGAAAACTTATAATGGTTTCCAGCAGTTAGAGTCTACTTAAAAAAAAACACCCCTTGAGTACTGGTAGACCACAGGGGGATTTTTTTGTTTACAATATAGTATATATAATTTTAACACTAACTTATTGACAAACTTCCCAAATGCTTTATCACTCTAAATATTTAATTAGTTACAGTTAGTTACCGTCACAAGGCAGCAAAGTTAAACTTGTTCAGTATATTTACATGAAAAACAAGCAAACAAGTATCAGTAAATAAACACAAAGTGCATAAATGATCATTACAGTAAAATTAATGAATAATAAGCCAACTGTATTGTCGTTCACAAATCACATAGCTGTTTTTGTAACAAGGAAGCTGTCAGCGACATGCCCAATATAACTACATTTCCCATCATGCAACAGTATTTACGTCACCTTTGACCCTGTGACTGAAAATAATCAGATCAGCTGATCTGACCTGGCAACAACATAACGTAGCTACAGAAATCTGTCAGGGAGGGGGACTGGAGAACAAAACAATGACACTGCTCGGAGGTAATCAAACAGAGTAGCGGTTTTTAAGACTTTTAAAACGCAGCCGCGCGAATTTATCCCCCAGTTTAACATCAAAGGATATCCGAGTTTGTAGCATCGACCAGCTGTTTTTGTTGATATGTTATTACAGTTCACTTGACAGACTGGAAGCTAGCTGCATAGCTGGATGAAGTGCTAGGACTTGCTGGCTCGCTAGTTGCATATTTTCAGTGGGGAAAAGTTCACAATGTCCATCGACTCTTGCTAGCTGTAAGCTAAGTATAACTCCTCATAACCCAAATAAAATAATAATTTCCCTGCTTGCTTTTGAGTCAGTTTGCTAGTTAGCCTGTTGTTAGCATCATTATTTGCACATTCGTTTCTTTAAGGGAGAACTCATTGTACCGGTTTGTATTATCTACCCGTTCATATTATTTGTATTATTTTAAAGTGTTTCACCAGTAACTTTGGGTTTATTTTTTACAATAATATACGCAAACGCCAACTTTTGTACAATGATAACAAGCTAACTGCTAGTGTCAATTAGATTTCCGGTGTAACTCGAGCACTCGCTTGATTGTACTTCATTGCCTCGCTATTAGTTGCACCAAATCAGGTAAGAGTGTTTAAATATAATGGTGTTGGTTTACGTTATGTAAATTATTTTCCTGTTTTTACAGGCAGCACCACCAAACCTGTTACCATGCAACTGCCTTAAGTTATTTTTATAGTATTTGATTAGTCCATTACAATATTAATACACGTTGCTTTTTACATTGACTTTATTCTGATTTAGTTGGTGCTATTTTCAAAGCTGGTCCAATTTACACAAGTTAAGCTTGTAAGAAACAATGAGTGGGCATGGCTCGTCATCTGAAAAGGGAGTCAATACTAGTTTAATATGTCAGGAGAGTTATTCCTGTGGTGGCTCTGAGGAGGCTGCATTTGAATGTGATGACTGCAAAAGCCTCCAATGTGTCCGTTGTGAGCTCGAGCTCCACAGCCAAGAGCTTCTGAAGAATCATGATCGCGTTCAGATAGGCCCAGGCCATGTCCCCTACTGTGACAGTTGTAAAGGAGGTAATGGGAATGGTGGGAAGCGTCACAGATCTGTCGTCCGTTGCCAAAACTGCAAAATTAACTTATGCCAAGACTGTCAGAAACGCACACACAGTGGAAGCAGCAAGAAGAAACATCAGCTCACCTCTTATCCCCCACCACCCAAACCTGTGGAGGCCAACTCCGTTCAGACACATGTCAAGCCTGCTGTGGAAATAGCTGATGAAACTAAATCTCAGAGATCAAAACTTCTTGGGGAGGTATGCAGCTTTCTCCTTGTTGATGAGAATGAGGAAATGCAGGTGAGTTCTGAAAGCATCAGTCAATTAATTAGAAAAACATCTGAAGGGTATTTTTTTCCGTATAACTTCAAAATGTATAATTATGTATGTCGTTTCTAGGTAAAAGATGAAGCATCATTTGTGAATAACCTTGGCTGCATTTCTGATCAGCTGCTGAAAGTGGTGTCCATCTTTGGAAACACAGGAGAGGGCAAATCTCACACTCTAAACCACACATTCTTCATGGGCAGAGAAGTGTTCAAAACATCTCCCACGCAAGAGTCCTGCACCGTAGGTGTGTGGGTGGCATTTGACCCCATCCATAAAGTCGTGGTCATTGATACCGAGGGGCTGCTTGGGAACAGTTCTAAGCAAGGCCAGAGAACCCGTCTCTTACTCAAGGTGCTGGCTATCTCAGACCTCATCATTTATCGCACCCATGCTGACCGTCTCCATGATGACCTTTTCAAGTTCCTGGGTGATGCCTCTGATGCTTACTTAAAGCATTTTACCAAGGAGCTTAAAGCCACGACAGCCCGCTGTGGCCTAGATGTCCCATTGTCCACCTTGGGCCCTGCAGTGGTAATCTTCCATGAAACTGTCCACACTAAGCTGCTTGGTTCAGGTAAATCATTCAGCTATTAATACATAGAGTATAAGTTATTCCTTTAGATAGAACTATATGTAAAGTCTTCGTGCATGTTGTTACTATATTTATCTAAATATGGTTATGCATCATTGTAAAGGATGAGAGATTAGGACCACATAAAGCAGGTTCTGTAGATATTAGACTAAAGCGAATGTACAGAAGCAGATGGCATTCCAGTTACATTGAGGAATGTGTAAACACTACCCTCTGCAATAATCAGACCATTTTTTTTCACATTAATGTCCAGTTTATACTACTTATATTGTAAATCTCTGTAAAAATAATTTCAGTTATTTTAAACATACAGTCTTGATATATTTTCTATAAACTATTGTCTACAGCACCATATTAAACTCATTGTTCTTATGTAATGCAAACCTCCTGCAGAGAGGAGCAGTACTTGTTCTGTTCATGTTATCCTCAGATCAGACAATCAGACATGTTAATGCTGAAAAATACTATCAGGCATAAACAAGAAGCCTATAAATAACATTCTACATCATTATGCATATACATTATTAATAATGTAGGCACATATTAATGTTTTATCTGCAGTGCTGTATACAGTGAATGCTAACAGCTCTTTTTCCTGCTGCAGATAAATCATCCGAGTCAGTCGATCGGCTGCTTTTGGAGCGCTTTAGGAAGCTTTCCCGTTACCCAGAAGCCTTCAGCTCTGTCCAATACTGGGGCACACAGACCCTCAACCCCCCGACTGACTTTCGTGGCTTGCAGAATAAACTTGAACAGCTCCTAGATAACAATGCCACACGCTCCCCACGGACCCCTGTGGTCATTTTCAAAGCCCTGCAGGTACAGTTCCAAAGTCGGCCAATTTTTCAAAACCCAATCTGCTTCAGGCTTGTTGATTAACGTCATCAATCAAGCTGAACAAACTTTATGCTGCTTTATCATGTTATGTGTATATACATTTTGTTTTAAAAATCTTTGGTCCTTAATGTCACCATAGGCACTGAGTGAGCGCTTTAATGGAGAAATCGCAGGTGAACTGGTGCACGGCTGCTTCTTTCCTGATGAGTACTTCACTTGCTCCAGCTTATGCCTCAGTTGTGGGTCAGTACTCCATATGTATGTTTGTGTGTTGTATGTGTGTTGTTTGTGATCAGTTTTCTGCCTTAGATCTGGCTGCAAGAATAGCATGAACCACGTAGAAGAAGGTGTGTGCCATAAAGCGAAGCATCGCTGTCGTTACTCTGCTCAGTATGATAATCGCATCTACACTTGTAAGGTAAGCATTGCTACCTGACTTCATAAAAAGTTGATACTTTTTAAACTGTAATTTTGTTCATTATTTTTGTTCTGGTGCATTAAATAAGGGTTGCTATGAAGGGGGAAAAGAAGTTAAAGTTGTTCCCAAGACCTCTGCCTCCTCTGATTCTCCATGGATGGGTCTTGCCAAATATGCTTGGTCTGGGTGAGTAGTAGGGTCACCTTTGCTTTAAGTTTAGATTGCATGTTTTATTTATTTTTTATGTATATTTAGGTATGTTATTGAATGCCCCAAATGTGGAGTGATCTATCGGAGTCGCCAGTATTGGTATGGTAACCAGGATCCCGTTGATACAGTTGTTCGCACTGAGATCCAACATGTTTGGCCAGGGGTAAAGACCTCTTCTTTTATTTTAAACATTTACTCTAATTATCAATTACCACACCAGTATAGTCATTTACATCGTTAAACATTTAGTTGCTTATGTCGTCTTCTAGTCTGAGGGCTTTTTAAAGGACAATAGTAATGCTGCTCAGCGTCTTCTGGATGGAGTCAACCTAGTGGCTCAATCTGTGTCAGAGCTCAGTGTCAAACCTGCCAAGGCCGTCACCTCTTGGCTGACAGATCAGATCGCCCCAGCCTACTGGAAACCCAACTCCCTCGTCTTGGTGAGTGACACACAGCCCACCCTCTTCCACCCACTCCGCTACCAATAGCCAAGTCAACACTTTTAATGTCCAATGGGATGTTTACTCTCTGTAACGCTGTGTTCCTGTTGCACAACATGTTCGGGTCATAAGATAAAACTTGGAAAGACTCGAGCTGCGTCTTCCTCCCCTTTGCTCTTAGTCAATCACAGCATATGACGTGATTTTGTTTATTTCTGTTTTACTAGGTGTGCCACAAGTGTCACATAGTCTTCCAGGATAATGACACCAAGCATCACTGTCGTGCCTGTGGGGAGGGCTTCTGTGATGGATGCTCCTCCAGAGCTGCACCCGTTCCTGAGAGAGGCTGGGGTCTCGCCCCTGTCAGAGTCTGTGACATCTGCTACGAGCAGAGAGCCTCTTACGCAGGTACACACTCCCTCAATAATGTCGTGTCACTTCTTTTCCTGTTTTGTTCTGCCATTTAACATTTATGTGAGCATAGCTTTAGGGAGTTTATGTTTTGCTTTATGCAGAGCTACTTGAGGCACAGCTGGAGGAAGAAGAGGGGGGAACTCTTGCCAGGAAGGTTGGAGAAGCAGTCACCAATACCATAGGAGTAGTGGTCACTGCTATTGACATCCCACTTGGTGAGTAATACTCAAAACCTAATGGGTTCATGCACATAGATTGCTCCATGAATGTTAAAGCACATTGTGCTCTAATGGTAGGGGTATTCATGCTTATATACAAACACACAAAATATCTTTCAACATCAAAATAAGGGTTAAAAGGTTAGAAAAATCCTCTCCTAACATCTTTTTTCTCAGCACCCTTTCTTGACTCCATCATTTATGTCATTAGGTTAGGTTTAGGTGGTGGGACTTTCAGACTTTCAGTGATATTTCAGTGCATTAAGCTGTGATATGAGTGCATAGCATTGCATTTTCACTTATATGCTAAAAAACATAATAAAGGAAGCACTGACACTTCTTTCCTTATCTTTGCATAAAATAGAAGCAGGACTTGTTATGGTTGCTACTCAGAGGTTACTGGGTATTTTAGTAGGTGTTGAAGAATAAAAAAGACTGACCAGATCTTTCATTTGGATTTGCAAAAAATGTTATGTACTAGTCCTACCTGTAAAGCTTATAAGAAAATAAGGACTGTAGTAATAAGAAGTACTCAAGTAAATGGGTCATTTAAATAAAAAATAATGAATTCAGATACATAAGAAAATATTTCTCTGTTTTTGTGTAAGTTTTGTCCTCACACAGAATGCAGCTCACTAAGCCAACAAATTATAAGCTAAATGTACAATAGTACAACTATAGTATATTATTATTACTATATTATTACTATAATAGTAACCCCACTCAGAGTGGGTATTAAACTGAGACATGGTTGTCATAACACATGCTATTCACTCATTTTTACTTACTAATCTCACTGTTAACATGCTTCCTGCAGCTTCCTGCAGCTTCTAGACAGTAAAAAAGCTCAGTGTTGTTACAACAGATAGTGATTCTGTCACTCAGTAAGAAGTTATGCAGCTTCACAGCAACCAGTTAATACAGATTATAATGAATATAATATGTTTTACGCTACTCTGAATGATCCATCACATCTGTTTTATTTTTTACCATCAAAATGCTCAAAATATAATTAAAAAAAAGGGGGCAACAAAACCTTGGTGGTTTCAGTGGCGGTGGTTGTTAAATTAAATACATCTCTACCAATATTATCATGGCATCTCTGCCACTTAAAAAGGAATTTATTGACTCTAAATTATCATAGTTGCAGGTTTCAAATCTGCTTCCATCAATATTAGAAGAAGTTATGCAGGAATGCCTCAGCAGGGTATGAAACGTTGCATTAAAGTTGTTTTGCTGGAGCCCATAATAGTGTGCAAGCAACCTCCTTTTCACATCCCTTTCTACATTCCACGTAGATCCTGTCATTCTACATATGCTCGCTACCTTGTCCCGTAGAAATGATGCACATGCGCAGTTTTCTGCCGCCGGCTCCAGTTCTCTATACTTCTTCTCCTCCTCCGCTGCTGAAAAAAGTGTAGTGTGTTCCTGTTGAGCTAGTAGTTCAAAAATATATTAAAAATTGAAGCAGCAAAAGTACTTATTATGTGGTTTTCCATGTTGTAGCTGAAAGGTGAGAAGCAGGAAGTGGAGTTTGTTTATTTCTGGTATATGAAGGTCACATCTGCCTTCTGTCCAATCACAACTCTTCCCAACTCCCAGATCTAAAGCAGACTTAAGAGAAAGTAAAGAAATGTGTTTCTATGTGAACCTCAGTGACTTATTAGTTTTATGTGAGCCCAAAACAGAATATTTCTATTCAGAATTATTATAACGCAGAATTAATAAAACATCATGTAGCCGTAGCTGGTGTTTAAATGACAAAGTCAGCAGGTTCTGAGAGTTTTTCACAATGACTTGTAGCCATAACCAACTTTTCATTATATATATATATATGTATATATATATATATGTATGTATATATGTATATATAATATATGTATATATAATATATATGTATATAATTATAAATAATAATAATGTATTGGATTATGAGGCGCACAATAAATGAAATTGGCCTGTATGTGAAATGCTCTAAAAAAGATCCTTATATAACATTTTCCCAAAATAAACGTGTTTGAATCGAACAGCTCTAAGACTCACCGTGCATCAGCAGGTCTGTACAGAACTGCATTTGCTTTTCATACATGAGCAGCAGGACAAAGGTCATACAGTCAATACTTATGCATTGCTGGAAGAGCCTGTGTAGCTAGATATGTCAGACTCTATTCTTAACTAAATGCAGGGTTGTTCCACTTTTCCGTTGTATTAAACCATATCAGCAGTTAGAAAAGTTAGATGGCAGCATGGTGGTGCAGTGGTTAGTGCTGTGGCCTCACAGCTAGAAGGTTGCTGGTTGGGGAGGGTTGTCCAGTGGCCTTTCTGTGTGGAGTTTGCATGTTCTCCCCATGCATGCGTGGGTTCTCTCCAGGTACTTTGGCTTCTTCCCACCCACAAGATATGCATGTTAGGTTAATAGCTGTGGTTACAATGACCTCTTATCATATGTAAGTCGCTTTGGATAAAAGTGTTTGACTAATAACTGTATAGTAGTATAGTAGTAGACTGATTGTTAAAAGGAAAAACCTCCCAAAAACATTGATAAGTGCTGCAAAATAAGCTGCTGACTTTGCATATTTTTTTAATTGAAGACAATCATGAACAGTTTAAATTACTTGCTTGTTGTTGCATGCCATTAATGCACATCAGCGATGGTAAATAATGGGGTACGGATAGTTTTTAATATTCTCCGTGTGACTCAGATTCTATTTGTATGCCACTTGTACGAGGTAGTGTATCACTTTCAGGTAGCGACAGGGTTTGCATTCTCTTCTGCAACAGTGTGATGCCATCTGGTGATGGCCCTGTTGGAGGCTGATTAATTAAACTGAAAATGAAAATGGAAAAAAAAAAATCCCAGTACAGAGATAGCCAAATATGGAAGCATGAAAAACAATGAAGATTGCTGCAAAAAATGTGATGCACAAGCAGTAATATTAACCTGATTACAGCTTTACTCTTAATAAGACACCACGATGCACCATGTTCTAATTACTCCAACACAAAACACTTCCTTGTCCACTATAACATCAGTTATTTTCCACATCAGGGTAAAATCAAAAGTTCTGCAGCATAAACATAAACAAGAATGGCCTACATTTCGATTTGCTCCGTACATGTTTGACACGGCCCAAACGTGGCGGCAGATGGCCACATTAGGTGTGCATCTACAAAGGTTGTGCCTCTAATGCAGTGCGTTCAGGGGCCTCAAGACCCTGAGATAAAATGCAATCCGTTACTCCTCTTTTTTTTATTAATTTGTTTAGATTTCCTATTGTCAACTCCACTTTCCTGTATGTATAAGTTAATAATATTGATTTTATTAAGGTGCTTACATGACATTGATTTGTTGTCGATTTTCACTGCTTTGGGTCGGACAGTTTTATTGTCACCTTATAGAGTCTGTTATCTATGAAAAGATCTTTTTTTCTATCAGCCAAGCTGGCACAAATATGTGAAGATAACCTAAACCTGAGTTTTATATTGAATAAAGTGGATTTGCCTTTGAAAAGAGAGCACTCAGACCAATAAAGACCACAAACGGTCTGCTTTATTTACCAGATTTGGAAAACTGTTTATGATTATAAGCAGACATTAGGTGAGTAATGCTGGTGGCCTGTATTTACTACTGAAAGATTTAAATAAATATGTTTCTGATAACCTCATATCCTGTTGAAAATGTCTGCGTATCTATGTCCAAAACCAAAAATACCTCGGAGCAAAGTCGGCTCCAATCATAGCAAAATTAGCCCACTTACTTTCACATCCAAATCGTGTTTCCATGTTTCCATAGTAACCAGAATCAAGCCAAAGACTTCATTTTATTTGGAGTTATGGTGCACTTTGGATATGTGAGGAAAAATAAGCAGAGTTCGTGCAAGTACATTTAGATACATCATCATTAAGCATAAATAAAGCAGTATTTAAGCAACAAAGATTCAGAGAAACAAAGGAGAGGTTCTTAATAATTACATTCTAGGAATAGTTGTAGGATACATATTACAGGGGGTGTTATGTCCTGCACAGATGTGGCTGGGAGCTGTTATGAATAAACAAGCAGGGATATTCAAGGAAAACATTGTTCACAGGAAAGATAAAGTCTGGAACATAACCCAATAAGACCTTCAAATTTTAATTTTGTACTCTGGTTTCGTTATGATTAAATAAACTATGTTTCATGGTATTAAGTGATGAAGTGGCAATTTCTTCTGCCATAGACATAGCCAGGTTGTCCTTTCCAACTCGTTCTCAGTCTTATTTGCCAAGTAAAATTAAGCAGTAGTATCACGTTAACTCTAATGACATGTGAATGTGACATCACTGAGCATATTTATGTTTCACTGTGTCTTTAGGCCTGGTGAAAGATGCAGCTCGTCCTGCATATTGGGTGCCCGACCAGGACATCCTGTCATGCCACAACTGCCAACGTGAGTTCACTGCCAAGCTGTCCAAGCACCACTGCCGGGCTTGTGGCCAAGGAGTGTGTGATGAATGCTCTCCAGAACGTCGAGCGGTCCCATCGCGTGGCTGGGACCACCCTGTGCGTGTGTGCAACGGCTGCAACCAGAAACCTGGAGAACTTTAACGTGGGGTCTTTCCTTCCTCAGAGCGCCAGATAGAACCACTCAACTCGCAGTCTTTCACTGCAGACTTATACCTCTGTTACTCTAATGGTTCAATCTCGTATCTGTGGAGAGGATGTCTCTAAGAATATGTAGAATATTTATTAAAGTAGGGGTTTCTGAGTATATGTGGCCTTCATAGAGCAGAACATTGAGTTAATTGACTGAGAGTGAAACCTGTATTTCTACTCTAGTTATTCACAGACTCAATATTTTGATTCTTACTGACAAATACCCCAAATTTTCTGTTAGATAAAGCTGTTGAGCTATTTTTCTATGATTAAAAAATATTTAAAAACATGCATTATTTAAAGATTGCTAGTTAGCTGATGGTTTTGTGTGATTAGTCTCCAGAACTTCTTATTATTGACATTTATTCTTCTCATGTCATACATGTAATGACAGAGGGGTATTTTCTATTTGCGGGGCATCACTACAGGTTTCATTGCATGCATGCATTGCAGTGTTTTTAGTTTTTGCACTAAGCCTTTTCCAGCTGTTATAGGCTGTCGCTTACAATGGTCAAAAGCCAGACATCCAGGTTATAAAGGAGCCTGTTCTAAACTGAGTTAAGGTCTTCAACAGTAGGTCAAGACTGGAGCTATCTGGTATGCCAAAAAATAATTCAGGTCACTGTGTCTGTACTAGTATCATGTTACTATTTTATCATGTTATTAGTGGTTGTATGAGGACAAAAAGGTGTGCACATCTGAAATAATGAAAACTATATGTATTAATGATTTTAAATTATTAGAAGTCTGGCGTGCATGACTGTCTGAAGGATCCATGGCCTTTTACTTGTTCAGCAGATGGTCTGAATAGACCTCACTCTTACAGGTGGCATTTAAGTGTATATATGTTATAGATTTAGGTATTTTTAGTTTGAATGGTCAGCTAAATATTTACTACCTTCTGTGGTAAATGTTTCTTTCAGAAGTAATAACTGTTAGACGACTCCCAACAAACTCTATTTTCTTTTACCTCATCACACTTTGTGTTACTTTACATAAAATACTGATGTTGTAAAATTTCTTTGGTTGGTTTTGGCTTGATTTTAGTGGTTGTATGGATATGTGTATTCTTTAGTGTCAGTATGTGAACTACCCTTTCCTTTCTATTTGGTCTCAGTATTACACATAAATACTAATGTTTAAATGGTGCAATGATAAAATGCTGAACTACAGAGCTATAACATTTCTTGCATAATACGTTTTGTGTTATAGGAAGACCATTACATGTAGATTGATTGCAAAGCACAAGGTTGATGCCTTTTAGACGTATGCTTGTATTTTATTAATGAAAATAATAATAAAAAAAGGGTATTTGTTGCTTGTATGCTTTGTAGATAAAGTTAATTCTCCCTGTTTTAACGTGGAAGCTTTTGCTTCTGATGAGAAAATGTTTCTGCCTGGTCTCCGATGAATCTGTCTGAATGTTTTATCCTCTTCCGATGTGCGAATATTGCATAAGATTAAATAGGACAAATGTTAGAGTACTTGTATTGCTGTTCATTCCCATTCACATATGTGCTACCTGCTTCTCCAGACAACCGTTGTAGTGTTTGACAGATATATCTGTCCACTTCTTTGTTTTTCAATCAGCTTGGGTGCTATTATGAACACTCTTCAAATCAAGCAGGAATGACTGATGTGCTTTAAACTGCTGGAATCTAACTTGAAAAAGTGATGTGTGAATACTTGTTAAACTAGTTGGAGATTTGCATATGATTAAAGCTGTATCAGCACCTGTCTGTCCAAACATAATTGGGAACTGTCTCCCTGTTTTTACTGTGTGTGTGCGTGTGTTTTCAAACCACTTATAGTATGAGATTGTATGTGGGAGGAATAGATTGTGAGCACACCTCACCTGTGTTTTCATGCCTGATTCCATTTTTCTCCTAAACTGCATCTTCATCTGAAGTTAGGGGAAATATTTGTGTGGTCCTCACTTATGATAAATGATTTATACATATTTTAATAAACAATAAACCTAATTTCCATGTTGATTTTCTTATCCATTTACGCCGCATGGTCTCATAAAACCACAACAGCCTTCCAGGCAGCAGCAAAGGTCTCTTTAAAAGTACTGTAACTCACTTGTGCACAATACAAGGGAAAACCCTTTAAAATAATTTTGACAGTTTACCCCTCTAAGCCACGCCCCATCCGCTCATGCTGCAGAACCATTGGTCCACGAATTCCCCCCGAGATCTGATTGGTCAATTTCCGTAGGTTTCCCTCAGAACTGCAAGACGCCGATATTGCGTTACATTGTAGCAAAATGGCGGCTGTCATTCAGAATCCACTAAAAGCGTAAGTAATTTAGACATTAAGCAAATTGTGAATAATTACTTTGTTGCCAACTCGTGGGTTAAAACCGGCTGTTCGTGCATGTCATTTTCAGCCGTGTGCATATGGCAGGCGAGGCTGTCCAAATTCATTTTGTGTACTTCTTCCAAGGCAAAGTAGCCCCGTATAAGTCTTTTATTCCATTAGATGTTAACATTTAGTCTTAAACATTTGCGCAAGGCTGCTTGACATTTTCTCTGCACTGGTTGGGCTTCTCCTGCATACGGTTTTGCGTGTAACACAATAAGAGTGTCGTCTCTCCTGGGTTGTATATTTATTTGAAAACTGCCGACAACGTGCCTTTGCGCTGCAACGAATAATTAAAAGGCGATTTTGTTCCTGCTCGGTTGGGCACAGCAGGGGTATATCATCTGACATTCCGAAAGTCGTTTATAGTTGCTGTGAATTGTCGACATGTCAACTTTGGCTCCTCCGAGCGCAGACGTGGTCAGGACCCGGTAAAGCAAGCAAGCAGGCTGGCAAGCAAGAAAGGGAGGAGGCATTTTGGATTTGCATGCTTGCTGGCAAATTCGACTAAAGTGACAGCAATTTAAGTCTGCTTATAAAAAATGTGTCCCTCTATGCTTAAATAGCGTGTGCAATAGACATTTTAATTCCTAAATAAAAGAAAAGAAATACATTCCCCCCCTTCTTTGTTCTTCTACATTGTTTGTGTATTGGTTTTACTGTAAGTTAAGCACACATCATCATGTTTGTCGTGTTTTTGATGAGGCAGCATAACATTTCTGTATATCCTGAAATGCACATTGAGCTCTGTTGTGACAGCAGCAGCCAGCCTGCCTGTATTGATGTGTTCTAATGATCATGGCTCTTTGGTACCGTGGAGGGAGGTAGAGCTGGAGCTCCACTGTGCCTTTAAGTGGAGGAGTGCTGGAGATTAGCTTGGTCCAGGATCCTGGGCCCATCTGTCAGAGAGATGCTCCGACAGAGAGGAAGTGTTGGGCACAAGCAGGAGAACCATCTGCTCCTTCACAGAGGTACTCTGCCACCTCAGTGGTCTGAAACACAAGGTGTGGACAGATTATAAAGTAACAGTCCACTGGACACAGATGTGTAAAACAGTATTGCAAGGCAACCACATATTTTTTTTGTTTGTTGCTTTGTTCACTATTTTGCACCAGTTTGTGGTTATTTTTCTTTATTTGTGACTCATTTTGTTTTTCCCCCTTTGCACATTCATTTTGCAACTCTGTGCACGTCGCATTCGTGTCTGGTCATGCATTCAGTTGCATCCATGTTTTATTTGCTTTGTTTTCTTTTGTGGCTTAATATGTCACATAAGAGTAATGGAAAGAATTGTTTGGTTAGATTTTGCTTACAAAAGTGATTCATTATTGCATGATATCAGAAACAACAATTTCAGGACAAGGAGATTTAATTATGTCCAAAGTTTACTTTTCATGTCACTTTTTATATATATATATACATATACATCGCTTCTCTTTTGTGTCTTGTGGGGATTGCTTTGGCTCTTCTTGTGACACCTTGGAGCCCCTGACCCTTTGGGGCCCTCATAGGCTCCTCTAGTAATCTGCCCATTTGTGCACTGCTGCCATTGTTAAGCCATATGAAGGTCATAGAGTATTTAGCAGCCATCAGGTTATGTGACGCACAATCCAAATACAGGTTAATTTAAAAGTTCCAATGCACATATTCACAATGTTGAAGAACACAGACCTTCCCCACCACTGCCATCTGCACACTGAATGCAGCTTAGAAAACACTGTTTGCTAAATAGAGGAATTTTAAAAAAGGGTACACGTTCATTCTGTGTCATGCGTCACAGTTTTACCCACTAGGGAATTGCCCTGTATACAATCACAGCTTCCATGTGGCTGCTTCTCTCCAAGCATCTGTCTTTGTCATAAGAGCAGGATGATTATTATTATTGGAAAGTATGCTTCATTTTTATCTTGATGGACGTCTAATGTGCAAACAACTAACAAGTATCTCTGTGCATTCGCTGTCAAGTCGCCCTCTTCTTGGAGACGTCTTCGCATTCTGATGTGGAATGTCTCCTTGCTATAAGCTGTGCTTAATGAAGTGTTTCAATCTGCTATAATTAGCCTCTGTCTTGGGTTTCTGACTTCATTTCACACGTTTGTCAGATTATAATTAGTCACACTTGACACTAATTGGATGTCGTTCCTATGGACCAGTTTGACCCTTTTTTATATTAGGAAGATTCACTGTAGGGAAATGAAGCACTGCTTTGACTTTGTTGTAGGGATGTAGCAGATGAAGCTAAAGTGCAAGCCTACTGTGCATGTCTGTGTGAGGTCTGTCGCTTGTCTGAGCATGGGACTGCAGTAATCTCCCAAATCTGCTGATTAAAATGGAGTCTAGGATATTTAATTAATAAAGCTGCTCATTAAAATTTGAGCCACAGCTGGAATTTTCCGTTGACTGGACACATCTTCCATCCACAGCCTTCCTGACTCCCCATCAGCCTGATGCTTCCCCATTTATCGCCGTCCTTTCCGTCGGCATTAAGTACACTTTGTGTGAGTCAGGCCTTGTTTATTTGCACTGCAATGTGGAGGTGTACTGTCTGGTTTTGCTCCTGCCCTCACCCAGACTGTGTTGCTCTGATTGGTGTAATCAGAGGTTGCTGTCAGGATGGAGTCATCCCATATAGGCCCTCCCCCCTCCCCTGTTATGTGGCAGCTCTGGCTTCCTGTGAAGCAGCAATGCACCTGCAAACCTGAGAGACTTTCTTCAGTACAGCGGAGAAGACGGGAGTTTTTCTATGTGCATTTTTATTTTCCAGCTAGAGCCTGGAGATTGGTCAGGACTGCCGAGCCTTTCCGTGAGCTGGTCTCCTTGTTGCTAGATATGCAAAATGTGTGTTGACACACGCGCGCATTACGGACACAGCCATGTGACACGGCAAACCGTTGACAGGAACATGCTGATAGCGGAGGCCCCACTGGCCACAAGATTTGCTTTTGTTCCTCCTCGCCCTCATTCTGTACACGCTCACCTTCTCTACTGAAGTGGAAGACAGCGAGTGTGTTGGCACATACCTCCAAGCACACACGTCCCCAGTGCTTATAGTTCACACCGAGTTATCAGGCAGCTAGACAGAAAAACACTCAGTTTCCGTTTTGTTGGTAATTTGGTGGAGAGTTTATTTCTTTTTCTTTTTTTTAAATGGTTTAGATCTCAGAATGCTGGGAAATTACAATACAATACAAATCCAGTGGACAAGCAGTCAGGCAAATAAACGTGCTGTAAACAAGCCAAACAGTTTAGCCTGATTATGCAAACCAGTGGGCTCCAACTCTCCCAAGCAGCTGCGAGATCGCTTTGAGGAGCTTTGTCATAATTATCACAAGAAGAAGATGGAAAAATACTTCTTTGCAACATCGTGGTAACATTTTTTTTCAAATATCACTGTTTTTAATCTTATTGCTGATTTTCAGAGATAATATGTGATTACAAAGAACAACCATCTACAAAACTAATGCCATATGAAAAATTTAATGTAGCCAGTGTCACCATGTTGAGCTTTTTTGTGAGGTTTTGAAGCTTTGGTTGCTTTTTTAGTCAGGCTGGAAAGTAATACTTAAGACCTGATTGTATTTATAAAGAAGATGCATCTTTGAGGCCTGATATAATGGTTTAATATTCACCACCTATACACTGATCATCAGGTATGTAAAGCTAGCTGATGATGCCATTAGCTGATTAAATGAGATCTAAATAAAAAAAAAAAAACTCATTTAAAAAGAAACTCCTGTCAGTCAGCTGCTATTCCTCCAAACAGTGTTCAGGACATTTATTTTATTTGTTTGTTTGTGTTTGTTTTCCTAGGTTTGCTCTGAGTGTCTATCTGCATTAAGTTGATCTAGATTGATCAGATGTGTATTTTCAACACCTGCACCGTATTAAACTTGAGATATCCTTCAATGGGATATTAGTGAAGAATCCAAACAGAAACATGATCCATGAGAAAGTCATGATTACTGTGGTGGAGGTTGTGTATGTCTGGTTAGTCATTACAGGCGTCAAAACAAGCTTCTTACCTTAGCCAGTGCACCTGCTGCTCAGGGTGGCAGCCCTTAGGATGGAGAATGTGTCATTGCCCAGCCAGCTCTAACCCACCAAAAGACTTTCACACTCTTCTTTGCATTCGCTCCTCATCCCACCCTTCATGTGGCTCATCTTGTATTGCTTTACTTAAGCAATCGCAGGAGTTTCTTGGCAGAAGCTCGACTCCAAGGAGCATTTGCGGCTGGTCTGCTTCACGTAAACTGATACGTCTTACTACATCTCATTACAGCTGTGTGTTGATGTCAAGGAATGGCAGTGGAATGCACAGGTTAGTTGGTTGGGGGTTTAATGTGAGGACTGATACACTTGGTCAACATGTGTTTCATATCTGACGAGCACAGTTTATACGGTTTATTGTGCAGCTGTCTGCTGTTAGTTTTTACGAGGCAAAAATTCATCCTGAATCAGCGGTCAAGCTACCGCTGAACATGTCAAACGTGTGTGTTGAGCTTTGTCGAAATCTGTTTCGAGTCTCTGCCTGTGATTTTTTGCTTGTAAAAATTCCTGCCCCTTAAAGCCTACAGAAATGGGGGTATGTGTTGGGGGGAATGGTGGTGTTCGTGACTGTGTGCAGAAACTCTGTGCAAGGCAGAAAACAGCAGTGATAAGATTAACTACAATGAACAGGTTGTCTGGGCATGATTAGAACACGCTGTGTCAGACCCCTGTTTTCCTTCATCCTTTCTCCTCTCACCTTTGCACTCACTCTCTACCTGTAACTGTTTGCTCTCCACCGTCACCCTGACGTGAAGCTTCTTTCTCAGAAACCTTGCACACTGTGGCTTTGTCTCTACCACAGAGCCCTGGGCTTTGTTCAGGACAGCATAACACAGCTGTTCATCTACTGGACGTCATCTAAAAGAGGCGAAGGGGATAAAAAGAGGAAAGCAAGACCTTCTTCACCAACAGTTTAAGAGTCAATGCTTGATTTATTAGTTTTGCTTTGTAATTGAGAACATGTGGCAGAGCATCATTATTTATGGATGTTTATATCAGAAGAACCACTCACTACCATTTGCCCGC
Source organism: Pseudomugil gertrudae (assembly GCA_037177535.1). Classification (NCBI taxonomy): domain Eukaryota; kingdom Metazoa; phylum Chordata; class Actinopteri; order Atheriniformes; family Pseudomugilidae; genus Pseudomugil; species Pseudomugil gertrudae. The sequence goes on along the minus strand of JBAMHV010000021.1, from coordinate 8,256,177 downwards.
CTCTTGATATGTGACTGTGAATAACATCTACAAAGTACCTGGTCATGATTTTCAGGTTTCCACATAACTCTCCATCTTTGATATAGCCCAATCAGAACCTGCCCTTGTGCTAGGAACTCTGCTGAGATTAATTAAATAGGCTAATTACCATACCAGGCGTGTGGCAGAGATTGAGGGCTTGAATATGAAATACCCCCCCCCCTCAATTTCACTCTAAATATTAACATAGTAACCCTGAGGGATTGGCAAAATCTCAGTGGCACCAAGAAAAGTGGAACTTCAGTGTGAGTCTTTGCTGCTTGCCGGTCAGAGGAGCGGCTTCATATCGGCCCCCGGATTGTGTGTGTCTGCGATAGTTTAACACTCAGACTGTGTAGCTCACGGCCCATCTAGATTCAGATCAAACAAAGCGCGCACAGAGGTAATGATATGTTTAACCTCAGCAGTGGGAGCAGCAGAGTTGAGGAATGGTTGCAAATGGGTTGCATTGTTTTGTTTTCCTTTTCCAGTACATAAATTCTCCCCGGTGGCAACCCGAAACAGGAAAGAGTGGCTCAGCTGCCCGTTTGATACTTGAGTTGATTAGAAGTTTGAGGAGATAACATACGCATTACCCAGACTGAGGAGAGTTCGGAGGGGTGTGACTGTCCAGCCTGTTTAGAAGTATTTGTTCACATAACTGCATGTTTCAAAGGAGCAAATGACAAATCCTTTTACATATTTTATTATTATTTTTTTTACTACTTTCTTGTGTCAAAATCAACAGATTTTCTGATTTGTAGTCATTAAAGCTTTTTAATTGATTACAATCCATGTTAAACACAAATATTTGACTTGTGGCTGCACTAGACTGACTTGTTTGTTTGTTGTTCATAATATCGTGAAACAATAATTATAAAGTGTTTTTATCAGTAGAGATAAAATAAGACTGTTGATCCCTGAGGGGAAATTCACTAACTCCTTTAAGACTACGTGATAAAACCGATTCCACCTGTTCCCGCTGCAGCATTAAAGGAAAATATGTTCTTTTTATCTGAGATTGATGAAGAAAATGGGCCAAAAAATGTTTTTGGTATGTAAAGACACAATGACTATTCAGATAACTATTCTTCCACCAGTGTACTAAACTACTACATAGTACTATAAACTATTTCCTTTCATGTTAACTCATTTGCTCCGACCCAGTCTATCCTCCCATACTGTACATTTATTTATTGTACAGTATTTTATTAAATCCTTTATAAAAGCATTGTTATCATTTTTATAACATAGATGCTGTGTTTAATTAATTTTAATATAATCTGCACACGGTTTAGTGTCATATGGTTGCAGTTTGTATTTTTATAAGTCACAAAGCATCTACATTTAGAAGTTAACAGTCAAACAAAAGAGCAGCTAATTACTCATCCTGCTGACAAATACAGATGGTGAGGTGAGACTGGGGAAAGGCTGAGTGAGGAGGAATACACACACGCTCACACACACATGCATTATACACGATACACACAATGTATCATCTTTTTATGATTATGAAATTTTAGATGGAAATTGGCACACAGGCCATATATATATATATATAAATATAAATGGTAAATATGTGGTAATGGGTATTATTAGTTTGCTTAAAACCTGTAGGATTGGCTTTTTATGTTGCATAAGACCACATTACTTCTGTGTTTGGCTTCTCTAAATCTACTAAGTCTGATCATCTAATGTTAGGTATGTCTTTCGCAAATTAAACCAAGATTGCATAAAAATCTCAGTGATGATGATAAATAAATACATTCAACTATCAATCTGACAAATGGGAACTATATTATCATTCTATGGCACAGTTTTATGAGGCAGGCTGAAGTTCAGCTTTAAAACACTGAAGTTGCACAATGAGAAAAACATTCTCTGCAATCAGAGTAAAATTGCTGCCTGTTTTTATACAGCTGTGTTGAGTTAGTGTCAGTGACCTGGACTGCATATGTTGCCTCATGCAGGTTGGGTGACCAGTTCTATAAGGATGCCATCGAGCAGTGCCGCAGCTATAATGCCCGTCTGTGTGCTGAACGCAGTGTTCGCTTGCCTTTCCTGGACTCTCAAACCGGCGTCGCCCAGAACAACTGCTACATTTGGATGGAACGTCACCATCGCAGCCCTGGTCTGCAAACACACACGCACACACACAACATGCACAAAATCCACAGAAAGAATTGATCTATTTAATATTAGCCATTTCTTTAATGTTCACACATTAAATAGAATCAAATTATCTTGTTTGACTTGCTTAAAACCCTTAATAAACGATAATTAAATCATTGAGTCATACTAGAGTTTGATCTCATGTTGTGATCATCCCTGTGTAGATGCATTTGAGTTGTTAACTGAAGTACCTCCAGTGCTGCAATGCTATGTGGCAATATATATAAAATGTCAGCTTTCAGCTTGTAAGGCATGTGCAAGAGTGCCGAGGTCAGTTTGTGTAAAGGTAAGCACAAGCGGTGGTAACTGGACCCTGAGCAGCATTATCTGGATGCTTGAGTTTCACCTTAAATTAGATTAAAGTGTTTACTTGTATTTAAAAGTCTGGTTTTGGTCTTGCACAATAATGTATTTTTGTAAATGTTTTGTAAATGTGCTCATAGTCACTCACATTTTGAGATTCTTACTTTTACTCTAATTAAAGCTCCATGAAGAGCTTACCCAGGATGAGTTATCAGGATAATTTGATTGATTTTACAGAGAAGTGTGATCCATTGCTGATGTAATGTTTTTGTTTTCTCTTTATCTTTTTAACCTCTAACAGAAAAAGAGATTAAATGAATAAAAGTCTCTAAATATTTAAGAGTTTTTTTTGCTTTGGACAGTTGATTCTGGTAAATCAAGCCCATTGGACACATTAATTAAGACCTGTTTTTAGTTATTTAGTAACATTTTAATAAGGATATTAGCATTTTTAATGGTGTCCATTCTATTGACCATCTCTTAACTTTTAATATCAATATCAACCGATACAATATATTTTGATACCCCGATCTAAGAAAAAGAAAATGCAAAATAATTTTAAGTAAATCATAATCTAAGTAAGTAAAAACATAACCTCAGCATTTCTGCAAATGTAATGTCTGTAGATGCATTAAAATGATTCCAAAACATTCAGAGAATTAAACTTTAAATCTCCTTATTCTGCAAATCACGACATGGATCGATGATGACACAGCGTTTATTGCAAATTGTGTCAAACAAACATGTCTAAAACTATACATGACATTTAAAAAGAAAGAAAACAAAACTATTCCAATATTTTCTGCTGAAATCGGATATCAGTATACCAGTAATATCACATATTTCACATTTTTGATTGAGATACAAACAAGTACATTTCAATCTCTAATCAATCAATTTGCTACAATTTTGAGTAAGAAAAGCAGCAAAGCATTTTTCTAAATTTCATAACTTATTATTAACATCAATTTAACTTATTTATTTATTTTGCTGTGGCATAAAAAATGTATTAAGTTTAATGAGTCTTTAATTATCCACTATCCACACTATTAATTGTTTTTGCAGCATATCAAAGGCAGTTGTACTCCATGCTTTGGGAAAATCACAGCAGATTATGTTGTCACTTTATTTCTGCAAACTTTATAAATCCAAATAAATAATAAATATTGTTTTTCTCGAATCAGATTCCAAAGCTGGAACTTTTTTTTGCTGATTTGCATATCGCTCTTTTTCTGAAGGTGTTGCAACCGGGCAGATGTACACGTACCCCGCCCGCTGCTGGAGGAAGAAGAGACGACTGCACAACCCCACGGATCCACGCCTTGGCATCTACGGCCTCCAGCTCGGTAAGATCCGGAAGTGAGGATCTGGAATTCTCTCACTGAACGCAGATCACCCTTTCTCAGCACACTGCACGCTGCCAGTCATCTTCCAGAAGATGAAATGTGACTGTGTTCGCTCCAGCTGGTAAACTTGTTTTGTGAGAAGCAGAACATGTAATTAGATTTACCACTGCTCGTAGCAGTGAGACCGAGTCCGGCCCCGGCACACGCTATTTAATAAATGTTATGGAATGGAGTTAGGCCTCTCTGGCAGCCACTTGAAACAGCTCACTCAACACATTCACCCTGTTGTATATATCCTCTCTCATTTTCTACTTACCACCTCCCTTCTTGGTTTTAGTCTCTTTCCTCTCTGCATCTCCCACCACAGTCCACCACAAACTGTGCTGTGACCAGTGCTGCTGAGCACAAGTAACTGGTCCATGTTATGCCCAAAGCTTTCATACCCATGGGGATGATAAACTGTTCTAAGCAATGCACACAACAAAAAAAAGAGAATTTAACATAGAAACAAAATCTTTAACATCCCTGTAGTGTTTAAAAAACCTGAGAAACATCCATCATGTTACGACAGAAAGATCAAAGAATTAGATTTGTGCAGCATGTTGGAAAGATAAATCTCTGGGAAGTTGTAAGAATGAGAACTGGAGGATAGGAAGAGAGATGGAGCGATACCATATGAATCAAGCCTTTGTTTCCTGAACACATCATTGTAGCCCATTGTTTTCCACTGAGCTCACACTGGCTAAGACCCCCAGCACCACCCTGCTGTCCATTCCCTTTCCCAATAACAGGATTTTATATGCTTTCTGCCCAGAACCATGATTTACCCAAGCATCTCCTCTATGGAGGATGTAGTTCAGCTGGCCAGAGGTGTCCAGCTCAGGGCAGCAGCCAGGGTCTGTCTGTCTAATGGTGATGGTGTGTTAGAGAGACTGGGGCTGCATGCAGAATCAGTTCCCTGCTGCAGGCTGCTGCCGGCTCTATTTTTAGCCCCCCAGCTCCCATGGGTTTGAAAAAGAGGGAGGGAGGGAAAGGGTGGGGGGTAGTTGTCTCGTCGCGGAGAGTTGAAAGTCAACGTGTGCAGACACAATGGTGAGGGGCTGCCGCCACGTGGTTTGAGGAGCGTGTTGTACTTCCTCACACATACCTTTTGTGTCTGCCTCCTACCTCTCCAGTCTCTGTTTCTGCTCTTCTACGTATCAACGTCTCTCTGGTGGTTGCAGTTGTTAGATGAAGGTCTCATAAAATCCGGAGTCACTGGGACTTTGAAGTGGGTCCTTTTGAAAGATCCATGAGGCACCTGGATGATCATGAAGTTCTCTGAGGGGAAAGAGATTATATGAATAAGATGTGCAGATCTGACTGTCAGCTTTCGTTTGCTCTTGCTGAACCTGCTCGCCTCCCACACTGTTTGTTCAAATCTTCACTGTAGGAGGAAATATCTGCATGTGTTTCGGTTCAAGTAATAAGCCACTTAAGTACATTAGTCTCAGAGAATCCTGTGGACAAAGTAAACTCATTTTATGAATATTTGTGTGTAGCACCATGCGATCCAGCGCTCCCTGTCGTCCTTTGTGAAGAATAAAAGATGTAATTTGTAATAAATTACATGAAACTTGTTGTAATGAACAATGACTAGTAATTTGTTTTGCTATTATTTCTTTATTTTTTCAAGGTTTAGTCAAACATAACATGCAATGCCTGAAAGCTGCTCGTGCAGTTTTTACCACTTATGGTTCCTGTCATAACTTCACATGTTTGGGGACTGACACACTTTCACCAAAATTGAACAGCAGACGTATGTTGACTCTCTACAGTAGTACCAACATATTGCTGATATTGTGATGATTCATTTAACTTTATTTGTATTGGTAAATTTGAGCTAATTCAATCCTAGCTAAGGAAAACAACAGGTTGCACTGAATCTTTACTTTAATCTAATTTCCCGTCCGAAGCATGCATGAGGTGACAGTGGGAAGAAAAACCCTTTTAACAGGAAGGCAGAACCCAGCTCAGGTAGGGCAGCAACCTGTCTCGACTGGCTGGGGTGAAAAAGATGGGAAAGACGGATCAACATGTACTGCAGAAGAAGTAGAAATATGGTAACGATGGCAATAATGTCGTATACATTCATCCAGTTTTTGTGTCTATACAGATGGCGGCCTCATTTCCCGGGACTCTTTGCCAACCCAGAGCACTACGCTGGAGGCTCTGCTACGAGGAGAAGGTCTAGACAAGAGGAACAGTTCCAAGAACGATGAGGAGAGCCTGCTGGAGATTCAGGTGGGTTCAAGTCGAGCGCTGTGTGAGTGTTGGTGCAGCTGGAGCATCAGATAAATGCTTAAAATGCAAATTGTCCTGCTCCATCATTCCAGCAGGGCTCTGGCACTCACAGTGCCTTAACTGGTGCCACGGCAATCTGCCAAGGTTTTTTTTAGCTAACCTTCTGGGCTTGTTAACTGATCACTAAGGCATTTCTGACAAGTGGACTGCCTCCATAATCACAGTTATATTGATAATGATGAGAACTAATAACCACATAATGATACATTTAGAAATGGGAAGAAAAAAGAAATTATCTAGCTCTGCTTGAATTGTTCTGTTTAAAAAATGTTTTTGGGGTGAAAATCAGTTATCTAACCACTTAATCACACATGGGGAAAATAGACACATTTACAGGAAGAAGATGCAAGAAACTGATGGCTTTTCCTCGTTTCTTGCTTAAGCAAACTGAATTTGAATCAGCTGTGAAAAAGCCTCTCCTTTTTCTGATCTCAGAGGGTTTTGGAGGCAGATGCAGCAGAAGACGCGTTTAATGATGAGGATGATTATGAGGTGGACACGCCGAAGAGGAGACATCGGGGCAAAGGAAGAGTGAGTGACTGGGGAAACAGCTGTGTGCTGAACTTGCACTTAACTCTGTAACTGCATTACTGCTTTGAAAGCCCCGTCCTCAGTTTAAGTTTGCAATGCTTATTATTTTCCCTCAGGGTCGGGGTTCAGGTCGCAGGAGGGCAGATCTGGATGATGATAAGCCATACGTCTGTGACAGTAAGTAGAGGCAAATTCTTAGATGTGTTTCTGTTCTGCCTTACTCTGAAGATTGTTTTGTGTGTGTGTGTGTGTGTGTGCACAACATATTGTGTGCTGTTTGTTATCAAATGTATTGAATATAACCAAACTTATTCAGTTATATTCTGTGTGCCAAATATACATATCAGCTGAAGTTTCCTATTTTTACTTCTAATCTTTAAACCTTGAATATTAAAATATAATAGAAATGTCAGGTGTTTCCTGCTTCCTGATCGTTCAGTGTTACTTTTTCAGGGCTCACCCTTATTATTTTAATAATAATAATAATGATATTATTATTAATGATGAAGATGAAGCAGTTCCACCTTCATTTTAGGAGTACTTTTTCATGCAACTTTCATGTATAAAATCCAACCTGCGAGAGATGCATGATTTTCCCAGCAAAGGACACTTGGTTCTTCTTTTAACCTTCATTTTTCTTTGTTTCAGACAGATACAAACAAAAGCAAAACTCAAAGTCTTCAACTTCAGGTACCCTGATTTGCTGACTTTTTATATCTGTAATCTGGCTTTCTATTATATTTTATATTTCTTATCCTTTTAAAGGGGACATATCATGCAAAATCCACTTTTTAAACCTTTACATACATGTTTTTGTGCACTTCTAAGTGTTTAGGAATGCAGAAAATGTAAATGTATTCCTTCCTGATGCTGTGCATATATCGTTCTTTTCTTTTTGATAATAATTTTCAGTTTGTTTAATTTTCTCTATTATGTTTTTTATTTATTACATCACAGTATTTGCTGTGGGTCTGCCAAATAATGTTGTGGACCAAATTCATGAATCTGATATGTTGACATTTATAGTAAACTTACCAATAAAATGTTTCGCTGCCGGGAGATTAGCGTATCGCTGCTATGAAGCTACAAACATGGCGGAACAGGGTAGAACTTCCTGTGACCTGGAGGGGGGCGGGGCATGACATGCCTCATTCACA
>JBAMHV010000021.1:8237824-8248207 GCA_037177535.1 Pseudomugil gertrudae | reverse complement strand
GTGTGTGTGGAGCGATATACACCTCAGAACAGGGTTATAAGGTGTGTGTGTGGAGCGATACACACCTCAGAACAGGGTTATAAGGTGTGTGTGGCGCGAGGATAAGCAGGAGTTCAGGCCAAAGCTTTGTGGTTCTACTTTATACAGACAATAAATAATTTACATGTTAAAAGGAAGGATTTAAAAGCATGATTTATCTCCTTTAAATTGCTCTTGATGTTTTGTTTAGTGATGAGTGGAAATTATTAAAGTGCTCTCCCCTAAAATGTTTACAAAAAGGGGATAGAAAAGTCACAACTAATGTTATGTTGTCTCCTTTTGATGATGCCATCTGTCTGAATTGCACTCTTATTTAATTAATTAATTAATGTATATATTTATATCTCATTCATTGCAGCATATTAAGTTAAAGCTTCAAAGATTTGAATGATACGCTAATGAAATTAAATTGGTCCCAAAAAGAGAATGAACACTTATTTTATACTTGTTGCAGTTTGTGCAAAGCGCTACAGGAGCCGGACAGGACTAAGCTACCACTACACCCATTCCCACCTGGCAGGGGAGAACAGAACCGGGGAGAGAAGCGTGGTGGCCTCCCGCTCCCCCACTGCACCACAGACTGACAGACACAAACGTAAGTTATCCTAACTTGGAGACTTTATAATAATGTCTTGTAGTGTTCATTGGCTATATATCATCTTTTTTTCATTTGTGCTTTTTTTTCCTTAAAAGATTGGAAAATAATTTATCTGTAATGTAAAAAGAAATGGGATGAAGGAAGTTTTGCATAACTGGGATGCCATAAATGATCAATGTGAGAACATATGAAATAGGGTTTAATAAATCATCCTTAAAATATTGATTTCTTCCTAAAATTGTCTCCAAGGTCCAAAGGGTCCAGGTGGGACCAGTATTCCCAACAACTACTGTCATAAATGCCAGGGCTCAAATAAGAAAACGGGTAAATCTGGGTCTCCCTGCTCAGCCTGCCAACGTACAAGTGAGTTCAAGCTTAATATGCAGTACATGGTGTCCATATCCCTTTTACAGAATCTATTAATGTATATATTTATACATTGTAATGTGCTTTTATAAGCTCACCTGCTCACTGATTGTTGCCGTCCTGTCATGTGCCCCAGCTGACTGTGGAGAGGAGAAGGAAGACGGGAGGTTTACCGGTGCCGAGGAGCTCTTCGGCACCACCTCAGAAAGCGACACTTCCACCTTTCACGGTTTCGAGGACGACGAACTGGAAGAGCCTGCTACGAACAGCAACGGGATATCCCACCGTCACAGATAAAATGGATATGATGGATCGGAAATGACATTTTCTCTTCTCTTTCCTTTCTTTTTTTCTTCTTTTATTTTGATGGATTAACCTCTGGCAAAAAAAAATCTGCTGCTTCTTTTTTCAATGTTTTTCATTTGCAGAAAGCACAAAGTCATGACTTCAGGACAGAAATGCAAGTGGTATTTTATCTACTGAACTTTGTTGAATAATTTATGAACACCGTTTTTTTATATAAATATACAGTATATATTAACTTTTAAGACAACAAACGACTGTGTTTCCTGACAAGTGACTGTGCAAAACAGAAGATGTTTTTTTTTGTTATTTTTATTTTGTTTTAGGTTTTTTTTTTCTTGTTTTTTTCCCCCTTGCTTAAGCAGAAGGAGCAACAACATTATGAACAAAAAACACTGGACAAAAACAGGAATTTTTCTAAAGCACGAACGATGAGTTTGGTAGAGGACAGAAGAGCGTACTTGCATTTCAAGAACTACTAGATGTTTTTGAGTCAGTAGTTGTGACTTTAAAGCCTCTTTCTCTCCTCACCGCTGGATTAACCATTAAAATGAAGGAACCAATCAAAGGCACAGGCTGCTGCAAATGCTTGGATGAAGAAGTCTGTGTGGTCTTTTAAAAAAGGAGACTATATAGATGGTAAGTAAAGAGATATTTATTTAGCCTTTCAACCTTCTTTCCAACCTGTGTGAATAACACATTACATTACATGAAACTGAGATTTACAACTGAATGACTTCTTCAAACAACACCTTGGGTATCGAGTTGTTCAGGTATCGATGCATGCTTCAATATTAATGATGCCTAAACAAGTTAGTGTTGCCATGTTCACAAACTGAACTGTGTTAACTGGTCTTATCAGAGGAATATAACAGCCATTACCCCCCCGCTTCTTAAAATAACTTAATAAAAGCACAAAATTTTGATTCTTCGGCTTACTGTGATCTGATCACAGGATACATTAGGCGTATGCCAAATCCTGAAATCCTGAAATTTAAACTAATGCTCCTTGAGGATCTTACGCCCAGGCAGTATTAGTGTCAACTTTATCCACCACATACACAGATTACTCTTCAATCTTCTAAATATATAAATGTGGATGATGAAGGCCTGAGCCATGTTTGTGATGCAACAGCAGCAATCTGGATCATGATTTCAATAAAGACTGAAATATGTCAACAATTCTTAGATAAATAGCTATAAAATGTGAGCTAGCTATTTCCTATGTTACCTCTAGAGCAGAGATCACCAACTCTGATCCTCATGCCAAATGTCCTGCAGACTTTTCCCTGCTACAACACACCTGAATTAAAATAATGGTTTATTTAGTTTGTTAGAGATTCATTTAATTTGAATCGGGTATGTTGTAGCAACATCTAACACCTGCAGGATAGTGGAGATGGGGATTATTGGTGTAGAGCACTGATTATCAGCCTGTGGACAACATCCGTCCCACAAAATAACAATGAATAACTCTTATTTGTGAAAATGTGGTTTGAAAAATGGGAAGAAGAAAAGAGGCAACATATTTAGCAGAGTTGCAAAGCTTGTTTGTGGGTGGTGTACGTTTCTCAGCATGAAGACGTGCATGCGCTTGAAGCTTTTGCTCAGTTTAAGGTCAGTTTATTTACTATGCCTGCAGGAGAATCTCTTAACTTTTAAAAGCTGCAATTTTCCTGCATTAGACAGACTCCTGTTGCTCAAGGTTTGGCTTTGAACTTGTCACACTGTAGTAAACTGTGTCTTTATTTAGCAAAAATGTTCATTTATCATCTAAGCTCAGAAAAATCATCTAATAGACTATTTAGACATATTGTACGTACTTGTTCTCTTTTCTGCCTTCCTTCACTGCAGCCTCTGCATAGAAACATTGTAGAAACTTTATTATCACCATCGTCTTATTTATAACCAAATACTTGCTGAATTATTAATGCTCAACTCATCCTCTGTTCTAGCTTCTTGTTCACATTTGTTTTTAAAGTATGACTGGCCAACTTAACCTACATGCCAGGATCGGTTTGGCATGTTAAAGTCATCGTAGGAATAGTGACATTAGGATTTGGTTTTTGATGTTTTATTTGGGTTTTGCAGGGTTTTTTGCATAAGAGCAGTACAAACTGTACAATGTGTGAATCTAATTATTATTGTCTGTACAGGAGCAGTCGGCACACTGGCATGTGGCCCAGGCCTGGGAGGGATGACCAATGAAGAGGATTTAACCCTAAAAAAAACTAATGAGCCTTCATGTTCCTCCTGTAAGGGCCTAAAATAACTGACTGAAACAGATGAAAAGGCATCCATCGCTTCCACAGGCCATGTGGTTTAATTGAAGCAACTGCTCCCTTGACGACATGTATCGACCCTTTGTGAACATTTGAAATGTGAGCATCCAGCTTCATTTCATTCTTTCTGCACTGTGCTGGCGCTCCTCTGTGAACTATGGGAACACTAAAGGCCAAGCCTTTGGACTGTTTGTGCCCAACGGGTGCATTTTGAGGCCCCTGAGGCCCCAGACGGCCCACTCCTGCTCTGTGACTGTGTGTGTGCTGTGTGATCTGATGTGACACTAAGACGTCATTATCCTCATCACTGTGCCAGCTTGCCGCTCTGCACTGGAAACCAGCTGTGACAGCCATGACCCCTACAACCTGATTGGACCAGTGACCCTCTGACCTGCAGCCATAGAGACGGTGCTCAAGTCCACCACTATTTTTCTGCCTCTTTTTTTTTATTACTATATCCTTCCTTCTTTCTGATCTCAGTGATGCATCTCACTTCCTTTGCACCTCTTCTGTTTGACAAAAATACTTTTGTTTTGAGTTATTTGAAGTTTAATTATTAAGTTTATTCATACTCTACTGATACCTCTGTCCCGATCAGGTGTACAATAGCCACAGCTACTCAGGCATCTTTCGTTTCTGCTGTTGATTGTTCAGCTTTCTTAGCCCTCATTTATGTGATTGTATTCAGCTGATGAGGAGAGACACTGACACCCACACAAAGATCCCATTATAATAATGAAATCCCAGGAGGGATTTTGGGATAGTCGTCTCATGCTTTAGGAAAACACTGCAATAACAATCTCCAGCTTTGTCTGTTCTCTTTATCTTTTTTCCCCTTTTAACACAGTGTCAACCTCGCCATGCAAAACCTCTTTACTGCTTGTTTAAAGTTGACAGCCTGAGTAGACTTCTTGTTGCTGATGCAGTTAAAATTGTATATCATTGCTAAACTGACAAATCTCTGCTCTATCTGCTTATTTAATGAAAGGAAAACCCAATCTAAGTTATTTGTGACATTTCTGTTGAGTGCTTTCAAGGGCCTAATTGCTTTATGGCATTTAGAGGGTGCTTCAAGTACTGTATAAAAAAGCCGTTTAGGTCCATAGGTTGCACACACTGTGTCAAGGTGTGTGTCCATCTGTGTGATTATCCAGCACAGCTGCTCAGTTATTGAGGCTAACCATTAATCATATGTCTGTTAAGACTCGTTTGTGTATTCAAACCGCCTCTCTTCACTTCCCTCAGGGACCCTCCACACAGCAGTTTATTTCCACAGGACAAAGAATGCATCTGAAACTTGTCTGCTGTCTTGTCGTCCTCACTTGTATCAGTTATGTGGTGTTTCCACAGTAAAATGGTTCATTGTGTCTCTTATCCTGCAAAGTCACGCCAGTAAGTGAAAGCATGTGTCATAACCTGCTAAATGTTTCTCTGTCGGATATGAACAGGCCTCTGAACAAAAGCTCCTACATGGGAACGTTAAAATAATCTGTTCACCGATTAAGAGCCTGTATACCTCATCAAATACACAGCAATAGGCCCTGGTACTCTTGTCATGCCTGCTTGGGGAGGGGAGGGGGGGTAATGGGGTGCAATGGAGCCAAGAGGAGATGAAATGGATATGATGGGGTGTTTGTTTGGTTTTTTTTTTCATCTTCTGCTGTAAATACAAGTCAGAATGGAGAAAATGAAGAAGTCTTTGTTAAACTATTTTTATTGTTCTGAAAAAAATAAAGAAAAAATAATGAATGTTGAGATGTGTTCGTTTTTCAAACAGAGCGTCGGTTGTTTGGAGAAGACAGCCGATAAGTAGAAGACTCCCAGACTGGATCGATAGGTTGGAGTGACCCTCAGACAGGGGAAAAAACACTGCTTGGCTGTGTGAGTAGTAAAGACTCTGGACTCTAAATGGGACATATGAGAGCAAAGAAGAAAAGAAAACATATAAAATAAAAACCTCAGCTCTTATTGATCGGGTGATGCTGCTTGAGAAGTCCTATGTGAACGTGCGGCAGCCATATTGCCTGGAGATGGGGATATTTACTGCTGGCAATAAATGAGACCTTCACATTGACTTCAGGCATAAAGAAGTCTCTAGATCATTGTGTTGTAGGTGCAGTTTTCACCAGATCATATTAGATGTCAGAATACGTTATTCTGCAAGAGCATTTTGAAATGCTTACTAGAAAAGAGAGATCACCTGATTAGTATCTACTTCATGGATTATATAAACTCATAAAGATATATATTAATTTGCTGAAAAGTGAATTTATGTAAGAAATTATACACAGCTCTGTTCCAGATGTGTGAAAATAAGGATAAGATGCAAATTTAGGTTACTTTTACTACTATATTACCCTTAGAAGTTTATGTGAATCAATTTAATATAATAGGTCAATTTTGTGACTGCGTAGCTTTAAAATTATCTACCATAAAGCACAAAGTTTTATCAGATGAGGTTTATGTTTCTATTCATATTTATTTATTTGCATTCTTTTATTTCCTGCCTTTTATGTGACAATGAGTTAAGAGTTAAAAAATATATTAATAAAACCGGTTTCTGCCTAACAACTAGCAATCAATCACCAGTTTTTTCATAACACAGCTTCCTTTGTTCTTATTAGCTGAACTTTGCACAATCATGGTTACAAACCGGTTTATTACCATCGCTCATTTCAGGTTTCTAGACCACAAATGAATTTATAAAAACTTGCAAATGAAAGAGAAATGTTTTCAACAACCAAGAAACACAAGTCTGATGCCTTCATTCAAGCTCTAATGAAGGTAAGGATAATAATGCTTTGCCCGAAGCCACTGTGCTGTGCATGCCATCAGTTTCTCAGCTAATGATCCAGCGGTGACTCACACCCCATCTACTACCACAAAACAAAGATGTCTAATCCTCCCCTAATTTTTCTGCATATCATATATCATATATATATATATATATAATGTTCTTGAACATTGAAGCTTAATTTTTTTCCCTCATTAGTTAATGTAAATATAAAAACAGTACAACAGTACAAAAAGCATTTCTCTGCTGTATGTAATCAGCTGGGGTGACTAGTGGGTAAGTAAAAGTACTATCATACATCAAATATCCCACCATCACTTGTATCAAAGCTCAAGCAAAGGCCTACTTAAAAACTTTTCTTTAATACTATTAAAGGGTATTTTTTCACTATTTAAGGATAACAAAACTCACTTTGTGTTGAAATAACAAAACTAAAAGACACAAAATATCTGAAAACAATTGTGTTATAAAAAAAAATGAACATGAAATAGATTTACTTTGTTGCCCGATCCTTTAAAGAGTTTTAGTTTTGTTTTTGCGTTCTGAGACAAGTATTAAGAGGAAGGTATTTTCTCAATACTGACTATAATTTTCTCTTTTAATTCATTCATCAACAAAATGTTTTATCCATCTTTCAATTTCTACTTTGGAGAGGCTCAAAAATAAATATATTTTCATGTATTTATAAAGCAACTGCATATATCAAGAAACATGTGATTCATAAAAAAATGGATGTGATGTAATTAACCAGGCAGGATGGTTCCATGGCAATATCTATGTTATGTAGTTTATCCCATTCAACACTTAAGTCTTGGCTGATGGACACAGTTTAATATTTGTTTCATGACTCAAGACACCAGCAAACAGCAACACAGAACAGACAGGTCCAGAGATTTTATTATTTGGTACCCATGAATAAATAGCAGGTGCTTGAGTGTTTTAGAGTGCCAGTAGTTGTCTTGCTGATTGAGAAACTAAAAGCACAAAATGCCCTGAATATGTTACATGCATAGTAATGTGCCCATACCATACTAAAGTGTGCTTTTGGATAACAAAATATAACCAGAATACATTGACAATGCACCCCATACATGGTGTCATTGTGTTTGTGCCGAGGATAACATTTGGTACATAGACTCATGTTAGGTATCTCTCTCTACCTTATACTCAAGAGGTTAGTGATTTAAGATAATAATTAGAATAAGTAATGTGACCTGTACAATGGATTGCAATAACTAATAAAAAATAAGAGATGAGGCTTCTTCAGCTAGTTTGTCACTGTAGCAGCCACTGGCCTCATGGGGGAGCTGTGAGACAAAAATCTCCTCAGTCCGAGCACTTCCTGTGTGTATGGTGTAGAAGAAGGTTGCAGTCACAGTGGGGCAGAGAGGCCTTTATGTTCAGTGAAATGGCACCCATCGTGTTCCCAATGTTCCCAGCTCATTTCCGAGCTTACATGTTCATTCAGTGATGAGCGTTGCTCCAGTTGGCGCCATTCCCCGTCACTGGAGAGTCCAACCACCTGCCCTACTTCATCATGTGGCACCATTTCCCACATAAAACACACAACAGTTATAAAATGGAGAAACAGAAACTGGGCATCGATTTGAGAAAGTAAAAGACGAGATATTCATGCAGTAAACAAAGCAACAAACATAAAAGAGTCCACACAGCGTGGTAGGCCTTGTAAAATCTCCATGATTGGAGGTCAGCCACATCATGATGTCATTCAATATGATGCTAACAGAGTAGGCTACAGTCTTGTAACACTCTGTTGTTGGTCCCGTGGTTTTTGCACCACTAGACAGACACATGGCACTGGAAACCTGTAACTACTACACTAAAGAGCCAAAAAACCCTCGTGGATTCTACTTTACATTACTGTGCGTCTACAAGTCTCCCTACACTAAAAGCTCAAATCGCAATGGTTCACACAACCATGCTGAGCCAGGATTATTTGGCCTCCGAGTTATTCACACAGACTTTGATAAGTTTTGTTATTAAGCCTGAAACTTTGGAAATTGATGCTTTAGAGACAGCAGTGAACCAATTTGAAAACTACAATAATTTAATCTCTGCCACAGGTCTCATTACAATGAACTGTTGTAGAAACATTAATTCTCAACAAGGACATTTGGATGAAACATGCAACGGCGGAGTGCGATTGCTACATTAAGCCCTTATGCCAGATTCTGGAATGTAATGAAGCATGAAAAATTATACCTTCAGTTTTATAAATGTCATTACATAGACCGTGTTGGGGGCTTCTCTTCTCAGTGACTAACTGTGCTGACTAACATACATGTCATGTACTTCATAAAAATAGTGATATAATTAAAGTTCAAATATAAAAGAGGTTAAATTATTTCTAAAAAGAAAAACAAAGTTATTTCAGACTTAATTTATTGCTGGCTGCCTTGTGAGAACAGTCATGTTTGCAAAAAAAAATGTGTCTGATTTGTGTTGATGTGCCTTTTTGTGTGTTTTTTCTGAGTTAGAACAAACACCAATGTTGTTTTCATCATTCGATATGTGGCAAATACCAGAAATCCAGTCAAAGCATAAATAAAACAATACAAAACCAATCAAAATGGGCCAGCTTAGTTGAGCCTAACAACCAGTTTGCTGCCGCATTAATGAAGAGAGGGCAGCCCAAGTCTGGATGTGCTTATAGAATATGCTGCATGCTGTGTGATGTGTTGACGGAGGTTCCCCTTGTCAGCATTGTCCTCAGGCTTTCTGTATGAGACGTTCATCCCAGCAGGTGCTGCATTACCAGTATGGGAGCAGGCCTCGGAAAAGGGTCCGAGAGCCTCCACAGCAGCCCTGTCCAGCCCTGCTTCACTGTCTGTGCCCCTGCCCAGGCCCCTGTGCGGCAGTCACCCCACCAACTGGGTCTGGCTGTGCCCCTCCAGCACAGACTGTGTCAGGACGACTGCATGAGGCCTGTGAGGCGCTTTCCCGTCAAAGACTTGCCCTGGAAGGTCAATTAGGATGAAAATACATTAGAAAACTGGGAAGACAGAAGCAGAAGTACTCTACATATCACACAGGGGTTAATCTGTCACTTAGACCATTAGAGAAAAACACTTTCCCAACTCAAATCTGAGTTTGTTCAGTTGTTTTTCAGGTGAATGCAGAAACTGTATAACAGATTTTTATTACAGCCACTTGAACAGTTAGGTAGTATTTATTTATTCATTAGGTAGCTTTTACTGACATCACTAAACAAGAGTTGCATTTGTTTTGATGTCACACTGACAACAGTCATCCTGGAGCAGTTGATGCCTTGCAGCACCCTGGAACTGAGAAGCTTCACGTTTTTTCTTCCAGCTAGAAGCATCATGTGACAGCTTTGCGACAGCTTTTGAATTAAGGCACCCTGCCACATAGCAGGAACTGGCTGATTTAGATGTGCACCATGGAAACCCAACAAGACAAGGAAGTAAGGTGAGAAGGGGGAAGTGATTGGACTGGACTGACTTTAACTGGCTGGAGAGATCTTAGAGAATAGACAGGATGCAGGACAAATACACTTCATTATGGAGCACAAGTGCGAAAATCAAAGTTTAGTAGTGAGTCTTTAGGACGCACAGGGGAACAAGTGGGTCAAGCACTGCAGACACACAGTTATGCATTGTTGTTATTCACATTTATTCTATGTTTTTGTGTTATAAAACATATTAACAAATGATAATTAGATAATGACACATTCTGTGTAAATAACTGACGGCCTCAGCACCCTTATTGCTCTTAATTTGTTTTGCAGGTGACATCATCAGTGGCATGAGCCACACCTGGGATCAGCTGTCATCTATTTAAGGATCCCCAGAGGGAGCTCTGTGTGTATCTCAGGCTGAGGCTAAGAGATCACCTGAGCAGGCCTTTTGGTTTTCTTTTTCTTTAAAATAAACTTATTTTTACCCTCCCACAGTCCAAAGACATGCACCTTGGGGATAGGCTGATTGGAGACTCTAAATTGTTCATAGGAGTGAGTGTGT
>JBAMHV010000021.1:8203899-8237724 GCA_037177535.1 Pseudomugil gertrudae | reverse complement strand
CACCAGGAGCAACTGGGGGTTCAGTGTCTTGCTCAAGGACACTTCGACATGTGGACGCCAGAGCCAGGATTTGAACCTATGTGTGTTGGCCCTGTGATGAGAAGAAGATGAACAAAGCCTTGCAAGTTTATTTCTGTCCTTCTGAGCATCATTAATCAGACCCTAATCTGTCAAAGTGGCTGCAAATACATAATTAGTTCATACATATTTCAGTGGATTCACCAGAAAACAACAATGAACAAAATAAAAATTTAAGGAAGGGCCCCCTGGTAGAGATGACATAGAATGACCTGCATATTAATTAAAGCGATTTCATTTATAGTGCTTGGCTGCAACCCGTTCCGTGAGTAGTGTGTTGCATTTTCCACACAAACACATTAACATGTTTATGAAGGCACAATACAGTGTAATATGGTTGTAATTGCAAAAGCCACTGATAGTGAGCCAGCCAGTGTGGTTTGTGATATGAACAGCCCCAGCTCCAAATGACTTACCACACTCCGCGTGAACTTCTCCAAGGAGGTGCGGCGGCCCTGTTCAGTGTCTGCTGGCTGCTGTTTTGGGAGGGGGGGAAGCAGGGTGAGTGTTTGGGTCAGGTATGGGTGTTGACGGGAGGTTGGAAGTGATATCATTTGTGAGGGGGAGTAAAAAGGGCAGGCCAAGCATTGCAGAAACGAGGGCCATAGACAGTGCAGGGAGGGAAGGGGTGCAATTTTGGGAAATGGAGCGGGGTCAGTGACAGGCCAGCAGAGGGAGCAGTGTCCAAATGAGAAAGGGCAGAAAGGCTAGCATGAACAAAAGAAGCTGTGATTTGCTTAAAAAGCTCCATATTACACACTTAAACAGCTAAACAGCCGCATACTATCTGTCTACATAAAAGAAAACCACACATTAATCTGTAATACCTGACAGTTATAGTCTACACTGTTCCTGTTTTACACAGCAGTTTGTCTGTGCTTGGCATATGACGCCATGTTTTTTAGGAGTCTGTTCCCTCGACTGCTTGAATAATTTAGCAGCTTCCTTGTACTTTGCACTTTGGGCACAGTAGGTTGGCATTTTGGGACTCTGTCTCATGAGCTTTTCGAAGCTCACAAACAGTCCTGACTCAAAACTGTGCACAGTCAGAATGCACATGAACAATCTGACCAAAACACCTCAACTTCCTGACCCCCCGAGTTCATCCAATTCCTCTGTTTCCCAGTTATAAAACTCGAATAAGATTTTGGGCTTATTTAAACCTTTAAGGCTGAGTAGCTTTAGCTAAAGTATTTTTTAGTGTTTTGTCTGTAAACTCATTCTGAATTAAAAGATTTGTATATAAATGAGATAACATACAACCTCTAAAACCAATTATATAATTATAATTATTTTATAAAAACATAATAAAATGTAATTAATTATTGTATTTATTGAGGAAACTTGTCAAATATTACATATCTGTGACTGGCAAACACAAAGCATCAGCAGTAAATATGTGCTTTCAGACTATATTTTTCCCTGACTGACACACAAGTAGTGCATTAAGTGCAAACAAAGAAGATTTCCAAGAACTTCAAATCAAACTAATTTATTTATATAGCCTCCTTAAACACCTTCACAGCAGCCCTATACTTAATACAGCTGCTGATCAGGTTACAAAAGGTTCAATCTGTCCTCATTTAGATAAATTATGCACAAACTAAGAAGATTAATGACTTTTTTAACCTTTCCTCAGAGTTGTTCACTAATCAAGTATCAGTGGTCCCAAAGGAACTCATAGTAACTTCTAAATAAATTAAATCCTCATGAACATGAATTATTCAGACCCCCAACAGTCCAACAGCAAGATGCTGACTGACATTAGTGGGGAGGAGGGAAATATACTACTCTCCAAAACTGTACTCCAGGAGTTTACAAAGGTCACATGATTAAAGGAAACATTGTGGTGGCGGTATCATGGTTTGGGTCTGGTTTTGCTGCTGCTAAGCTAAGAAGGCTTGTGTTCATGCATCAACAAAATAGCATGATCTGAAGCTCAATAAGTGTTTCTTAAAAATGACTGATGCAGAACACATTTAAGGAGGATGTGAAGTCATTTAATCTGAGAAAACCCATTAATGTTCTTAATATAAATGATTTCTTGTAGATGACTTAGATGACTCCTGTAACTGTGGCTGAACACTTTTTGCCATTTACTGGTATGTCATACAACTAAATTGCCTTAATAAATGAAGAATATAATTTTTTTTCAACAAATTTTAAGTTTTAGATGATATTTATGCAGAAACCTGGCAAATTTAAACTGCATTACTACACTGCAATCCCTAAATGATAAGATTGTGCACTAATACATCATATCAAATTACTACGTTATAAAAAACTGCAAGCAGTCAAAGACAAGATTAGTTAAGCAACTGAGTTTTATTCTATTACTTTCACTAACTGCTTTTTAGAATTTAACTTTGACATATTATCTCACAAAGTAGAAACAAACCAGGAATGGATTTTAAATCATAAAAAAAAATCAATCCAGTATGAGAAAGTGCAGTAAGAGCCAGCATGTCATGTTGAATGTGAAGGAAAAGTTGGAGTTAGTGAGTGCTGCTCACCTTCTTCCTGGCCAACAGGAGGTCCTGGTAGATATTGGATCGCAAAAAGCGTGCATAGCTGTCACTTTTCATGAGCTTGAATATATGCTCCTGCAGGAGACATAGAAACAGATGAGTTTGTCTCATGTGATGGGCTACAAGCAAAAAACCCTGCAAGGGGAGAAATCAAGGCAGCTCTGATTATGCTAATGAAGCGCATGCATGTGAGAAGCAGAGTGGGTGATGCCAGCACAGCGAGCTGACATGAATGGCAGGGCAGTGAGGCAGAGCTGAGTAATGTCCTGCCAGTGAAAGGCGCTGCACGTCACACATCACCAACTCACTTTGAAACCAGAGGAGTCCATGGTGAACCGACTCAACAAGCTATTCATGGCATTACTCGCCTCATTAAGCTCTGGCACAAACACATTCCGTCAATCATGCTCTTTTTTTTTTTTATTCATCTCATTTATTCACTTATGTAGCCTGAGAGGGCTCAGTGCTTCATGTGCAAGAAGATGAGAAATAAACCACTGCTGTGTGCTAATGCCGTGTTCTGAACACATGCATCTTTGGGAAGCATCGTGAGCAGAGTGCAGGCTTGGCTGATTTATGAAGTACTTGCTGAAGGTTGTATAGTTGTGATTGCACACTTGTGCTGTTGTGTGATCGTGCAGAAGCATCAGCACATGAAGCGGCGTGGAAAGGTCCATTAGGGAAGAACAACACAGCTCACCTGAGCATCCTCATAGCTGTAACGCCCGGGGTCTTTGAGGTTCTGGCTGGTTCGCTCATAGCTGTGAGAATCCAGGTTGATGGAGCTCGGTGCTCCCTCAGCTAGAAATTCCTGCCAGATCTCCTGAGCCCTGGAGGACACTTCCTGGAGCGGCCTTCGCTTCAGGTCTTGCACTGCTAACCAGAACCTAAACAGTGTTATATGTAGTTTAATAGGTTAAATAAAGGTAACTTCTTCACAACATTCACTCTTTCAGCACGTTGTTAGTCATTGCTTAATCAAATAACTCTTTATTAGGCCTATAAATACTATTTAATCAACAAGGATTATACAAAACGTTTGGAGTCACAGTACACTTGTTAGATTGTTAAGATGTGAATGAGATGGTACAGACGGATCACAAATCATGAAGATTTTGGACTTTAATACCTTTAAGATTAGTATGAATAACAAGTTGTAGCAAGTTTAAATCTATATTAAATAATTGTACAATATGTAAACATTATCTCTGTAATGCAACACTTATCAAATAAAGCAGAACTAAATTACAAAGGTTTAGACTGGCAAAAGGCCATTTTGCTACAGTTTGGCTACACACACACACACACACACACACACACACATCCATCCATTATCTACCGCATATTCCCTGAACAGGGTTACGGGGGTGCTGGAGCAGAAGCATTAGTACATCATAAAAATGTCATGTACACAGTAAATCCTGAAATTAGTAAACCAGTGGTCCTTTATCTCGCATGTTTTATGGGCTACATTATAAGATTAGGTCTAAGAATATTAAATATTTTAGCTAAATTGACTCAAAACAATTTATTTTCCTACAATAAATAATTTTTTTTTATTTTAGTGAAACCTGACATTGAATTGGAGAATTTATACTTTGCTAATTTTGCTATTTGCCCTTATTTGAAAAGAAATAATGTCAGTGGTCTCAGTAAATGTCTCACCGGAGATTCTCAGAACTGAACTCTGACTCGAGGAACTTCAAGAACTGGTCTCGTCCTGCGGGGTCTTTCAGTGCCTCCTCCAGGGAGAAGCCCCATTTCTTCACTCGCTGCTGGCTCGGATCTCGACTGCTCGGAGTGAAACCAAACAGAGAAGGAGAATAAAAAACAAATATTCGCCCAGTAATTCAGCACAACAGGGGCTCATTAGCGTATCCAAACCCAGCTCCTTCAACCTCACCTTGCCTCCATGTCCCAAAAGGTTGTGTCATCAGTGAACCAGGGGTTAGAGGGCTCTACAGCTGACACAAAGGGGTCATACTCCATGAACTGCTCTGTGTAGCTCATCAGACTGTCTGCCACTTTGGAAACTTTCATACAGTGCCTGTCCAGCTGGATGCTCAAGAAAGTAATCTGAAAGGAGGGAGAGAAATGAGGAGGCTAAATGAGGTGACGGCTCATCAGTCTACGTCTCTGATTGTCCTTATGATGGATGAGCGATGTGGGGTGGTGGTAATGACCTCCAGAAAATGTGGTCACACTGCAACATACCTCCTTCTGAACATCCTCTTTGGTGGGTTTCCTGGTTGGCTGGGAGCTGATATGGATGGGACTTGGCTGACTCTGCCCATCATCTGGTACGCCGTAGACTGACTGCAGGGAGATGAGGCGGGAGACGTGTTGGGCATGCTTTTGTTTAGATGCTATTGTTGTTCCGCCTCAGTTCAGTGTGTTGAGTAATTGTTGTGAGACCAGGTCTCGATATTGTGTCGGGAATTGGGGGATTAAAGACTTGAAGGTGACTTTATGCTTTATAATTACACAGAAAACAGCTTGTGGCAGGTTTCCAAGGCTGAATGAAAACCTTTTATAAAACAAGTCTCTGAGTTTGTTTGTTTTTCTGTACTCACATTAAAGCCATGATGCATTAAATTACAAACGATCTCCATTAACGAAGCAGTTAAGTTTTACAAAAGCACTTTCTGAGCATTTTTATTAATTCACAAAAATACAGGCAGAGATACCTTTAAGCTCTGAATTCACCTGCCTCCAGGAGCAACCTGGGTTTGAGGGGTTTAACAAAGAAACTTGACTAAAATATAAGTGTTGCCAAGTTCACGCTCAGACATTTTGTCATGTTAATGTGCATTTAAAGCCATAAAAACATACAGGAGAGCAGAGAAACTTGCTAAAAGTCAGCAGTGAACCGGTATATCAGAGACCAAATGCACGCAGCAGCATTTTGTGTCCCGCTCTCACCTTTTTCACCCTGTGTGGGTTCTTCTCTCGTCGGCACTTGCGGATGTCCATCTCTGTGGTGTTGACACAACCCGGCTGTGGGAGGCAGCAGGAGACACAGCATGTTTCTGGGTCAGATGACGCTGTTGCTCCAGCATGCATTATCTGCGCCTGTTCTGCTCACAAGTCGCGCCATATGAAGCCATTTCTTTATTCAGCACTGCAAGCTCACAAAAGCCTTGTATGCAAAGCGAATGCCACTAAATTGGAGTCTGATGCAAACACCAGAACAGATTACAGCTGAATTGAGCTGAAACTTTCTCACTTTAACATTGTAATTATGAACCTACATAACAGGCATAGTTTTCTTCATTTCCATCACTTTTCATGTTGTTATTTTTGTTTTTTAAACCTACCACTGGCCGGTGAACATCCCAGAATGCCCTCTCCTGGCTGTCGAGGATCTTCCTCTCTGCCTTGTCCTTCTTCCTGTCGATCCTGTGAGCAAAGCAAAGAACATAGGGCTCAGGCTGCTAACATTATAGGTCAGGCAGCATAAACACAACACAAACCTGCCTCAGAACAAACACACACACCTTCTGTCACACAAATCAGAGACATTTCAGACCACAAAGCAAAAAGCGTGTGGGTCTCGACCTCTCTGTTCACTGCACTAACTGATGCCTGCAGTGAGGCCACCTTACATAACTGACATTTACTGATCGGCCCTTGTTCCCCTGATATTAGAAACCTTGTGGTTTCATGCATGGTGCATATTTGGACAAAACAACAGTAAAGATGGCATGACTTTGTTTCTTAGACAAGAGTGAATAAATGTTTCCTAATGTTGCTGAATGACAGGGACTCTTAGTGTGTTTGCACATTCCAGCCACCAGATAGCAGTCTCACAAAGCAATAAGCAAATGTGTGTGTGTGTGTGTGTGTGTGTGTCAATTCCACAGGGAAATGCCCAGCGACAAAAAGAAAATCATCCCAGCATTTGACTGGCATTGCACCTTTGAAGCATAACACAAGGATTACATGCAGAACTTAATGTCTATTTTAAAGACTTAATGTCTCCACGTTATATTATCAGCAGTTCACCAGCCTGCCACATTAGCTCTACACTGTTGTCAAATACACTCACTTGACTTGAGCCTCAGCTTGCATGAAGATAAATTCCCACTTCCTGGCGAAAGCCCTCTGCAGCCGGGCGAGGTTTTCCTAGAGGAACCAATCAGATGTGATTTTGCTGTTTATTCTTTGTTATTGTGCCATGAAACTGCAATCACCTCGTCCACTGCTGTTAGTTTTTAATGATTGAATCATTCTCCCTAATATATCTGATAATTAGAAATCTTAAAAAGATACTTTTTAGCTTTCTTTGTTGGGCATTCATTATGATGCTACTTGCTTGCTGTGAGGTTGTCAGAAAGCACCTTTAGGGGAATAAGTATCTGAGTATTTCATAAGATTTTTCTTTGAATATTGGACATGTGTCCTTGACGTTGATTCAAACCGTATGGACTCATCTGTGTTGATAAAAATGATCTTTTCAGAAGGTTTGTTCTGTCAAATAGTTGTATGTGATTTTTCCCTCTTGCTTTTGTTAGCATGCAGTAAATATGCAAATACTTAGTGGTTGCATTCAGCCACTGGTTGGAGGTAATGTGTAACGTGTTACTGTAATCCAATTTTTTGTTAGTAACAAGTAAAAAAAAAGGGATTGCAGTTGCTAAATAAGTATTTAAATTATTCCCCCGAAGAAGCTGCATGATTTTGTTTACCCAGACTATGTTTGTCTCATGACAATGATGTATAAGCAGTGCGGCATACGTGGTAATAACAGACATCATGAGATAACACGGTGTGCTATAAGAGGCAGGCACACAGATGATGTAAGTGGAGCAGACATTGAAGGAATCCATTCACCACATTGACTGCACAGCAAAGTTGTTGCCACTGTAACACAATTTGCATCAAATTTTGCTGAATGATTCAGAATATGTCAGCCCTGTTTACATATTGTACTATTATCTGAAAACGAGGAAGGTGATTAGGAGGAACCAGCTTTTACAGATGTCATGGAAACTCTTTCAGCCACATCCAGCCTCCCTCCTCGCTACTTATGTGCATCGCACACATTTAACCTCATTTCAACAAGAAACGATGACAATCATCTAAATTGCTGCGCAGACACCAAGACTGTAAGAGCTTCTCTTTGGACTAAAGTAAGTCCATCAACATTAACCTCTGAATGGGTGGAAGTCAGTCACAGGGAGCTAATAATACCCACGTTACCCCACATCACATACCTTACATGCCTTAATGAAAGGGCGGCTTGGTTTTTGCAAAAAGGAACGAATTGTCTGACGGGAGGTTTGAGAAGCTTCTGCTGATATAACTGCTGTTTTACTCCAAAAGAAAAAAACATAAGGCCTTGTTAAGGCAACCATAAAATGAGTCTGGGCCTACAGTATAAATAAACTCATTATAACCTCACTCTGCATTTTACCCACTATTAAAACATGTAAATTTTAAAGAGAGTTTTATTCTAATTGTTTTATTGCTGTATTTTATTTACATTATTCAAATGAAGGAGTTTAACCACAAAAAGGATTTTTTTTTATATGCTGGAACATGCAGAAATAAAACAGGAGAAAAATGTGTTTTATTTAATTTAAATATGGTGGAATATGCAGAAAAATGTTTAAATTCTCAACAATTTTCTAGCACTTAATTTAATTTTTGCTTGATGAAATGCACATAAAGTTAAAAGATTGAAAATAATAAAACAAGTTTTAAAAAGAGATGTTGCTTTATAACCTATTCAGGTTGTGCTTCATCTTTTTAAAAAGTAACTAATTAATCAAATTATTAAAGTAACTAATGACTTTTAAAAATAAGTAATCAATAAAGTAACTGGATTACTTTTATGATGAAGTAATCAGTAAGTAACTGCTATGTCCAAGTAACTTGACAAGCACTGCATACAGCACAGTAAAACCTGACTTTTCTTAAATAATGCACTAAAATGTAGCTTAGAGTAGTTATTTAAAAAAACAGCTTTGCATGTTAAAACTAAAAACCTTATTTTGGGTAGTTTGGAGATTTTGCTTCAGTGCCACAAACATGTAAACATGTACTCATAAGGCCATGAGAAAAATAAACTAATAGGGTAACGTTGTGTTTGCTAACAATGCTAACAGAATGGCGATCATCCAGCTTACAGCAACATGTTTCAATCTATGGAGTAATAATAGATAAAGTCACGTGACACTGCAGCAACAATAAAATCACTTTTCTCTTTTGTATAAACACAAAACATTCGGATCAGGCTTTAAAAGTTCTGAGGAAAGCTGCATCTGTTTGGAAGAAGCAAACACATTTTGGATTTGAATGAATGGGTCAGAGGTGTCATCTTCATTCTGGACACGTATGCTGTTTTTCTTATTTCACACACTTCTGTAAAATAAAACTAATCTGAGGAAGAAAAAACTTGCAGTTTTTATGGATTTGTAGACAACTCTTAAAAACAAAGGTCTTCATTATAGAAACTGGTCTGATTTTTAGCCCAGACTGTAAATGTGTTGCTTAATGAAAATAAGAAACTAGCTTTAGTTACTAGCTCTGAAAAGATAACCTCATTGTGGAAGTTAGTTTGGTTTCCTAAATTTGTTTAGTATGAAATAATGATTTTAGGTGTTAGACCAAATGCATAGTCCTGCTGGCATGAATAAAACTGATAGCCTATAATAACACCCAAACAAGCATCTGCTGTTAGATATCATGTATGACCTGATTACAAAGAGGGAAACTCCAACCAACAGGCATGTAAACAGTGAGAGCAATGAGGCCTGGAGGAAAAAACTGACCTGAATATGAGAGCAAGGAAGTGCACTGGACATTAGTTGCAGAGTCATTTAGAATATTAAAGTGATATTGCAGTTGTGTGTACAGAAAGAGATCGGCACTGCAGTAACACGTCTCTTAAGAGCGTATCGATCTGCTGATGCTGAGTAAACTTGCAGATACTTTTGTTTACATTTTAGGGCCAGAAAATAACCGCCATGAGACAGCACTCCTAAAACAGGAACTTCATAATGTAATAATTATGTCCTTCAAAGCACCCAGAAGACGTTACTCAAATCGTTCTTTGTGTTCTAGGTTAGTGAAGAAGTCCACAAATCATTGATCATGCTCAAGGATGAGATTTAGCATCATGGTTTTTATAAAACAAAAGTAAGAAATCACTTACAGCTTCATAGTCAGCGAGCTCAAGCCTGGCTTTGTTCTGCATGGTACGCTTGCACAGGTAAATGGCTGGAGGGGGAAAGAGGGAACAAAGACAAGAAGAGAGCAGCCGAGTGTGTCAGGACGGTGGAATTTTTGGCTGGCTCTGGTTTTAAATGTCTAGGCTGTGTGAAGATACACAAATAATGTGATGTTTTCTTTTCATAGAAGCTTTCTCAAGCTAATATCCCACAAGATTCCCTCCAGTGGGTGTTCCTCAGGGCTGGATACTTTACAGGGAATGGCCCTGCAGATCAATACTCAGTGTCAACAGCACATATAGTGTGAGATGTTGTTTCCGCTCTGGAGAAAGAGACATGGCTTAAGGCATTAGGGATATCTTAGCTGGTTTGGTGATAGAGTGAGACTCACCGTAGTCTGTGTTCTCGGGTTCCCAACAGTTTGAAGGCCAGAAGTAAGGAGACTGGCAAAAAAAAGAAAGAAAAGAAAACAAGAGGAAATAAGTTAAGTAGATTTGGTTAATTTCTTCATTAAAGTTTCAATTGCATTCTTAAATGTTGTGCTTTTATAAGCTACAGCAAATAAACAACACGACCCTCATTCCTGCTACCACCCACACTTCCTCTGCAATTATCTTGCATGAAGAGCCAGAAAAAGTTAGTTTCACTGTGATCTGTGGCTTGCATGTGCTTCTTAATATGATCCAGGAAGCTGTGTTCTATCCATATATAATTATCTATTGCAACTCATATTACAGATTCACAGTTCATTCGCAGGTTCATTAATAACTGATCACTCACATTCGTCATGCATTGTTAATAACTGGGCAGAATTAGAACTCGTCAACCACATATTTCATCTGCAGTTTTTGTCACAAAGGTTATTAGTTTCAGGACAAAGAGATGAGGTTGATGAATGCACTAGTATGAATGTAATACTCAGAAAGGTTAACCATTTCAATTTCAGCATTGTCATCTCAGCTCAGAGTAGATTTTCTTGGTCTTGAACACTCAATGCACAGAAGTGAATAGGCAGTTGGCATTAAATCGAGGTCTTCTGCTTGTACAATGCTCATTTTTACACTGCCATATTTCCTACAGCACTGCTATGAAGACTTGCCAATGCACTTTAGATGTACCGTGAACTCTTTTCAGTGGTTCTGATGTCACGAGCCTGTTGCATCAACATCAGAGGGAATATTTTTAGCCACAGCTGAATGAGCAAGTGTTCATGCTGCCCTCCCTGCACATGCACAATAATGGCTTTTAATCTTGAGCAATAGAGGTGAAGATAAAATGCATTCAGAGGTAGATTCAGGAGGCGGAGCAGGGACAGGCAAAAGTGCAGAGCCAGCGCACAGTCGGCTCAGAGCTTCCCATAAGGGGTGCTCGCTAACTCGAACTGGCTTGCAAGATTAAGATGATAATGTCCCAGCCATCATAGAGCCGTAGTTATTGGAGGAGCCTGTCAAAGTTCATGCTGGATGAGGTGGAGCAAACTTAAAATAAACAAACAAACACCTTCCTGACAAGCTGCATGGCTGACCCGTAGGGCCTGCTCTGTTGCCATCCTCTCACTCTGATGCAGCTTCCAGCAGGGATATATAGTATCGACCTTGGTGGGATGAGTAATAGGCTTAGGAAGGATTTCTCTCATTAGCATGACACAGTAAACACATCACTCTGATAAACAACCATTATCTCATTATTCTACTCTTGAAGACCTCCTAACACATATCAAGGACGCTCCCTTAGCTGAGCTCTCTGTACCTGAAAGCGATAAAGGGTTCCATCATCCTTCAGTGTCAGAACGTGGTCAGAAATGGGGAAGATGTAGCCATGGGCTGCAATCAGACTCCCGAGGTGGATGGCTTCAGCTGGTGACGTGAGAGTAGTCACACACATGAAATTGCCTTCTTCTTTTATTACCAGCAATGTTGTATTTACATGTATTGACAGATTTCTCAGCAGGCTTACCCGGGTCCTCGATGGAGAGGTTTTTCATTAGCCACTGAACAATGTCTGCCCCTATTATTTAGAGATAGACATTGATTAGAAGTGGCGTCACAGTTCCAAATGTGCAACTATTTTGACAAAGCTGCAACGAACAAACACAAATAAGGCTTGAAGAGGTCTTTTTGAGCGGTTTGTGTTCAAAAGTGCAGGTCAAAGCTAAGTAGGTGTCTAAATATAACATAATGCTGTCCTCTGCTCCTGGACAGCAGAATATTTGGCCTCGTATTTGTGCTTGGCAGAAGCTACTGGGAGAGATTGTGAAGCTGCCAGGCCTGAGGGAGCCATGTGAAGGAGTGACTCAGATGCAGTCTCACAGAGAGAGGGAGCAACCCCCTCATCTAATGCTGGTGACTCATTTCATACACAAGCACAAACAAAGGAGTACAGCGTGTATACAAAGAGGCATGGAGACAGAAAGAAGAAATGTAGATATGTTTCTGCAGCACTGACAAGGTCAGTGTCCACCTCAGGCTGTTTTCTCAATGGTCAAGGTCATACTGGTAAAGACATCATCTGCCTCTGTCTACAGGAGCAACAGTTTAAACAAACAGAAAAGGTAACACTTGCTTTCCTGAATTATATTTCTGTTATTGCTCTTGCAGGTCCAGACAATGGAGCACACACACAGTTAAGAATTCATCAGATAAGATGGGTCTGTATTAAGAACCCCAGCAGAAAATGCAGCATGCACAAAAGTGCATTCATGTACAATAAAACATGCCAACACAGACACTCACATTGTTTCCACAAATACAAACCTGATACCACACTTGGGATCTTGGAGAGAAAGCTTTTGACAGTCCGGATTGCAACACCTCCTGCTTTCTCATCCTGTATTCGTGTAACGATGTCTTCAATCTGTGGGAGAAGGTGGAGAAAGGTTGTTTGCTCACATTTAATGTTTTCAGCATCACCTGATAAAATGATGGAAACAGACATGGAAGCTTTTTTTCTCCAAAGTGCTGCGTATGTGAATTAGATTTAAACATCCTCCAAATGATTACTTAAAGACAATTACTTGTATTCATTCTTTCATTTTCCACACCACTTGATCCGATTCAGGGTCGTCAGTCCATCACAGGCAATTATTTGTAGTCTTTTTAAAAATGTCACAATCAAAGTAGTATTTAATTCATTAGGTACTGCTTTGCATGCACAGTTAAGCCACCACATTAAACTGCTGACAGGTAAAGTGATTATCTCTGCTAATCTTGTTACAGTGCAGTATTTCACTGCAATCTTGCATCTTCTCGTTCACGTGGATATTAGTTTGAGACTTTCCACCAATCAACACACTTCTAGTGACCAATCACCCTCCCATATGGCAACAGCATTCCTCTATTGTAGCATCCTTCTCTAGCAGCACACCAGTGAAACTCCTCTGCAGAGGAAGTCTAAGGCATCTACTTGGCCTCCAAACTCCCCAGATACCAATCTGATGGGATCTGATTGCATCAGTGGGAAGAAAGTTCAATCCACAAAGGTCCCACAGGGACTAGAGGATCTATAGCTAACATCGTAGTAGCTCCAGCATCTTGACTGGTCAGTGCTCTTTTAGGATGAACAAAATGCAATGTTACAGCAAACCTGGGTAAATTCCTAACGGTCTCTCTCATAAAACATAAACATATTAATTAATTGTGCATTTTTTATCTCATATTTCAAAGAAAAGTACATGTTTAGGTGTCTTGACTTAAAAAAAGGAAAAAAGTTGCAGGTGTGAATTATTTTCAAGTGATTTGGGGGAACCTTTGTTCAAACTGTGTCTCAGGTCCATAACTTCTCATACAGTATGTATGTACTCATGTACTACACAGTGCACACCATCCAAACTTACTTTGCTTTTTAATAAATGTGTCAAATTGCAAACAAAGCAATCCAAGCGTCTGACAACATGCACTAAAAAACAATGCATGTAACTTTAATGTCTGACAAATCTGCAAGGAAGTATTTGCAGATGTACCCTCCTTATACTAAAACATTTGTTGGTGCTTTTGCTTTGTATCTATGATGGTCATCAGTGAGCATTAAGCTTAAAGAGCATATCTCATAAACATGCTTATAACTTTAATTTTTCATGGTGTTTAGCTTATCTTTGTTCTGTGTCTATAGTGTATTTTATTGGATATTAGGTGCTGAAACCACAAACAACGACTCTAAAATTCTGAATATGGCAGATGTAAACTAGTTTAACACATAGAGGTCAGACTATGTGCTGGAAGCTGACATGTCCAATTCCACATGAGCAAAATGGCTTGAAGGTCAAACGTTTAATCAAAACGTTCTTAGTTTTAATACTGATATAAAGTGACACACTGGTGCATTCAGCTTTAATAATCTCATAGCTTAAAGACAAGTTGGGCTTGGGTTAAAGGTTCACCATAACATCATGGTTCAGTGCAATGCATATTTGCACAGTAATGTATCAACACGGGGGTAATGCATTTAATTATAACTAAAGATAAGACACTTTAGTCCATCCTAAGTAAAAGCTGCCAGAGCTATTCCCAGAGGGATAGATAAACATCACACCTCAGATGCAACATATCACACATTAGCTGCCTAAAATTAGGTTCCATCCAACACAGCTCTCCAGTAGCCACTGTACAGGGTAGAACACACAGTAAGCAAGCAGACACTTAACGATTTATTGATGGATACACATGTGAACAGTCACGTGCATGATATTAAATCCTATCTAGATTCTAGTGGTGTGAAGATAAACCAACATGAACCGATAAGTGATTTCATTATTGAACATATAGTTGCATCAGTACTGTACATAGACCCCTGGATCATAAACCCTCCAGATTTGGCCAAATAAAATTCAGTTTAATAAGGTTTTTCTGCTGTTTTAAAACAGACTAAAAGCAAGATTTCTGCATTAACCAAGAGATCCAAGTAATTTAAACAGCATATCTATAAAAGTCTGCTTGCAGGATGTCAGCTAACACAAGTAGGAACAACATACACAAGATAAAGACACAACAATGCAAAGCTATCATCATCAGCATGTTTTGTGTGATTTGTCATCAATAATCTTACAGCAACACCAATTTCCCCTTAAAAATTAAGAGATAAGGTCAAACAGCTGCTTTTCTTATATGTTTGGGTTAAACTTGCATATTTAAGTAAAGAACAAAAATAAAATATTCTATATTATTTATAATGACTTTTCTGTTAAATACTATAAATACGTGTGATTAGCAGCTCTTTTCTTATATACACCTATATGAAGGTTGCTAGGTAAACATTGCTTCTCCATTAAACGGCCAACACAAAGAGAAACAAGACAAATAACCAATCATGCTCATTCATAGTAAAATCATCAATCATTCACTAAGAAACAAAAAAAAAAGGAATTGTTCCTGAATTGTACAGTATCTCACGTATCTGGTATACACACAGAGAAAGAGAGAGACACTTGGCCCTAATAGATTCTTTTCTTATTTAGCGGATGACCAAATCCATATTCATTTATGAGCTAGTCGGATAAGGTGGTGCATTCAGCAAACAGTGCTTTGATGCCTGGTGGAGCCTCATTAGAATCAATTTTAAAAAAGATCCTTATTATTCACACAAATGTGTTTTCAACAGCCAACAAAATGCTGTTCTGTGTCACCAAGGATGTCTCGATTACAATCAGATGCTCACAGGCAAACAGAACCTGCTGTTAATTCATTATCAAGCTCATATTTGAGGGTCAACGTACTGATATCCACACAGTATGAATGTGTAAGCAAGTCTCTTCTGTTTTCTCTAAAGTATTCTCTCATTATTCCAGCACATTTAGATTTGATGTCAAGTCATTGTCTAAGCCTTGCAGCATCACACTGTGCTCTGTATGTTAGCTCTGATCCCACTCCTGGAACTTGTTCTACTTTTTCCACTCTTCATTAATCATTTAACAGAGCTGTGAGTGAATGTGTTCCAGTGAGGCAGAGAGACAGGCTTCACGATGCTAAATGAAGGTTTATGCTAGAGATACCTGTTTGTGCATATAGCTGACCACATAAAGGTTTGGTTTTTTTACATTTCATATCAACACTTTGGCATAAACAGATGATGTGGCTTTGAGTTGTGTTGCAACAAGCACTGGGTAGATTCCCATCAAATTTGACTAATAAATTACGTTGCCATTGCTCAGTTGCCAACGTGCCAATCTGTTTCCTTCAGCTCTTCACTATATTTGCAGAATTGCTTTGGTTTAAAGAAGAGAGGAGAGTAAAGACTGAGACGTATGCATATGGCTGCAGCATGCTACAACCCATTTACTCACCCCCCCATTATACAATCAAAGATAATCATCCTCTCTGGAAGCTTTGTATGGATGAGTCATAAACATGCTCCATAAATCTCCCGCAAAGCACAATTTTTTTAAAACAAACGATTTAGAGCAGAGAGATGAAAGTGAGCAACTCAATTGTGTGGCAAGATAATTACCTATTTCTCACCATAAGGATGAGGGACTGTCTGGGAATGAATTATTAAGCATTCAGTATGAAAAAATTCCTGCTTCAACTCTGATGATGAATCTATCATAGGACAGGAGGGCTGAGAGACAATGAAAGATGCATCTGGACTTTGTCGTATGCTCTGTTGGAATTTTAGGGTTTAGATGTTTGGGAGTGTAACAGCATAATCATTATGAGGCATCACTATTTTTCTTTTGAAGACAAGCAAAACAACAACAAAGAAGGAAAGTGTTGAAATCTGCTTGGTTCAGTCCAATCATGAATATCTTCTCAAATCCCCTCAGACATATGATGGAAAGGATTACATCTTTTTGTTCTAATATAATAATGAACCAAGGACTGAGTATTACTGCAAAGACAGAAGAACTTGTTATATTCCTTTAGGGTAACAACAGACAGGATGCACTTGGCACAGCTGCAGACAGTGCATGCTGTATCTCCTGAATATAGACGTTAATGGTGTCGCTGCTTGACGTGGAAAGTTCCTGAGAGCTAAACATTGCTGCTGACAAGTGATAACAGCACTTTGTCTCTTACCACCACCACAAATGATTATCAGGAAAACATTATCTTGTATACATCACCACTGAACTATAAGTTTTACATTTGCAGCAGTGTTTTTCAATACACGGTGTCATGTGCACACCTTATCTGAGCGCAACACGAGCATCCCGCATGGCATCTGTGAGAGATTGAGAAGGAGACTCTGAGCGTGCAACAACCAACAACCTGCAAAATCCACCATCACATTATAAATGAGCATAACAAGCCTCCATCCAATGTAAAAACAGAATGTTACAACATTGTTTTGTAATTGTGATTTAATAAAGTTGGTGGAAAAAATCTGAGTGGGAACATCAGTGGCATAAATAAGGAACAGTTAAATGCAACATGCTGAACTCTGGTGGGCAGGCTGCACATTTGCTACTAATGGTTTTATAGAGGTCAGAGATGAGGTTATTAAAAACTGGCTCGGTCCTCGGAAATAAGTCTTCTGCTGTTAGAAGATGGATCCGGCAGTAATAGTGCTATCAATGATTCAGGAGTCATCTGCAGTCTCAGGCACATACAGGATGTCACGCTTGAAAGACATTTGCTGTAAGGAAAGCGACAGATGTCCAGATGATGGGCAAAAAGAAAAGTGTCTTGCCTGGAGATGATTATGACATGTCAGAGGAAGCTGGATGAAGATGAATTGTGATAAGGCTCTGAAAAGTTTCCATGTTTGACAAGTTACCTATGAACAACCCTTACATATATTATAGCCCAGAGGGTATGTCTTAGCCTGTCATTCCAATACAACTCAATCAATCCATCCATCTATACATCCTTTTTCTGTATTGCTTAATCCAATTCAGGATGACGAGCAAGCTCGAGCCAATCCCTGAAACAGCCTGGACAGGTCTCTGGTCCATTGCAGGGTCAATACAAAACTTTTTTATTTACAAAGGACTGAAAATTATTACAACACAGACATATTTTAAATATAGAGTTGATCAGGACTGTTTAACATTATGCACAAAGCCAGCAGCAGGATTACATCATTTATTATTTCATCCCAGTTTTATTTCAGAAACCTCAACTCTTACCCCATGTTTGTTTTTCTGTAATCTGTTGGGCTGTAAAAGACTTTAAAATGAAGAAATATCTGCAGTGTACCCTTCTGTGGAGATTTATGGTACAGGTTGAGCTCTAAAACAACAGAAGTTAAACTTCACCATCTCCAAAGGAAACTTGTATACGACTTTAAAATATCTACAGTATAGAAACAGTGTGGAAACCACAACAAAAACATAAGAATACACCAAATAAACTGCACACACACTCCTCCCAAACACTTCTATTCTTCAATAAGAACCAGAGATGAGAGGCCAGCAACAAAAAGCAACATCATAAATATTTCATCACAGGTGCTGCTGAGGATTTTAAATAGACCAGAAAAAGTGAATGTTTGAAGTGGTTTTGTCATCTCAGGGAAACCCTGCACCACCAGTGTGAAGCATCACTTTCATTATTCTTTTATGCCAAGATTTCCATATTGACTGACTTCTAGGATATTTGAGACTAAATGTATGTGTGAGGTAATCTGAGACTCTCATGTCAAACACCAAACATTTCAGATATGCACTTTAATTCATCAGGGTAGAAAAGAAGCTGCATCTTTTAGTTTTTTCTCAGTTTTCTGAGAAAGTGAAAATTACTGTGTCCTGGAACAATTATCCTCAACAAGGACCATCTATACACATGTGTTATCCATGTGGATGGGTAGGAAACCTGAAGAGGTGACTCGCTAAATGGTCCACCACGCAAGGCCATTTAATCACCCTGACATTTGACACCATCACCTCTGCTTTAACTCAGTTTGTCACAACGCTGTATGAAGTCCTTGATTAAAGACTCATACCCCTGAGCATCCGCTCTAGAGTGTAATCTAGTAATGACAGTATCATCTGAAAATGTGATCACATATATTTGCTTTCACCATAGTCCTGATGTATTCATTTGAGTAGGCAGTGAATAGAGATGAGTTGACACACACCTGAGGTCCTTCTGTACTAACGATCAGACGCAGTTCTGTTCACTCATATATGCTGGGTGCAGTTGCTGGGAATAGATTGACGCTGAGCCGATTCAACACGACTGTAAGGTGTTTAATGTCAAATGAACAAATAAAAATCTCACGATGGCCTGAAGAATCTCCA
The DNA here is from genome assembly GCA_037177535.1 of Pseudomugil gertrudae. Taxonomy (NCBI): domain Eukaryota; kingdom Metazoa; phylum Chordata; class Actinopteri; order Atheriniformes; family Pseudomugilidae; genus Pseudomugil; species Pseudomugil gertrudae. The sequence goes on along the minus strand of JBAMHV010000021.1, from coordinate 8,218,771 downwards.
GATGCTTAGTAATCAGTACCGATTGCATCATCGGTGCTCATCTAGCTTCTGTATGCAAATCAGTATGAGTTATAACTATGACCTGCAGTCTAACAAAGGAACACAGCAATACAGCACAAGAACATGCATACAGTATTTGCACAGAAAAGTAAATGATTAGCTATTGCTTTAATAATCCTCTTCTAATGCTCTGTTAATGCATAAACCATCTGTTTATAATAAAACACCCAATAAAACAACGTGGGCTTTCCTGTTAAGCAATAAGGAATGCTAAAAAGACACAGCATCTATTCTTACTGCTCCTCTGAGACATTGTGCTGATGGTAGATTAGGCTTGACAGTTCTTCACGTCCATAATTTGTGTTCACATGTTTATGGCTCCAAAAATGAGTGGAATTGCTGCTCTGTAGCTGCTGCTTTGCCAAACACCTCAGCTGTTTTGGCTTTGCATTGTAATTAGCTTTCAGTCATTTGCTATTCAGAAAAGTAAAAGTTCAGATGAATAAATGCAAAATAGTTTTATGGTAAGAAGCTCAGCATGTTTAAAGATAATATGTGCAAAGGCAACTTTCACTTTATGGATGCAGCAAAAGCAGATTGGACTTATGCACCAGGGCAAAAATTATTCTGCTCGCATATGTACCAAAATGTTCACACAACACCTGCTGTGCACTAAGATAACAGCGACCTCGAGCCCAGAAGTTTTGATTATCCTCCTCCTTCCATCTGGGACTTTTTCCTATTTCTTATCCCTGTAGATAAAATTAAATGCATCATCATAATTCATTCCGATTACCTGTGACTCGGTGTGATGTCTTTATTTATGCATAAGACTTGATCTTTCATTACAACTCTTGGTAAACTTATTTCCATTACATGTGTGAGTTAGTTCACTCAAATGATCTGGTTGGATTTGTTACAAACATTTGAGACAAATTGCAAAGTTATCCTCTAAAAAACCACAAAATGATACTCATCTGAGCGCCACTTTGACCTCTGCACCATACTGGCTGCATAATTAAGTGAGTTCCAGCTGGTGTGTGATGCCCTGAGGACTGAGGTGAGAATAAAGCTTGCTGGAAATGAAGGACCCCCACCTTTTCTTTTAATTTCCCCTCCCCACACCTTCACCAGCATGCCAAGTCACGAGGAAGACTTGTGAGCTTTTCGACTGGATCTGTCACACCGAGGAGTCACAGAGCAACACATAGACTGGAAAAGCCCTGCCAAACAAGTGTGATGGTCAGAAACTTGGACTGCTTGGAGATGTGTGAATGAATCACATTTGCACGGACTCCCTCACATGCTGACACATACTCATGCACAGTCATGTGTGCAAAATGGGCATATAAAGAAAAACATAAACAGTTTTTGTGCACGGCCAAATGTGTTAATTGCCATCTTCACTGTAATGCCCTGAAGTCTTTTTCTATGCAATAAACAACTTTTTCCCCATCAGGTCTTGCAGCTGGATATAAAAGACCACTCAGTGAGTGGAGGCAAGTAATCACAAATGACATATCCATTAAATTTAATTATCAAAAGGGGAAAAAAAGCCTCTGTTTTGCTTAAATTTCAATGAGAACATGTCTTGTTTTGTTGCACTGTCTCCTCTGACCTCGGGGACTTGTTAGTAAGTAGCAAGTAAAGTAAATGAACAACTCATTACATCAGTGAAGAACCAGCCCTTACTTTCTAGTCAACATCATACCATCCCCTCCACATGGACATGGTAAATCTTGCATAATTCTATTGCATCCCAAGTACTGGCAGTTTCTTAAGCACAAGTGGTTACAACACAGAAGATCTGACAGTGGCCCAATGTGTATAAAATATCTAAACTTATTCATAGCTTTTCTTACTTTGAATTAATAGAATCAATCAATCATATTAACCAATCAGACCCTATACTGAGCCATCATGAGAACATGAAAAACACCTGTGTATGTGAACATATTTATAAAATGATGCCAGTTTAGATTGCTATGAAAAAACAAATGATAAAAGAACTAAGTAATCAAAAGTTTCTCAGGTGTGTCTCCAGCACCACTCCAGCCTGACTAAATTACAATTACAGATCACGCTCTTCAGACAGGAGGGATTATCTTGTTGTCAGTGCTTCCTAACTCTCTTTTTTCAAAAGGATCAATGAAAAAGCTCCTTTTATGCTTCTCAGCCTCAAATTAGATGCTGTGAAGTATTTTGCATTCACAACTCAGACCACTAGGTGAAGTCTGGCGCTGATGTTTTTCTCTCACTGGGAGAGGCATGAAAAAAAAAGAACCAGAATAAAAGTCACCAGGCAGTTATCCCAGACGAGGTTTTGTACATTTTGACAAGTCCACAAATTATTTATAGATGCTTTTAAATCAAAGCTTTGACTAATGGAAACACCACCATGCTAAGTAGGCTGTACTAAGGAGAGTTTAAGCCTGCCCACAAACCAGAGTGACTCATCAGGTCACCTTTCTGTTGATGAGACTCAAGGAGGACAGAAAAAGATCCTCTCCTCTTGTAAATGTCTGTTGTTGGATACTCCATGGGTTGCTAAGGGCTTGAGTGCAGGGAAAACAGAAGGCTGCTGCCCCTCTGAACAGATAGTCCTCTCTAAAACAAAGTGTCTGCTCAGATACAGGGTCTCCTTTAAAAAGAGACACAGTGAAATGAAAGGCATCAGCAGGCGCACGTCAGACTCACTGTTTTTAGAAGTTGGCTTTACTCTACTGTCCATAGCTGTCGTGGTTTTATTATCTGTCAAATGGGTGCTTCAGGGATTGTAGCTAGCTAAAAAAAGGTCATTTTTTCCAGTGGAAGAGAACTGCATTACCTACAATTCACTCCTTTGCAGGACAGCAATTTACATGCAAGGATGTGACAGCTCTCACAGCACCTGCATTTTGAGAGCCTGTGGGACGCTGTTAAAGTTTGGAGGCCATCAAGGTTCACTATGCCACAAGTAAACTGTTAGAAAAGCAAAGCAATGGAAGGTTATTTACATGTAAGAGAGGAACAATGACACACTAGTGAGGAAAAAAGTGACAGACATCTGCTGCGACTTGTCTGATTGGTGGATACAGTTCTCTCTCCAAAGAGGATCCTTTGTCATTTATGAGCATTTTATTCCTCCACTTGTTGTCCTCTACTTAATCACAGGAAAAATCAATCTCACCTCTGCGTCACAGCGTGTTTGTCGTTATGACAAAATGTCAAAGTGTGAATCAATAGCGCATGATGTTATGTCAGGTGGGAGCAAGTAAAAAAGACTAAGCCAGGGGAGGCTGGCAATTTGAAAATATATTTATCTAGCTTCTAACAAAGAAGATAAAATAAGCTGATAAAGATATTAAGTACATTTCTCACCTTTGTGATCAATATAACTTGCTCAACTTCATATCTAGGGCACTGCAGTTGCTAATGTGTAATTATGCTTCCAGGAAATTGGTTTGAGGTGGTAAATCCTCAGGACCATCTGTCTATCTTTGATGTTAGCATCGTCCCCTGACACGCCACTCCTGCCGGCCCCATTCCTTGAGGCCTATTGGTAATTGGGTTATTGCGAGGGAGAAAAGAAGCGTCAATGAGTACAGGTTTGCCCAGTCCCACAGTGGATCAGCATGCCTGCTCTTGATGTCTGAGACACAGGAGACCAAGTCTTGCTGCAGTTTACTCATCTGCAAGTGCAAGGGAGGAGTCCAGACACCACCAAGTGGGGCTTTGAGGACATGTTTTGGCATCAGAATACAACCTTACTTTGTGTACTACAGATTTCCTTTTATCTCACAAAGCTGGCACGGCACATCAAATAACTTTTCTGTTTTCTGCATCTCTGATTAATGCATCCTTCTACTGTAGCCACAATACAGCTTTGATTTCTTCAAGGCATAGCTATAGCATCTGAGCATGGACATTAATTTAGATGATATCTTAAGTGCCAGTACAGCACAGGTGGTATGCAGGTTAGGCCACTTTCATTCGCGCTCAGATCCATCCATCACACACACTTTGGCTTGTTTGTTGAATCATCTGCATGCATGTGTAACATGTAGCTGTCCTTTGCAGCCAAGTGGTGTGTCACATCTTAATCAGCTTAGCCATGTGTTTTATCTAAATGTTATTTTCTCTCTTTTTATGTTGTGATTCTATAACACCATCTGTTCATAATTCTCTCCACTGACAGCATGTTTCAACCCTCCACTTTATTTTATACCTCCACCCTGAGCACCGATCCTCGTGCGCTTCTATAAACACAGGCCCTTGACCTTTAAAGATGCATGGATTTTCTGTCATGACTGCTGGTGTGGACGAGGATTTTTTACAGCTCCTCTGTGAATAATTAAGCTCCATCCCTCCTCCCTTTATTTTCTGCTGTTGTACTACTGTCACCCACACAGCTGTTACCGCAGGCCTGATACATGCATTTCCCATTACTTATACTGGCTCTTCACTTAAGACTGGATTTTAGATACAGAAAATGGATCCTCCCACATCCTTGGATAGTCACATAAAGCAAACCTGTTGTCAAACAGCAATCTGCTGTTTTTAAAAGGCATCATTTCAGGTGTAATGAGGAGTTCTGAAAACCGCCCTGCTCTTCCTGTGATTGTGGGCTCGCAATAAGGTCTTGTTACTTCCAACTCATATGTACAGGTAATGAAATTTGGGCAGCTGGGCTGACATGCGGAGGTAAAATCTCATCTCACAGTGCCATAGGGCAGCAGGCAGTACCATACTTCTAATATGCTCTGCTGCACTCAGTCCCTGAGGGCAAGACTCCTTGTTCTGATGGGAACCCGCAGAGAAGATGTATGCAGCGCTGGCCTTTATCTTACCATCGTCACACAACACTTCTCCGATTATAATTTACTAACGATTCGTTGAAACTAAATGAGGCCTGCGATGGCCTGCTCCAAATGCACCATAAGCAGAAAACTGTCTGATAGCAGGATATGTTTCTGAGTTAAATCGATTCTTTGTACAATGCAAACACTACACTGAATGGGTTTCATGGCATGAAATCCTTACTTACTGCTGATTGATTATCTATAAAGTCAAACGACCACCTTCAGTGAGTATCTAATGCATTGCTAGGAGGCAACTAAATTTGCTCATAAATCTTGCATTCATTCACCCCTGGGCAGCGAAAAATGAACCATCTATTATGGCTGTAAAGCCAGAATTTGCAGCCTAATCATTGTGCTTCCTTAAATTATTGAAAAGGCTTCCTAAAAAAGGAGCTAGTCATGCTTTGTGATCTAATATCCTCTCATATTTCAAACTGAAGTGTCCATTTTCTATTTTCAACCTATCTGTGTATGACAGCAGGCTTTAATTTAGACAGAGATTGCAGAGCAAGTTTGCACAGCCGCACCTGCTTTACAGGGCATCCGAGTGTCTTATTATTTCCTTCCACAATGGCAACTGTGATATTATTTAGATGTTAAATAGATGGCAAAAACGAGAAGGGGGAAAACATTAACTTTTTTTCTCCAGTAAACTGCAAAGCTTACCCAACTTTCTATAGATGAGATTAAAAAAAACAATCTTATTTAGGTGATAAATCACAGATTTCTACACAGTTTCATTAAACAGTTTAAACCATGCAATAACCCAAACACTGCTTTTAAAATCAACCATTACCTTCTCTATGCAAATGCTTTTTTCCTCATATAAAAAGCATTTCCAACTAAATGTAATCAGTCTTTAATAAACAGGCTGAATAGTAAAACTTTAGTGTATGAAATAAAACCTTTGCATATAAATCTTAAGCTAGATTTACACCTGTATTGAACACAAATAGAGGCTGTTTGTCATAATTATACCTAAGAAGACTGAACATTTGACAGGTGGAGAAAGATTAACCGTATCACAGCCTGACCTCAAATCTGATCTGGTGTGTTTCTGTGAAATGGATCCAATGACCTCACAGCACACAGTGGAATATGTTGCATGAGATTATGACGGATTACTGAGGACTGAAGCAATCTTTTGCTGAATGTTTTGCATTGTTACTGTTAATACAATAATAATAATAGATGGTTGCAAGATTTCTGCTGCGTTAAACCAAAGCAACCGATCCTCCTAATCTTCCTGCTACTTATAGCACACACACACACACACACACATGCAAAACTCACAAAGAAAGAGGGATTGCACTGATCCATTTGGATCAGCATAAGGGTTTGGGGGGCGAGTTGTGCGGACCCCTTTTCACTGCATCTTCATCTTATATGGTCATGTCAGTATCCAGAGCTCTCAGGTGCGATCATATAAGAAAACTTAACCCAGATTAAAGTTGTTTATATCTCCTTTTGATCAGGGTAAATTGTGTGAAACGAATTTGAGAGGATGGTTATGGGATGCTTTGCAAACATCCACCCATTAGACAAGTGTACTGTGACTGTTGACTATTTAACTAAAGACAAGGAAAACCAGAATGAATACAGTAGATTAAACAAAACACTTTATAATTATAATAATGAATGAATACCAGTCATTTCCAGTCCATACTAGTTTATATTTCAGGGCTAAATATTGATTTTTAAGATCTTCTATGAACGACGGTATGTAGACGTGTTTGTGTTTGATGAAGTTACAGATGATCTGCAGGATATTTTAACATTACTGCTGCCTTACTGAGGGTTAAATGTATCAATTAATCTCTCTTTTATCAACTTGATTGATGATATTTAGCCGTACATGTCTATGAAGTTTGCCAGTAATTGCACAAATAGGGTGCGATTGTTAGACTGTCTCTTTAAGTCAATAAATAATCTCAAATTCACTGTACACTTATAAACCTGACAAGTCATTTAGAGAATAGCTACTCAATGGGGGAGTTGTTGGGGGTATGAACCTTGTGTGTAGTCAGCAGTGCCAATCTGTCTGTTAGTACTTGAAATACTACATCTTAGCCTCATTTGGAAAGGTGACATTGATGAGGCTGGACTGTGGATGACATGTGAGTCATCTTATCAGGATAACATGAATGCCACACCTCAGCAACAGCAGCCTACCACTGCCTCATTCATTGACTTTCCACAGCAATATCCAGGCTGCTGTGCGCTTGCTATGGAAAATAAATCGCATAACCATGAATGTGCATTTTCTGCTTTGTGCCAGATGAACCTCCAAAGCGTGGGAATAACCACATTAGCCTTTTCTGGTGATCCCACCCAAATGTACCATCACTACCACCTCCTGTCTCCATGGAGTCAGCAAGATGCATTTTGATGATTATTACAAGCTTGAAAGCTTTAGGACTTCCTTTTTTTTTCTAATGTAACTAATGAAGGCCAATTTCCCTCCAAAGCCAATGCACTGGTGTCCCATTAAAGCCTGGATGTATTGGAGTGCCTAAATGAGTTAAGCTCATGTTGCCTGACACTTCTAAGCAGCTGGTTGAGAAGGAAGACGGGATTACTAATGGTATCTTTCCCTGGTAGAGGATTGTGGCTTTAGAGAAGGTGGTTCTCTATATGTGCACATACCAGAAATAGAGCAAAATAAACCTTTTTATTCTAAAAAAAAGTGGCTAGTTCTTTCATATAGATCAGTTTAAGGACGTATTCAGCCCTAATCAAGCAGGCTAAAAAAGGGTTCATGTTCAGGTACTTCACCTTGCAATGGTTAAGGTTATTTTGCCACTCAGGTTGATGTAAGGACTCGTATCCTTGTTATGGATTTGGCCTCTGCTGTATGAGTTATTGACAAAACAGTTGGAGTGGAAACTTGAGTTGGTAGACAGCAAGGCCTCCAACAGTTTCAATTACTTACAATGTAAAAAAGAAAACATAGAAAAGGGATTACATAACTCCCCTGAACAGAGACAAATAGCGTAGTCTTCCAAAAGTCACAAATTCAATTTGAAATCTCCTTTGCACCTGAGGATACCAGTGCCATATGTGACAAATGAGTTGTTTGGACCTTTATCGCTTCGGCCATGAATACACCACACAAACACTCGAAGATCAGATTCATTTTTAAATGTTAGAGAACGATGGTGGTTAAAGAGACAAATCCTGTGAGGCAGGGTTACAGAGTCTGAAGTGAACCAGGGATGCCCCCACTCCCCTGGTCTCCTCCGAGACATGTTTAGTCAGACTAGCCAGCTGGGTTGATTAACATTCGGTCCTGGGTGACTCATTCACGCTTCAGCTTGAGCCCAGAGATGGTTGGAGTTACACCACTACTAATATCCATCAATACCTGCAGCTCAACAATACACAAATACACTCCTCTTTCTCTGCACCGTACTCATCCAAACTGAAGATCTTGATTAAAGCAGAACTCATTTCTCACATCAGCCTGTAGGATGTGTCACCAATACGAAAAGGAGCGAAAGCCTGAGCTGCACAGTGCGAATCCGAATATTTTATCTTAACAAGCTGTACTTTGCAGCATGATGCTTACTGCCTTTGTCAGGAGGAAAGAAGTTTGTGTGTGTTTTGTCTGTTTGTTATTTTTCAGTCTCTGGAAGCTTATTTTACTACATGAGCAACAAAGCAACATCCTAATGAAGCATTCAAATATTAAAACATGAAATGTCTTGCAATCCTGCAAGTACTGCACAACTTTAAAAAACACAATTAGAGAACTAGTTCATCAGCTCCGTTCAGCATACTGAGAAATTCCATCAATGACTGGTCTGCCAACATAAAACAAAATGAATCAACAGAAAAAGCTGCCAGCTGTGATGAAATACTCCCTTTTCTTTGATTAGTCAGAGTAAAAATAGGACATGCCAAAGGCGAGGAGCATCTCTAGATAGGACTCCCGAGGTTTGAACAAGTAGGAGTTAAACTTGCAGCTGGCAGTGAGGCACGGAGAACATAAAATTATAAAAGAGGAAAACAATGTACCAGAATCAGATTGATTCACCGTGTTTCCTTATTTATAAATTTAGAAATCCTGCACGGAGCGCCAGTGTTCATGTGAGAATAGCTTTTTAATGTTACACTGAAATGAAATGTTGCTCAACAGGACAAATGAACCATCTGCCCTGGCATTCTTATTGCTCAATCAACTATCAAATTTTCATCAGCTCAATTGAGTAAAAGCAGACGCATTCTGCACTCGGTGCACGCTGCACGCACAAGTGATTGGGTTTGCCACTTTAATAACCTATGCTCATCAGCTGTGTGTGACTTGGAAAGAGGATCTTTTCATAAAGTTAATCTATCTGTAGTTCAGTGCAGGAAGACTGGGTGTAAGAGGAGAGGAGACAAGCTTAACACAATCAGACACTTGAATTATTGTAAGTAGTCCTTCATATAACAATAGGCAGATATCAGGGGAAATATTGTGTTAAAGATCATACATTTGCATGCCTGAGATAATCATGGACTATCAAGGCTTAGGCCTGGAAATGTGTTCCTACATGAGTGAGTAATCTGTGATTTGAAGATGTTTTTTTATGTTTAAAATGCAGTTTAAAGTAGAATTCTCCAAATATTTTATTCTTACCTTCACCAATAATCTCTGGTCTGTTTAACTGCTATAGCAGAGGTTAGCTTGAGTTTTAAGTGGTCAGTGGAAACAGATTGCAGCTGCATAGAACAATCTCCTCGATTCAGAACATCATAAAACAAACCTTTGCCCAGTTTTTCCACATATATTTTGTTCATGTTTGTAACAGAGGCTGAGACATTAGAGTGGCTTACTGGTCCTCGAGAGCGGCAGTCCTGCAAGTGTTGGGAGTCTCCCTGCTGAAACACCTGAGGCATCAGGCTTCATTAGCAGACTTTTGCAGAGCTTGACAGTAAACTCTGCACAAGTTTGCTAATTACTCATTAATTTGAGCTGTGTTGCAGCAGCAAAACTCCCAACACTTGCAGGACTGTGGCTCTACAGGACTGGCATTTCCTTTTGTTTTCATGTTTACGTTCACATTAGGAATCATAATCCTATGACTCGCTCTCTCTTTGTCTCTCTCTCGCTAGGAGAGAGATTATATTACCATAACTCTTTAATTCAAGTGGTAAATGTGTTTGAATTTGTACGTAATGTTTTCATTGTCTTCACCGCTGCTTTGTTCTTCTGTTTATCCCCTTCTGGCAGGCTGTGAGCATAGTTATGATAGGTTAAATATAGACACGTCGAACATTCTTACTGTTGTTGTGAATGCTTTGCTTCAAAATTGTGACCAAACCATTTGGGACCGTAGCAGCTTGTATTCTGTTTACATTGCACTTTTTTTTTTATTAATTCATTGTGTCAGCACTACCTCAGGGTTACAGTTTGCCCAGCAAGTCATTCCACTCAAACATGTCATGGTTTCACACCAAAAAACAGCAGTTTTAACTGGATTCATGGTGCATGGTGTGGAAACAGGAAATTATTCTTTATCATTAAAAACCATATAACTGGCCAGTGGTACCCAGAATCCTGCTGGGAAGTTGAGGTTATTCATAGCACCGATGGAGGTATTTAAGGTGTGTCCAATCTATTGTGTCATTTCAAGCAGCCTTTTTATTCTGCGTTAAGTGGACGGCACTGAGAAGTGGGACACAGCGTTGCTAGCCGTTTCCACAATCAAGTTCCCCTCTTATCGTCGCTCTCTGCAAGCATACACAGCTCCTGAAAAAGCCCAACACTGGCTGCATTATTAAATGTGCTTCTTTGAGAGAATATTATTAGCAATGTGCAAACACAAAGCAAAAGAGGCTCAGCAAAGGCCCTGTCAGGAAGAAATAACTTTAATTTCAGTCACAGCTATTTTCTACAGAGGTAAATAATCCTGCAAACACAGCATGCAGGCTGCCTGAGCGCCATGAAATATTATTCACCTACATTGTGTTTTAAGTGGACCTGCAGGATTGTCATGTGTTAGTCTCTGTGCTGGACTGGAAAAGAGATACAAACCAACACATTGAACACATGGTAGCTGGTTATGTAATAGATTAAACATTACGCTCTTACTGTTGTTTTATGTTATTGACCCAACCAGGAAAGCAACCCACACTTGCACTTAGCATAGAAACACACAGGCTTCAATCCATAGCTACCAGCGCCTCAGATAAAGACTCCCATGGTGCAACTGGAGATGGTGTTAAAACAGTTGTACATGATAAAGCACTGGGTGAACTTGTCCCTGCAGTTGCAGAGATGATATCCACAGTGTTCAGCTGGAGTGTGCTATCTTAAGTACACATAGAAACAGCAAATAGTGGCCCATAAACACCTCGGACACAGGCTAGTTCTAAAAGGAAGAGAAAAAGAATAGATATTCCCTCTATGGGGCCCTTCAGAGAGACACCAGATTTAAGGGTGGCAGAAGGAAGACCAGCAGCAAAGCTTTCCTCTGACCGGAGCAACTAGAGTGTTTCTGTTAGCCCTTCAAATCTAGCCAGCTGTCATCTCTGCTATAGTGGTGAACCAATGATGCAGGAAGCTGCCATTTACAATAATTCATCTCCTCCAAGGGAGGGATAAATCCCCACCCCTGCTGTAATTTTATATATGTTTCTATCCAACCATCCAGTGTGAGCAGCCTTCCTCTGTGAGCTGTCTCTAAATAATCTTAATCCCAACCATCTGACAGTCACACATGTGGATGGTGAAAGGGGATAAGGTTAACTAATGGCAGTAATTTCTTGCTCCATCACCCCTCAGGGTATGTTAGATTCAACATCTGTCTAGTCTGAGAGTGTGAGGACCTGTGTTAGTCACCTACAGAAGTAAACATCCATTATGTAACAACACTTTAATGTTAAAAGAAAAAAAACATCTATACAAATAAATCAAAACATGAACATATCAATTCTTTCATGCAATGTCATATCCCCTCTTTACATTTAGAAGCACATGTGGATAAAAATACCTAAATGTGCCCGTATGAATAGATAAATGGAGAGAGAGGGATATGATGTCTCAGAGGACAAGATACGTTTCTGAAGATGAAATGCTTTAAATATTAATTAGCAAGAATCAGGAAAAAGAGCAGAAAAAAGCAGTGAAAAACGAACAGGAGGAAGATTGTTTTGTTTTAAATCTCTCTGTGAGGAAAGAAGCCCGCTACTGTCACACACACAGCTGAGTTGAGCCAAAGTTTAAGTTTGAACTGAGGATATAATTTTAACACTCTTCTCCAAATATGTTCAGGAGGATAAAAGAGATGTTGACTGAAGCGTTTCTACTGTTTGGGTGTGTGTGTGTGTGTGTGTGTGTGTGTGTGTGTGTGTGTGTGTGTGTGTGTGTGTGTGTGTGTGTGTGTGTGTGTGTAAAATGTAATTGGCTGTAAACTTAATGCTAATATTAGCATGCTACAGCTAATGTTAAAATTCATTCAAACCAATTCCATTGTAGATTAGCATGCTGCTAAGCAAGCTACAAATGAAATCTTTTGGATATTTAAGTGTGTTTTTGTCTATTTATTTATTTATTCAGGCAATTAACCAAAAAGTAAAAAAAATAGTACTTGTCAAGGTTGAGTTAGGCTTTCTGAGAATTACTACTGAAGCTGCAGGAGAAAGGAAATACAGTAGTAGTACCTTATTAAGATAATAAGACATAAACAATACACTGATTTAGAGGCAATTTTATTCCAATTTTTTTCAATTCCAGACAAATACATGAATTTGGTATCTTCTCATTACATTTAGTATTTTGTAGCCTACATTTATTTTTATGTGACATCTTTTTTGCACATATACATGAATCTTATACATAAGGAAAGTCATTTAATTAAGAATTTATGTGATAGAAGTGCAATTTATCTGTGAAACGTTTTGGCCTGAACTTTTTATCAAATGAACAACTGATCACATAAGGTACTGGATTTGTTAAGGATTACATTTACATACACCTCTAATAGGAAAAAAATTGATGTATGATCTCTAATCCTTTTTTATAATCTTACAAATTTCTGACTGGATCTTGAAATGGTTCTGTTTTCTTTTTTTTTAAGATGGAGCACTGCAATCTTTAAAATCTTTTAAAGCATTTATAAAACTAGAAACTCCGACAGATCCATGTATCTCTTGCATCAAGCCTTTGAGCTTTCAGTTACATCCACAATGAACATTTATCGAGTGCTGGCTCCGGAAACACATCACAGGAAGTTTTTAATACTAAATGCAAACATACACACAAATAGTGCAAGTAAAAAAAAAGCATTTAAAGCATCAATTAGCTTTATGCATTTACCACACCTCAGAAGACTTTGTGTCCCCAAATGGCCATGCAGAAAAAAGAGCAAGGCAAACACACACACTTGCACTCAGGAAGAGATGTTGGCTATAAATAGTTTGTGGGCTTTACCCCATCAGATCCTTAAAATGGCCTCTCTCCTCAGCAAAACTGCATTTCCCAGTACAGTTGTGCTTCTCTTCATAGTGTCAGTTCTATTCTTTGACTCACCATATTCTGTCTGCTATGCAGAGGAAGCTGAACAAAGAAAAACATAAGAAAACAGGTAGCGTGCACCATAGCAGCGCGACGGCTGTGACAGAGACTGTGTGCAGTCCACCTCTGCACGTGAAATTTTCCCTGCTTCTCTGTTTTTGAAGCAATAAGACATCCTCCAGTTATTGACTTGTTTTGCTTCACTTCCTTTTTCTCGTGGGAGGAGGGGGAGACGGACGGAGCATCAACACTGCATGAACAAGACAACCTTCTTCTCTCCTGAGCACTCAACTTCTCTTTGTGACTAAATACATCACATTCACCTTATTCTAACAGCCTACTCAAGTAACTTCAGCATGTTTTTTGTGGCTGATGTTGCTTTAAAAGTCAAGGCATCCCCTCTCTGCTACATATAACACAATTACATTTAGTTGAGCTCTTTTGAAAAGATCACACTACCCTAGCCTTAGCTCCTACTGGAATATTGCTGATGCCTCCCAGATGACAGGATGAAGCTGCTAGTGTTTTCCTAGGCAGCAGAACATGGTGGCCATCTGCCTCTCTGCAAGCAGCGCCTTCAAGCTGGGCCAGGCTGCTCACCTACTGAGTCCAGAGGCTGTGGCCACTCAGCCGTCAAAGACCCTGCACCTTTCTTTTGTTTGGCCTCTTTCCCACCATACAGCAGAGATGGATTAAAGTAAAGTATTACGCTTCATTAAAAGACAAGATACTGCATGTGTATATTCTAGCATTACAGGACAACACCTGTGTCCAACTAGACTTGCAGCAGTCTGACTGTCCCTTATCTATGTCGTCCCCTATTGTTTGATTTCTAGCTTTTTCTCTGATGTACGTTGCTTCAGAGAAAAGCATCTGCTAAATGATTGTAGAATAGCATAAAAAATGATCTGATTTTCCAGCTCCAGTGCAATATGAGCTCTACTTAAAAGCTTCAAATCAAAAACTGCATTTAAATGCAGGATGGACAGAAAGTCCTGTCACCCTCAGAATAATCTGTTTGCTGTCACTGCGTATGACTAAAACATGAAATGACGAATGTTCCCCCCAGGCAACCTCCCGACAAGCAAAATGTAGCGTCTTAAATATGTCGTCTCCAGGCATGTGCAGCGTTATGTAATCAGGCTGCACTGTGAAATCTATGAAGATGCCCGGCGTAACATGCAACTACAGTATGTTCTCCACTGCAGCTTCTTATGCACGGCTGTACAATTGTGCTTGAACAACAGTTCTTTTCCCATATAAAATAGCAACATAAACACATGAAAATACTTACTATATGACAACAACAGTATTATATTATATTATCCATCCATCCATTTTCTACCGCTTTTTCCCTGAACAGAGTTGCGGGGGGGCTGGAGCCAATCCCAGCTGTCAACGGGCAAGAGGCGGGGTATACCCTGGACAGGTCACCAGTCCATCACAGGGCCAACACACACAGAGACAAACAACCATGCACACACACTCACTCCTATGGGCAATTTAGAGTCTCCAATCAGCCTATCCCCAA
>JBAMHV010000021.1:8192442-8203799 GCA_037177535.1 Pseudomugil gertrudae | reverse complement strand
TTATATTATATTATATTATATTATATTATATTATATTATATTATATTATATTATATTATATTATATTATATTAAAAATCTGAATTTTGAGTTTAGTGTACTCGCCTATGGGAGATATTGGATCAATAAGACTGTATTTTCAACAATCATCAAAGCCCTAAATCATTTTAGTTTCAAAGACTGAATCAATACTAAGATGAAATAAAGCTATTCTGGCATCATATGGCCTAACAACATATGCAAAGTGATACTCCGTTCTAAGGATTGCAGTCTCTGCTGGGTTTAGCTGCATATTGCCTTTCAACAACTAACTTGCTAAGTTAAAGAGAGCCTGAATGTGCTCTTTTACAGGGTCATTAATATAGTTTTGGGTGTTCAATAAGAGTTTAAATGCTTGAATTCTTTTTAGTTGTTAATTATTTGATGCTAGGAAAATAGTCTTTAAATTTCTGTCATGATTACATCATTAACTCGCAGAGCAAAGGCTTATGGAACAAATGAATGCATGACACTATTGATAAGTCTACCTTATGGAAATGAAATATAAAAATGTAGAAAAAAAAAGTACTCATTTAAACAACCTCAACATGTGAGCTCAGATGGCCACCAGTCTCCCTTATATGGCTCTTTTTACAAGGTGTTCATCCAGATGCTAATCTTAATTCATATTCAGGAGATTACAAACATCACGTTCAGTTTTGCCTTTCTGGTTGGCTGGTTTGTTTTCTGTGGCCACTCAGGTATTCATCCCACTGCACAGTGGTCAAAGTTCACCTAAGATGGACCGCAAGTGCACAAGCTCAGCCACCCATACCCAGTGGTAAACCATTGTGGAGTGGTGTTAACTGCTGGAAATGATGGCCATAAAATAGGACACTTATTGATTTTTCCACTGGTAAAACATATATCTGATTTGGTTGATCATCTTTATTATGGAATTCCAACTTTATCTTAAAAACTACTTTAAAAATGGCACACCTAACTGTAATGTGACCATTTCATAATTCCTGATGCGACACTGTTCATGACACACACGCCAGCAGCACAGTTGCTAGAAACAGCAGCAGGGATCAAAACTCTGAACACTTTGGAGACCCTGACAGTTCTTCCAGGTGGGCTTCATATTGAATTATAATGTTTTATCAAACTCTACAGATCACAGATCACTACAACGCCATAAGGAAAATCTTACCAACCCTAACCCGTCAACAATTATTTCACATCCTGTCCCACCCGTCCTTCCACTAATCTGTTTATTTCACTATTTGGATGGACAGCCATTAGGAGCAGGATGAAACAGCAGATTTGGAACAGTGGGACTGAATCTGTCAACCTTCGCCTGCTCGTAACCTTTTTTCCACAGTGAGGAAGACAGCGAGCTCACTAGTAGAGTACACTGGTACAGTGAAATAACCTGTTGGTCAGCTGGGGACAAATATCTTCCATTCAAACCCCATTAAGATTCAGCTTTTTCTCCCCAGGTGATTGTCCATATAATTAGCCTCCAGTTCGGCTAAACCTCTCTGATATAGCAGTAGTGATTGAAAGTGAGGTAATTACCCCGACACTGAAAGGACCTCTCTCTGTCCAAATCCACTGAAAGGATTGAGAGCTTATTAAAACATTGGGGGTTAGCCTAGTGATGGCACAGTGAGAAGAAGACTCTGAAGGAAAGTAAAGAGTGGAGCTTGTTTTAAGGGGTGGCTTCCTGACACCTGATAGAGAAACTATGTGTGGTAGATGCACACTGATTCGGACCACTGCGCTGTCAGGCGCCTGTATACGGGTCATTGCCTCTCAGTGAGTGTTGCTCACTTCACACACAGACGGGATACTGTAACAAACACTTAAAATTGGCCTTGCCTTTCTGTAGACAATCATATTTGGGGAGTCTTCCTCTGGATCAGCGGTGCCAGTTCCTCCCTGGTCTTTGGTCCCTTCCGCCATTTTCTCTAAGGCCTGGAAAAAAACAGATGCATCACATGAACACTAAATATGAATCCCTGCCATCATTTCAGATGGAAGTAGTGAAGATTAATTCAGGATTAGTTTTAAGATTTTTAGAAAAGTAAGAGTGAAACTAACGGTTTGATGAATATACAGATAAAAACTGCTGAGTAGAAAAAGTGTTAATGGTCTTGTCAGTGCATCCATGCATAGCCACATACATTTCAAATCCACATATCATTAACTATGTTAAATACTATTCAATTTAAAATGAGTAAATTAAATAATTACATGAGTGTCAGTGGAGTTCATCTAAAGGAAAAGAGAAAAACAACCTGACTGCAGCCAGTATTCCAGCACAGAATAATTAGGACAGCAGAAATCACACAGACACAGCTAACACCACACTCAGCATCAGTTTGATGTTGATGAGTCATCTTTCTTAACACTTATTAAATGCTTTTTTATGCCAAGCACGAGCCTCCTCTGCAATCAAATAATAGTTACCTTTGGCCTAACCGCACTCCCCACATTAACCTTTCACCTCTGCATGCTTTGTTGCTTTGAGAGCTCCTGTTAAAGGATTTATTTACAACATCAAAACACTCCCCAGCACTTTCCCTGGGCTTTCACACTCTCAGGAGAATTAATTCTGCTTAACTCAGGATTTCCATAACCTACACTACTTCACCAAAATCCTCCTTATCCCCACTGGAGGTTACAGCGTGTATGAGTTAAGTTGTTTATTAGGTCTTTAACCCAGAGGTGAAAAGAGGGGTGAGTAGAGGTGAGTTGTATTACACTGATCATGTTTTTAGACTTAAGAAATACAAATGAGACACAGCAAAAGGGCAGAGAAAAAACATATTTACATATCCTGGTGGGTGTCTGCTATTTTCTTTTTAAAAAAAGATCTATTAATGGAACAAAGAAAGACAGATACATGCAGCATTTCACGATGGGCACAATCTGAGATACTTATACAATAACTGATTAAGTGACACTGCATCTTGCTAAGGGCTGGCCTCTGGAAAGGGATTTAGGATAGCTGAATTATGTAATTGCATAATGTTGCAAGTTTTGCTAGAGGAGAAATCTGAAATAGTTCAAAGCCACTGTCACCAGCTGCACAACAACAGACATGCAAGGTGGTTTTATTGTTATAGTTGAACGCCTAAATGTATTACACTTCGGCACATGACGATGTGCCTGAGTGAATAAGTAATCATCCGCTCTCGCCTCACTGTTTGTTAATGCCACCAGAAGTGTGGCGAGCAGCACTCTCCATTGGCTAACAGGTCTGTGCTCTCTGTAGAGTGTGAGCACATTAGACAGCTAATCTTTGCATTTACCTTAAGGGCCAGATAGAAAGACAGGCTGTATATGTGGAATGCACAGCACCTGGTTAAAGAAACAACAGTGTGCCAATAAATCCCCTTTGGATAGGAAGCTATCATTTTAGAAAGCCATTTAATCCCAAATCATCCACCCAGGCATACACATCTAAAGAGGCCCAGCACAAGACATGGAAGATTGTCTTAAAGAGAAGCAAACAGAGGAGAATACATTGATTATTTCTGAAAGACAGACAAATAGCTTAAACGTGTCCTCTCTGTCCAGTACAGCACATTTATCAGGATTTATCAGGAGACACACACAACAGGAAATCACACACAGCTACACATACAAGCCAAAACCCCATGCAAAGACTGAAATAAGTCCGTGCACCCAGTCATCTGAAACAAACTGAATAAACTGGCAAAGAGTTCACACACAATATGCTCATCATGCATGCCATGCTCCAGATACACCCACAACCATATTGCAATAGTGAGTCCCAAAGCTCTGTTCATTCAAGTGCAATGCAACATCTGTGACACCTGACAGTTGCTATTACTGAAGCGCTTATTACCTTCAAAACAACAATAATGCCCGGTCCACTCTGCTCCCCTGGTTGGCTCCCCCCTTAGCAACAAGCAGCGGAGAGCTTCATGGTATAATTGGCAGAGGGGCAGAGAAGTGGATGAAGAAGAAAGAGGGGTAACGAAAGCAGTGAAGCAGCGTAAGAGAGGGAGGAATATATGGAGAGAAAGAAGCTGGCTGGTCACTGCAGTATTCCTCTAGTCCTCCTCCTCCTCCTCCTCTTCTTCTCTCTTCACCAGTCCTGCCTTGTCCCGGCAGCTGAGGAGATCCTCACATGTGTGCACCTTGTTCATCCCCCCCTGTCCCTCTGTCTGCATGTGCTCGAGACTGAGCGAGAGCTGAAAGGGTGAGTGTGTGTGAGAGAGAGAAAGAGGGAGGGAGATGCTGTGCAACAGAGAGAGGCAGATCAAGTAGAAAAAGGGGGAGGGATGAAGGAATTAGAGAGAATATGAAGAGGGAGGAGAAAGACAGGCAGAGTGTGTGTGTCTGCGTTTGTGTGTGCATGTGAGAGGCAGCAATGGATGAAGAGCAGAGAGGAAAAGAGGACAGAGATGCACACTGCAGCAGCGCCCACTGATGCTGAAAATAAGAAACATTTCATTACGCTGATATCCAGATATAAAAACAGGTTTCAGAGCATACAGATGAGATCTATAAGCAAATTTAAGCTTATAAATACAGATATAAAACTTTTATTAACAATAAATACCTATGCATACAGTTCTGCTTATTGGTAACATTTATTTTAATAGAGAAAACTAATATACTGCCTTTCTTTAAACAACGTTTTTACTCTACTATTGCAAGAATGCATCCATATTTCTATCTCAGGTTTATCCACTTCAGCACATCTTTCCTTTCATGGAAAGTCAGAAATCATTCAAGCTTAAATGGCAGGCTGAACGAAAGGACCTTTTTCTCAGAAGTAAATGAGATCCCAGAGCCCAGGAGGAAGATACAACAGAAACACTGGAAAAGCACGTGTGCAGCGTGAACACACACACACAACCAGACATGAACAGATGTTTGCACTGACACACCTGTTTCACTAAAGATCAAGGATCTAGGCAGCTGCTTTATTAAAGGTTTCTCTCTTTTCTTTGTGTTTTGACTTTGTTTTTCCTCTCATTGCTTTGCAGAATTATTTATAAGGGTAAAAATGCCATTTGCACACAGGGAAGAGCTCGCATGCAGGTTCAGCAAAGCATACTTCTATCAAAAGGTTTTTTTCTCTTTCAGGATGTGATTTCATATGAAAAGCAGATCAAAATGTGAACAAGGCAAAACTGCTGTTCTCTGTAAATTTCAGTAACCAAGAGAAACAGAGGTCACACACCCGCGTGTGTGGCGTGTCCATTAGAGTGTGAAAGCATTTGTCGGCCTACGGTGCTTACCCCACACATCTCGCTCAACAGCCAGAGCAGTACTGTACATTACAACCCCCCCCTTCCACTACCCAACATTAACAGAGATCTGCTATCGCAACCATCTCCCTCTCTGTACACGCCGTGCAAATATAGCAAAATGACATAACCACCCATTCCCCAATGATTACAACCGCAGACAACTCACACGCCACTGATCTGTGACGAGCATACCTTCAGAGAGACAGGCAGACAGACAGGGACTTCTCTAATCTGCTTTAAGGGGGCCAGCCCTGCTATAATCTGCATTAATGCTAAATTATTGAACAGCCTGTTCATAGCCACACTACTGCCAGAGAGTAACACCCCTGGACACACACAACAGACAGACTGCTTAAATGTGGTGACCGAGGAGATGTGTCACTCTCTGGATGCAGCAATAAAAAGGAAAAAACGATGTGGAGGGTCAACAAAATAATCTGCAAATGTGTTTTTTTACCTGAAGTTTATCAAAGATTATTGTGAGAATGGAAATAAAAACCCTGCAGTCCTGCAAAGATACAGTAATTTAATCCCCGTTCTTCTTCTCTTACATAAATCTGTAGTAAAGTGAGCAAAACTTCAATGTCCCAGCATACATAATACAGACCATACTACACAAACAGTACAATATTCATCCAACATATGCAAGGCCAGAGGAACAAATTAGGTTGGAATCATTTAGTAACTAACTTAGAGGACTAATGACAGATGGAAGAGGAGACAGTCTGTGCCTATTAGGAGTCCCTATAGGGAGACCAAACCTGCATATGTCCTGATGGTAGCAACCCAGTGATGCAAATGTGTTCCCAGTGATTACATAAAAGAAGAAAAACAGACAGGTGAAGAGAGACAGACTACTTCCTGGTGACCTGGGGGTTCAGCTTTTTAACTTTGCAGCCCTTCATAATGCCCAGATATGATGAAACACACTGAAAAGAAAATGAAACCCCATAAATTAGTGCTAAGCTTTTAATGTTAGCATTTCTGGACTCTGGCTGTGAACTTGTGTCTTAATTTGTGGCTTAGGACATTTCCATATCCAGAACTGTAAGCACGGCTGGAGACATGCTACTTCTCAGTATCCTTTAGTGAATTCTCTATTAAAAATGCATTAGAAAGTGAACTTTGAACCAGGACACCATCTTTTTTTTTTTCCATTTCAGTAACCAGCTTAATGTAGACACATGAATGCACCTTACATTCAAACTAACTGAACATTAAACTAATAACCTGTAAGGTATCACATCACTCACTGTCTGGATCTGTAATCAACCAGTTCTTTAGGCTGGAATCTCTCACGTTACCCTCATACATCAATCTGTGCCATTCAGACTCCACACTTTCAGAGCAAGTGTCTTGCATAATCGGGGCAAAGTGGAAAAACAGCATCTCTGTGTTAATCACAATGCAGCAGCAGGCAGCCAACTCCTGACAGATATCCATTTACTTGTAAAGCTGTGTCATATAAGCCAAGCCGTGGTTTCAGTCACCCAATTTCTCCCGTTGCGCCATAAAAGATGCATTTTTGGCTGAACTTATTAATATATCTACCACACACCTTCTGCAGGAGGTAACTCATCCAGACACATGTAATTCAACAAAATATCTTTAATAGATATAAACATTTTTTACACATCACAGCTCAATGGAAACAGAATCACATGCTGTCACACATGTCACGAATGAAGGCAAAGGGGCGATCTGCTCTGTTAGAGATCTGGGACTCTTTGTCCGAGTCCTGTTCATGATCCATTTCCTCGGTTTTCTCTCTCCACTTGCCAGTACAGCAAAAAAAAATCTGTCAAAAATAGGAATAACGGTGCATTTTTTGATGAATAGTAAATTCTCCTTATATACAGTTGCACAGTGTCTGAATAGAAAAGGAGGCAGTTACATCATGAGGCTTAAATAAGGACTTTGGTCATCGAGACCAAATTTGTGTTGGACTTTCAAGCAGATTTGCATGCTGCAGAAAACCCTGTAGAACGAATTTCAGGATTTATGCAAAACCTTAGCAAGTAACTGTATACTGAAAAGTACCGCTTTAACCTATTCTGAGATTTAAGGATCAGATCGAGGCCATTTCACATGCTACGGATGGAGAAAGGGTCAGTTCCATGTATGCTACATGTTGTCAACACTAGGTGGCGCTTTCCACCAATCCACTGTAGCGGACAAGGCTACAAAATGTTATCAGTCAAAATACATAATTAGGTCATTTGGATTGAAGTCAGCTATCCTTATAACTGTGCAGTTTAAGTAGTCGCATTTTATAATATAACAAAGTGCCTTTTTAGCCAAATATGCATTTAACTGCATACAGCTTTTTGTCTTTGTCATGAACCATCACATCATATCACAGGAGGGCATGAGAGAAATATGTTAACATCACGTATTTACAATAATCTGAAAGGATGGTTTGTATCTTTTGTGGCATAATACAATATATATTCTTTTCTCGTGCCCAGTAGTCCTTTACAAACTTTACCTAACACTTAAAACAGCCATGTAAGCTTTTAATCCGTCTTTGTTTATCTATCTGCCATCAAAGTATCACAGTGAAATCTTCCAGCATAGCTTCTCGGTTTGGTTAGTAATACAAAAATAATCAGGCTGAATCGGAATAATTGAAGGATGCATAAACCAACCATCTTACAACACGTTCCCTTCTAAGAAAGTTTTATCAGAGCAATGTGGGACTATATTCAACAACTCTCACATGGGATGAGAAAATGTTTAATTTGAGCTTTTTAATTGGAAATCTAATCCTTTTTATTTAGGTTAAAGGATGAGTTATATTGGGAGAGTAACTGGAAATCCCTTTAGGTTTAGATTTGACATCTTGCTTTCTGACATGCAGGGATACAGACAGTCATGTAGACCTGAAACAAAGCTTTATTTATGTTCTCTTAAAGAAGAGAGCACATGCTGATAAAAAACACAGTTACACCTCCACTCTTCTTTCTATCCCTGTTTTCTCCCTTTTGTTAAGTCTTTTATAGTGATTGTTCCACATATCCACAAGGCTGAAGAATAGCATGTAAATCCGTGTTGGCACTGGTTTGTGAACACCCAAAAATCTATTTTGCAAGTAACTCTGGAGTGCTGAAAGCTTGAAAATGACTCGAGTAGTGGTTATATTCTCAGTAGAGGGCATCATCTGTGTCTCAGTTCATGTCAATGGTGTTGAAGACCCACTCTGTGAATTTCTTGAGTTTGGCTGAAGCGCTGTAAGATTCTTCCAGGAGTCGTTGGTTGTCCTCTCGCAGACCCTGAATCTGGGCCTGTAACGACATCTTGGCATCCTTTTCCTGACGACGACAAACAGGGATAAACTATTTCAGACATGAGGTTCTTAACCACATACTTTACTTCTTCATTGCAGGGAATGCTATCAAAACCATGTACCAGACCAACTGAACCATAACCCACCCTCTTCAGGTCCTCCTGTAGCGCCTTCACCATTGACTCCAGCTGGCTCACCTTCCCCATTAAGCAGGCTGGCATTTCTCTGTGGAAAATAGACAAGCAGCATGTTAAAAACCCAAAAGTACGCCTGCTGGTTTTATGGATAAGCGTGGAGATAGCCAGAGAGGAAGACTAATTATGGAAATTAGTGTGTGATTGGACTAAAATCTGCCAGGTCTTCCACAGTGTTGGAAACAAGTGAAGGAAAACAAACATTGGTCCCAGGCCATGACCTCAGGCCTCTTACCCCGGCGAGGGTTGTCTCGGTGGGGCTGCCTGAGGCTCGGCCTGCTGGGGGCTGGTAGCTGCTGCGCTCTCAGCCGCAGAGCTTTCCTCCTGGGCTGCTAGAAAAACCAGTCTCTGCTCTAAAACACAAAACATTCACTATTAAACTGGAATAATTCTGATGTTTCTCTAAATGACAGCTTTTTGTGTGTTTTACAAAGTGCATCAGTAAGATTGATTTTAACTTTGACTGATTTAGTGTAATAAATTTAAAGAAGTCGCTTGATTACCCTCAAACGCCTTGGCAGCATCCACTAAATGGGCCCAGTCCAACGGGCCATCGGCTCCAGTGTCAGGCAGGGGCATGAGAGCAGCGTCCATCTGCTCCTGCTGCTGTTGTTGTCTCTTCCTGTCCTGCTCCACATCTGATCTCTCTGGGGCTGACAGGTCTCCTGGGAAGATGAGCAGTAAAATACCAGAGTAAACTCCTGTAAACAACACTTAGATCTGCTCTCCTGTGACATCATTTAAACTAAGACGCCATGCTGTTTCTGTTTTGGCTTTTTAAAATATATGCAGTCTTGAAAACAGTTTAAAAAATTAACCAAGAGATTTGTGCGCAGCTCGCCGGGTTGGTCCGTGACGGGCGGTGGGAGAGCGGGGAATGGTGGAGCAGGTGAAAAGAAGGTCAGTGGGAATGTCACGCTGTCCACTGGAAGATGGCTCCCTCTGGCTGCTGTAGATGCTCTCATCTGACAGGGTTCTCTGAAGAGAGCGACGGCTGGGTGGCGGGCCAGGAAACAATGGCTTCAGAGAGGAAAGCAAACAGATTAAACACAACAATCAGGTAAGAGTTGAGAAATTACGGCAAACATTTCAAACTGAAACTAAAAAAGAACAAAAACAATAATTAGAATAATGACTTTCCGTATCTGAACCCTGCAGACGGGTTTACATCCCAGCCATTTTACTAATCTGTACAATTTGGTTCAATTAAAAACTAATTTTTTACGAGTCATTTCACTGTAAAAAGCAAATAATATTCCACATTTTTAAATATATTCTCACGAAGCAAAAGTTTTGAGATTTAGAGTAAATGTAGAGCTAAATGTAGAGTTGATAGAAAACATTCAGGATATAAATCACACACCTACAGAACGCTCCTCTGTTTTGTTATTGTTCATTATTATAACTCCAGCCAAATATTTCCACCATTTCCCATGACTGGCCTTTAAATTTAAATACTTTTGTCAACTGGTACATTTAAAAGCTTAAGCTATGTTTTTTTAAATGCTTGTTTATGTTTTTGTGTTGGGTAAACTGTTTTAAAGCAGACGGCAGCCTTTTGAGATGTCAGACGAGGACATGCACGAGTGTATTTATAATGGCAGCATTCCATTTATGGGACGGTGCTGCTTTTGTGCGTGCTGGTTTATTGTCACGGTTTACTGGGGCTGAAAGAACGCAGCCTTTGTTAAAGTCACTACAAAATCTTCTTTTCACATGTGACATGTCTGGTATGAAAAAGCTGCTTTTTCTCACTGTTTATAAATCACTGTTATTTCTGCACTTAAGGTGTTACTTTTGTGGCTTTCTAAATCATATCTTATTAATAATAATCATTTTTATTTGACTCATCTCCACTGGGAAATGCAGCTCAGCATTTGACTCATCTCTAAATGTACAAGAGGGCATTGGTCTGACATGTTTTGGTACCCGGGGAGCAGTTGGGACGGGTTAAAAGGCACACTTCAGACCCAAACCCAGGTTCTCCAGCCCAGCATGTGGTTTACCACTCCCCCAAAGCTTTCCTTCTCTAACCTATAACATGTACTATGTAAATTCTACAAGCTTAAAATGAAAGAATCTAAAAATTCAATTAGAAAAAAAAAACATTAAACCATTAAAAGGTCATATTATTTATTAAAAGCAACGTAGAAGCAAAGCACTGTTCAGCTGGTAAAGAGAGAAAAAATTTAAGTTATAAATACTGTTTTGTAAGAAATATATTCTTCATTAAGGTGACATCCATCCATTTTCTACTGCTTTTCCCTGAACGGGGTTGCGGGGGGGCTGGAGCCAATCCCAGATCATAATGTGTGAGAGGCGGGGTACACCTGGACAGGTCGCCAGTCCATAAAGGTGACATATATAACAAAACTAAAAAGATCAATGGCAGAAAAATATATTATAAAAATGTGTTTGGTGTATTAGCTTTATTAAACTAATGAATTTATATTCCCTTACAACGGGCATCTCTAACTCAGTCCCTGTGCTGTTGGTTTGTTTCCCTGCTGCAACTAGGCCTGTCACGATAAGCAATAAGTCAATTAATTGCACGGTAAGAAAAAAGGAGCGCGATAAGTTTTCCGGATGCGATAGTTTTTTT
>JBAMHV010000021.1:8169248-8185199 GCA_037177535.1 Pseudomugil gertrudae | reverse complement strand
TATATATAGTCAAAAGATTAGGGGGGAAAAGTTCAAGTGGAAGAACAAACAAATGGATAGTTGTAAAAGCCCAGTGAGGACATCTTTATACCTTTTCTTCCGGTATTGTTGCTTTTGACCTCTTTCACTTGCTAGTACAAAGAAGGGCGTTAAAATACTTGCAGACTAAGCTCTGCTCCTGTTACTCTCCACTGCTCCAATTCCATTTGCACACAATGATTGTCCTAAAGTTACATTACCGTACTTTAAATTAGTAAACAGGTGCAGAGAACTGCTTAATAGTTGCTCATAAGTAACTTGATTCACTGCATTAAATAAACTGAGGTTTAAATACTATACTACTTATTACGACAGAGTGAGAGACTTTAGGGGGCATGTTTACACACACAACTTTAAACTGAAAGTAAAGCGTGAACCCTACAAAGTATGTAGTGTAGTGCATGTCCATTTATACAGTGTGATTAAGAATCAACAAAAAAAATGCAAACCAAGATGCTTTGGATAATCTATTGCGACAATCCTGACAAGTCTCCAGCTCGTTTAACAAATCACACAGTCACCACTTGCAGCATAGATGTTACACATCATGCCTGATGTGCCTGATAAATACTATACAATCAGATCCCAGTGCCATCATCCTGCCATACTGAGCTACATCATGGTTTAAAGAAGGGAAACCGGGGCTGGAGCAAGCTCCACCAGCCTACATTTCCTAAACAAAGATGTAGTTATGCAATCCGCATTGCTGGCCCCGTGTGACTGAGGCAGTGGTTGAAAGCAGCAGATTAGCACCATGCTGGCCCCAGGCCACTGACTCCTTTAATGCTCTGGACTGGCTCAATATGACCGGAGTATTATCCAGATCTCAGCAGCCGGCAACAACAAGCTATTAATAACCAAATGACTCAACAGATCATAACATTTTTATTAACACAGATTTGAAAAGACATTGTTTTATTGATGTGGTGTTAAAAAACATGTATATGTATAACAAAAGTCAAAACAAATCATCTCTCTGTGGGAAATATTTAAGTGTTGTGTTTGCAAGGGGAACTCATAACCAGCTGATATTGACTAACTTTGGTCAACTGTGAGTGTAAAGTTAAATAATTGCATCAGCTACAATGTATGGTTTTAGCCAAAGAAAACCTAAAACAGAAAAGAAGAATTACTTACCTCCTTCAGCAAAAAGTTACCATGCTCCTCAAATTATACTGTGAAATATCCTGAGTCTTCGATGAAGTCAAAGGAAGACAATAACGCGACGCTAACACGGTTCTTGGTTGTAGATACATTACAATCACCAGTCAGTTGGTTTTGTCAACACCTTCATATGGAGTTAGTTTGTTTTGTTCCCAAAATATTTCCAACCATCATTAAAATGCATCATGAGACAGTTTGCATCAATCCGGTCTCAACACACGGCACCTCAATCCACAGAATACGAACGCAAGTCAAAGGTTGAGAGTCACTGACTCTGGTCTCCATTTCATTGTTAAGCTACACCGAGGACAACCAGCATCCAACCATTTCTCTTCTCCTGTCCTGAGTATAACAAAAAGTTGATCCTTTGTGTGGAAAAGCAAACTGAAAAATGGCGTTCCAAAGTCAGCGTAAAATAAGGTCTCTGGCACAAATAAAATAAAAAAAAACAGCTCAAAACAAATGACTGTGAAGCTGGTGTGAGCGACCGAGTGTGATCTGACCCGTCCACACCAGAGGTGGACTCTGAGAGGTCTGAGGAACACGGCTCATCACAGTCCTCTCCACTCGCATGCATGTGCGGGTAAATAGAGCACTTCATGTGCGTGGCGCTAACTCCTTCAGACCACTCCGACTCATGCTGCCCAGAGGCAAAGTGGCAGGCAGGGAGAGGAGGAGGTTGGGGAGGGGGAAGGTTATATTATACAAGTGTGAGAAGAGTGAGTCTTTCACTGAATTAGTGTACAAGTGGGAAAAATGTGTGCATAAGTGAGTAACTGTGTGCACTGGATGCAACTGAGCATGACGAGGTAAAATGGAGAAAAGGGAGTACAGGAGTGACAGGGAGCAACTATGTGTGTATAATATCTATGTGTTGGGAGCACAGAAAGTGCAGTGGGCTGGCATTAAATAAGTGGTAACATCACAGAGTCTGATCATCACATGGCCAAGAATAAGCCAGCAAAACAAAAATCAATCTGACAGCAACTGCAGAGTCTCATTTTTACTGGAATCAAACTAATTTATCGTTCTACTCAGAAACAAACAGTCTATGGGGACAGCAATGAGACAAAAGGCTTTTACGTTTCACCAGGGCCTTGCGGTCAATGCTTTTTGTCTTAATGCTACTGCAACTACCTGAACACAAACAGCAACTACCACTCTGCAGCTTTTAAGAGTCCAGCTCTCCACAGAGATGGACTTTTCCATGAGTTTGCCATCTGATTCACTTTAAATGGTCACAAAGCTGCTTTGTTTCTGGTTATACTACATATACTATATGTTAGATCAGCTCAATAGGATGCTCACTGCATCATATTTACATTTCATTCTGCTGCTGTTCTCTACTGATCGTGTGCAAACACCCACCTGTAGCACGTGCTGTCCGAGCAGGGGTTGTGTACTCGTACAATGATGAAAACATGCTGAAAGTGAGATCGAATGGCTCTGGGGGTGAAGGGGTGAGCTCCCGGCTCCTGGAAAACAATGGTCACAATGTCGTTTCCAATGTGGCGCTTCCTCAGCAACTAGAAAACAAAAACATTTCATTAGAGAAGTATGAACTGTGAAACTGAAAGCATTTGATCATTTCTGTTCTTAGGAAAACCAACAAGCATTCCTCTGAACAGTGGAATTTTTCTATAGTGGATCAATTCCAAGTTTTCCATTTCTTGACAGACAACTAACCATCATATCACAAAAGATGTGCTTTCCATCCTTACCTGTTGTCTGTTGTTAGGCGTGTAAGGCAGCAAAGTAGACACATGGAACATAATCTCATAGTCCTTATATGAAGTGTACAGGGAGTGAGTGCCCGTGGAATCCGCTGCAGGAAAACAAGCAGCAGATTCTGAGACTTCTTGTAAAACAACTGTGATAAATTTCTCTCACTCTGTGCATGACAGGATGCAATTTCACCATAACACAAAAACTGGACAATAGTATAACTTTGGGTCAATGTAGGCCTGACCAAACCAATGCTCATTTAAAGAGCAAATAATTGTTTTAAATCATGCATCCTGGAAATGGAGTTAGTTTTTGTTTGAGACAAGTGTAACATAAGCGTAACATCAAGAAAGTTCAAGTTTACTGAGTTACATTGTTAAAACTAAAGCCTAGCTGACTTATCGCAAAAGTTCAAAGTACAAAAAAAGGTTTTCATGAGATCAAATATGCATCTGTCTACTACTTAATATCAGATAGTATTTTTACGAGTGATAAGCAGGTTTATGGATGTGTCACAGCCTAACACTGACTGATGAGTACTCTGTGTGTGGGAGTGGTTACTTTTAGTGTCCAACTGGGCTCTGTATTTGGCGAAACCCTTTAGTCGGACCTTCTCCCCGAGCAGCTGGAGGAACTCTTCGAGGGCGGGCCCTGCTGTCTCATTGTTGTACATTTCCTCCTCTGTGCTCTGACCAGCTCTGCAGTACATCACGCCCACCTTCACCTGAAAACTGAGCTAGAAACCGGCAAACACGCACACACATTTACACACACAGAATATTTATTTTACCGGCCTTCTCATGGGAACAGAGAAAATACAAACTCCCTTTCTGCGATTAATAAATCGTTTTATATCCTGCGTGTTATCCTCCTACCCCTTGTTCATCCAGTTTCATCAGCTGCTCAGTCACTTTGGGTGTGTTAAGAGCCAGTCTGAGGCAAGACAGATCCAGCTCCGGGAGAAGGTACTCCAGTACCTCTTTGATGGGCAGCCCTCGGGTGGTGCCGTGCTTAGAAGTGGAAGGCACTGCATCTTCCAGTATTGAACCTCGAAGAGTTATCAGCTGGAAGGATGAAGGAGATGAAGAGGAGATTACAGTGAGGGGTGTGAAAAGAAATGGAATGCACCTCAGGAATTTTTTATGTGCTTTGAACTTTCTTTTTTAGATGAAACACACTGATAGCAAAACATGTTGTGGCAAAAGGGGATAAACAGGGTTCTTAAAGTAACAGCAATGACTTATTTCTGCTATAAACAAATGATGTGAAACAATTAAGTCAAAGCTTTTGGAAGTAAAAGCAGAAGTGAAGAAGAAGAAGGTGGGAGAGCTGGTTCACATATTCTGTGTTCACAAAGTGTGCATTGTGCTGAGCTGTGGGACTGAACTCAATCATTCGGCTATCATAAGTGGCTGGAACGGACAGAGACTTTCTCTCTCCTGCAGGCTGCAGGCTGTGCTGAGTTGATATTTACAATGGACCTGTGTTCTCATGTTTGGTTGAGGGGGTCGGGGTGCTTAGGCACTCCTAACCTGTGAAGTTTTAATCACATGCACCTGTCCTGCTTCTGTCCACAACAAACAACCTCAGGCACATACCTTTGCCCTCTGTCTGGGAATTCATGCCAATAAACCCCATAACAAAAACTGTTATGGCAAACCTCCCAAGCTAAACACTTAAGAGTAGATCAAACACTGACACAAAAATAGGATTGTTACTTTAACAGGGAAGTAAGAGCGGTTTTAAGTTGCTGATAAGCCTCGGAGGCTCGGTGATGAGTGCACTTCCTGAGGTTTCTTTACAGATTGCTGGTATCTGGGAAGACAGCTGAATTGCTCAGGGGGTTGTTGCATAGTTAAAAAGAACAAGGACTGAGACTTGTGTTATCTTTAACAGGTTTTCTTAATGCGGTGTGTAAAGTACTATCTTACTCCGACACAAACCATGAGCATTGTGACAAACAACTCAGATTTTTTTCCTTTCAGTCAAGCAAAATAATTTCCTTATCGCATTAATTCATGTTAAAATATCGCAGTCTACTTTGTTAAATACAATGTAGAGATGAATTTATGTCTGACCTCACTGGTTCTGAAGATGAGGCGATAGTTATACTGCTGTCCATGCTCCTTATCTTCCTCCAGCTTCTCTCTGCGCAGGCTTACTGCAACTGGACCCAGTGCTTCATCCATCCCAAAGTAGTTCCAGTGCTCTGAAGTATAGAAGTGACATGTTTAATAAAGCATAACATCACTGCTTATATTAAAATAAATAAAAAACATCTTGTTAATTGCCAAGGGAACCCATGATAAAACAAAAGTAAAACAGTGAAATAGGGTTGGTTGCATGTTATGTACAGATCTACAATAAAATATTCATGTGAAGGTAATTCGAGTTACAAGCACCTCACCTCTAAGGTAGAAGAATTTCCTGTAGTAGTAGGCTCCCAGGTCCACATGCTCCACAATATACTGTTTGCCCTTTTCATTGAGTTGGGCAAGTGCCTCCTTCTGTCCCTCAAGAACTGCTACTCCAGCATTGGTGCAATATGTGCTCACAGATATTTCATAGATGTTGACTTCCCCAGACGTCCCTGAGCTGCTACTACTTCCTGCTCCTCCGCTCACAAGTCCATGATATCCAACCCCACCTGCTCCCACCCTGCCCCTCCTATTTCCATCAGCACCAATTTCATTGCGGAAGCAGGGGCAGCTTAGCAGCATTTCATTGCTCTGTTCATCTCCTCCGTCCAGGCTTGGACTGTCTCTGGAATATAGCTCTTCTTGGCTGCTACTTGGGGAGCTGTAAGGCAGACTGTGGGTGGATGATAGAGTGGAAGTAGCTGAGGCTACGGCAGCAGCAGATGCCCCAGTGGTGGTGTTTTTCCTTTTGACTGAAGTCAGCCGTAGCTGAATAACATTGTTGAGATCAAAAAGCATGCTCTGAACGTCATAGTGGGAAAAGCTTTTCTGACACTGCCAGGGCTTCAGAGTGGGACCTGAGTCATCAGTCCGGCTTTCCTCTAAGTCAGATCCTACTCTTGGGGAGTCCAACTCGCCTCGCACATTCCTAAGTTTTCTAAATATAGACTCACCCCCTGTCTCAGACTTGGTGCGTCTTTTTGGATGCTTGTCTTTGTCCTTGGGTTTAGGTGTATGGCCATCTGTGACATCCTCCTGCAGGTCTATGCTTGCCTGCTGTACACCAATATTTAACATGTCTTCCAGTTTATCTGGAGCAGGGCTGCGCTGGTCAACTTTTCCCCCTTGATATCCCTTAAGCATTTCAAAGAAGTTCTCTCCAGATACTCCATGTTGATCTATTGAGGATGTGCTTCCATATTCACGGTGGACAGGCGGCAATTTGCCTCCCAGTGAAGTACCCCAGTCTTCTCCACTGTCTCCACTGCCTTCCATTTCACTAATAGTCATGTCACTATTGCTGCGCTGACGGATGCGTTTCTGCCGTGGGTTTTTATGAGCTGGGCCTCTGTAGTCTCCAGGGACCAGGTAACGGGTGTCAGGGCTGTAATTGTTAGCCTGGGCCTGGGTTCGACTCTTCAGAGTGTTGTGAATGTTACGCAACATCGATGAGTCCTGCGGGCTCAAAACAGAGCCCAACTTAATGTGAGTTTTACCAACAGGAGACAGGCCAGATTTCTCAGTGTCTGGAGATAAATGCCAGAAAACACCTGGAGCTTCCTTCCTTGGGGGCCAATCAGCCACCCGAGCCCGAACACCCATTTTAGGCACTCCTGTGCTCACAGTGGCATGGGCATTGTCTGTTCGAGTTGGCACAGCCCCTCCATTGACCAGTCGGAGGTGGCCAGTGTAAAATTCATTGGTGGCAGGAACTGAACCTCCAACCGTTCGCTCCATGGATGGGTGCTTCAGGCTGGTCATGACACCAGTGCCAAAGGCTAAAGGCACTTAGCAGACAGGCATGGCTGCCTTTGGGATGGGATGCTGCTCCCTGACTTCATGAGAAATTTGATTGTCTAGATCAAAAAGTGACATAGCAAGTAAGCTCTTCGGCACTCAGGTTTGCATACTGCTTACTCAAGTGCAACATCACTCCCCATCAGCATTTTCACCTCCAAACAAGGAATCCTGAAAAGATATGAAAAGCAAAAACCTTTTAGTTATATTCACTAGAGCAAAATAATAACTCATTCATGAGGTGATTCACAAAACTCCCCAAAGATAATGAAACAAAATATCTGAATACCAAGATGCTGAGATTAGATCCTGGTATGGGAAACAGAGTCATGCTTTATTCGTATCACTTTAAAAATTCCTCATATTTTATGCTTATCAAAAGTATATCTAGTTGTTTAGTTGTGGTGTGTTGTCAGGACATCTAATAAAAGAACACCACTGTGAACTAAGACAAACTTTTCATGGGTGTTTAGGGGTGACATTTGCCACAAAGTGCTTAGAATAAAAAAAACATCTCAACAATAGGGTGCTCTCATACTTAAACCTTAATAATTAATAATAAAAGAAACACAACAGAAAAAAGGGCTATTTAATAGAAATTTTACTCAAAACTATGTGAAACGATGCTCCTTTGTAAGTTTAATAAACAATTTAATAAACAATTAGTCACCTCGTGTACCCTTTTAGCAGCTAAACATTACAGCTGAATTGCAGTTGTTGAGATCAAATATGTCATGCTGCACATAAAAAAGCAAAGGGGCTTTTGAAAGTCATCTGGAAAGTGGGCAATGCCTGACAAATCAAGCCAATTTGGCAGCGAAACACCGAGGGAGATTAAGCCTCTTCTCTCACTTGGCTCTGCCAGGCTGTCGCTGTGATCATATTAGCCACCAGCCATGATTGCACTGTGACGGGTCTACAGCACAGCCACCTTCACACAGCATCAAAACATCAGGGCCAGCTGTATGCCGAGACTCACTTAGACATAAGTCATTACGCTTGGCTTAAAAGTTATTAAAATGTTTCTCCACTTAAGGAAAAAAATGCATTTTGTCAGAGGAGGGTGCAGAGAACCATACCGGTGCAATCATTTCTGAGATGGGTCAAATGCTGTTTGTTTGATATATTAATATATATTTACAAGTCAAGTAAAGAGAGCAGCAATAAAGTCTCCAGATGCTGCAGTGCAGATGATTCAGTTTTCAGAAATGCCTCAGGCAAAGCATCCTCAGTCAACCAACTTAGAACTGTGTTTTCTGACAACAAATCTCTACATTTTACTGCAGCTCCAATATTGTGCAAAAACAAGTTCTGTTAAACCAACAACCACATGCACACAATACTGAAAAATGCTGGTTGATTTTATTTTCTGATTCAGATCCAGGATGGAACATTTACAGATTAGTTGCCGTCGCCATCTTGAAATTATAGAAGATTAGATGTCACAAAAATATGTACTTTTCTGCACATTTTATGCCTCTATTAGGTATAATGTAATAGTAATGCCTCCACTTCTGGCACTTCTTATTAATCTCCTCCACATTACTGGTTTTCTTATTTAATTTAGTTTAAAATCAAAATTGTACCAAAATTGATACAGTAACATTTAGTTATTGAGGTAAATCTATAACAATGACATTAAAGTGATACCATTAAAAATGCATTAAAATAAGCACTTGATGTCAATGAGAAGGAAAATAGTGAGCCTACAGCTAAACACATTGATGGAAATGACATTTCATTTTGTCTAGAGGATAAATATGAATGTATCTGACAAATATACAAAAATTCTGCAAATAATTACATTCAGCTGGTTATGTAATAAATGTGACAGGCCCATTGATGGTTAGATAATATGATCCTTAATTTGAAAGGCCACTGTGATGCCTTTAAATTAACATTTATGTGCAGCTGTTTTGGCACGTTATAGGAGAATTTCTAAAGATTCAAGACTTTTTCTGCAGTTTTCCGTTAATACAGGAGAGACACTGCATGAGATACTCTCATTTGAAATATTGTGGATTGAAGTCTAAGGCAGAGAAGTCAAGAGGCAGATAATGATGCAAAAGTTTGTAAGAGGTTAAAACAGCAAATAGGAATTCTTACTTACTTTTATGACTATTTTAATGTTGGTATCAGTGGTTCATTTATTTAGAGTTCTCTGCAATACAGATAAATGAGTGAAAAGCTTTATATAAAACAGGAGCTATCACACTGGCTCATTGTGACTTGTCTGGTGGATTACTACATGTGGTCTCACTCTGATTTATAAATGGTGAGTTGGTTGAATAAAGTCAGTTATTACTGGACTGAATGTTGTGATCACTGGCAGCAAGCGGTGCCCTTTGAAAAATATCCCTAAATGTCTGGGCTGCCTGTAGTGCATGTGTGAAAATGACTCAAACTAAGCACCTTTAGTGTTCTTTACAAATCTGTGGCCATAGAAAAAAAGATTAAAAAAAACTACGGCACAACAAGAAGATAATCTCAAATACCTTTCATCTCTCTGTCACACAAGCAGGAGATCATTTTCTATGATATGTTGAAATGAATGAGATTCAATTCTTTCAGGGACGACAGTAGAAAAACTGGATTAAATAAAGAAAAAAACGCTTGTCCTACTAACACAATCTTTATCGAGGAATAAAAGATTGTCAGCTTTGGGCTTTGGGCCTTGTTCCCTCATGCCGTTGTCTACAGAAACAGATGAACACAACTATTACATAAGCACACACACAAACACACAATTTACTTGTCCCAGAAAGAGGCCTGTAATCTGCTTGCACAGACAGGCTTCTTTCATAGTCTCTCAGATTAGAAAGGGCTGATTGTGTTTTGTATGTGTTTTTGCAACAGGCTAAAAGGCAAAACAAAGATAAAAAATAACGATTCATAACACATCAGAGTCTTGTTCCAACCCATCCTATCTGCTACTATTTATGCAAGGATCTATTTTTTTACAGGTTGGTGGGACCTGTCCGGACAGACTCCGCTAGTCAACTTCATTCATCTGAATTTCTGTAATTGGTGCTTCGATCTCTTGGCTCATAATGGCACAGATGTATGATTGAAGACCTCTGGACACAAACCTCTATAAAAGGTACATGTTGCTCATAGATGAGACACACATCTGACAGATTAACTAGTTACAATGTAAACTCAGCCAGTGTGAGTTACTCAGTTGGCCCTCCAGGATCTTGTGACATAGCAGACATATAAATTACATGGCATTAAATTGGGAAGACAGCAGTCAGTCAGTATGATGGATGAATCACAAGCTGAATCAGAAGCTTGAATATTCTGAAACAACCATCTCAACAAAGTTTATATAGCCAGCCTAGACATTCTCAAAAACAGGGTCTGCTGGTGAGGAATCCCTTTAGCTGAGCTAGCTTGGCTTTCTCTTGTCTCAGAGAGAATGGGTAACATGCTAAAGCAGAAAAAATGTTCACCCTGGGTCTTCAACCAGAGGGGGAATGTAGTTTCCCAGTACACTGAGCAAGTGTTACCAAAGCCCAGACAAAGGAGCTGAGGGATTGCCCTACAAGCTTGTAATTACTGCGTACTTGAATGGGATAAAGGGCTGTTTTCCTGACACCATTGGCTTTCAAACAGGCACCCTACCATTTAGTCCTTTGGTTCTCGCTAGCTTCCAATCTTTCTATGCTCTAAAGGCTGACTGGGCTGTTGGGCTGCCGGCACAAAGGTCCCTCTGTGTTGGCTTGGGTAAAACTGGGGCTCCATTCCAACACAGTGAAGTCTTTGAAAATTGCCTGGCATGGTAGCCTCACTATAGCTGTATTTATATGAGGTCTGCCAATAAAATCATACATTAAATGCAAAGGGAGGTGCTGAGCAAAACCCCATCCAGATTAGGAATGATGGAAACAGAAGCATTAAAAAATGGGTTGATGTGAAGATCACGGAAATCCAAAGAATGTCTTTTCTGGGTCGAAAGAAATTGTATAGATTGATTTTTTTGTAATCCTCTAACAGAAACTAACTAAAAAACGAATAGTAAAAAAGGAATTTTAGTGACAACACCATTTCCTGTCATGCAGGGAGTACTGAGGAGTGATCATAGAGGTGCTGTCCAGCTTGTAGACATACATAAGCACAGCAGTCACAGAGGAAGTAACAAAGCCTCTCCTCCGTTCCCTCTCCCCCGTCTGTCTCGTTCTTTTCCACTCCTTTATGTCTCTTCCCTCCTCTCATTCGTATATCTGGAAAAGAACCAGGCACAAACCTGCCCGTGTGATTGAGCATACCTGAGAACCTGACACCTCGAGGGGAAAAAAAACAGTCTGCTGGCAGACAAACGGCACAAGTATCATCAAACCACGAACAGAGATAGAGAAATTCCACCAATTTCAGTGCAGGAAGTGGTGAACGTCTGTGTGAGCTGGGAAGAGAACTAGGGCATGTTCGGGCAAATACTTATCATTGAAATATTGACTCCAAGTAATAGTCTGTTATAAAAAACACTTACGTTTTCCATAATAGCTCTACTGAGAATTTTGATCTTTGCAACAGCAGATGCAGATAGATCACTACAATGTAATAAAATCTGGACAAGTGGATCCTCCAACTAACGACTGAAGTTATGCAAACACCATGGACGATGGGTACACTTCAGAAAACAGCAACAGTGTATCGTCATTCATGCTGACCATTGTTCCAGAATGTGCAGCTTCTGCAGCTCTGCCATAACTCTGGCCTTCTCGCTATCACTGCAGCACAGCTCAGTGAGTAATGGGCAGAGCTAACCACTGGCAAAGTGAATTTCACTCACAGCTTTACACAAGAAGACAGCTATGGACCAAAGCCAGAGTATATTCACTGCCATCATTTCCAGCAGGGTGTCCCAGATCCTTCCCCTCCTCTTATCCACAAAGCACTCTGCCGGTGCTTCACATGGGAAAGACAGCAGAATAAATACAGACTTTAGACACTTGACATAGTTTATAGTAAGTGATGGCAAACC
This sequence comes from Pseudomugil gertrudae, assembly GCA_037177535.1. NCBI lineage: Eukaryota > Metazoa > Chordata > Actinopteri > Atheriniformes > Pseudomugilidae > Pseudomugil > Pseudomugil gertrudae. The sequence goes on along the minus strand of JBAMHV010000021.1, from coordinate 8,173,352 downwards.
CGGTACACCACTTTTAATTATCTGGGTTGGGCCACAAGTTTGACAATGAAAGCCTTTGTCCAGCTCCTAGAGAGGCATTTACTTTGTTTTAAAAAAAGCTAATTGCACAGCTAACAGCTTAGGTGGTCTACTTATCCATGCTACTGAAGAACTACCTCTATTTTGATGGCTAATGACAATCTGTCAGAACAAATAAATGAAGAGTCCCCACTGTCAGAACCAGATTTGATTCATTCAAACACCAACGTTGTGTTGTTGTGCCATAAATGTAAAAATCTACAAAACACTGAGCTGTTTTTATAGGACATGCTTTTTAAGACATGTTTTTATAGATTATTTGTCATTGAGATGATTTGTCATCAGCATTTAAAAGTTGGGGTTGTTGAGAGCTTTGGAAAAGCTGTATGCTGCTGCCTGCAGAGGAATGTAAAAAATTCTAATGAGGTGGCTGCCTTGCTGCTGAGCTGCACCAGTTCTGAGCCGAGTTTTAAAAGTCTGCTTTAGGCTGCACTTTCACTCTTTCTGCCCTCTCTGCTTGGATCCAACCTTGAGACTGAATTAGAGAAAGTGAGTTGCTGTTACCTAAACACAGGTATACGCTGAGACAAAAGGCCATGACAGATATATGCAAAAGACAAAAGTAGAGCAACAAACATTGCTAAAACATTATTAACCAAAGCCAGCTGATGTGGCTCATGAGATCAATTTTAGCAACTAATGGCATGTAAACACTTTAAAGACAAAGCACTTTGTGTTTAATTAAAAATGGCTGATTAGGATGCTCTCTTCCAGGAACTCTGGGAAAGACTATATGGCAGTTCTTTAAATAATAATTTAGAGTCCATTATTCTACTCTAAGAAAGACTATTTAACAACTGGAAAACATTGAGATTAGAGATATTTAGTCACATCTCAATTTGATTTGATTACAATTCAGATCACCTTGATACAAATAAAATTATTGTTTATATAGATTTTTTTAAGAAAAAAAAAACAGTCATTGCAGCTACAAAAAAACAAACATTATTACCCCATCAAGTAATAATTGACAGTTGACAATTTCCCCAGGATGTACCAGCAAATTCACTCTAAAGCAAAGATTATGCAATGTACAGAGAAAAAAACCCTTCAAACTCAGACATGGGTTGCCAGAAAAACTCTTCTATTTATAAAAGAAGATGAGTGTAGCTTTGTTTACAAAGATGCATCTGAGGTAAGCAAATATCAACTTTAAACAACAGCCTGGTACAAATAGTTTAAATGATCAGGTTTATTGTAAATTTGTCATAAACAGGTTTTTTGTGTGTAAAAGTGGCAAAAACAACTTAATCTAAAACCAAAGGCATCCATCTGATAATAAAGCCCAAAGTTAATCAATGACTTTAAAAGATTCACAGAACTATAAAGTATGTCGAAGGGCACACTTTTCCAGACAGACAGAAAATGCAGGCTCTTTTTATCTATATATGTAAAAGTATGAAAGGAGTTCTTTGAAGGCTTTGCTGCTTTGTTACTGAATATAGAAAAATCTGTATCCTGAACCAACTGCAATCTTCAGTTTGCTGTCAGGCTAACAGAGCTCAATATTAGACTGCTCAGCTAACAGAAAAGCAAGAAAACACCAAGTAAAATTTAACTTGACAATCTCACTGCAGAGAGAAAACCCAGACGATCATTTCTCCTCAGTATAACCATTTTCAGCAACCTATTTTTTCTTACTGGAAAAGATTTGTGATTTATGTGGGAACTTTGGGGGGGGGAACACTCTTAAAATTCACACCAATTTCTTTCACGTACCCTTTGTACTTGTAGTTATGCAGGATGACATCCAATTTTGCAATTAAATATATGCAACTACAGTTTCATTAAATATCTCCATGTTTTTGTAGTGCAGCTAATATCTGTGTTTCTAACCTTTTGTCACATTGAACTGAGCAATGAGAACATTTCCCAGCAGGGAGCCTTGTTAAACAGCGGTTTGGGCTGAAGCTGAGAGGTGTTTCCTTTAATTTCTCTATAAAAATCACCCCTCTAAATATCTGAAAAGCAGTGAACCTATTTGTTACCCAACAAATACTCTTACCTCAGCATGTGGCTGGCACAAGTGTAAGTGCTTTGATGAAGCAGTTTCCATCAGTTGAGGATTAAAATAGAAGGATGGGAGAGTAGCTGTAGTATAATTAACAGTCTTGATATGAGGAGGAGGGTTGAGTGAATAGTTTGAATGCTTGCTGTCTATAATTCAGCCTCTCCACGTGCCAAAAAAACAGGGGATGGGACTCAGCCAGGGGGCCTGAAAAACACTTCTAAGCCTGCTATTACTTCATTCTTGGATCACAGGCACTAGAGAGCAAAACAAATCAGAGAAACCCCACAGTGCTGCTTATGTATGTAGCATTAACAGATTGATTCTGACTGCTACTGTGGATCAATGTCACATCATCATTCGTGGGAGTAACACAGTTGTTTAGCTAAATGAAGTCTGAACTGGGAAAAATAGAGTAGGTCATGAAAAAATCTAAATGTATTATTAGATTGTGGTGTTTTGACAGTACAAAGACTTGTGCCAGATGTGTGTTTTTTCCACTGGTTTTATTTACCTCAGGCTGTACCAACATGGAGACATCCAGCGGTTACACATACTGAATGCCAAAGAGCCATGTTGGGTCTATGTGTGCCCATCCTATTAGTGCAACTTTTAGCTGGCCACAGTCCAACAAAGCCATTTACTCCAGTGGCCCACGGCAACCAGAAGTAAATAAATACATGCATCCAATTATTATCATGCAAATCATGCTTTAAGACAAAAAGAATACATGCATGTTTTCATGTTAGTTGTGTTTTGATGCCTGCAACATGCTCAAAAACTGAGTCAGGGGGCAACAAAAGACTGAGAAAGATTAGGAATGATGGATTAAAATAAATAAATAAAGCTTTTTAAAATTTCCACATGTGAGCTGCAGGTTAATTACAAACAGGTGAGTGTTATGATTGGGTACATAATGAGCATCCTTAAAGACTCCCATCATTCAGAAGCAAGGATGGAGTGAAGGTCACTACTTTGTGAACAAACTGTTTAAGAACACCTTTTCTCAATGTACAGTTTTTTTATAGTCCAAACAAATCCAGAGAAATCTCTGCATGTAAACAGCAAGGCAGAAAACCCACATTGGATGCCCACAACATTTTATCCCTCACTAATGCATTAAAAATCCACATCAGAGAGTAAAGAAGTCTCTGTGTGGGCCCAGGAACAATTGAGAAACTGCTATCAGTTAGCATAGTACATCACACCATCTACAAGTGCAAATTAAATCAGTGTTTCATAATCCTGGTCCTTAAATACAACTGTCCTGCATGTTTTAGTGGCAACCATACTGTAACACAGCTAAATGAAAGAAATGGCTTGTTAAAAGGCTGGCAAAGAACTTGATGACGAGCCCATATACTTTTAGAAACCAGGGACATTGTGTCCTCTGAGCCAAAGAGGAAAAGGACTATTCAGATTGTTATCAGCACACAGTTCAAAAGTCAGCATCTGAGGGAATGTGGGGATCTGGAACAAATATGCTGCCATCCAGATAATATTTCTCACATTATGAAGTATAAAATACCCTGACCAAGAATAGGAGAAAATTCCACCAACAAATGCTTATGTTGGTAAAGTGTTAAAAAGAAAGGCGATGTAACATTGGTCAATATGCACCGTCCCAGTCTTTCTTTCTATTTTTACATGCCACACACTTTCAACTAAAAATGAGTAAATATTTACAAAATAATCTAAGTTTATCAGTTTAAACATTGAATATCTTGTCTTTAAAGTGTAAACTAATTATAGATTAATATATAGATTTTAGAAAGTTATAATCTAGAAAGTTTACTCCTCCATGTGTAACATACCTATTTGTAAATGACCACACATCATATTACCAACAAGCAAGTATTTATATTTACATAAAACCCTGTTTATGAAGAAGGTTGCTGGTTCGAGTCTCGGTTGTGGCGGGGATCAAACCGGGAAGCGTTTTGTGAGGAGTTTGCATGTTCTCCCCGTGTTAGCGTGGGTTCTCCCCGTGTTAGCGTGGGTTCTCCCCGTGTTAGCGT
>JBAMHV010000021.1:8152532-8169148 GCA_037177535.1 Pseudomugil gertrudae | reverse complement strand
TGTGTGTGTGCATGGTTGTTTGTCTATGTGTGTTGGCCCTGTGATGGACTGGCGACCTGTCCAGGGTGTACCCTGCCCGGTGTGAGCTGGGATTGGCTCCAGCCAATATTCTGATTCAGTTGTTTTAGGTACCAAGGGAAAATCATAGAAAAGCAGAAATTACACCCCTAACGACCAAATGATGAGATTCTTTTTGTTCACAAATGTTCACGTTAAATATTCACAGATTTTCTAACATTTCAGCTTATTAACTGAGAGAAGCACACCACAGTAAAACCATCTGAATGATCAGAAAAGACTCCGAGCAGTGTGTGTTAACTAAATTTAAATTAATAAGACAAAACCTTTATTGAGCCATTGGATCACATCATTTTAGTCAGTAAAATCTGTTACTGCATCTCACACAACAGACTTCATTTAAAAGCACACAAACAAATAAATATCTAGTATGCAAGGACAAGGACGGGTTCAGAGGAAAGCATTTAGGCTTCTTTTACAACTGTATTTGTGGCAAGGTCATTTGACAGGAGCTTGACAGATTCTCACAGCAGATGTGTCCATATGACAGAGGCCTGCGATGTTTAGAAGACGTTCACTTGCTTGTTCTATCACATCCTCTGCCTGACTGCATAGGCTGCAAACACAATAGATCACAGACGAGTATGAAGAAAGAGCCCTGATTAGAGTGCTCCTACTACAAGGAAAGTAACGCACACTGTTATTTATCACAAAGTCAGACTGTCAAGGGCTTAATTAATAAAATAAATAAATAAAATCAGAACAATGACGCTCTGATTTTTGTGTCTGGTGCATGCTAATGGTACGACTGATGTTTAGGTCAAGCAGATAAACAGATCAAGAAAAAGTCAAAGGTTCTCAATATTTTGAGGATTAGTCTGATTCTTTGAAAAAGATTATTTTTTTGATAGCCTCGTTTTCAGAGAGAAACTCAGAAAAGCACTCAGTGTGCAGATCTTTGCAGCTCATCTCCCTATATTGTGAAGTATCTTTTTCTTTTAAGAAATCCTGTCTCCGCTCTTCCTTCCAGATCACTTCCAAAAATTTAATCTAATCTAAGTAAGACCGATACACATTCACAAAAAACAGATCACAAAAGTCCACCCAGTAGTTTTTACGTAAAGTTGCGTAAATTATTTTGTCCAACAAGGCTCAGCTTGTTAGAGCTGTGGCTTGCTGATGTATATCCAGCACACAAAAAATGAATGTAACAGATGCCAAAAACACTGTGGGAGGCTAAAAAAGAGCATGTATTTTCAAGTTGCCTTTCCACAGATCAAAATACAAGACATAAAGTTTTATTTGATAAAATTACTTGAGGTCATCTCAAAGGTTTGGAAAACAAAAAAGTGTTGTTACAGTTGGTGGTAGGATCAGTAGAGGAAAATCTAAATGTTTCACTGCAAACAGTCTTATGTTGGAGCTACACCTGCACAAATATGACCTTCAGAGGAAAAGGAGAAGAAATAACTTGCTTGGACACCACATTGTGCTACTACAAATAAACATCTAAAAGAACACCGAGGAAATGGAAAGATTTTACTGAAAAGACCCGTTTTCATTCATTTATGTAAAAAAAAAAAGTACTGGAAACAATCTGAAGTAGGCTATGTCTGTAAACCAGAAGGTTTTTCTAAAATAAGATAAAAATTCTGAGCATAAATATTTTTTATTTATCTTTTCTTTTATTTCATTCTATTACTAGTGAATGTGAATCCTTAGCGTTATGCCTTTTGGAAAAAAAGATCATTAACTCACTAACCATACCATACTTTAACCCAACTTCTACACATCATTGTATTCTCAAGGCCTCAAACCTAAACATGAGCTACAACACTAACCACAAGCTATTTAAAGGCCCACAGAGAATTTAATCAAATCAGTCATAAGTTGCTCTGAACATCCTTTGAAGTTCATTTTCATCCATCAGATCGAACTTTCAATCGATCAGCAGCAATATGTCCCATCTCTGCAGCAATCCAGTTAAAGCACATTAACTCATTACATTACACTGATGGATGATGAGATGTAGATTACCCAGCAGGTGACAGAGAAGCAATGGTGTGCTGCTAGAAAACAGTCAGATCCAAGCAGTTAAGGGCAAAACACACAGGTGAAAGCTTAATACATATTCCTACACACTAAAATACCTCTTCTGCTACCGCCAGACCTTAAGTGTGTGTGTCCTGTGAACATAATGTACATACACCTTTGAGACTACTGTTCTTGCCAGGTAAGCATTTTAACAAGATAACACAAGGAGGGGGGGACAAAGAAAGGCCTTCCTATTATCATTTTGCAGAAGACCTCAGAAGACAGGCGGCGCTGTCCCCTACAGACTGAGCTACAAACAGAGGAATTAGTCATAAGCTCAGGTGGGCTTCAGTATTTTTGGGAGGGTTTTTTTTCTGACTGCAATGTTCTCCAGCTGGGTCGTCCTAATGATGACCCAATATCTAACTACAACAACAACACACGTAAACAGTTTCCAGTCATTGATTTTGGCATTTGACCAGCATAAAGCTGAACCTACTTCCAGTCCAATTATAAACAGTCAGGCCAAGAGTTAATCAATTCATACAATCCATTTTGGACTGCGATAAGTCAGCTAGTGTTGCATAACTCCAGTGCCCTGCTAAATTACGGTCTGCCACAAAATCACAGTGCAAACCTGCACAGCATGCTGCTGCTGGCTGGTGCGGCACTCCAGCCAACCCTGCAACTGTGGTTTACTGTGCACTTGAACTTGTGCCACAAAACCGCATCACACTTAAAGCAACAGCTGCAGTGTTTTTATTTTAGTTTCTTTTTAAAAACAAAGTTAACAGTGCAGCAATTCAACAATGTCACTGCAGTTTCAGGGATCACTCTGTATAAGTCATAGTTTGTAAAATAAGACTAAGGCAAACTGCAATTAGAGCACCGACACACACACACACACATTTATCCTCTAAAGCTGGTAATAATCAGGACTTTGCAAGCCACAGGAGACAAAAAAGGCACTTTATACAAGGCTCTCATTTAACTTCCTCTGTGTTCTTCCACTTAATGTTACCCTTTTTAACACCTGATTTAGGCTTCTGGGGTCTGTTGATAATAAAGCAACGGGTGAACATTCAGGGGAGCAAACGTGTTCAGGTGCAGATCTGCTCTTTCTAGCAACCAGCCACCAGTGACTCCCTCCTAATCAGCATTCAAGTCAAGTGTGGAAGCGATGTAAATACATGGCAACATGGCTACCTGACCTCTTTCCAGCACTAACGGTAGTGATAACAGCTGAACTAAGCAGTAGTTCTGAGACAGTTACAGAGCACTTATCAAGACTGGTAGAGGTTAAAATATTTACCTTTAGGACTAGTAGCAATGTTCAACTATATAGCTGCTCGCTCTTTCTATTTCCAGTTGTTTCAACTGTCTCTTTTTAAGCTAATCTAGGTGTGGGTATCCAGGAATACATCAATGAAATACACAGGAAACAGGCAGCCAGAGAGGAAAGGCTGGAATAGCAGCCATGTTTGTTATGATCGGGCTCTATCTACACTTTGCACTTGGAGCAACATGGAAAAAAAACTATGATTGAACTTTAAACACTTTAAACTTTTGTTTGTTGAAGGCATTTGAGATCTTGCAGGGGAAACCTTTGCTTCACAGTGGTTCCATTCTTCCTTCTGAGCTTTACTGAGACCAAAAGCAGGAACTTGGAGGCTGGAAATGGATTCCCTCGCTCCAAAGCAAAGGATGTGGAATTTTGGAGCAATCTGACGAGGGATTATTCTGGGTTTAGTACAGTTAAGCATGCAAACTACAGTATGATTGCTTCCACTTTCTAGCAAACTTGAAGTTGCCTTATACTGTTCAGGAGTTGAACTCGTGCAACGTGCTGTTCCTGCATTTCAGCTTTACCTCACGCCATGTTGTAAAAGCTGATTCTGAAAGTAATGAAAACCGTTGTAAACACGAACAGGAATGAGGACAAGCTGAACAGACCTGTCTATGAATCAAGAACTGCATCAAGATCAGCCGTGACAAAGCCCTCATGCATTCCAGCCTGCCTCTCGGGTTTCTGTCCGCAGAAGGGGACGACAGCAACATCTGATTTGCTTTTTCTTTTCTTTTTTTCTTCTTCTTTGGGATGTGGAATTATTTTCCAAAGCTGCCCACACAAGCTCTGCATGAGGCACAGATCTGTAGCTCTGCCTGATGTTTTGATTCTTCTCTGAGGAGTTTTGTAATCCCTTCCAGAAAAAATGTGCACGCAAAAAAAAGGGACACAGTGGCAGACATGTCGAGACAATACCACAAACGTCATCGCTAAGTGGCAGCGGAGATAGCCTGCAGCAACACATCATCATCATCAAAACCCCAGATTTTATAATGGAACACTTCTTTTCTTCTCCCACTCTCTCTTTTCAGCAAAGTGGCTGTTTGCTATAATTTTTAATCACTTTTTCATCTCCCTTTCCCACTCCAGACTATTTTCAGTCTGTCTGACATTTGATGGGAGCAGAGAAGTGGAATTACTCACTGTCTGATCTCTACATGACTGTGGGTTTTGGTTTCGGCTTAAGAACCGAAAGGAAATGACAGAAAACAGTCACACGGAGGTTTCTTTAGTTCATGGACATATAAGTAATGGACGACTAAATGGAGACACGGGTCCATCTGGACCAGATCTCAGCCAGTAGAAGCACTCTGAACTTGTCCAATGTCATTGAGCGCTACACAATCTCCCACACAGATAATTACATGGTTTTCAATTGCTGTGCAATTCTGCGAGGTCAAAATTCCCCAAACTGTTGCAGGTGGGGTTCAGTACGGGAATTTCTCATTGTCTGTGAGCATTTACTCTGTGACAAGAGCTCTGAAAAGGGATTACATCATCACTATTGTAGCTTCCGAGCCCTCAGCTTTCCTCTATCAGCCGGTGTACAGTGGACCATCCGACCCAGACAAAGGCAAAGCATTCCAACAGTTTAGCAACCAGGAAGCGCAGACCCATCGTCACACCTAATTTTACTCAAACTCCATCAGCCACCCCAGTCACTGTCAAAAAGATGCTCACACTGAAAAACCACCCGAGGCCACATTATCGTCAAGTCATTTGACCTCTGACTATGAGCTGACTAATATCAGTCAGATGCATCACTCATGGGCCAGACAGTCTCCCTGTTTTAAAAGAAAAAAGAAGTACTTCTCTATTTTAAGATATTACTGGAGGTTGAGTCAAACATTAGCAATATGTTACACATCTTTGAGTTTCTATGAGAAGAAGAAAGAAATACTCCTTTTAGACAGGACATCAAAAGACATTTCTTAAGGTCTACTTAGTTTATCGTCAACAGTGTGTCATCGGTTTACGTGTAGTGAAGTGGAGGTCATGGGCTTCACAACAGCCAGCCAGGTTGTGCTTGCCCAAAGAATATGCAACAATAAAGTAAAAAAAAGACCAAGAAACAGCACACCCTGTTAAAAGAGTAGGGTTTAAAACCTCCTTGCCTCCTCTGAACTTTAACAGACACATTAAAAAAAAGATCTCACTATTGATAAGCTAAGTAAACATTAATTTAAGCAACTGCAGCCCATACATTCCAGAGTTGCAAATTTTAAAGAGGCACAAAGCTCCTGTTGTTGTTGCCTTTTATCTATGCCCAAGCTATTCCCTTCGAGCGAATGCACTGGAGACAATAGAAACATAAGCTCAACTTAGCAACAGGAAGCATCCTTCTGTGAATATCGGGTACATTGCACACTCATCTACACAAGGGTACAATAACAATTGTCTGAGATATGATGCAAATGTGAAAATAGAAATATCATCCTTCAGTAATAGATCAAGGACTATTTATACAGAGGGAAAGTTTTTTTAATCCCCTTTATGTGCTATTGTGTTCTGACAACATAAACAGAATCTGATTGAGCTTTTTTAACATGCTGTTACTCAAATCACTCCCAAAATGAGCCATTTTAGGCCCATGCAGCAACAGAGAGCATTTCATTGCTTAATAAAGCAGCTGCCTTTGCAAAGGATTTATCCTCTATAAGAAATCCCATCAGAAAAAGTAAGGAGCAGTCCAGAGATTAGACTCAGCAGTAAAAATGGCAGAGGAGCTGTATGATCAGTCATGCACAACACGACAGGTCAGCTAAGCCTATCCAGAATGCTAAAACTCCTGGCAAGAGCTAAACTCTGAGGCTTTTCACTATAGACCTGATAAATGACAAGTTAGCCAATATGACCCAAATAAAAGGTGATCTATTTCTACCTGCATGGTTCCTTACACTTTATGTTCCACAAATAAGCTGCGTTGAGACAAAAAACAACTTTTAAAGGCTAGCACCATGACTTATCAACAAAACCTGGTGTTATGTGTGTCCTATTTTCACATGTTGTCTCCACAACACAAATATATAGACTGGCTTTTAGCACATTACACCCATAAAGGACTGATTAGTTATTAAACTGAGTATTTGACTACTACTCATTTGGAGGTATAAGCAGCAGAAACCCAGTAGTTCAATTTCTACTTTTAACAAGACAAGTTAGACGATCTAGATACATTTTTTGTCAGGCAGATGTGATTGAAGGTAAACACCTGGAGCCTTACAAACCCTCTCGCGTGGTAACAACATTGGGTAAACTAGATCTAGTTTCGGGTGGTGACATCCACATATCCTGTATTTAATGGTGTGATGATGCCACCTGTGAATCGCCACACAAGCTAAATGTCCTTGACATACACGACATGTGTACATTTTGACAACGTTTGCCACCATTAATTGAAAGGGGAGAAAAACAATGGCACTGACTGCGCACTGACTTCGCACGACATAAAAAATAATCCCGCTGACATGGCCACAGCCACCTTGTGCTACAAAAACCCCGCACATGACCAAGTACCACGTTACCCACTCACCTTTTCTTCCGTAGGATGTCACACAACACGGTTTTCCTCCTTTTGTCTCAACTCGAAACAATATGCTGTTAGTCCAACACAAACTACGTAGCGCTTTATCGTGCCTTCGCTAGAAACGCGTTGGTTCCGGTTCAGAAGGGAAATGGCCCGGTGTCTTCCCCCCGAAAGGCAACTTGGAAGTTTGATAGAAAGTTACGGGTTTGCTTCGCTGCGGTATGCAGCTGCTGGAGGGATGAGATCATCCAGACAGCCTACCCTCTCTCTCCTTCTCTGCCCTGGAGTCTCGCGAGAGGGCTTCGAGGGGAAAGCAAACGTTACCGTGGCAACAGGGCTCACCTGTAGCGGTCAGACGAAGATAGGAAAGCGAAGAGCGCTCACTCTGTGCGGAAAAATGTAACCTGGGAAAAATGGAAACAATGTAAAACAGTTGGGTGCGTTTATAACTGCCTTCGTTATGCCTCATTTCGCATCTTTTTCTACTTCGTTACTACCGCAGTCATTGTCCATCTCTGCTTGTGGTGTCTCATAGCTTCATAGCTTCCACAAAACAGCCACAACAAAGTCTGGCACCTGTTTCCACTTGGACAGATTTACAAATGTCCATGAATAAAACTACCACAAGTCAATATAACTGCTTACAAATAAATACATAACTTATTTAGCATATTGCAGAAATATACATAAGCTTGGCTGTAGTTATTCTTCAGGCTTTTTAAAATTTCACTGTTTGACTGGGAGTGATTATCACTTACATATAAATGATCTTTGAGGATTTAGTTCTGATCAGTGCAGAGGGTTGCAGGATAGGACCCTGTCAATGTTTATCTAATATTTGCTCCTGCTAAGAAGCAGTGTTCCTTCCCTTTCATTCCTTTCCAGAGGGCTGTGGAAAAATGATAAATCCCATGCCTTCATGCTTCGCAACCACACAAATATTTAAAAGTGATTTGAAAGGATGATGAGTACAGCCACCAGAACCACTACAAGGAGAAACAAAAGCAGTGAAGTGTCACTGACTTGGGTGCTTGTCCTTAATGTAACTACAGCAACCTGTGAGAGATATTAGGGCATGGCCAGGCCTGTGTCGCCTGTGGCTCTGACATCATGAGCTGATGTGGATGCAAAAAAAATCCTATCCTGCAAACAAAGCTCTCCGTGCATAGAAAACTAAATCTTATAGGAGGAAGGTTGATACTTTCCTAAATGCATGATTTAGGACTCATCTTCAGCCAGTACCGTGACTGTAATGAATTCTTGCTGCTGCACAGCCTACTGGTATCAGCAAAATTTACTGGAAATGCAACCTTGGTAATTTAATGTTAAAAAAAAAGCCAGAGAGTGTACAGTGGAAACCCGCAGGCCATGATGCATAATGCTGAAGGCCTGCAAGTTATTTTAAAGGTTGTTTAATATAATTTCACCATCCTGTAGTTCAAGCCTCATTATTCTGCATGCTGCTTCTATTTTTGTCACACTTGTATCAAAAGACTACATCTTCATGGAGACTTCTGGATTTATAAGGTTTAAAGAAAACATTTCAGTGGGAGACAAATTCCATTTTATGAGGTTAATTGTTTTATTTCAGGGCTAACATTTTTGTATGTGTTTTGAATTTTAGCTCATAAAAGTGTGACAGAAGTTATGTTTCATCAATCAAATAAGTAGCACCATCTGCTGGTGAGACAGGACAAGAAACAACAAAAAGAGCATCCCTCATGATCATATTCCATCAATTCTATATTAAAATGCTTTCTCCTCTTTGGAAACAGTTGGAAAAAATACAAAGAACAGATTCTTCCACTACTTTTAAGGACTTACAGGACCTCAGATGATACCCCCTCAGCTTTTTAGAATATCACCCTCATTTATTAAGGCTTAAAAGTATGGAGGGCAGCTTGTCAGCTCTGACAGTTATGGATGAGAAGCCATTAAGAGGGGGAAGCTATTATTAGGCTTTGGTTAACTTTAAAAGTCTTTGAATATCAGGCTCTATGTCAATGGTGGGGAACTTCTTGCTGTATCTTTTAAAGGGTTCTCCCTCCGGCCCAATGAGGAACTTCTCAAAGTTCCAGGAGATGTCCGTCCTGTTGATGGGACTCCAAACCAGAAACTTGGGATCCTGCATGAGGGAACTGGGGTCATCATCAGGATAGGGCAGTTTGTCTTTCAGATAGGCAAAGACTGGATGTGTGTTTGTTCCATTGACATCGCACTTCTCAAAGATGGTGAAGGTGGGTTTAAAGCCACCGCCTGGACGCACATGCTGCAGCGAATTTAGGATCTCACCATTGGTGCAGTTCTCCTGCAAAACACACATAATTATGGAATTCAGGGAAGCAAGATATTGCATTTTTATGATTATGACAAAGTTTTTGCTTATTTTTGAGCATGTTTTCATGGAAATAGAACCCATTTGATAGAATGACACAGAACATCACATCTGTCCTGTCATGGAATCTGTTTTAAAGGGAAAGAAGGATCATGCTTGAACTTACATGTATTATAATTATATTTTTGGCATTACCAAAAAAAAGCTTCAAAGAAAGAACACAGGAGAAATATGGATATTTGTCTATACTTTTTGTTAAAAATATTTTTTTTCAGATTTTATTAAGCATCACTTCCATGTTTGATGTCCACCAGTCACGGTGAGCATTAAACTCCATGTACAGAAAGCATAAAATCATGTTATTACTGTAATAATCACTCTTACTGGTAAAACATTGTAGTCAGTTTTCTGATGGGGAAATTTGGGCCCACCAGGTGATAACTTTCAATATCCTGCTTTAACTAATAACTCAGCATCACTCACTAACAAGACCAAACTGCTCCACGAAACTCACCTGGTATCCAAACTGATTACATGGAAAACCCAGGACCACCAGCCGATGGGGGTACTTGCTCTGCAGCTGGTTGAGCTCGCTGAAGTCCCGGGTGGTGGTGCCTCAGAGTGAGGCCACATTCTCTATGAGGACCACTCGGCCCCTGAACACATTAAAATCCACCGTATCTCCCTCCAGTGAGGTGGCTCTCAGATCATAGAAGGTCTTGGCGATGAACGTCATCTCGACTGCTGCACACTGGAAGCAGACAGGATCTCAGCGTGTGACTGTATTCTGCTGGTTCACTCACTTAGAGCTGAAAGTTGTCTGTAATCAGTGTCGAATAACCCTGCAGAAACTGATCTCTACCTGACATAGTACACGCTTTACAAATTTCAGAGAGAGGGATGCATCTGATTACAAAGACTCACATGACGTATTTTAGCAAAAGTTGTTCATATAAAAACTGAAACACTTTCAAAACCTCTATATCTTTATTGTATCTTATAAACACTTATTTAAAACAAATTTGCAGGAGTTAGTATGTTTTGCCATCTTGTTAGCTAGGACATGTATCAATTTTCTGCCATTAAAAATTAATCAGTGATCACCTGCGTTTCAAAGTAAGATGAAAAATGTATGACTGCTGTCTGAACTCTCTATGCACTTCATTTCACCCCATCATTCCTAATGTAGTGACTTAATAAGAATCAAATCCCACCTTCATTCAGTTTAAATATGGTTTTTATTTAGTAGCTCACATTTGCTTTGATTTTACCACAACCTGGAAGTCTCATCTAAAACTCATCCACCCCTGTAGACCCTGAATATGATGTAATAGCATCAACACTGCTTATAATGCACAAAACACATAGTTTTACTATCATAAAATAATGATAAAGCACATTTAGAATAAGCATTTAAGATTTCTACACATAGTATAATAACTTAGTGTGGCACAATATGGTCTCTGAGGGGAAAAAGTCAGTTGGGTAAACGGATCCATCCCAGCTTGGTTTGAGTTACTAGATCTAAATAATTTAGCTTTATATCCTGCTGAGTTTGTTGTCTGTTCCTGTCTATGTCATGTCAATGCAAAGATTTACTGATATGAATCCACACTTTACTCTGAGCGTCGCCGACATTAGAACCAGGAAAAAGAGTATTGGCTGAATTCAGTAAACTGATGAGGCACATGTGTGGTACAGATCAGCAGATTATATGAGCATGGATTCAGTGACAGAAACCAGCCCCCTGCTGGCAGCTGCTGCTAACTGCAGAGCCACCATGTCATTTCAAAGAGTGAAAGCAATCCAATATCCTTCTGTTCAACAAGTCTTTAGCTTTCAAGAAGGTGGAGGAAGGCTGAATCCCCATGTCTTTAACCCAGGAGCCATCACATCATGTCAGCTCTCTAACAGGCACAAGTCCTCTGAGCAGCATTGTCCTGACTCTCCATCTCCTCCCCCAGAGCAGCCTTATCTAAATAGTCATCTAAAGATCCCAGCAGGTTATCCACATCTCTCTTATGAGCCTGCAGGACCAGTTCAGTCACACGAATGAATGCCTGTAAGGATGAAGAGGGAACAAAATTAAACAAAGAAAATAAGGAGCGCAAAACAAAATTAATAATCTGGCAGATTTATCGTGGGGTTGTATTACCTCACTGATGTTGCTGCTAGTGGAAGCGCTGGTCTCAAAGAACTCCATCCCAAAAGTTTCAGCTAACTGTAAGATTCAGATGAGTGAAGTTTGAAAATAGGGTCACTTGGAAAAAAGGTAACCTCTCTATCAATTCTAAAATGTTATGTATGAATGCACAATTTAATAAAAGTAATCCGGTCTTCCTTAGGTTTTAAAATGAGTCTTAAAAATAAATTTAACATATATTCTAAAAGGATACCTGCATTTTGTGATTTGGCACATCTTTTACTACCAAACAACCTTGCCAAGAAAAAAAAAACACACCGATTTCTGAAAGAAATCACCCATGTCCTCAAAAAATTAGATTAATTCAAACCTTGCTTCCTTGATCCTTCATCACTTGTCTCCTGAGCTCATCATCAGCCTTGTTTCCAACCAAGATCATCTGCACCTTGTCTGGTGCATACTATATGAGACAGGCAGCAGAGCAGTTAGTGTGCAGCGAGTGATGAAAATACAGGGATACAAATAAGAAAAACTGCATATCAAATTCAAAAAATTAAAATAGAGAACTTACTTCATCCACATCACTGGCCCACTTTGCTATGTGCTGAAAGGACGGCTGATCTGTGATGTCATACACAAATATGATGCCCTGTAACAACGGTGAAGGTTATACAATAAAATCTGAGTGAGATAAGTGAAAGCTCACACTTTGCTGCTCGTACCTGTGCTCGCCTGTAATACTGTTTGGTAATGGTCTGATAACGTTCCTGACCAGCTGTGTCCCTGCACATAAAGCACAACGCATGTTATCATAAAAGAACCACACACGCTGGCAGCTGTTAATGCAACAAAAGTGGACACACACATAGCTGCACATACCAAATCTGCACTCGCACCTTGATTCCATCAATCTCCACTGTTTTCATTTTAAAATCAACTCCTAAAAGAAAGACAAACAAAACATTTATGCATCATGGAAAACATAAAGAAGCACAATTTGTAATGAAAATGGAGGCATTCACACAAAGAAGAAAATGTTTACATAACTTATATATATATTTACGACACTGTAAAACCAAGAAAAGCACTACTTTTAGCACATCTACTCCTGCTGGCATCAGCAGGCTGTGGACATTACACAAAAGCTCCTCCAGTTTCAAATAATGTGTCAAATAAAAGCTAAGGATGCTGGTAATTTATGTAACTTGCCATATTAAGCATATTTACAATCAAACAGAATTTATGTAAGATAGGCACAGCTGCTGGCTTGTTGGAAATGATGCAACAGCAATCTGTGTGTGTACATAAAACATGAGTTAACTCAAGTTGTGCAGAAATCAGCTGACTCTCCGTATTGCATGTTCTTGCATTACTCTCATGTCACATCTGTTACATAACTGAGGAAATTAGAATACTTCTAAATGACTTTGCAGTGCTAATTTAGATATCTAATGTCTACATAAGTGAGATGCATTGTACACTCTCAAAAATAGAAGTATGAGATAAGGACGTTTCTGTATCTATAGGTACATTTTTAAAGAATTTTCTCTCAAAAGTACAACATTGGTCTTTAAAAGGCCATAAATGTACCTTCAGACACTGAAAAAGGGTTCAAAGTGATAAATGATACAAATTTGTGCCAGTTTAACCACAAGAAAACCTGTAGCATTGAAAAATGTGTGTATTGACAAAAAGCTGGCAGTAATTTTAATACTCACAGTAATATAAATATAGTTCAAGTAGTAAGAACATCACGTTTTAATTGTAGGATTATATAATATTTATTCATTTATTGGTGTCTGATTATTGTCATAATCTATATTTTACTAACTATCATTAATCGTTTTAACATGATCCTGTTTTAATAAAGTTTAACTGGTACAACTTGATAAAGTACAAACATGTACCAGGACTGAAGGGTACAGAAATGTCTCTGGAAGGAGTACAACCACCAGCGACAAGCAATCGTACCCTTTTATGTACAAGCTGGTACCTTTATTTCTGAGTGTGTAACAACATGTGGGAACACACACACATAGATCTGTCCAGTTTGATTAGACCACCCAAGACATGAACAGGCTCTTTGGGGTGGGACAAACTCTACACTAGAACACCGTTATGCATAAATGTTTGCATGGTGAACAGTTTAAATAAAGCCAGAAAAGCTTGTTTTTCCAAATGTTACATTTAAGGAAAGCCGGGAGCGGCAAAGCAAATTTTTATGTCACGTCTGAGCTTTCTGTGTTTGCAGACTTTTTTTTTTTTTTTTTTTTTTTTTACAGACTTTTACAAAAACACCAAGAAAGAAAAAAAGAAAGTACAACACAAAACCTCTCGTTAACAAGTTAAAAAAATCTCTCTGTGAGCCATTATACGGGCTACTTTAGGAGCATTTTATGAGTGTTGCTCAGACACACCATTATCTGTGGTGAATAGCATGCAAAACCTCTGCACAGTCTCGCCTTTTAAATCACTGTTTCCACTAAGGTGGAGAGTCAGCTGATGTGAACTACAGTGTGGGAGGGAAATGCTTGCTAGGTGACGGCATAAGGAAGCTGGGTAATGTAATTAAACACTACTGGCAGCAAAAATAGTTGCTTATATCCAAACAAAGGCCACAAACACTGTTGCCATTGTTTAAATCCAACCGCTGCTTAAAGTTCACTCTAATATATATGAAATATATTAAAAATACAGCATTGAGGAAGCATTAAGATAAATACAATCTGACATAGAACCATTTCTATTTATGCCACATGTAATGTGATCTGCATACATTTTAAAAGGTTGCAATAAAATACAAAAGCAATCAGTTACTAATTTATCCATCAATTTAGCAGATGAGAAGAAAATTGTAAAGTCTAAACTGACCTCATAAGGATTGTATTATACATTCTTCTGTTAATCATCATATAAAACAATAAAAAGCAATAAAAAGATTGTGAGAGTCAGGAGGCTCAAACATAATCCTTAACATAACTATAAATGCTCCTTTACATTTCTGTGAAGCAGCTTTAACTTAGTATGTGGTAAAGACGACTTTAATAATGACTGATTAAAATATCATTCACAAAAACAAACACTTTGAAACTGAAGGAGATTATTTAACAGATAATCATCTGTTATTTTAATAAATTACACCTACAGGTTAGCGCTGTGTACATCTGTTCTTTACTCAAGGTGGTGTCCTCTCACCTGGCATCTGTGTGGGATCGATAAACCTGCAGCATATTACTCTAAACAATACACTTTTACAACCTCAGATATGAGTACGTTTCTCATCATTTCCTGTTCTCTCTTTATCATTATATTTTTTGTACATTATATTTAAGTAAAATAAATAAAGAAAATGCATGTGCACATACACTGGCTACTGCAAATGGACTGATGTATGATATCAAAATATTCAATAGCTCTTTAATCTTACAAACTGTCACACAGCTTGAGTCCTTACTTCCTGGATGACGAGTGCTGACACTTCCAAACAGCTTCCTGCTCTTTTTCAACTTTTATTTGATCTGCTTTTATTTTGATCTGCTGTTTAGAATACTGCAAGCACCTTTACAAATGTAAAGAATCACGAAGACACTGCATGTTTTTGTGCAAATTAACAACGAGGCTAAAAGAAATCCATCATCCTCCAGTGTCATTGTGTCCCTGAACTGCAACCTTCATGGAAACTTCTTTATTTTATAAAGCATGAAGGCAAGATCAAAGTTAGTTTGTTTGTATATTTGAAAGATAATTGTTGGATTTTCTCTTATGTTCTTATCTACAGTCCAACAATATATACTTGAAATATGCATTTTATTTCTATTACTTTAAATGATGCACTTTACACAATATTTACTGCAACTTATTTACCGGTACATTTTATGTGTCTTATGTATGCAAGCTGTCCAGAGTGTACCTCGCTTCTCGCCTGTTGATTTCTGGAATAGGCTCCAGCTGTCCTGAATTGAATGAAGCAGTATGGAAAATGGATGGATAGATGTCTGATGTGTATTTATTTTGTATTTAACTGTTATATGATGCTGTTTTTAGTCTTTTACCTGCCTTAGGATTAGTGATAGCAAAAAATCTGCAAACACAAAAAATCCTTTATTTGTTTCACTGTACTGACATGAGAAACGAATGGTTCAAGTTTTGTTGTTATAAACTGATGCACTAACTGGAGAAGATGGAATGAACATAAGAAAATGTTCTGTCTAAGTTTTAGATTGGAAAAGAGGAGAGTCTGTGCAGGATGTCATCACATAGATTCAAGCTTCCTACCAAACTACAAACAAGCAAAGTCCATAAAAAATAACAATTAAGCAGGTAGTCACCTCACCCACATCTTCACAATATGCTTGACTGAAATATGAAGATTTGGGGGAAGTGATGTTTACAGAAAGGGAAGACAGTGAAACTCCTGGAGGGGGGTGTTTGCCAATCCCAGCTCACAACGGGCGAGAAGTGAGGTACACCCTGGACAGGTCGCCAGTCCATCACAGGGTCAACACAACCAAGAACACACACTCACTCCTATTGGTAATTTAGTCTCCAATCAGCCTATCCTGGAGAGAACCCACGCTAACACGGGGAGAACCCACGCTAACACGGGGAGAACCCACGCTAACACGGGGAGAACATGCAAACTCCACACAGAAAGATTCCCGATTTGACAACTGCCCCAACTGAACCAGCAACCTTCTTGCTGTGAGGCCACAGAGCTAACCAACTGCACCACCGTGCAGCCCATTTGGTATTTGTGATAATAGTTAAAATTACAATAAAAAAGAGAGAAAACAAGAATTGGGGAAGTTTCCTTTTTGAAGTTTCAGAGCCAACAATCGACCAAAAATTGGTTTGTGCAAGAAAAGAAAAATCTTCTGTTAGAAATAACAAAAAGGTTTAAGATCCATTAACTAGTGGAGAAATAAGCCATGGTGCCTTTTCCCAAAGAGAAATATACCAAAAAGAAGTATCACATGACAATGCTGTCAGTAACCAAATCATTTCCATAACTGTACCAGGATATGTTTCCATATGAGCTATGCAACACATCCTGGTACAACTATTACCACCAGAAGAGGGATGAATTAAAAGGATTCCTTTAGTGCTGCTGAAAAAATGGAGGATATAACAGGTTTGGTATGGGGGGGGGGGGGGGGGGGGGGGGGGGGGGGGGGGGGGGGGGGGGGGGGGGGGGGGGGGGGGGGGGGGGGGG
>JBAMHV010000021.1:8112397-8139805 GCA_037177535.1 Pseudomugil gertrudae | reverse complement strand
CATATAATGTATATTTATGCATAACCAATCCATCCATTAAACTACAAGATGTCTTAAGGACACAAAGACTTGGATTACTCTTGGATGAATTTCTCTTTTTAAACTCAGATAAGACAGAGGTTGCTGTATTCAGACCTGAAAAACTTAGAATTAAATTGTCTAGTTTTGTAGTTAATCTGGATGCCATTAATCTGGCTTCCAGTACTACAGCGAGGAACCTTGAATTTATTCTTCAGGATTTGTCCTTTAGCTCACATTTAAAACAAGTTTCTAGAACCGCTTTCTTCCACCTGTAATATTGTAAAAATTAGGGACATCCTGTTTCAGAGTGATGCAGACAAGTTAGTAACTTCATGATTGGACTATTGTAATTCCTTATTTATGGGCTGTCCTAAATATGTCCTGAAAAGTCTCCAGCTGATCCAAAATGCTGCAGCGAGGGTTCTGATGAGAACTAGCAGCAGAGATCATATTTCTCCAGTTTTAGCATCTCTTCATTGGCTACCTGTTAAATTTAGGATAGAGTTTAAAATTCTTCTAAACCCATTGTATATGAAAGACCTCATAGTTCCAACCCATAATGCATTAAGTACTTCCTTTTCCTTTTTTTACTGCTTATCTTTTATGCATCATTATATGACAGTATTCACATCAATAACCTATTTCCCCTTTTTCTGCAGGTCTTCCTGGATAAAAGCTGCAGTGTTAATGCTACAATGTTAATCAGTCTTTCCTGTCCTCTCCATTCCAGTCAGTCGAGGCAGATGGCTGCTCTCCCCACTGGAAGCTTTGTCTTCCTGTTAAAAAGGAGTTTTCCTTCCCACTGTCACCTCATGCAGCTCAGACTGGGGATTGGATCAAAGTCAATATTTGATGTAATCTTTTGGTTTCCCTTATCTAGGTTATTTTTGATGAATTGGTTTAAGTTGATGTTGTTAAGCGCCCTGAGATGGCATTGCGTGAACTGGCGCTATACAAATAAAACTGAATTGAATGTATAGCTTAGTAAGTACTTAGTAGTGCAGGCTTAACCAGCGATTAAAACATATTTGTTCATTCCCAGTTGAGCTCAGCTTCACATTCTGTGTCACAGGCCAGAAAAATAATCTAATCTCCACCTCTAGATGGTGATATTCATTAAAAAATAACTTTGTGATAAGACCAAACACTTAAAACATCACCAGTCTCTTTCCTAATATTCTGGTTTACTTGTTAATAAAACAAAATATGTCCATATCTCCACATTTACTCTCATAAAGAGTAGTTTAGCAATCTAATTGGATTATTATTATTAAAGTAATATTGAACATATCTGACCTCCTGTGTTTACTACTGACCTCCGTCACAAAATATTAAAGCTTTACTTTAGAAATACTACAAAGCAACTCAGTCATCTGACCAGTTACATAATATTAATTAAAATCCTAATGATGTGAAATGAATGGGGAGGCTATTTAGCTGTACAGAGGCAACAACATTCTTTCCACATAATCAACCCCACTGCTTCCAGAGTTTCCCACAGTGCTTTGTCAAAGAATAACAGTAAGGAGAAACTCACAGTTTGTGCCAGATCATTCCGGAAAATGACAATTAAAAAAAGTTGGACTTCCAGGAATTTGTTGCTATCACGGTTTGAGATGTGTTATTTTTGTCGATTTCTTGTGAAGCAGACTGAAGCTTCACTCTGCATGTTGTAAAGAGACCACGTGACAGAGGGGTTTAAATACAGAGAAAGGAGTGAGACACAAGAATGTGATCTGAGCCAACACTGAGTCTAGTGTGTGGGTGAAAGCTGCGTCTGGTGTCAGGGAATTAAGGTAAAAAGTATCTTATCTTAATATAATTCTTGTTTTAAATCTATATTTAATCTATAATGTATTTGTGGAGTTGTGTAAATGTGTCAGCAGTTATACAGCGCAGCACAAGTATCAGGCATCGATCAATTTCATTAGTTATCTGAGGTCAAAGATATTACTTTAGTGACTATTGTAATATAAATATATATTCAGAAAAAAATATGTCGATGGTTGGAGCAAAAAATGACCATTAAAAATTTTAATTATGAAACTGCATCCGTTTGATCTAACACAGCAAATGCAAGGTTTTGTCCTGCAGATGTTAATTTATCATATTATCATAAATAATCAGTCTTTTAAAAGCAAAATACTTCAGATAAGAGAAAATACTGTTGTCATAGTTTGTACATATGAAGTAATTATTTATATCTGAGCTTTTATTTTGAAGTTTCTGTGGGTGCCACCAGAGGTGGCAACCCATGATGGGATAAAAACAAAACCTTTAAGGGCTCATATGTATTTGATTATGAGGCTATTTTTAATAGCACAATGATCAGAAGAAGTAATTCCACATCATGTCTCTGCAATGGTTTGTTGGAAACATTCATTACCTTCACTAGGTAATCAAAGTATTCCTGCAACCAGCTCTGAGTTCACTATAAACAGCAACTGACTAATGCCCATCTTGTCCTTACATCCCATCCAGATCCAGCTCATTACTACCTGGTATAGCTGCAACAGCAGAATTCTGTTCCAGTGATTTTTATCTGGTACAGAAATAAATGTATATTCATTTTTTGCTACATTATATATTAGCAAATCACCTGTTTTCCAAAGTTAATTGATGATTTCCAAACCGACACCAACTTTAAGCCTTTTAAAAAAACTTTTTACACAAAAGGTAAAAGTTGTTGTTTCAGGTTCATTTAGGAAAATATCAGCTCATAACCACAACTTCCTGATCAGATATTTAAATGATGGAAAAAATTATGTAAGAATAAATATAATTTCTTGGATCTGAATTTTAAAAATAAGATTTAGAGGTTGTGAGGAAGCTGAAGCCTATCCCACCAATCAGCGGGCGAGAGCCGGTGTACACCCTGGACAGGTCACCAGTCCTTCACAGGGTCATTTTTAAACTATAATATAATATAAATGATTTTTTCTGAATTTTATGCTTCAAATGGATTTTCTGAACCATAATAAACAGAATAAAATCCAAAAAAATCCCATTAAATCCTGCAATCCGGCAGGGTTTCACGTAAAGCTGGAACTGTAATGTAGCATAATTAACGTCCTCCGACAGCTACACACAGATTTACACAGTGACTCCACAGAAGTGTTGTTACCCAGTTCTCCTGTACTCCCAGTTCTCCTGTACTGGGAAAAACAAAACATAAATTTTGTTCTCTGTCCGAGCTGCTTTAGTTGTTAAAGGAAGAATTTATCTGTTGATGTCTAACCAAGGTAAAACAAATATTTATAAAAACTACATAATAAAAATATATTTCTTTTAACCTGTGTGAATAAATTACTCTTTAATTATGCTGTTTTCATTAGTGGTAAAGTCTACAAAGCCCAAATTAACAGCTTGCTCTGCTCTTGTAGGGAAACATGCTAGGAATATTAAGTGTTTCATTCCAACATATTTCCAAGCCTCTATTGTGACTGATTTTTGGCTATGCAGTTAAACTCTTAAGTAGCTTTTTTCTTTTTCCAATGTGGCAGCATGCATCTTATAAACAAATACCAAATATAATATTTATGCATTTTATTTGTGTGACAGATGAAATCAACAGAACAGTGAGAACGGTCTTTGAAGAACTCGTGGAATGAATGTGACAGGAGGCTACGTGGAAACGGGCAACATCTATCATGATGGAAACATGCCTGGTAACGGTAGCGCGGGTATCCTGAACATTCCCAGATCCATAAACACAGCCATAAATATTCTAACCATCTCCATCCTCTTCATAACCATGATTTCCCTCGGCTGCACAATGGAAATCTCTAAAATTAAGGCCCATCTCCTCCAGCCAAAAGGAGTAGCCATTGCCCTGTTGGCCCAGTTCTGCATCATGCCACTGACTGCGTTTGTTCTGGCCAAGTTCCTGCAGATGGGTCCCATAAAGGCCGTTACTGTGCTCATCTGTGGCTGCTGTCCAGGGGGAAGTTTATCAAACATCTTTTCTTTACTAGTAAAAGGTGACATGAATCTCAGGTAAACCTTATTAATGCATTTGCCTCAATATACACGAAGCACTGTAGTAACTTTTTGATGTTTTTTAAATATCTTTTTCTCAGTATTGTCATGACAACCTGCTCCAGCATCTCTGCCTTGGGTTTCATGCCTTTGCTGCTGTACATCTTCAGCCAAGGCTTCACTGGTCTGGAAAATGCTGTGCCGTACGTTGGCATCATCACTGCCCTTGTGCTCACCCTGGTGCCTTGTGCAACTGGAATTCTCATCAATCACTACAAACCCAATTACTCAACAACGATCAAAAAAGTAAGCCCTACGAAATCAGAGCAAGCCTGCATAAGGCTTTTCACAGCAGGTGATTTGTTTGTTTGTTTGTTTATTTCTTTTTGAACATAAAAAAGAGTTAATAAGAAATGTACACACATAAGTACAATTAGACAATGAATTTTCATTTCTTTTTTAGTAATCAAATTAAATATTCAATGTTCAAAAAAGGAAGAAGCAACGCTTATTTAAGTCCTACTCCTCTTTTACATAAATTAATATATATTATCATTTATCTTAGACAATAAAGAGCATAGTTTAAATATTCTATGAGGTTAGAAATACTCTTATACTGTTAGTATATAATACTCTACTCTTAGAAATAATCTCTTAGATGAGGTTAATACAGTGAGAAACATTGTTTACATCATTATTTACCATACACCATACAATCAGCTCATTTCACAATACATTTCAAAAACATTTTGTTTGTATACTTTTTAAAAAATGATTTATATTTGCACATCTTTTTAGCTTATCTTCTAACCCATTCCATATATGCACTCCTCTTATAGAACAACTCATTTGCCGAACTGTTGTTCTTACTTTCATTTTCGTGAAATTTAACTGAGGCTGTAGCACAGATTTGACTTTTCATAGAAGAGAGACAGCGTGGGAGTACACATAATTCCTTCAACATGAAATGAGAACGGCTAAAGAAAACGTTAAGCTGTTTGAAACCACCATACATTTTATCAGGTGTTTAAAAACTCTATCATAATGTCCTCTGTGGGTCAGGAAGATGTTTACAAAGCTATTCACCACAAAGCATGGAAGCATTTGTGCTTAAAATAAAAAAACAAGGTCAGGCCATCAGTCTCTGTTAATACCAGATGTTTCCTGCTGCTGAAAACAAAAGGAAGAGGAACAGATATCACACTTGCATGTAAAGTGGAATAATTTATCCTTTCTTCTATTGACAGGCTGGTCTCAGCATGCTGATTATCTCCAGCATCATACTTGCAATCCTTTCGAGCCTTGCAGTCAAAGATGTAATATGGATGATCTTCATGTCGGATGTCCTCTCTGTGGCTGCAGTGATGCCGATGATTGGCTTCACGCTGGGATATGTCATGTCTGTCCTATGCAAACTCAGTCCACAGTAAGTTAAAACTCAGTTCCCGCTTCTCAGGAAAGTTGGAAAACTATAACAGTTTGATTATTTCAGTGCCATGTAGAAGCTTTGGTTTCAGAGCAGTTTGTGGAGTAAAATTTACCTTATCAGTAATTTTCATGTTTCCTGATATGGTTTTTGCTACGTATTTGTATAGTGGCAAATTTAAGTTATGCAAAAAATATTTCCCACCTCTTTTAGATGCAGCAGGACCATCTCCATGGAGACAGGATGTCAAAACATCCAGCTGTGCACTGCCATTCTTAAGGTGGCCTTTCCTCCACAGGTCATTGGACCCATGTTTCTCTTCCCTCTGTTATACATCACGTTCCAGTGTACTGAGGCCCTTCTATTAGCCCTGTGTTTCAGATGTTACCAAACAACCCAGCCTCAAGCTGTGGGTAAGTGGAACAGCTGCCTGCATGTTTTTGTGGAGCGAGGCGAGACGAGTACATGCAGTCATGCAAAACACCTGCAAGTCTCAGTCTTTTGAATCTAGTTTAAGCTAACTGAGAGTTTAATCTAAATATTCTTTTAAGCAGATGCAAGGATACAGAGGGTTATTGATGTTCCATAAGAGGATGTGACATTTCCAAAGTTGACTGGAGAGGGCTACTGGTGAACTAAGCTCCGCATGCAGTCACTTAATGCTAATGTGTTAGCATTCATCAAAGCTGTGATGCTAAAGCAAGTTCAAACTTTACTACTTTCATTTTGTAGTTGAACAAGCCTACAATGTGATCAGTATTGAAATAAAGAGTTAAGTCATTTGGCATTTGTTCTTTTTGGTCAGTGAGCAATGAGGGTTGCTAATTTTATTATTTTAGCTTTCAAAATCACAAGACAGATTTATATTTTTTCTTTAAAATTAAAACTGATGAATATATAAAGCCTATGAAAGTTCAAACTTGGATGTGGAAATAAAAGGAAAAGGATGAAAACCGTTTAAACACAGCAGATAATATTTAATCAAAACCAAGCCTGATATATACAGAATAAACATAACTTTAAACTTTTTACATACAACAAAATACCATTGTAACAAACAAAAGGAATAAGTCATACCTCAGTCCAAAAGTAAACTTAATGGACAATCACAGAGTGAACACTGACATTACACTAGTCTGTACATTTAAGTCTTTTTTTGGTGATGGATCTTCCAAACCACTTCAACAGTGTCACGTGTAATGTGCCTGCAGCAGAATTAAAATCAAACCAGCAATGTGAAAAGACCTACTTTTAATCATTTCCACGAGCAATGGAGGCATTAAAAGAAGCCATGGCTGATCAACAGCAATCTGGGCACAAATAAATTACATACACATTTAGAGTTCAAACAACTATTTCCCAGTAGCCTCAATAAATTAACAGGATAATATTTTCTCGTGTACAAGTGATGTGTTTCACAAAGCCACGCATAATACCACTAAGCGGTGGAGGCATTTAACTGACATTCATTTTTAAAATTCCTTATCTCACATATTATAGATACAGGTGCATAGAAGTGGAAAGCTAAGGCCATTGGGGGAGGCAGAGGGGGTGTGGTTTGAGCATAAATAGGAAAATATATTTGGAGAAATTAAAGATGTTAAATGCTAGCCATCCTGGGAGAAGCAGACTTATCATACAGTGTTGTAGAATGATTTATGTCATGATTAACTGATGATTTGAAATCACAAAAATGTTTTAAGAACATTTAACGTAATGTTCATATTAACTAAAAAACTATCATTTCATGGCCTTCATGCATGTTTGCAAGAGTGGGTTTTAAGTGAGGAAGTGCATGGGTAAGGAAAGAACACAGATGGTATTATTAGTACCCAAAATGAATAATCTGAAACATATTAGTCCCTTTTTTAAGATGCATTCTGTCAAACTGCTTGTTACATGTTTCAAACTGTGTTTCAGATAATACACAAACATACATACCGTGGGAATGCCTATAAAAATGTGAGCATTTATGTACATGTGAATCTCTTCTTTGTTCTCCTGTGGGAGAGTAAACCACGGCTTTACTCAACAGAGGTTGGCCTCATTTAAGCTGACGACCTGCTCACCAGTACA
This sequence comes from Pseudomugil gertrudae, assembly GCA_037177535.1. NCBI lineage: Eukaryota > Metazoa > Chordata > Actinopteri > Atheriniformes > Pseudomugilidae > Pseudomugil > Pseudomugil gertrudae. The sequence goes on along the minus strand of JBAMHV010000021.1, from coordinate 8,132,304 downwards.
GTTGCAAGCTGGTTTGTCCCAGGTTAACTCGTGCTACAGCTTGTTTCAGGCCTCCTTCAGTAATGGCATGTCTGTAGGCAACACACAAACACCTGTGTTATTTCTGAGCCAAGATGTAAATAAGGATGTATATTCAAATAAAAAGAAAAGCTTTACCATCAGAGTAGTCCATTTCAGAGTCTAGAGACAGACTTTGCTGGTCACTGCTTGCAGATGGTCTTCTATGTGAGGAGGAAGTGTCTCCACCAACACCTGTCTGCTCCAGGACCCAGGCAGATGAAGATGGTGAAGAGGAAGATGAAGATGTTGGCAAAGGATGGACCACAGCCATCTCTGACTGCTGCTGTTTGAGGAAAGAGGGCCTAGGGGGGCCAGCCTCTGGCGCTGTAGCATGTTGACCCTCAGACAGCACAATCTGGACTCGAGATTCAGAACTAAGTGTTGAAGCTCCACTAGTGCTTACAGCCTCCTCATAGGAGGGCAGCATCACCTGGACTCCTTCCACCATTAGCGACACAGGCTGCCCAGACACCCCCATATCACGTCTATGTGTGGAGCAAAAAGAAAATCAAGAATCTGTCTGACTAATCTTCATTAATCGGTTTTAGACGTGAGATTTGGAGGGAGGACTCACCGATGGAGGCTCTTGAGTTTTGGCTGCACGAGTACAAACAGCACAACCAGGAGCAGAATGAGAGCCACTGAGGTGGCGGTGGAAGCAACTATGGACAATGCAGGCATCCCCAAAGGCAATGACGGATTGTTGTCTGCGAGTCAGATAAACAATTAACATAACAATCGAAACAATCATCTTAAACACTTCAAACATGTCATCTGCTCTTTACCCTGCTCCTGGACGCAACTCAGCTTCATTTGGCTGTCCCATACCCCGTACTGACAGGTTAGGTATTTATATTCTCCCTTCAGAACATAGCCTTCATTGCAGAAATATTCAATCACAGTGCCGTGAGAGAGTCTTCGGCATGGGGAAGGGTGGCATGTGTAGCCTCCGTTCTCTGGCTGATATGGAGACTGGCATACTGTCCAGGAAAAGTTACAAAAAACATAAATGACTCATTGAACATATCACTGTCCACCTTTTTTTCTACAAAAAAATAATAATCAAAACAAAAAATCAAAGATTTTTGTTTTGGGGAGCAAAATACAAAACCAATCTGTCAGTGGTAAAATGACTAAAACTGAACGACTCAAGCAGGACTGATAAAACCTGTCTATGTATTGTGCTTCATTAAAATACCTTCATTCAAATTTGGTAAACAGTGAAGCTTGACAATCACAGTGTCTCTAATTGGATTTGGCATTAACATGCCTCTTGAGCGTTGTTTTATATTCTTTCAGTTTAGTTTATCAGTCATAAAAACTTGCATTGTCTGTTCTGTGGTTTGTGATTAAACCATCAATGTCTCTCTAGACGAGTTCTTTAAAAGTAGATAAAAAGTGCTAATTATATTAGAATGCTCATGCTTTAGTGAACACAATGGAAGAAAGTGTTTACCATCACTGCGTAAGCAGCGAGGAGGCTCAGAAGACCAGTCTCCCAATGCAGTACAGGTAAGGATGCTGGGTCCTTCTAACACGTAACCATTGTCACAGTTGTACTGTAGTGCAGTGCCCACTGGGAACAAGCTCCTGTTACTGTCTGTCAGATTAGTTGTGCCATACTGCACCATGGAGGGTCTTACACAGCCTTAGAGGAGAGAAAAAATGGACACAACCACAATTTTAATAGTTAAATATAAAATGAAACATGTTTTAGCAGATAAAAGTTAGTAAAAGGTTATGGTCTGTTAGTCTATCTATACAAATGTTTATATTAATTATGAAATATTTCAAAATAAGAGCTAACAAACGCAAGAATTAAAACCAGTTAATCTACATTTACCTTGTTCAATGAAGCAGTTGAGTGGCATTTGGTTGTCCCATTTTCCAAAGCGACATGTGCGGAACTTATAGTTTCCTTTCAAAGTGTAACCTTCATCACAGAAGTACTGTATCATAGTGCCATGAGAAAAACGTCTGCATGGGGAGGGATGGCAAGTGTAACCACCGTTTTCTGGCTGATATGGAGGCTGGCATACTGTCCGAAGAAAGAAGTAGTTAATTCATTTATGCATCTGAGATGCGTGTAGCTCCTCTAAGGTTTCTTAATGTCTCATCTTTACATATAATACTTATATAACTGCGTGTATATCTTTGTATAAAAAACTATGTATAAAACAGCAAATATAATCCTATCATTAAAATTCCATTCAACGAATGCAATTCTCAAACGAATTGTGAAAGAAAATCATCGTTTACCATCACTGCGAATGCAGCGAGGAGGTGAAGAGGACCAGTCTCCCACTGTGGTGCAGGTGAGGATGCTGCGTCCAGCTAAGAAGTAACCAGGGTCACAGCTGTACTGTAGTACTGTACCCACTGGGAACAAGCTCTTGTTAGTGTCCGTCATATTAGTTGAACCGTGTTGCACCATAGAGGGTCTTATACAACCTTAAAAAGGGAGAGAATAGTAAAAAATACTTGTATGTTTGAATTTCCTACTATGTAAATTGCTCTAATGTTTCAAATTTAACATTTAAACTATTCAGTGCTGTAACTTCAAAAGATGTATTCTTTTACAACTGATACACAAAGGGCTCCCCTACCTTTGCTTACACAACTGATCTCCATGGGGCCACTCCACTCTCCATCTTGACACGTCAAATATGGATGATCTCCACCGAGAGCAAAGCCTTCATTGCAGAGGAACTCAATAATGGTACCGTGTGAAAACAGCCGACAAGGGGATGGGTGACAGGTGTAACCCCCGTTCTCAGGTTTGGAGAGGGGTAGGCATGCTGAAGAAGAAGAAAAAAAACAAGCATATACACACAATTTACCAGACCACCAATAAAAGTTGCTCAGTTGCAACATTTAGAAACGCATCATTTGTTACTTACCACCACTGCGGATACACTGAGGAGGTTCAGAGGACCACCGTCCCAGTGTGGTGCAGGTAAGGATGCTGGGTCCATCTGGAAGGTAACCAGGGTCACAACTGTACTGAAGAACTGTGCCCATAGGGAATGAGCCCATGTTGGTCTCTGTGAGGTTTACCCAGCTGTTCTGGACCATGTATGGCCTCACACATCCTGGAGTTAAGAGGAGCAAGAAGGTGAAATTTAACAAGCTGTCCAGTTTTTCATGGCAATATACAGATGCTATGAACATCTGTATAACCAACCACACTGTCCTTTGTTTTAATAACATTAATAATATTCTACAGCTTTTAAATAAACAAGCGCATCATCATGTGTGTTCAAAGGACATTTTAACATCTTAAAATTATAACAAATGCAGTTTGTTGCAATATATTTTCTCTGGAATTATAAAATTAAACAGATAAATATCATAGATGAATAAACTAATGGAACAGAAAAAAAAAATCTCATTTAACTTTTTATACCTCACTAATTTGCACGTTAATAGCACTGGTAAAAAGGACATGTTCATTACAACAAATAAGATTAAAGTAAAGATATGTATTAACAACAACATTCTCATAGTTATAGTTCAACATATTATTAAAAAGAAAGCAACAATTAATTGTATTTATTATTTGGAAACAACACACCCATTCTCCTATTGTATAAAGACCACAATATTGTAAGTGATGAGGATTTGGGTGCAAATCATCATCTTATTTAAAATCCCAACATCCTTCCAATCTGTTCTATTTTATTCTATTTCATAAATATTAAGACTTTCTTCTCCAAATGTTAAAGGATGCAGGTACAAAAATACATTTCACTGTACAATTATGCTGTGTATAATTGCACATGTGACAAATGAAACCCTCTTTGACTTTGTAGAAAGATCACCACAATAATGTCAAGCCTTTAGTTACCACAGATGAAGCATACACAATGAACTATATGCTATTTCAACCTAAAGGCATAGCAGTTTATTGGTTATTAGCCTATATTTCTCAGATCTTTTCAGCTGAATATAATTTGCTTCATATAAAAGTAATTTTTCCTCTTGAGTTACCAGTTAGGTAATGGTAACTTAACTACAGTACTATCTATAAAGAAAATCAAACTTGAACATTTTGTTCTAGTGCTCCTCCTGTGTTACAGAAGCGTAGAGTTTCATGTAGACTTAATTGAAAACAGCCGTTCACCAAATCTTGCACACTACAGACAGTAAGTAGACCAGTGTTTTCCAGCCCTGGTCCTCAAGGACCACTATACTAAAAAAATATATTGATATTTCCTTGCTGCAACACACCTTGTTCAAATTAAATTAATCTTTAACAAGTTCTACACAAGTCTGCTACTGAACTATTAATGTGAGCCAGGCATGTTGCAGCAAGGGAAGATAAAATCTGTAGGAAACCTTGCAGACTGGAATTAGAAATCCCTGCACTAGACTACACATATAGTTTGTGGCAGTGATATTTTTTGTTTAGATAATACAACTAAACAATATCAGTAATTATCAGCTCAGATATTACCTAGCACCATCATGCCTATACCTACAGGTTTATTCAGGGTTAATTCTACTTAAAAATAACATTTCAGTTTTATTTTCATGAAAGCCAAAGCTTATATATTTATGTATAATGAATGGATGATACACCAAAATACACAATTGTACTGATATGAAACTATAAGTAAAGTCTCTCACCTGACCCTTGTCCAGTGGACACTCCAGTCAGTACCAATATGAACAACAAGTACCTTTTGGTGGCTGAGGTGTGCGTCCAAAAGGTATTTGAAATTGACTCTATCATTCCATTGCACATCATCTCCTTCAGTCAACTCAACCTAATATAATTAGAAAAATTGCACGATTACAAAAGGTTTATATAATGATAAAAAAAGGCAATCCTCCATTGGCTCCATATGCCGACACCTGCCTGATGCAGGTACACTGCAGAGCTTGGGCAGCTGCCAGTGAAATGGGTGTGAATACAGGACTTCAATGATGTAACTACCGAAAATACTGTCCGTCTAGCTTTTATTAGATCAAATCACTAATTCATCACGTTTAGGTTTGAAATGTTTAGCTTTGATGCGATAGTTAAAAGCCCAACATATAAAGCGTAAAACTACCAATGGTTCTGTTACACACCCATGTTAGCAGTTGTGATAACGTAACAGCAAATAAGGCCCAGACAAGAGACAAATAAACAAATCATAACGTTGATGCGAAGAAGCTAACATCTGAGCAACTAACTATAAAAATAATAGTATAAAAAAAATAGCAGAAAGCATTCCCCTGTATGAATTGGCGCTGTAAGACTACGCGAAGTATCTACGGTAATCAATATTATCCTACTTAACTTGCTAACGCTAGCTGAACATTGAAAAGACTCTTTACGTACCACAAAAGCACGGCCTCTGAACCTCCTTAGCCTCAACCTAAGCTGTAGACATTTATCAAAAATATCTTTGTGACCAATAAAATTAAAATTATCGCGGAAAAATATATTTATATTTAACCTGCCGAGCGGTACTATGTTATCCGCTGGCTACGTCCTAGCTGGACCCGCTACACCAGCTAGCTGCATTGAGTCAGGCATCAGCTGAGCTGCCTCAATTTCGGTTCCCATAGCAACAACAAGTCCATAGTTACAACATCCGGGACTGTTTGCGTCCGTAGTTACCAAACAAAACTCTGTTTTCAAGTGGTTTCACCGATGTTTGCAGATTATATTCGTTTTTTGAAGTAAGAAATGGAAATTATTAGAGGCAATTTGGATGACATATCCCGCCCTGCATCGAGTGAACAGACAGGTAGCCGCGTTTCCAGCATGTCTAGTGACAAGATTACAACGCAGTTTGAGCTCGTCGTTTTGTCCAACGAGGCTGCTGACATAAAGGTAAATTAATAAAACGTGTTGTCATTGCAAAATACATCTGAATATTTTTATAACTTCAGAAAACGATTTAATTTTTTAACCAGAGTTGCTTTGAAGAAACCACAATAAATTCTTCAGCTGAAGAACCCTGTAAAGGTAACTGATTATGTGCCAAACAGTGCTTAGTTAAATTATAAGGCGTGATTCAGTAAATGTGCATCTTTCAGACCAGTCTCTCATTGAGGTTACTGAGTGTGAAGATTCCACACTAATAAGAGCCTTTGAGGAGATGAGACACCTTGATGAAATACTAGCTGAAAAAGATTGTAAAGTAAAAGAAATGCGGCGCCAAAGGAAAGAACTTCAAGCAAAACTCTGGCAAGAGCTCTTGGTAAACACATTCTTAAGCATCCACTGTCCTTAAACTCAGTTTTCTATTTTACACTAAATATGTGAACATTTTCTATTATTGTATGATATTATGCTGTTTATTTTTACTATAGAACAAACCTGGAGGGCCATCTCAATGTGCTCATGAAGCTTTAAACACAAAGCTTTTTTTGGCTTTGGAATCAGATTTTGGTATGTACAGTGTGACCATATATTAATTTATAACATTGATGAAAGTGTAGTTCATATAATCACATTTGATACAAAAACTATATTAAGATAAGTTTATCTTTAAGGAACAAAACAGGAGGACAACGTTGTGCCGGTCTTTGAAACTCAGTTTCCTGAAAGTGAGCATAAAGGAGACGACCTCTGCCTGGAACAAAGTGAGCTTTGGGATATATATGCTTTGGTTTTCAGATGTGCTGCTAAGGTTGTGCACTTGATGGCACCAAAAGCTAAGAAATCTAAATATTCTGCCTCCACTGCAGTTGATAGCTTTGCACTAATCAGACACTACAGCAGTTTTTCAGAGATAAAAGTGGACGTTTGCTACTTGACAGTTTGCTAAATAATTTTTCTAGATTTTTATGTTATTGTCAAAGGAAAAAATAATCTCTTATTTTTATTTAAACCAACAATGGTTAGGAATCATATTATTCGGAGACACTGGCACATTGAAATGTTTCCATTTATTTTGTTGTTAATTGTTTGTGTAGCTGTAAATTTATGTGAATTATTCTGTGTCAACAAAGCACAACAGATATTGTGAGATTGTATTTATTACTAACTGTATTTATCTACAGAGGTTCAGTGTGTGCCTTTCTTGCAGGTGAACAAAGGCCTGACAGCTGGACTGGATCATTTGAAGTTAGCTTTGAAAATGTTGAAGATGACCAAATTAAAGGTAGCCACTGTCCAGCTTCCAACAATAAGAACGCACAAAAGGACTTTATCAAGAGAAACATTGAGGTGTGTCAAAGTTTATATTGGGTGACAAGCAGGGCACATAATTTGGTTAAAACATTTAACAGAAGAAAATATAATTGCCTTGTGTACCCAGCAGGCTACATTAAAAGACAATAAGTGACAATTACAGTCATTTTCAATCTCTTTTTTTCAATCTTTTTCAACACAATAGCTAGTAAGTGGAGAAGTTGGCCACGTGCTCCTGACAAATGCAGAGAAAGAGCGTCTAGCTGAGCTCCTCCAAGAAATCAATGAAGATGAAGAGAGCAGCACTGAAGGTGCAGACAGAGAGGTAGGCTGACTAGAAGCTACAACAGAGACATGTTTTTTTCTTTTCTTATTTCTTCATATGCATATGTGTGGCTGCGCATATTATAAGAGCTTCTATATATCTACTTAACTTCTTATTTTTAATGAATTTTTCATTCAGTACTTAAATACTTTCATATAATTGAAATGTTTCCTATGTATAACAACATTTTCTCAAGCAATTAGTAACTTTTAAATACAATTTCTATTCATCTATCCATTTTCTACCGCTTCTCTGGAGTCGGTTCGCAGGGGCAGCAGCCCAAAAAAGGTTGCCCAGTATTTCCTTTCCCCAGACACATTCACCAGCTCATCAGGGGGAATCCTGAGGCATCCCCGGCCAGCCGAGAGACATAATCTCTCCAGCGCGTCCTAAGTCTCCCCCTGCAGGGACATGCCTGGAACATCTCACCAGGGAGGCGTCCAGGAGGCATCCTAATCAGATACCTGAACACCTCACCTAGCTCCTCTCTATGTGGAGACTCTGAGCACATCCCGGATGGCTGACCTCACCCTATCTCTAAGGGAGACACCGGCCACCCTGCAGAGGGAAGTCATTTTGGCTGCCTGTGTTCGAGATCTAATTCTTTCGGTCACAACCTACAGCTCGCGACCATAGATGAGGGTAGGACCATAGAGCGACCGGTAAATAGAGAACTTTGCCTCCTGGCTCAGCTCCTTCTTTACTATGACAGACTGGCGCTGCGTCCACATTACTGCACACGCCACACCAAATCACCTGTTGAGCTCAAGCTCCATTCATCTCTCACTCATGAACAAGAGCCTGAGATACTCAAACACCTCCACTCGGGGCAGGATCCTATCTCCCACCCTTAGAGGATACTTCACCCTTTTCTGGCTGAGGACCATGGTCTCAGATTTAGAGGTACTGATTCTCGTCCTAGCCATTTCACACTCAGCTGTGAATCGCTCGAGTGAGAGCTGGAGATCACGATCAGATGAAGCCAACAGAACCACGTTATCTGAAAAAAGCAGAGACCTGATCCTGAGGCCACCAAACCAGATCTCCTCAACCCCCCATGACCAGTGATTTAGAATTAAGTTATTAGTTCCCTCATTAAACAGTATCATTAGTTAAATATTCATCACTTAACAACTAAGACCATCCCTGAGTTGCAGTTCACTTGGAATGCTTCATGTTTTGGATTAATTTTGTAGTCTAGTTTTCACAGTATTTCCCTTTTGCTGTGTTTCAGCAAAATTCAGAGGCAAGGGTTTTTTATTTAGTCACACTGAAAATGTGCTAATGGAGCTTAAAATGTGCTAATGGAGCTTAAAATGTGCTGATGGAGCTTAAAATGTGCTGATGGAGCCTTGTGATTGACACATCTCGTCTCCCTTTTATGGCAGAACTGTGACCCTGCCACCTGGAGCTGTCCAGTGTTTCCCTGTGGACCCACTTAAGCCATTCTCATGTTTCACATTTTTATTTTTGATATGCTTTGCCTTAACAGTCCCTTTGGTAGCTGTGAAGACAGTTTGAAGTGAGATGGGATTAAACCTGTTGGAAAGCGGGGGGTACCTTTAACATGCGGTTTCATTTAACCTGACCCCGGCAGTGCCGAATGGGTAGAACATCTTGCCATTTTTATTTTATGTCTTGGCGCTCTTTTTATAATGTCTGCTTTAACTTTTAGAAGTGATTATGGTGGCAGATACTAAACTGAGGCGAGCACAGATGCTCTGGGTTTTTTTTTATTGGCAGGAGGAGGACTTCCTGTTATTGCGAGGCATGATATTATGAATGGTCATAACGGCGGGAGCACGTTATTTATGTCACCATGTCTTTGGCAGTCAGGCATCCTCAGTTCTTAGGACTTCACAGAGTTCTTGGCAGAATCTCCTGGGACACATCAACCAAAAGCTGCTGTTTACCCCACACACTCCTTTCTTTTCTTTTCTTTTCTTTTCACGTTACTGACTCTGGTCCTAGCAACCTCTACAGTTTGGTTGAGTTGTGGCAACCTGAAACACTAAATCAGTAGCCGTCAGTAATCGCAGAACATTGCAGCACAGGAGCGCAGGCATTCATTCCTTACCTAAGGCCTCAGAATTTCTTAGTGTGGGAAAAACAACTTGATCTGACAAAATTTTGCTGCAGCTGTGTCAATCATTTTATTGCTCTCTTATGTATCAATTAACCCAACTTAGAAGAAGCGGCTGATGGGTAAATGCATTCTTCTAGAGAATCCAATAAAAAGATCCATTTTGATTTCATGTAAATGATGAAAATACAGCTAAAACAATCTGCTTAATATGTCCAAAACACTAGAAAAGAAAAGGTGAATCTGGCTCTTAAAGTCTTCTTTATAGCAGCATTGAAAGTTTGTACATTTTCACACTGAGTTTTGCATTTTTTATTCCAAACATTCAAAAACTAAAATGTGAATTAAATTTTCTATTCAGCTGAATCTAATTGGATTACTCCAAAATGGCTTATCATGCAAGCAGAATGAGTGATTGTGGCCTTTCTGTGTGGAATTTGTATGTTCTTTTAGGGCTTTCTCCCAAAGATATGCATCTTTTTCCTTAATTCACTCAGTGTTCAATTTAAATGTGGGCGCAAATGATTGTTTGTCTCTCCGTCGTCTTGACCCGGGGATGGACTGGCAACATGTCTTACCTTTCTCCTTATTGGTGGGACTGACTTCAGCCTCCCCGTAACCTTGATTTGGATTAAGCAGTATAGACAATGAATGTATGAATTAATAGCTAACATAAGATGATCACCCTGAGGACAGATTCAGAGCAGGCCCGAGCACACAGAACTATAAAAGGTAATGCTTTTCTAAGGCTGTGTTTTATGTCTTGTTCATGCCTGTATGTCTCACATACTGAGTTTAAATCTTGTTCTTGGTATTTTTATGTAATTTCTCTCAAATTCTGTCCTGCAGTGGTTGAAAAAAATAAACATATATGTGAACCAATGGGTCAATCTCATGTCTAGGTTTAAAATATTATAAGAAGAGCTCTGCATTCAGTGTCATAAATGTAATATGAGTCTTAGTTTTACATGTAAGATTTGTGTTTTGTTTGACGTCTTATTAGGCCTTTATGTTTGTTGTCAGGATGCGGAGGTTACAGCTGTAGGTATTTGTGTTATATGATTGACATTATAGCATTATCTTTGCCTTTACCATCATGGATCAACTGTTTTCCATAGGATTTAATACTGCTATAAGAAGTCATCATGATAAAGAAACTATTGACATTGAATTAATGAAGAACTTGGAAGCTAAAGACAAATTGGCATGTATTCCCTGTATTCCCAATTTTGCAAACAGTGCAATAGCTAAATCACGTTTAGCTCTGTGTAGGTTGCGACAGAGAAAATCAGGCCCAGTGGAGCATGACATATTCTACTGATGCTTTTCTTCCAGGAGGTTACAAAGGCTGCCTCAGTCCTGACAGGCCAAGGTTACACCCCAGAGCCATCTGATTTGGAGCAGCTGATCGACATTAACTCCAAATTGTGCCTTTTCCATCCTGTTGAAGAATTTCCCTCTCTCCAAAGCTCTTACGCAAATATAAGCATGTTTCAGGTATGTATTCAAACATATGATATAAATAAGTGGATTTCTGCTATATGATGTAACGATAGCTTCTGCAGAACTGCTATGAAGCAACATTCAGAAAATCTGTAATATGTGATAAAACTTGCAAAACAAGACTCTTTTTTTATTATCTTATTTAGTAAATTTCTTGAACTGTTTATATTTAAAGAGTTTTCAACTGATGCATTCATATAGCACAGACTGCTATGGCTCCTGTGCAAGAGTTTACAGAATATTCAGGTACCAAGCCTGACCGGCTCATTTTCTGCTTTGCCGGCTTTTATAAAAAAAAAAAATTCATCGGTGTTTAATCACACTTACCAACAGACGAGCACAAGGCAATGACAACATACTACGTGATTGTTCACACTCATTAAATGCTGTACATTAAGTTTCAGGTGAGAGAACATTTGAGAACCAACCTTATTTGTGACTATTTCTTCCAGTATTACAGGTTTACTGAGTTTTGGCCTGAATTTAGATTTGAGCTTTGTGTATCATCGATGACTTTATCTCATTGTTTTTCGCTTGCCAGCTGGCAAAGTCTTTATTTGCAAAACCTGTCAGTTGAAAACGATGTTTTTATGTGAAGCCAACATGCTGATTTCTACTATCTAATTGCAATGCTTGAATCCCAGTGCTGGAACAGCATATGCTCTACATATTGGGTGTCATATTGTCCTGACCATTGGTTAGTGGCCTGATCTTTTCATTTTCAGATTTCTTCACTTAATCATATGATTTTATTTAGAGATGAAAGCTAAATCAAGCATAACCAAGCTTTGCATATTAGAAGATTAGAGAACAAAGACATTTTCTGTGTATTTTGCCATCAATGTAGTGGCTGCATTGGTAACTATGGCTAAACTAATACTCAACATTTCAATACACATATATTTCTTTAGATCCATTAAAATAAGAATCCGCTCTGAACTGTCATAATAATGGAAAGTTGAATATTGACTGATAGTACAAAAAATAATAATGCTAAACAGCTGCATGTGTAGTGCAATCTAATTTCCTTCCATTCCTACTTTTTAATCACCTTCAATAGTTTTTTGGAAAGGTAGATTTGCACATCGTCTGCTTTCTATTTGCAGTGTCACAGCAAATGCAGAAAACTTTTCCATTTTTAAAGCAGTTCCAGAGGATTCACTTCCAAACATCTAAAACAAAAAGAGGCTTTCTTTTGATTTGAAATGTTTACATTTGAGCTAAAAATGAAAGGCTGATTAATGCCACACCTGTTGTGGCATTGATTAATGATAAAATGCATGTCTGCACAGTAAATCTCTTTCAGATCCAGCCATTCATTTCAGGTCAGTAGCTGTAAATCTTTAAGGAGGTCATGAAAGGAAATATGCTTTTGTTTTTCAGTTACCCTTCTTCCTGGTAGTAGTATGAGTTACTAACTGGAACCATTTGGACAGCAGTTCAGAAACACACTTGTTTGCCTGCATATTCCAGAACATATTTTTGTTTTTTAAACCACCAAAATGATCTTTTCCTTCTGACATTAATTCATGACCTAGATTTCCCTGTTTCCCCTGTCTCTTGTTTTCTTGACGTCTCAGATCGACGATATGTCACATTTTACATGAAAGCAGGAGTAATTCAACCCTCCCTAGTGCGCACTCACTTATAAAAGGCCTTCCAAGGTTTAAATATGCAACTTTTGAGCTTGGTTTGTCAGCTGTCACTGAGATTTTTTATATTCCTGCTGTCCCTTCACTTACAGCTTCTGACTAGATAAGTCTGATGTAGGGTCTGAGAGATATGGAACCAGCCAGGAGGAGGCCTTAGAGGCGAGACAACCCCCCATAGAGTGTAATTACAGACCTGTTAGAAGTAGAACAGAAATTAAACCTTGTTTTTTCTTTCATTTAGAGATTTGTGAGACAAGAGAAATCGATTTTTGTGCAATCTTATTTATTTGAATCCTTCATTCTTGACCAAACAGATATAATTAAATCAAGATCAGAAGATAATTCTTCTCCTGCTCTCTGTGGAAGGTGTAGAGAACATAGACTAAAAATCATATCCAGAAATCCAGGACATCACACCAAAATCTAGAGGATCTGCATATGTGGAAGCATAGCATCACTCATCAGCTTTCGCATTCTTCTCTCCATTACAGGCTTAAGCTGATGTAAGCCTTTCTATCATCAAAAACATGTGTTGGCACGAGACATTCATGTACAGTATACCCCTCCTACTGTACCACTGTGTGGTAATGCCTGCACCACCCACAGCTTCGAGCACGCAGAGAGGTTTCTGTCATCCGAGTTTGCTGGTGTTGGTGACATGGGCGTGTATGTATTCACAGATCAGAAATACATACGTTGTTCTTTTAAATGTGGCTATAAAAATTTTCTTTGCAAGTGCGGCTACAGTAAAAACTAATGAATAGCATTATGGTTTTCAGTCACTGTCACAGTCTCATTGTGCTGGATTCTTCTTATAGTCAGCCAGGCTTTAGCAACTTCTGTATTTGCATGGTAACTCCAGCTGTGTTTGTTGTGCATTGGTTAGATGTAAGCTTTGGTTGAGACTATGAGGTCACTTAGCTTCACTGCGCGGTTGCTGATGAGGGTTGCCCTTGATTTTAATTTCGGTAAATGTGGGAGGGAACAGAGCTTAATGCTGAAAACGCCCTTGTGATCAACATGATGTGGTCACTGGATTGTTTGCAAACTATCTTACCCAGTCCAGTCATGTAATTAAAGCTATGGGAAAGTGTGATGGGAATAACACCATTATCCAGCAATTTAGCTTTAACTTTGTACACTGTATTAAATTCCTAAAAGAAATCCAGGAGACAAGTTGAGCTCTTATACATTTTGATAGAGTTATCGCAAATTCAAAAACTGACATGTGAATGACAATAATTGTCTTGCAATAAATTACACACAAGTACATCCTAAATGTGATAAAACAAAGACGTGTGGTCAGAGATTTTTAAGTACACAGGACTGCTTCCATTAGGAAAATACTGACATAAGCTCTGCCTCTTTCCAATAAGCACCTGACTGTCAGGTCTGCACCATGGAGCAGTGGAAGAAGGTGGCAGTGTGGGATGGATCATGCTTTCATTTGCATCACGTGGACAGGTGTGTGCATGTGCAATGTCAGCAAAGATGTCAGGACAAAAGGCGTTTCTCTCCAGGCAATGTTCTGAGAAACATTTTGTTCTTTTGATTTTTAGGAGTGCTTTTTTGAGATATATCTCAAACCTGAATATTGTTTCATGCCATGCACATCACTTTATAGTAGTGACATCTCATGAGGGCACTGATCCCACAGATGCTTTAAAACTAATATGCCAAATAATTCTTTTTTCCAACTGAACCATGTTTCTACTTATTAGATGCCAGTAGGGACACGTAAAAAAGAGATTAACTGTCTCCTCTAGAATACAATGTTCACGTTCCTGCTGAAATAGTAAACTATGCTAATTGAGTACAGATAAAGGGGATTGACTGTTTAACCTCATCAAAAGCTGAATAAAGCTACAGATAATTTAACACCGGCCTTTACCACATTAGTAGCCAACTCTCTCATACTTTGGAATTATTGTAATTCAGGTTGTATTTGTATGAAGTATTTCATATTCTTGCATATACAGTCACTTGTAAAACTGTAAAACTACTGCTTTTAAGTTCTGAGGTTTCTCAAATCAACATCTAATAATGACAAAATAAATATCGGTAATTCTTTCTAGATCTCTGAATAGAGTAAATACATCATTACATTGACTCCTAACATATAACATGAATTATTTCATTAAAGCCCAATGACATACAAAAGCAGTATGTAAAAAAATTAAGCACATTCACTGATTAAGTAGCTTGGTTTCTATATAATGTTATCGCTTGGTCTCATCATTATGAAGGAATTTTGGCTCACTTCTTTTAAGCATTACTGAAGTTCACTGCTGTTTGCAAACATTAATTCATCCACTGGTTTCAGTCAGGTTTTATCTCTGAATTGGGTATTACTATATATTTAAATTTTTCAGTTTTGTTACAATGTGCGGCTGCTTCAAACCATTTCTGAACTGTAACAGACAGATAAATGCTTTTGTGTGTAGAGGAGTTCATAAACATCTTGGTAACAGCAAGGTTTCCAGTCCCATGGCTGCAAAATAAGCCCCTATCATCACCTCCACATCACAGTGCTTGACTGCTGGTATGATGTGTTTGTGCTGCATTTAGTTAAAATGTGTGATGACCAAACATCTTCACCTTGATCTCTTCTATCTAAAGCTGTTCCACAAGTTTATATTTATTTGGTTTATTTGAGCAGAATTTTGCAAAACAATTGATGATAAAGTACATCAGCTTTATAGTCCAAAAAAAAAATAATTACAAAACACAAAACTTGCCCAAAGGGAGTAGACTGAAGCAAAATGCTTATGGATGTCTACCCCTTGCAACACATACAATATTCTTTGTGCATTGCACATTGGAATCACTTTCATGAAACTTTTTTTCTTCAATATGCCCTTTCTTCTGCAAAAGTTGCCAGAAGTCACGGTGCTTCTTCACATGCAATTTCACAAATGATTTTTGTTGCAAAGTTCTTTATAGATTACTTTAATTTTTTTTAACTTGTTCCTTAGCAGCAAACTATTCAATATAAAATAGACTGTACTCTTTCTTTCACATGGCTGTATATTCTTCAGATGACTGGACATTGGCATGGTGAGATATGAGGGGATGGAGTTGTCATGTGTGCTCTTTTTCACATGGTTTAAAAAGAATCTGTGCCACACCCTTTCCCACTCTGTAATTAATGTAAGACACAGTTTATTGTCCTCTTATAAACGCCTCTCCCACTGGTGTTATTCACAGTCGTGTTAAGTGGTTTGGGCAGTTTTTTCCCCCTTGGTTAAGATCTGACTGGACTACAGCTCTTGATAGATCATTTACTTCCAATGTCATCTGTTAACAATAAACAAAGCTCATGGCTCCGCCCTGTCCTACATGTACCAACCAACTAACTCCTACTCATTCTAAACAGATTTCTTTCCATGTCCAAGCAAAAAGGGATGTGTAGGTGAAAAACATCTGTTCTGTTATCAAAGAACCAGAGTTTACATCAAGCAGCCCAACTTTCTTTTTCTTTTTTTTGGTTGGTGTTTCACTGGGGGGTATAGCCCACTCCCGCATAAACAACCAATTGTGAGCAATAGTAACGAGAAAGGTAAAGACATTACATTGGACCTAACTGTCCATGTCCAACACTGCATGAGCCAGAGACAACTGAGCAACATCCATCCTGTAAAACCACATAAACATGTTTGGCCTGCCTAGCAGTGGCACATATGTCCTGGATAGACACCCCTTAAACAAGGCCCACAATGTGGCCGTACATCTGTAGAATAAGCCCTTATCCCTGTGGGTGGCTGCGCCTCTTTACACCTGTAAGACAGACCTATTGTCTCAGTAATCACGTGTGAAAACCTTTAACAAGACACAGGTTTGTTTTTATGAGAAGTGACCTAGGAAACAAACAGCTGGTCAGACATCCCAAAGAAAGCTGTTCTGTTCATTTAAAGCCTTAGTGCTTGCACTGGGCAGCATGTGTTTAGCCGCTGCTCATCCTCTGAGGAGGAAAAGGTATGCAGATCACTGATTTGTTTGGCTGTGGCCAAAGCCAAAAGCAGCTTCAGCCCCACTCTCTCTATCAAAAGTATCTACACGGTTCAACAAATCCTAATGGAAATGCTGTTTCCAGGTGGAGTCGTGTAAGGTTGAGTAGAGAAAAGCTAGTGGGACTAGTGGAAAAGCGACATAAGGTTCCACAGTTAGCATTTGAATGATCTTTTTCCTGTCCAAGGTTTGGATGGCTAACAAGGAGCCACCAGGATCAGTGACAGACCCTGTTCCCTCACTCTAGTTAAAATGGGAGAGAGCAGGCTGAGAGGTGGGAAAGCATACAGCAAGGTGTTTGGACACAGGTGGTCTAAGCCATCCATTCTTAGTGGTTCCACCACTTGAGGATGGAGTCTTCATTCCCGGTAGAGTGAGTTCCCCCTGGACAATAAATCTGCAGCCCTGTTTAGGACTTTAGGTATGTGAATTACTCGAACAGACAGAAGTCTGGAGGTGCACCACAGTATTATCTTCCTGGCCAGCTTGGGCAGGTGCAGTTCCATCTTAGAGCAGCCTTTGGTGGGAAGCTTGCTCTTATAAGGGCTCAACCAGTAATGGTTAATTTCCTTAAATGCAAGCAGGGGGGTTGGAAGTTGCATGCCATCACAAAGATCTAGTTCAAGGGTAGGCAACTCTAGTCCTAGAGAGCCGCACTGCAAGTGTTGTGAGTTTCCATGCTGCATCACAGTTGACTCAGATCAATGGATAATTAGCAGACTATTGCAGAGTTTGGGATCGAGATTATCATTATTGAGGATTTCCTCAAAAAGTGCGGACTCCTCCTCCATCATGTCCGCCCAGCTTGTGATGGCTAGTGGCTGTTGGGTGTTCCCCAGAGCCACGGCTAGGGCCACAGCAATAGAAGAGCATCGCAACCTTGCCATTTTCGATGACAATGCAACAAGCTTGTTGCGAAGGACCTACTCAACACGATCAGACCAGAACTGGGAACCACTTTCAGTGAGGGGTTGTAGTTCCACTCAGGAAGAAAGAGTAGGGGGCAGTTAGTTGGATGTATATGCAGGAAGGGGTGGAGCCCTGAGCACGGCTCAACCAGACTGTTACGGACTGGACAGACCCTGTGTCACTGGAACTTCTGCAGTTGGTCAGGCATAGTATATTCCCATAGTCAAACACTGAGTAAAGTAAGAAAAAGAACAACACACTATTCTTTAAAGGACAGCAAAAAGCAATTGCAACAGTCTTCCAAGTATACAACTGCCACTACAGGAATAGACGTGCAAAGGATGTTGGGATAGTTTGTTCATCCACATGCTTCTGATAAATATTCTTTTGTGCATTTCTCTTTATTTGTGTCATTCTTTGGCAAAGTTGTTTTATGTTAGCAAAGAATTGCTGGGTGGAGATGATCCTATGAGTGTCTCTTAACAGTAAAAGCAACAAAGTGAAGTATTTACGGTGGTTTGGAGTGATTAGAACTGGACTTTTTTCTTCTGCAATGTACAAAGTGAAAACTTCAAAAAGGTTTGACACTTAGGACATTTGATGCTCTTTGGGTTAGTTTCTGAGAACACACAGGTGGTGAAGATATTGTAACATGGTATCTCGTTCAGCATGTTTTTTTTTTTATTGTTGAGCACACAAGGAGGATTTGATCTACTGTGATTGCTTCAGACCACCCTCAGTCTTGAAAAAGAAAGCATATATCCAGTCCAGATGACCTGCAAGTGAATCTTCTAATACTTAAGGAATGTTTAGCAGTCACCAAGTCAACCGGGATCCAAGACACTAATGCAAGAAAACGAGCTTTGGAGGAGGCAAAGACAGCTTAGATACAAACACATATTTGAGACATTTTTAAGATTGATGGATATACAAACTCATCATTGTCTCTTATGGAGCTGCAGTAAATCAATTTGTGGTGCAACTTTATAAAGGAGGAACTGACGTGTTAGAAGTTTTATGTCTCTGTTTGCATTATATTGGCTTATTGCAAGATAGGCAGTATATACAGTATAAGGCATGCAGCTGTGCTGCAGCACATCTGCTTCAAAACAGATGACTATAGGTCACAGCTGGGCAAAAGGTTTGACTGAGAGACACAGAAATAAATGAGAGACGGAGACTATCAAGCTTCTGAACAGCTTGCACACAAGTAGTGCTCGTGGCAAGGCATGTGGACAGGCCTTGGCAGGTAGCCTGGGTCCACGTGGCACAGCCCTATTAGTATACCTCACTTTTAAATAAATGCAGAGGAAGAGAAAAACAGATTCCGACAGTGAGAGTGGAGATGCTGTCCTGAATTTCATTAAGCATGTATGCAGAGCCGGCTTTCTTCCTTCATAACATTTAGTGTTGTTCAGCATCCTGTAAACATAAGACATAAACCAATTTATGAAGTTTTTTTGTCACAAAAAAGTTAAAAAATGTTAATTCAGTCTATGTTGACAGTGTGAGTGTCTGTCTGTGTGTTTTTATTGCATTTTGTTTGATAGGTTTCTCTGTAAACAGTATAGTATGGCAGTGGATCCAATCCAACTGCTTTTGTTGGAGTTTTTACCTTTGGCTGCATTTTGTAGCTTAACAAGCTTGCAACTCAAAGTAAAACAAAAACATGTCATTTTCTGTGCTCGTGCTTTTAATGACTAAGTGACCTAACATGACCAATGAAGGCCCCCAGAGTCAAGGTCAGTGAGCTGTTTTGTGGCTACAGCATGCTAAAAAAAACCTGCGGTTTAAAATGTTGGCGGGAATCCACATCACAAAAGTCTTTGGAAAAAGCCAAACAGTACTACATATTCTGTGATTTTTGCATGTTATTTATAAAATATCTATTAGACCTGTCCTGTCATGGCCACATGAAGTTTCCTTTCTTATATGAAAGGGTTTACTTTGTATAGTAAACCGATCACACATTGTACTAATTAATCTGTTTTAAATGGCAACATTTCAACATTTCATTTCTTTGTTGTCACTGTCTTAGATTAGCTGCCACAAAGGAAGCTGTCCATGTGTAGTTTGTTTTTTAATTTTTGTTCAAGCATACAACAAGGAACAACATAGATAAGTGCCAGACCGCTGCAAGTCTGGTTGGACACAGACATTGTCCTGTAGGACACAGCTATTGTCCTGTAGGACACAGACGTTGTCCTGTAGGACACAGACGTTGTCCTGAAGTGC
>JBAMHV010000021.1:8086432-8100915 GCA_037177535.1 Pseudomugil gertrudae | reverse complement strand
GTCTGTCTGTCTGTCTGTCTGTCTGTCTGTCTGTCTGTCTGTCTGTCTGTCTGTCTGTCTGTCTGTCTGTCTGTCTAAGAAAGAGGAGTGAATGATGAATATAACGATGGAGGAAGATAACGTTTTTTTCAACACAGTATTTTAAAGAAATAAAACATCATCAAATAAACAAAAAAAAAAACTTTAAAGATTTGCTGTGAATCAAAACCACAGTCACTAAAACGTAACATTTTGTTTTGGAGGGCAAAGCAAAGATATTGTGAGTAAACACTACAGCAAATTGACTTAAATTAGGTCTATTAGTTGTGTAGTTGGCACTGAAATGACATGACATCACAGTGTAGTGAGAGGTGGAGACAGTAAAGCAGGCTTTCCTCATGAGTTATCTGAATGGGAATGTAATGAAAAAAATTCCTCCTTGTATTAGCTGGCCTCTGGCTCTGTGGGTCTGTAGCTGATAAAGCTCAGGTATGTGACTGAAGTCAGGGACCTTGAAAGTTGAGCAGCCCACGCTTGTGTTAAAGTAGTCCTGCATGGCGTGTGTGTTCAGGAGCCAACAGTGAGCTGTGCATGGGTGGTGGTCCACTATATAGTAGATAGCTGGAGGGCTGAACAGCCCAGTCTTTGTAAGGCTCCTTCTCCGGTGGGAAACTGATACTAAAGAATGACGAGAACCGTTTAACAAAAGGTCTGAAGTTCACCCATGTTGCTATTGTGTGGTATTCCCTGGATCTGGAGGGCAATACCGCACTGAACTGGATATAATGTTGAGGCTATTCAAACACACAAGGAGGACAAATTACTGCTCAGGGAGTCAGATACTGTAGAAAACAGAGTAGCCAACATGAATGAGACATATTTTTTTAATGAGGACATAACTGAAACTGGACAGCATCCTTGCAACATGTTGAACTTTGATATCCCAAAGAGACTACCGGTAGCTGTTTTAATAATGAGTTTGTCATTTTCAAGTTGTTTTTAAAAGTGTGTTGTGTTGACAAGCAGCCACTTCATATTAATTTCCTCACAGAGAGGCAGTAGCAACATACACAGCTGTACTTCCTACTGACCTGACTGTTCTATAGAGTGCATGTTTATGCACTACCCTCTTAAGAACAAAACTTTATCTTCTTTGCACTTTTCATGTGCTCATTTACGAGTTTTTCCTTAAGCTTAACATCATTGTTCCTACCCTGCTGGTAACTCTGTGGAAGTACATTTACCAACTGTTTGACATGTATTTTCTTTTGAAAGCCTTTCTGCCACAGCATCAGTTTTCTCTGCTTTTCATTAAAATTAGCTTGACCTCACTGGACATCAGTAGCAAATACCCAATAATTCACAGACTCTGAGTATATATTAGTCATCTTTAGTTTGTCTGCCAGTCACTGAAGACACCTGAGCTCATCTACTCCTATGAAGTGGTAGCATGTCATCACTTTCCTTTTCTTCTATTTCTGTTTTTGTGCTCTCTTTTGGAAAATCTGACTGACTCTCATCTTCATGATGGCTGGTATTTATTAAAGGCATTTTCCCATTAATACTCCAGCTAGCTGATTACTTTTTATTATCCAGTTCACGAGAGCTGAAAATACTGAAATGCCTGTAAGGGACATGTGATTTTTTACTTCTAGAGGTGCAGTTATGAGTCACTAACACTCATAAAAATATATGTTACATTTGCTGTTCCAGTTGAATAATTCTCTGAATTTGTCAACTGTGCCTAGCAGGTTAGAATAAAACAGATGGTGTGGTACCAAAACCCTTCAAAGCAAACCTTTTTATTCCTTCTACAGACTTCTTGGATGTAATTTTTGGTAAATTAGATAGATGTGCATCTACAAATGGAGCAACAATCCTTCCTCTGGGATTTGGC
Organism: Pseudomugil gertrudae; assembly: GCA_037177535.1. NCBI lineage: Eukaryota > Metazoa > Chordata > Actinopteri > Atheriniformes > Pseudomugilidae > Pseudomugil > Pseudomugil gertrudae. The sequence continues at coordinate 8,099,039 of JBAMHV010000021.1, read as the reverse complement.
TCTAAACAGATACTGTATGTTGACTAGTAAACATTAAAATCAATATGGGGACATGTGGGATATGTTTTAAAGAGATGAGTGTAAAGAAAAAATAGCCATGTTTTGCTTTACATCCATGTCAAAAGACAAATACACCGATGGCCAAAATGTTTGACAGGAGATCACTAGAGTCCTGGGAATCATAAATGTTTTCACACAGTAGTATAAAGTATATGTCCTAACACTTTTAATGTGGATGGGATTGTTTGATGGACATATTTATCAGCCAAGGGTTTCAGAGGGTGGTCTGGTCGGCAGATGATCGATGTAGCGTATTAGCTTCAGCTAAAGGGGATAGATGAGACGCAGGAATGTGATTTTTGCAGTGAGATACTCAGCAGGGTGTGGGGAAGAGGTGAGAACAGCTGCAGTGGGTACAATATTTTCTCAGGACAGAATGCCTGAAATGGGTCACATTGTGACACTTCCTGTATTTTCCTGAAGACCTTAGTTTCATAACAAGTTCTTTCCTTACTTGAGGGCTGTTGAATTAATTATATATGATTGATTTATTATATTATAATATTTTTATCAGTCTGCAGCTTTAATAAGTTTGGCTTTATAAAGAGATAATGTCTGATTTGCATTTATAAAATCTCCTGTCAGCCAAAAAAGAAAAGAAAAAAAATTCAGTTATTACTGCATGACTTAGAACAAGTCTGGAGACTGGAGAACTGGGTCATGACAAACCAGGCCAGGGACATTCTGTTCAGTGCATGATGACAGCGAGAGACCCAAATGCACATGCTGAGAGAATGATGACAGCGATGGCTATTCACACAGGGAGTTCTGCGCTTCTGCACTTAATCTATGCATAACTTCTGTGTTATGAAACGTAATGAGTTGAAATAAATGGACTGTTGCATTACAGCTGTCAAAATAAAACACAACTTCCTCACAGCTGGACATGGCAACTGCCTGTGAGGACTCATGCAGGTAAACTGGCCTCACCTCATCCTCACTGTCAAGAAATTATAGATTTAACTTAACTTTAATAATCCCTTTGGGATGACACCCTCAGGGAAATGAGATAATTAAATCTGCACAGCCACATCATCGCCAGATACCTTTCGAAATATTCAATCAACTTTTCCTTATAGCCAAGCTATAGTTCACATGCAGTCCCACGCAGGCAGCCTGTGAGGAGTCTGACTTATCTGTAGAAAAACAATACTTGCATCCAACTGGAAGTGTTTTTTTCCCAGAGAGCTTCCAACTAAAGACTCAAGGGACAACATCAGCAGAGCGGCCTATTAGTACGCAGCTCCAATATTGTGTCAGCTCATAAATTATTGCAACACATCATCTGGATTTATCAAAATCTTAGTTTTAACTCCAGTAAATCTGGGAACTAATTGTGGGGTGGCAGAGGGCTCACATGAGGCCTGAAACATTGACATCCAGATGCAACGTGTTACTGCATGAGGACATGTTTTTAAACCATAAAGAATACACACCATTAAATCAATGCATGTATTTTTGTTTTCTTGCAGGATGAGTCACCAGACCTTACTGAGGAGCAGTTAATTAGCCTGCTGGATGAATGTGACCTGACACAGAGCTGGAGCCAGGACCATGAGACGAATAAAACACCATGAGAACCTAACTACTCACTACTTCATCTGAACTCTGCCAGAAAGTCCTTGCACGCTTAAACTATGAATTCACTCAGAAAACCTTTTATATGTTCAAAGATGCTGTGATACACTGACAGAAAGAGCAGCACAGATGGATGAATAGTTCTGTAAACGTGGCAGTGGTGGGAAAAATGATCAAAAGATTTTGTCAACTTACTCATAAAGACGTAAAGAAGACGGTATGAACCTTCAACAAAGACGAAAGAGATTTCGTCAACTGATGAGAACTATAATTTGTAGTCAAATTGGTCTCCGTGTTTTCAATTTGCAGCTGTACTGCAACTCATTGCTTTTATTTGTGTTTGTATCCCTGCAGGAGGAAGCAAAGCAGCAGGGAGGCCCTTTGTATTAACCTGAGCATCATCAGTGAGAAGAGAAAATTGTAGTCATTAGGTCTAATAAAGGGGGCGAGGAGGCCGCAGAATGTTCTACTGCACACATAAACGGCTAACTGCAGCAGGTCTCTGGGGTTGTGTATGCTTGTGTTAGCACTGTGTGGCCAGATATTAAAAATGTCAGCGGGAGGATATCTGCTCTGTAACAGTAGTAGTCAGTTCCAGTTTAGCTCCTAGCATTCCAGTCATTCATGCTGCTAAAGGTGATCTGTTCCCAGTGGCTCAGATTAGATGGAATTTAAGAAACTGAACTCCGTGTGAATTTAATTTGAATTCAAATTAATAAATTACACCAGCAAAAGATGACTTGGCTTTGAGATTGATGCTCTTTGGTTTGTTTGAGGGATTTGAGGAAGCCGTTGACATGATTTCAATTTGCTCCTGCTCATGCAGCCTGCACCTGGCTGACCCCTGCTGCCCAGAGGCCCCACCTTTCGGTTCTCCTGGCACTGGACACTTTGAGGCGTGCTCATCTCACTCCTCACCTCACACACACATTTTGACCCCACATTCCTCCTCACTAAAAGCATATCAACCAAATGAACTAGACAATTCCCATAGGGGGCCTTGCTACTAGTCCTGCACGCTCTGCATGATCCTAGAGCACACGCAGTTCCTCTTCAGACAGACTGAACTGCATGGAACAAACCGTTATAATTAAATCATTGCACGTGTTGGATTTTTGTCTGTTTCTCAAATATCATGTATATAACTGCCGCAATGTGTTCTTAGAATGGACAATGCTGTTTACTGCTCATGTAGGGTAATGGAAACCCAGTGAGCTCATTGTGGTAAGAATGAGGTCACCTCAAATGTAAAGAGACCTGCAGCAAACTTAGACTGTCTGGGTTTTAGATAACAGTTCTTTCTGACTCTGTAAAAGACTTAGATTAGTTGTTTGAATTCTGTGTGCAGATGATTTACTAGTGGATGGATATACAGCGTGGATAAGCAATCATTTGTTCAGTTATATATAAAAGATTGTGGATTTTCAGTGCATATTCAGGCTGGGCAAAGCAGGCCACAACTGTAGTTAAAGTTCACCTCCATAAAACTTTGTGAGTAGATCACTGCAGCCCACAATCCCTTCTGTCTGCTTCCCACGAGAGTGCTGTCATTTAAGGGTGAGACGCTTGTGCGATCAGATGCGTATGGATGTGCTGCTTAAGTGGGTTATACTTCATGTTGAGTTTTTCTGCTCTTGACTCCTAAGGATACTCCCTTTCCCCGAGGCTTCACTAGACTTAACTAATGGATTCCAGTTGCCTGACTCTGCATGGCTCGGCTCCCTTTGTATTTTCAGGGAGAGCAGCTTAATCATGGTGGATATGAAGTTCAAAGACCTCTGAAAGAGAAGAAAGGGCCTCCAACTATTTAACTTTTTGTTTGCCCACAAAAAAAACACAAAAAAAACCAAGAAGCTTAGAAATTTTTTTCCTGAAGATTTTATTGTTCAGTGACATTACAAAAAATAACAGGTAGGAGTATAAACAGCACTTTGAGTAGAAACTATTGAACAAATGTTTATAGAAAAAGCTTCACTATTAACTGGAAAAAAAAGAAACGCATACAAAAAAAACAAACAAAATGAAACAAAGACATCCTCGTGTCAATGTGCAAAACGTTTATACAAATAGAAGCGCGTCCGTAAGAAGCTACGCTTCTAGATAAATTATTTAAATAGCATATATCTACACAAATAACAGAATAAACAAACATAATAATTTATCAAAACAGCACAGGAAATACATATTGCAAAACATGACATTTCTTAAATCGTTTAATCCTGTTCGGGCTTCTTTTGCTACAAAAATATCTTATATACAGAATATAAATGATACCAAAGTCTTGCTAAAAATATGAAGCCAACCAATTTATACTTAATGAGGTAATATTTGTACATAAAGGGTTTCTTTTTCCCCCTTTTGGTCAAAAATGAACACTCAACCTCAAACACACGAGTCATGCACACTGTGCAAATGCAGAACTTTTAGAATCCACTGATTAGCTTTTTTTTAATCAATGTGGATTTAAGTTTAGTTTAATTTGTTGCTGATAACATTAAATGATGCAGAGGTGAGCTACAATTACAGCCTCTGTGGATAGGTACAAATAAAATCTCACACTTGTAATGAATCAAAGGAAACAGACTGGCCCTCACTGTTTGTCCCCTGATATTAACATATTTGTTTACAGTTACTGTACCAAAGCAGTGTTGTTGTATGCTTGCTTTGGTGGCCCTGTGCTTTCCTGGTAACGCTCTTTCCTGAGAAGACTAATGATTTGGGCCAGCCCTACGTCTCTGCCACAGACCTCATGTAGACTTCATGTGTCTGTAGAAAGAAATTTAATCTTAATTTCGTCTTGGTTGTCTTCATATTTATGCTTGTTGGGTGGCATACCTGCACAAGCACACTAAAACCATTCACACTCTTTGATAGTTACAGTCAGTCCATACTGTCCACAGTCCCTCAATGGTTCCTTCATGGGGGGGAAGGGGTTTACCCCAGCCAAAGAAAGTTCTCACACTGCTTTCTTCATACTACAAAAATGAATCTTCCGAGTCCACAGCAGATAAATGTTAATGCTCAAAAATGATAAACGCACACAAAAAAGTAAAGACACTCTTCCCTTTGTTCCCTCATCCACAGAGGAACAACAGTTCTGGCGTGCAAAGCAGTAAAATGTGGCCCTTGTTGAGCGCAGACAAAGTGAGGGAGCCTATTTCTTCTGAGCAAAGCTGCACTCGCAGTTTGAGTCTGACGCACAATTATCACTGAACTTTCATTTGGCTTTAACTCCTGAGGTCAGTTCACCTCATGTTAGTTCGCTTGCTCGACATACCTCCGATGTGCTTTTCTCATTAGGAAAATGTTAAAAAGAAATCGATCCATGCCTTGAAATTTATACTGAGGGTGATACATTCTTCTGGAAGGCTCTGTGGTGCAATTATGTATCTGAAAGCAAAAATAAAACAAGTTACAAATCATGTTTGATTGGATGGTAAGTATTGGTTAAAGTGTTAAACTACAACACACGTGCTTACCTCTACATTCATATTTGAGGTCTGAGAAGTAAACCATCTCCTGAGAGAAGACATACAAGCCTAGTCGCCCACCAGCATATGTCTTGTCATAGATGTTTCCAGAATCAGCCATGATTCTTTTTCCTTCATACATGACCACTCTAAAAAGTTAACACAATCTCATGAGCTCAGTGCTTTTTTAAATAGGAGTTATGCATGTTTGCAGCTGAATGAGGTTTCAGACTCACCTAATGAGTCCAGTCTTGGGTCTGTGGGTCAGATGCCATCTGTAGGCGGTGAAGTCCTTCCAGCCAATGTTCTTGGGGTCATGCCACAGAGTACGCACCTAAAAACGAAGGATTGTAAGGGTCAAAATGAGATAATGGACGCACAGTATCTTCAACTATGTCCCTAGATGAGTCCAGTAATCTGCACTCACCTGTCCTGAGGTGTCTCCGGTGTGCCACAGAGCATTCCTCAGGTGCTCCCCGGGCCCTGTGGTGGAGTTGACTACTTTGATTGACAAGCCGGAGTAGCCCTGAGCTCTTGTTGGTGTGTGGGACCAGTAGGTCTGTGTAATTTGTTTCCACATCACAGTGTAGAAGCGGGAGCTGGATTGGTAGCCAAACACAAACCCGGCATAATCGTCATCTCTGTCCGTGTTGATGAAGAACGTTCCACTGAAGTCCACAGCGCTGAACTCATCGTAACCTAAATGATAATGGGAGATGTTTTAGAATCACCACTATGTGTCCATACACTTAAAGCAAGATGTTTCTTTCTGTATTTTGCTTACCAACAGCAATGCCAGGGTCACAGTTGACAGTTTGCACCAACTCCTTGCCCTGATGCCTCACTACCCAGTTGGGGTCAATCTGAGAGGTTCCCTTGGGGTCCAAAGGAACCATCTGGAACCTGCGGAAGTCTGTTTCGCTGATGGCAAAGTTCTCGGGGCACACATCATAGATGTCCAGTACATTATCTTGGTCAAAATCATCTTTACACACATCGCCACGGCCATCACCTGGAAGGAAATTATGGATATGAAGTTTTTAAAAGAGCAATTGCTTAAAATAAGAGGCTGTAAAGTGACATCCAGAGGAGCTGCACCAGAGTTTTGCAGGACTCACCATCAGAATCAACTTGATCGGGATTAAAAGCCAGTCGGCAGTTGTCTTTGTCATCAGGGATGCCGTCATTGTCATCGTCATGGTCGCAGGCGTCACCTTTGCCATCCTTGTCGTGGTCTGCCTGGTTGGCGTTGGGGATGTAGGGGCAGTTGTCTATGTTATTCTGGTGACCGTCCTCGTCAATATCTTGGTTGTTGTCGCATTTGTCTCCGATGCGATCCGAGTCTGAGTCAACCTGTGGAAGGACAGAAAAATGATTTTATGAAACTTAAACTGTGAGACACTTGTCCTCACTTCAAACGCCGCAGCCTCAATATGAGAGGTGCTACTCTGAGTGTGCAATGCAACCCCTTGTTTCAGGTATGCAAGCAATGTCTCTCTAGACAAGTATCCAGTGTTCGTACACCTCAGTGAATCATTCTTTTGTTTTAGTTGTTTTGCAAAGTCCAAAGAGCAGAAAAGAGAAAAACTCTCCTGCCATGAATTTCTATCATGTCACATTAAGCTTTAATCATGGTTGCTGTAATGTAAAGGTGAGATGTAACATTACCTGATCTGGATTGTGTTCCAGAGGGCAGTTGTCACAGTGATCTCCCACTCCATCCCTGTCGGTGTCTCTCTGGTCCACATTGTAAACATATGGGCAGTTGTCATTCTCATTCAGAATGCCTGTTGAACAAAAACACATTATATGTTTACCTTCACATCCCTGCACATGCTCTTCAGGAAAGACGAAGAAGAGGTTTCTTACCATCACCATCAATGTCGATAGCACACGCATCGCCCTCGCCGTTGTTGTCTGTGTCCGTTTGGTCTGTGTTGGCTTCAAACACACAGTTGTCACAGCGGTCACCAACATCATCCCTGTCTGCGTCATACTGGGCAGGGTTGTACACTCTGGGGCAGTTGTCCTAATTTTCAAAAGAAATATCAATTAAAGCACTAAAACGGTCATGACTAAAGGATGCTATATTTGAAAGAACATTTTTGTTTTTCCACTGTTTTTTTGTTTTTTTTTTCCTGTCTTACTTTGGCTGGAATGTAATATTCCACTGGCAACTTTAAGCACACATTTTTCTTGCCCGGCTTTCCAAATCTGCACTGAGAGTTATGGGCAACCAGCCACCTCATCCTCGGTTCAAGCCATTATGTGGAAGTTTTATTATATTTTTCCTGCACTACTAACTTGCTACTGTAGTTCTCTGGTGAAAACACATAGACTTGAGCAATTTGCATTCCTACTCCCCAAAGGAAGGATGGCTACAGATGATTGCTATGTGTGGTCTCTAGGGAAAGTACAGTTTGAGGCTAAAAAAACTTCACGATTACTCACCCTATCATCGGGGATCCCATCATTGTCATCATCATGGTCACATTCATCACCCAAGCCATCTTTGTCATAATCTTCTTGGCCAGAGTTGGGGAGGTTAGGGCAGTTATCCTATAAAGAAACAAAAGAGAGTGTAAGGATGCTATTATCACAATAATGGAGTGCAGATGGATGATGGTTGCTTTTGAGGCGTCTGTCCATGTGGGGTCTGGCTACCTTCTTGCAGTGATAAGTGGCGTTCTCCACACACACCAGGTCAGTGTTGGGCCATCCGTCCAGGTCAGTGTCTTCTCCGCAAATCCGGCCATTCCCAGCATAGCCTGGCTTGCACTCACAGCGGAACATGGAGTCGGAAAAGACGCCCAAGTAGATGCAATTTGCATTTTTATGGCAGTCGTGGCTGCCGTCCTGGCAAGGGTTACGGGGAGTGCAAACCTAAAAGAAATTACAGAGTGTTAAGTAAAAAAGAAAATAATAAGCTAGCTGCTGATCTGCCAGCCATAGCGAAAGCAATTCCAACCTGTTTTTTAGCTGTAGCCTGTTCCACTCCTCTTCCATAGGGCTGGGGACCAGAGAAACGTGTAGGGCAGGGGAGACAGTTATAGCCTGGCTCAGTGTTCTCACAACGGTGGACTCCGTTATGAGAATGGCAAGCATCTGGGACCTCCTTGCATTCATCAATGTCCTTGCACGTGATGCCATCACCAGTGTAGCCAAGTGGACACTTGCCACACGTGAAAGACCCATCGGGGGAACTGGTGCACTTTGTGCCAGGGAAGCATGGGTTTGAAAGACAGCCATCTGAGAATAGACAGAACACATGCCTTAACAAAGCGGTCTGTTGTATAGGAAGCAGTGTGCTTTAATAGTTTGCATTGTTTATGCACGTACCAATAGGGCAATCTTGCTTGTTACACACTTGAATCATAGTAGCATCACCAATGCAATCCTTTCCACCGTATTTGGGTGCAGGATCAGTGCAAAGACGTTTTCGGTTTTGAATTCCACCACCACAAGTAACAGAGCAGGTGTCCCATGGTGACCAAGGTCCCCAACCGCCATTGACTTCAATGCAAAAATCATCATTTATTATTCTGGTTTGAAATCCTGCACGATGTTATATATTGAGGTGCTGGCGTGTAACTCACTAGGACAGGGTGATTTCTGGCAGATTTTGGTGTGGCGTCCCTCTCCTTGGCAGTCCCTTCCACCCATCTGGGGCGTGGGGGAGTTGCAGAGGCGGATTTGTGTCATGACCCCCTCGCCACAGGTCACGGAGCATGAAGACCAGGGTGACCAGTGACTCCAACCTCCGTCCTGTTTGACTGTGACCAGCAATGAGCAATGAATGAATTAATTCACACTGATCTCAACCTGAGAAAATGAGCAGTGCTGCAAATGTTAAGAGACTTACAGCGCTTGTCACATTCCTGTGGGTAGCAGTCCCGGGTCTGGACAGATGTACCCTCGCACTTGCTGTTGATGCGGTCACAGGAGCGTCCGCGCTGCTGGATGCCACGGCCGCAAGTCACCGAACAGTGGGTCCAGTCAGACCAGGCGGACCAACCATCTTCTGCATAATCGCTCGCTGTACAGAGACAGATGCATTTGGGAATAAATATTAAGTAGATAAGAAAGAATGAAACTAGGTCACACATTTTGTATAAGAAGAAGCTTACGTGTTCCACAGCGGGGACAGCACTCTCCATCAGGCACGGTAGCATTGGCACATGGGATAAGAGGGCAGGAGATTTTACGGCACACGGTAGCAGAGTTCTGGACAGAGGAGCAGTTTAATGAGAAAAAGTGTCATAAGCTTAACTTAATAAGCCTTATTGCTGTATTTTATAAAGTAGCAACTGTATAAGGTTTTCTACCAGCGCGTACTGTGGTGGAAGAAAACCTTCAGTAATCCTCACTAATACTCTCCAAACTAACACCCAACTAATAACATCAGACATGAGCAGCTTTCACTAAAAGGCCAGAAGTAAAAGAGTCTCGTGCTGCTTTGTTGATGCCTTTCAGACAGAAGCATGGCGATTATGAAAAAAAGGTGCTAATGTAAACACTATTATCACTTTACTCCAGCAGATTAGGAGGAAGTAGCACTATTTCCTTCCTCAGCTGAACCCTGTCACGCTTAAAAGGTTACATTCCTGTAGGTGTTACCAATGGATTGACACTTACCTGACAGGTGCACTCAGTGCAGCCATCCACCGTCCACTCATCTTTGTCCTTGTGCACGATGCCATTATGGATGCAGACTCCACTGTGGATGTTCATTTGGGTTCTCAGGAGCTGGCTATCTGAAGACTGGTGGAAAGAGAACATGAGAGAGAAAAGCTCAGGGCAGAAGATGGAAAACTTTAACTTTGCCAAGGTTCCAATACAAATGAATCCCTGTCCGGTACCATGATTAAGACATTTAGTGAAGCAGTGCAAATGTGACCGACGGCCAAACGTATTTGTGTATTCACATGGGTCTCATTAGGAACTTGGCTGGGGACAGCCATTACAGTGACAAGTGGCTGCGGACTAGGCATGCTTAACTAGAAGCAGATTGAAAGACAAGCAGACAGGGAAAAGAGGGAGTAAGTGATGTCAAACAGCAGTCCTTTAAACTCACCACTTTTTGGAGATCATTCAGCACTTTTTTGACGATGACATTGAGTCCCCTGAGCTCTTTAAACATGCTGGCGATGTCCTCACAGGAGAAGCCGCAGACAGACTGCGGTTCTGCTTAGGAAGAGTTCAATAAATGAGCCTGTCGTACAGATTTATGTGAAAAAGAGATACAGAAACAAGTGTAAGTTTAGTAAAGGTCTCACCTTTGGATTTGTGGCCGGTGTAATCAGTCCTTCTAGCAGGGCTGGACCCATTCACTGGGTTGTCCAAGGTCATGACATCAGTTAAGGCTGCTGCAGGGGGAAATGGAGGGGAGAGGATGGATTATTACTAACAATAACATAATCAGACATTTCTCTTTTATTTATTTATTTTTGTTGCATCAATCATTTTCAAGCTTTACCTCCAGTTTGGCATCCCTTGTTTCTCAGTATGGCTTCCAAAGTTGTACCAAATACAAAGCGCACATTTTGAAGCACTCCCTTCAAAAAGATGAAGAATAAAACGTGTTTAAGCATTAAAACTTATTCTTAGGCTTAGCCTACCTCTTAATCTGTAAAACAAACAAACAAACAAACAGATGGATACCCATCTGTGCCAAACCACTCACCATAAATTTGTCCTTTACGGCTCCCTTTCCAATCCTGAGCCTGGCTATGTCTGCCACCTCCCGGGCAAGCACCGTCTGGATTGGCACATCCATCTCTGCCACATCGATCTCCTCACAGCCCACAAACAGCTGCGCCCTGTCCTCCTGCACGAACAGCGTGATGTTCTTCCAGTGTCCTGTGGCCAAACCCGCGTCCTCAATGGACACGACCTGCTGCTGGCTCACGGTGGAGTAGACCACATCCAGGGTGTTCGCCTTCCCGTTGGAAATGATCTCAAAAACCGGTCCGGATCCGTCGCTCTTCTCAATGGTCAACAAGCTTCCTCTGGTTTTCTTAAACTGCTTCAGGTTGACCAGGAGGAGGAAGCCACGCTCGACTTGGATGGAGTCCAGGAGGTCCTTGAAGGAGCTGTCGGGAACAGCGGGGATCAAGTCTGCGTTCAGGACCTTGTAAGCTGGACTGTAGGGATCTTCGCCTTTCACCAGACTTACTCCATGGTGCCTTTTGTTTACCCGAGCCAGATCAAATAAGTCATACACACTGTTATCATCGCGGCTCTCTGAGGTTAAAGAAAAAGAAAAGAGACGCACCGGTTAAGTTACTTCTTTCCTTCAGGGTGCACAAGACGCACCACTGCATGAATAAAATAAATACATTTATAACTTCAATAACTACATTGTAAGCACATGGGGTCACAACCTGTCTTTATACTACAAATGAGAAAGTTTAAACATGTTTTTAAAAGGTTTATGAGCCTAATTTCTATTCCTACCTGCCAGTCTTGCGCCCTCACAGCGCCAAAGCATCAGCAGCAAAAAGATGCCAGACAGCATCATGTTGATCCCAAATGAAACCCTGTTGCAAGCAAAGAAGTTTTACTGAACACATGCATCTAATCCGGGTGTCAGAAACATGTCATGTAATAGAAAGATGTGTACAAACCTTTTAAATGAAAACAGATTAAGAAAAAATAATTAAAAAGAATAATAATAATAAAAAAACCTTCTTGCTTTACAGCTTATTTATCCGGTGTCCAGTTCAGTGAATAGTAGCAAAGTTTTCCTGCTCTAATCTGAAGCCTCACTTTATTCATCTGACTCCTGCTTCTGTTTTAGGTGCTATTTATATAATTTGAGCACATTCCTGAGCTCTTGTCTGGACCAATGGGGTGTCTGCAGGAGAAAGGGACGGACTTGTCTTCTTACCTCACGGCCAGTCAGAGCAATATCCGAAACGCACAAGAGAGAGAGAGAGAGGGGAAAAAAGCATTCCTGAGTAGAATTTCCATCATCTGATAAATATTTCAGCCCCACAGAAACCAAGACTTGGTCGTTTCCGGTCAAATAAAAGTTAACATTGTATTAATCTTAATTATCTCATCTTAATTCAATCTATAAGACAATTTCTGAAAATGTCATTGATATATTTGTCATTCACAGCAGCTTGGTGAAAACATGACGTACGAAAAAAGGACTTGATTTAAAAATAATACCATTAAAAAATACTTACTTAATCTTCCACAGGAGTGTGTTCATCCCAGCTCATAAATAACTCGTATAGTAGTCTAAAAGTTACAGCGATTTCATATCATGTCATTACTATATGTGGCCACTAGGGGGCTCACCGAGTAAGGAACAGAGTGTACTACTCTGGTCAGAGAGGGTATGGATGGATGCTGTGCTCCTGCACACACAACAATGTGAATACAAGTTATTGAGGTCATGACTATCTTAAGCATATTTCATCCATCCATCCATCCATCCATCCATCCATCCATCCATCCATCCATCCATCCATCCATCCATCCATCCATCC
>JBAMHV010000021.1:8048566-8073466 GCA_037177535.1 Pseudomugil gertrudae | reverse complement strand
GCTAACCAGCTAGGTTAGCTCTGTTAAAGCTAAGAGCTAACTGAGCTAACTCAGCTCTAACAGAAGCTAACCAGCTAGGTTAGCTCTGTTAAAGCTAAGAGCTAACTGAGCTAACTCAGCTCTAACAGAAGCTAACCAGCTATGTTAGCTCTGTTAAAAAAACATGTTTGTGCTACACTCCTTTTTGCTGTGGATATTTGATACCTGTCAATCAAAACGACACGCCCATAATTATGCTCACAAACTCACAAACATGACACGCTTGCACACAAGACGTCTCAGCAAAATTAGCATTTTTGTGCTGCAATCATTTTTAAAAATTATTTCACGTCTGAAATCTTAATTCTATGTGATGAGTAGTGATCCACAATCCGCCTGTCTCACCATCCTTTTCCTCCTCATGATGAAAAAGATTAGCCTTACTGTGTGTGTACTGTATATATATATATATATATATATATACAGAATATATTTTATAAACAGTAATAGGACATGGTGGAGCAATTAACAGAGCATTTATTTAACATTTAAAATCACCAAATGTAGAAACTGCCACTGAATATTTATTGTGTATTGAATGTGAAATGTATGTGGGCTGCACGGTGGTATGGTGGTAAGCACCACAGCCTGACAGCGAAGAGGTCACTGGTTTAAGCCTCGGCTTGGACCCCGGCTTTCTCTATCTTAGCATGTCCAGGTATTAAACCTTTCTCCCCCGATCAGAGGACATTCATGTTAGGTCGATTGGTGATTTGAAATTGTCCTTGGGTGTGTGTGTGAGTGTGTGTGTGTCTGGTTGTTTGTCTCTCTGCGTTGGCCCTCTGATGGACTGGTGACCTGCCCCAATGATTGCTGGGACATAAAATAATATAAAAAGTCAGGTACAACACATTACTTGTCTCTGTTTTATTCTCCATTGTCGATGTGTGTTTTTCCTCAGTGACCTACATTAAAACTAAGATTAAGCTCAAACCCCCAGTAAAATATTAGGTCATACACAGATCTGAAGAATAAATAAAACTACATAGAAATTCATGTTTTATGTCATATCTGGATATCTAGAGGACCAAATAAAGGTCTAGATAAAGCAGCCAGGAACATTTTTGGCTTGTCTGCATTTACACATTTACACATTTGTACCTGGTCCTTATATTTAAATGCAAACACAGTAAAATATGTTGTTACACTTAATCTTCCATCATTATGTCATCAATAAACCCAATAAAGGCATCAAAATGTCACTATCAGTGTCCAGCGTGTTGTTTAATGTTGACAAGCGGTTAGCCTTGCTTTGTTTAAGACCAGGTCACAGATAGGGACACATTGGGAAAGTGTCTCTGGTCAATGATTGACACGTACATGTGTCCACAGGATTTAAACCAGTAGTCAATATTTCTGCATACTTGGCTCATTTATCTTTAAGTGTCAGGACACTGAGGCTGTATCTCAGAGTATGTTGATAAGAGAGCAGCAGTTATCTGCAGCTGCTCTTAACAAACCAAACTACTACAATCCTTTTATTGTTAATTAAATCTAATAAAATCTGACAGCTGGAATTTTTTTTTCTGGTTATTTTGAAAACAACAAACAATAACTACCAATAATCTTAGTCCTCTGTCTGATCAATCGTGTGTACATCACTTTGAGCTGAAGTTGTGGGAGAACTGGATTGTTTGCATGTATCATGAATGTATCCTGATATGATGAGCTTCTGATTTTAACTCATTGGACTCGTGTTTATGTTCAATCCGAACGTTCACTGCTAAAGATGCCGTTTCTGTATACGGACAGCCGATTTACGCGATGTGTGCATCAAACCTAAAATGCACCCAACACGCATAAACCGTTACGAGTGTGCAACCAAAGACGCTCTAACACACACACTCCATATCTGTAGCTCCATATTATGTAGGTCCTGAAAGATGAGCCAAAATGTCCCAAAACACACGAGGCAACCAAAAAAACTATAAACTCTTGATCATGTTTGGTTTTTAGATGACGTTGCACTCAGAATGACATCTTTATTTTGTTTACAGTGTAAAAATCACAGACGTCACAGATCCTGTAGACATTTCTAAACACAAACACCCAAAAATATGCAGGAAGGCACAAGACGGGCTCGAGATAATCCTAGAAGAAGAGTTCTTATCTTGGAAATGTCATTAACATTATTCTTAAAATTACATTATAGAAAATATTCCAAATATTTAAAGTGAGAGAGCATATTTAACAGGAAATATGAACTCTTTTAATTCAAAGCAGCTAAACACTCAAACAGGTTTAAGTTGAGCACATTATAGCTATCTTTTAACAGCCCATAAACACCTGAAGTATCTGGACCTATAGGAGAGAAATGCACATTTATTATGAAGCCATTCTGATATAAGAGATGGATAATGTAGTTTGTTTTGCTTAAATATGCAAGGTTTTCCCTGAAGACGACGTCCGTGAGTGGATGGACGCATACGCTGCTCTTAAACATGCCTTTTGGTACTAATGAAGCATCATAGGCACCAATGCACTCCTGTACAATCAGAGATGGAAGCTTTTTAACTCACAGGCTGGTCAACCGCCTCCTCAGTCCAGAGGATGTGAAGCATCTTATCTCCAAAGAGAACTTTTCTTCTATTTTGAGCTTTCAGAAAAGAGCTTTAACCTGCAGTTGGTGCTCACAGACGAGGATTAAAGTGACTCCCAGATACAGAATCATGTCTGCTTTCAAAGCAATGAAACCTGAAGACATCCAGCTCAGATTTTTACCCACCTCTCTAGCACTGAGAAATCTTTTACATATTATGTGCTGTAGACAATAACAAAGTCACAATCAGGTTTAAAGATATATTACCTACAGACTGCTGATCTTATTTCCATCAGAAGCTGCCTCTCCATCATGTTACTGACATGTTTATTATTTAAACTTTAATGCATAAAATATTCCTCTTTAGAAATGTTCATTCTTGCCTCCATCTTCTCTTTTGAGTCAACACGTTTTCATTCAACTAAAATGCAACATTTTCTACAGTAAATGTTTATTTTTCTACAAAACGATGGTACAAGAAACCTGTAAGTGTTAGGAAAGTGGTTCATCTGTGCGTTTTCTGATTAATACAATTATCTATTGTTTGGCATATTTATGTTTATGTCTGTATATGAGCCCAGCTTAACTTGACAAGCCAAGTTAGGCCTTTGGTGTGGGATACTTTGATCATAAATACCCTGTACCAGAAAGGTTTGTCACATATAAATTAGAAACTGATTTCTGGCTAGGACAAGCTGCATCAACCTGTTTAAAGACCTGCCTGAGGCTTTTTCTCAGCTCAAATATTCTGCCATAATCTTGTGTTTCTGCTTGGATGTCAACTTAAAATGCTACTAAACTGAATATATCTTACACTGTGGAGGATATGGCACACAAACCCAACAGCTGAAGTGACACATCACTCTTTAACTCCACCTCCATTTGTCCTCCTATGTTTCTATGCAACTCCCTCCAAACTATTCATCCAACTGGAGTGTGATGGGACCAGATCCTATTACTGGTGTGTGAACGTGCAGCAACAGATGGTGGCTCACAGGGGGGGACAAAAAATCAGCAGACCATGAGGCACATGCTCTGATCCATTATAAAGCTAACATTAAACGTTGCTCATGTGTTCCTGTAAGCTAAAAGCTTTAATAAACATTCATGTACTCACCTCCTGCATGCGTCTTTTGGCTGCATTCAGCGCATCCTCGTAGCCTTTCTGTCTCAGCTCACTCAGGCTCTCGTAGTACTCCTCTGAGTCGTCATTCTCGGAGAAAAGCACCTGTGAAAGGATCTTCCAGCCGCAGGTGTCCAGAGCATGACCCAGGTACACCTGCAGCTGGTAACACAGCGCATCCGTCTCACGCTGCGTCATTCTGAGGCCACCGAAAAGCACCGTCAGCACGCCGGATGGCTCCTCCGGGAACGAAGGTAAACACGGTTGTAGGTCCGAGTTGACGGCGCACAGCTGCTGGTGGACAGTCCTCAGGTCTTGGAAAGAGAACAACCCGGCCCAGCTGAAGTCTTCGCGGTTGCTGGTATCACTCTCCGCTTGGTCATCCGGAGATAAGAGGACATCAACGGGGTCCACGACCTCCACATCCATCCCCTTAGGCGCTACAATATCCCAGGACTCCAATGTGTGGCTAACGCACTCAAACGTCTTTAAACTACTTTCCTTTACAGCATTTGTTGTGGTTTTTCCTTTGGAAACGGGCTGGGGTCTATCCGTACCCGTTTTGGTCGGACTATTAGCGTGTTTTTCAGGAAGAAGAGCCGCGGGGCTACAATCCAGGTCCAGAAGAGTGCTCCGTCTCTGGACGGTTCTGTTGTGGCAGGTTATGGCGAACTTTCCTTCGATGTCGTTCCAGGCCACGATGAAAACAAATTTGTGCCTCTCTTTTTCGTCAAACACTTTGGGTCGGACTGATACCCATCCGGACTCCAAGTTATCTTCCATGGCGAATGACATCTCTCCAAACAGTTAAAGAAAAAAAAAGTAAATCAACGTTGCCGCTACAAAATGCCTCCTTTGACGTCGAAGCTAAATGCTAATGCTAGCTAACGACAGCTAATATTAGCTTAAAAAAACAGCGGAAAAAAACCTAAAAGCTAAATTTAGAATTGAAACAAAGGCTTTCCAGCTTTACGATCCCGCTGCCAGCTGCGTGCGTGCGGCCAGGAACGCAGCGGACGTCGTTATCCCCCCCAAACGGTCGGATTTGGGATTCAGACATTAAGTTCAAGCGGTCAGTAACGCTCCGGAAACTCGGTCCGACAGAAGGTAAAAAGTGGGCTCCATATTGCGGCACAAAACACGGGTTGCCATAACACCTGGCCGCTCACCTGCCCGTCGTTTGCGCTCACAGTGAGACTCTTTGTCCGCTTAGACAATACTGGTGCGCGAGCGACTCGGCTCACGGTGTCACGTGTGCGCTTCTGTTTACAAGCACAAGGTGCGTGCGCGTGCGTGCGTGTCTGTTAAATCCGGGGAGGGATTTAACGTTCAATGTCAACCATGAGAATAGGAATATAACCATTTTTCTGTTATTTGATTATTTTAAATAAGATAAAATAAAAATAAATAAAGGTTATGGACAGACAAGTAGTAAGGAAGAACCCAGTGTTACCACATATACATATAATAACAAAAATATACTTTAAACAGATCAAGATATGCAGAGTAAGACAAGGCAGGTTAATCTGTAAAGCAAATTTAATGTGAAAGATCATTCAAACACAAAGACAATTACCTAATTAACCAATTGTATGGAAGAAAATGTTGAATATGAAACATAAAACGATATTAAAGTGATGTTAAATGATGGGATACAAAGTGACAAAAAATGTACTGAAGTCATTAAAAACAACTGACAAATAAAACAGAAAATCAGATGCAAAAATAAGGGGACAGAAAAACATAAACAGCACAAAAAGTGACAAAAAATTACCCTTAAGGCATGAAAATATGCACTTAATTAAATCAAGCAACAGACTACCACGAAAATGTTTTAAATCTATTGAATACAGGCCTAGAAACACCAAATAACCACAAAAACGTTGGTTTTTCTTTTTATCTTATTCCTTGATAGTGCAAAAATTGCTCTTTATTTTTATTCTGTTGCTTTAAATTACGGTAGGATGTAATTCACGTTTTTACCTTCTATTTTACTTTATTTTATTATAGTTTCTTTTGCATCCTTCTTGTACATGCCTTAACTTACGTCATGCCCATAAGTATTTCTCTTGAAGATTAATAAATTATCTATCTATCTATCTATCTATCTATCTATCTATCTATCTATCTATCTATCTATCTATCTATCTATCTATCATAGTTATTTATATATATATGTGTATATACACAGTTATATATATATATATATATATATATATACAGTTATGGGAAGGGGTACGAGGCGGATGTGAGACGTGCTATAAAAAGGAGACAGAACAAGAACATGTTGAACTTTGAGCTTGAGTTACTATAAGCAGAAAAATCTGAGGAATTTCCTCCTCATTTTTAAGGCTTTTTCCTTCTCTGTCTGAAGGAAAGGGGAATTTCTCAGAAAAAGGGTAGAACATATCAGGTCATCGCTCTTTAAGAGTGACGGGAACTCCTTTCCACCCCTTTTCCTGCCCCACTTGTTCTTTTCATGCTCCCGCAAAATCAGAGCTTCCCTCCATTAGGTGTTCTAACTCACATCTGAGTATTTACGGTTAAGATGAAGAACGCCAAAATGATGTCTCTGGGGACGGAGTGGAGACGGCTTTCTCCTGCGTTTTTGAAGTAAGGTGAGGGTAGGTGTCAGTCTGGACAGAAAGCTTTCTGATGGAAAAAAAAGAAAGAGGATATTGTCTGTGTTAGGAACATTGCTGTCTCTGATGTGCTTCTGCAGCTGCACATGATTACACGGTGTACCATAACTGAAGTCCAGCTTATAGAATGTTTCGGCTCCTAAACAGTGTGTAACCACCGTTTCTTAGAGGAAACATACTAGTTCTCTATGACACTTTATCAGCTTACAGTGCTGCAGCGTTCCTTGGATAATGAAAGATGAAGCTCCAAACATAAATATTATAGATTTATTTGACTGTGTGGTTTGTTCTGTTTTTGGGAAACACTACAGTCATGTCACCAGCTGGATGCCACATTTCCTCATTGGGAGGTTTGCATGTGAGCATGAATCTACTTCAAACACAAAGAGCAAATACAAGAGCTTTATTTTCACTTATAGTTTTAAAACTTTTTCACTTTTTTTTTTACCCTTCTCTATTTCTTTATTTAAAATCTGCAGATAGAGCCACTAAATAAAAACATGTGATTAATACGTTATTAGATCTGCATCCACTATAATACATTTATAATATTTTATCATCTGACTGAGTTGAACATTTTTTTGTACCTAACTTTATTGTTTTAACTTCAATGCATCGGATTTCTGCTCAAAAGTCCAAGGCAAGATTTATTTTGCAGACGAGTTCAGACATAAAAGAAGAAGAAAAATGCCTGTGTCTGCAGATTTTAGGAATAGCAATGGATGTGCACTGTTCCAAATGAGAGGTCAGAGAGGTCAAAACCTTTTCATAAAGCTCCTCAAATACTTATAAAGACTAACTGGTATATCAGTCAGAGCTGCCTTTCCATAAAAAAGTTTCTGTTTCTTTGCATTGTGCAGCTTGGTCTATTCTATCTTCATGGTCAAAGTTCTAACTTGGCTGAGACAATAAAAAGGAATAAGCTGGAAAGAGAACAAATCATCTCACCCACATACATCATACATCCATTATCTGGATCCTTATCATTAGCTGGAACCTATCCCAGCATTCATAGGGTGAGAGGCGGGTACTCTGGACAGGTCATCACATTTGTCAATACAATCCTAATAGTGAATTTCTGCACACATTGTCACAAACCTAGTTATTCATTTTAGAACATGTTGCATAGCTGCCTACTCCATCGTTATGCTATCGTTATCGACACTGATTGAACTGGTTCCAGACTTCTGAGATGGCCTCACTGCGTACACACATGTGGAAATCTGCCCGGATTCACCGATGCAGGACTTTCACACTATTGATAATCAGCACATCTTTTTTATGTTGGAAGATAATTACTGGTATTAAAAGCAGCCGAGCATGGTAAAAGGCAAAGTCAGATAGCAAAATTTGAACTACTGATAAGGTCAGGGAGTTTATAGACACATGTGTTTTGCACTTCTGCTGTTCATTAGGGACATAATTAGCCTGATCAGCAACTTCTTACTAATCTTATTGCTTCCCTATCACAGACAAGCATCATAGGAACAAACAAGTGATGAGGAATGATGTTGCACTGAAATGAGACCTTTTCTTGCAGAAGGTGTAACTGTAATATTTTTGCTTTTCCACAGAAGAGGCTCAGAAGTTTCCACACTTCCAAGAACTCAAACATGCCATGCTCTGTGGCTAAAGCAACAGTTAAGCCCACAATCCATATCATGCAGATATTTTAGTGTTGCTTTAGGAGACGCTAGGACCTGTGCACATTGATCCTATGAGGATATTTAGTCAACTACTGAGAAGAGAGAAGGCTGCTGACAGATTGAACACTGACACAGAGCAAACGAATCAGTGTCATACTTTTACCTTTAACTTTTACTTTTTTTCCCCGTGTTTCTCCTGCACTACTTCCCTACATGGCATTGGGTTTACAACGCCACAGCTGGGCGTTTGCCTTTAGCAATGTGCTGTGTCAGCTAAAGTGAAGAAACAGAAGCGTTTGGCTTCCATCACGTTGCAGATGCCAGTCATGTGACTGACACTTTCCGGTGCTGCTCCCATTGGGAGGCGTAATGCAGGGGTGCGCTGCCTGCTGGGCCGCTGCAATGGGCAGCAGCTTTTAGTGAAGCCTCTTGCAGTGATATATGTTTTCCAGACCTCTTCATGAGGCAGACATGCAGTGGAAAAAGAGACGCTGGTGGGGGGGCTGAGATGCCCTCTAAAAAGAGGCAAGTGCCCCCAATTATTCACTTTTTTAAATGAAGTACAGGGTTGATGTTGGTTTGCTTGTTTTTTTTTTCTTCTTTTTTTTGGTTAGAATTAAGTTTAATAGAATAATTTCTGAATGAGCAATAGCATTAAAAATAATTGACAACATTCGGGACCCAGACTTTGCCTGGATGGAAATTATGTAAACACTTGTAAAGAAAGTAAGAGAAGAGAAAAGCAAAGAGAAAAAAAGAAATCCTTTATTGTTGATTATTTTGTAATCAAACACATACACTCCTACCTCTGTCTCCTGAAACACACTCCTACTGATCAAGTAGTGCACATGTCAAGATGCATCATAATGAATTAGCCCATAATAATGGTGGTCCTAATAATGACAGCAGAATCCAATTAGTTTCTATAAATCACTATAATCTCATTACAACTACTCATATTTTAGTACATTTTGCTGTCTTGGCTTATGAATCCCAAAAAGGCTGTAATTAAAACTGACTATTTTGAGTGCCATTGGAGAAATAATGGATTACTATAAGGCTGCTGCAACACAGCAGTTAACTGTTTCCTTGCAAAACTCCCCCAAAGGCCAGACTTCAGGATGGACATCATGGGGACTCTTTAGAAAGAAAGAGACTTTTTAGATGATCAGTTGTTTTAAGCATTGTAAAGTGGTTATCTTTCTGTCATGAGCAGACACAAAAGCTGGTTTGTATTCTGGGAATTAAAAAAAATGGTGCGTTAAGATTTGTGATGTTGTAATTTAAGCTCAAAACTTCAAATGGTCACATCAACACTTGGGATGGTGGAAAACCAGCTATGGCTGTAGCTACTGTGGCACCAGTGTGTGGACTCCTGTTTAAAGTATCATGTTTGTAAATGTGGTTGATACCTTGGACCTGACATAAGGGAGCACCCTACTAAATCATAGTATCATAGTAGGTACTCCGGTTTCCTCCCACCCACAAGACATG
Organism: Pseudomugil gertrudae; assembly: GCA_037177535.1. Lineage (NCBI taxonomy): Eukaryota > Metazoa > Chordata > Actinopteri > Atheriniformes > Pseudomugilidae > Pseudomugil > Pseudomugil gertrudae. Next base: position 8,063,983 of record JBAMHV010000021.1, on the reverse strand, counting down.
CATGTTAGGGTAATGGCTAAATGACTGCTTATCATATGTAAGTCGCTTTGGATAAAATGTGTCTGCAAATGACTGTAGTATAGTTTTACCCTGTAGCATAGGTAGTTTTAACAAATCAAGGCTATACTGAATGAAAACAATGAAGTCATTTTTAAAACTTAATGGTGCAATAAACTGTGTTTTTGTACAAGTTGCCTAGGAGTTTTGCAAACAGATCTTGATTAGATAACACCCTGTTCCCAGCAGAAGTTACACATTTGAGTGAAATCACATGATGCCAGTTTAGTTAAAACAAGCTTAAAATGAGTTTTTAACATGTTTAAATAAGCATTTGGAATTTAAATCTTTCTATTACCAAAAATAAATCCATGTTTACAGGGAATGTGCTGACTCATATGTCTCTTAAATAATCTTCCTTATTGTGTATTTTTGATGGCTGCTGATTAATCTGTATGACTGCTTCTGCCATGCCTGCCTGCTGTTTCACCTACATGCTTTACTTCAGGTCAGCTTGGCAATATTGTCTTCATCAGAGCATAATGTCATAAAGTGGACTTTAGCAGTATTTAGCAAGCCTGTCAATACTGCTTTAGTTGTGTGTCAAAAAGCGAGTCATTTGTCTGCAAAGATAGATTTGCAAGCTTGCTGAAGTTAGGCGACCTCAACATGAGAAATCCAAGAAGGGTCAATGACATTAGAATTACAGCATTTAACGTACAGTGCAGAAAAAAAGAGCCATTTCATCTTTGTGTTAATTGAAAGTAAATAAGTGCAGAAATGTAGTAAAACATGCAAACGTGATCTAAGTATTAAAAGAAAAATGTTACACTTATGTCTAAATTCTAAAAGCACCTCAATGTAAACAAGTTATGTTGGCAATAGATTGTTAAAAACAAAATAAAAATGATTTGTTTATTTTATACACTTCACTGCTTATTATTTTGTTGTGAATAAAGTGGCTCAACACTGCCCTTTCAGATGGTAAAATAAGGTACACGTCTAAATAAAAACTTTGAGTGACCCACAGAAAGTCTGGAGCCATTATGTAAGGTTTATTAAAACGGTAACAAGAGATTTAGACACGTTGGAACATCAGTATACGTGAAATTGAGGGGCTTTTCAAGATTTCAGCACAGTACCACATGATCCCCTCTCAGGGACACGTTAGCAGTTACCTCTGCGATCTTAACTGGCCCCTACAGGATATTCATAGCAACAAAATGTCTTTTGAGGACAGATATATGTGGCTGTGTTTCCCTGTGGTGTCACCAGATCTCTTGTGGTTGTTTCAAAAGACTTTAATTTCAGGTGTCTGGTACCATAAATAACCACTACCTCTCTACAGAATCTACTGAATATAGATGCTTTACTGTATGTAGACCTAATTTTCTTGAAGTATATCATATGAAATTATGTAACTACTTTTTTTTGTGTTCTTTGCTGGTGCCTAAACAAACGACAGTTTTAATTCCCTCCTTTAGTTTTGCTCTCAGAACAGCTGAAGCAGTAAAGAAGCTGACAGTTAAAGTCCCTCACAGCGCCAGGTACAAAGACACGCTACGATGGTGAGTGTTTTTAATTGAGGGCGGTTTTTATTGAGCTCCCTCTGCTTGGGCTGAAGGATTTATTAGAGTCCCATTTTCCTCCTCTGGGACTCTCAGGTTTCCCAGCCAGCAGCACAGCATTGCTGCTACTGTACTGTATACCTCAGCAACACAAGTGGCCTTCACCTCAAAGAGTGTGTGTATGTTTGTGTGTGCTGTCACAATAGTTTTGATGCATCCTAAACAGAGCTGGGAGGAAGTTAGGGATTAAAAAGCCAGTGTTTGTTACGGCTGTGGTCAGAAATAAAACTAAGCTTTAAATAAAAACTCAAATATAATGATTATAACAATAATGATGTGCAGTTAGATTGTGTTGGTTATGTTTGACTCTTTATATTATAGGCTTTGAGAAAAGTGATCTCGACCACGGCGGTCTGAGTAACATGCTGAATATCAGACCTGTTGCCAACAATGAGTCACCTTTGTTTAATTTAGCTTCACTGATGTATTAAAATATGTTTATCTGTTTCAGCTCTGTTGTTTCAGGTTGTGCTGTATAAGATGCGTGCTCACAGACCCTGCGGGTGAACGAGGGTCTGATGGAGGAAGATAAAATGAGAGGTACCTAAATGTGGCAGAAACCAGGCCAACTCCTGACCAGTCAGTAAACTAAACTTATCCAATAATGAAAGACTGAAACGTTTCCTAATTAAAAAATGAAACAAAATGTCAAAAAGAAATTTAGTAGTAAAACAGATTAACAAACAAAGAGTAAAAGCTAATCAGATCATTCTCTCTTAGATTTGATGTAATTTGTTTATTTATAGTGTGTTATTCTGGAAGATTGTTTTAAAATATGGTAATTATTAACCAAGGAGCTGATTTGTATTTAAGATGTTCCATCAGTCAGAACTTGTGTTTGTTGTCTGCTTATATAAAAAAACTATTGCTAGATTTAATCACTTCACTTCACTTTGTTTGTCTCTCTGTTGGTTCTGTGATAAACTGGCAACCTGTCCAAGTTGTCTTACCTGCTAAAAGCTGGGATATGCGCCAGTCTGAACTGGATTAAATGGTATAGAAAAAGGACATTTACATTTTTAGTGTTGTTGCTCTTGTTTTATTGGTATTTTTGCTATATTTTGCTAGATACAGCATTTCATACTTTAACAGATGTTGTTATCCAAATAAAAAAGGAACAGCTTTTAAGATTCCCAGCAAACTTTGTTGTAAACATTAAGAGGTACCAAGATGGAAATAATTTGAGCGCTTGTTATTGAATCTCCAAACGAAAGTGCTTTTTCAGAGGTAAGAGAGGTCCAGAAAACAGGAAATGCTTTTATCTTTTTGGATCTCAATGATTGTTCTCCATCACTACAGCTTTGCAACAAGTAATGACAATAAATGCACTTTTAAAGGTATACGGTACATAAAAGTGCAGAGCATTTCTCATTTTCCATTAAAATATTGTTTTAGGGATTGTGGTAAAGAGTGAGTGACATTTTTATTTAACCTCAGAAATACAGAGATGATTCTATTCAGCTTCAGTTTTCCACATTGGACCTTATTTGAGTTTCTAGTGTGAATGGCAAAAGTCATGTGACAGACATGTTGTTGCTGCAGAGTTATTCCTGCTCTCATATAAAAGTGAATCATACAAGCGCACAGCTTGGGAGCTGATGTGGTGAAAAGGTAATTGGATTCTGTGAAATTCTGAAATTCTCTACTAAAACTCTACCAATTAACCTAATGATAAATTATAATACTGCAGATTGCTTTAAAATACAGGTTTTGTTTCATTATGGTATATCTACAGAAAAACAAAAGGCTAACCCAGCACTACATATTGTAATGGATTTTTCAGAAACTCTAATGAACCTTAGCTGCACACGAAGCTAACTACTAGCCACCAGGCATGCCTAGAGTATCAGCAAAACTCTTATTTGGCCACTTCCCTGCATAGAATAGTGCCATCATGTCTGTTAGTGAGTTTAAACAGCTTAAAGCCCATATATGCCCTCGCTAAGAGTCTATATGGAGTGTCTTTCTTTCTCCTAAGTCCTTTAGACGCATAACATGATCTGTCTCCAGGGCGCTTGCAATTGTGTTTCCACTCGTAGCCAACAGAGCAGTACCCCCATAATTTCTGGTGGTACTGCTTTGTTCGCTCCAATTGCATCAAACGGAGCAGTACCACCAGAAATTTTGGGGGCAGAAACTGAAAAACAACTAACAGTCTTGACTCAAGAGAGCCCAGCTCTATAAGACATAACTGCACCGCATAAAGCGTGTCCTCCTCTAACCAGTGAGCTGTCCTCTTGCCCAGTCCAGAACTTTATGCTGTATATTACAGCTCTGATAGAGACACTCATGAGGGTCACTTCCTCCCTAAAGGTTGGGACATGCACTAACATGCACACATGACCACACCAGCTGCAAAAACACAGAACAGAGGAGCTCAGATTACATAGATGGCAGAGAATGAACTTTGACTAGAAGTGCATCTAAAATCCAAAATCTTGTATGAATAAAAGCAACAGTTTGAGTATAAATAATTCACAGGTGATTTTCATTCAAGTAATTTGATTAAGCAAAATAAGACAAATTATAATTTGGTGTATTCTTCCTTTGTTTCTGGATCAGTTAATCTGTCTGCAGCATGTAGGAGAACAAACAGCTCTTCAGTGGATTCCGGCTGCTTCTCTGCCTTTTCCTAAATATATGATCCTGTATTTTCTCCATGATGTCAAACTCACATCTCAGAGGGTGCCGTCTGTTCTCCAAGAGTAGTCTTTATGAGTCTGATGGTGTCATAAAAGCTTCTGCAGAGCAGCATGAAAAAGGAACAATGGAAAATACCTTAATGGTATTGACTTTATTTGGAGCAGAGGTACGGGCAATAAAAAAGATGGTGATGTGTTAAATACCATGTCAAAAGACTGAGAGGCATATCTGGAGCATGAATTGAAAAAATGTCTGAAAGCCTATCGTTTAAAAACTATTTGGGATGCTGCTTTTGAAAGTGTTAATGACATGCACTTTCCATTTTGACCCCCAAGCATCATTTCATAAGTTTCATGCTATTATGCTCAACACTTCTCAGTGTGTTACATAAGCCTGAGAACTTGGAATAAAGACAACCGGATTTCTTTTCTTGTACTTGAGGATGTTTCACATCACATCAGAAGGCTTGATTTTTTTTTTTATTTAAAAACATTTCAATAAACCTACAGAAGATATTACGATAATACTAAATCCTTCGTATGATGACCTGGATGAACCTACACAACCTTATAGCTGCGTTACCTTACCTTCATTTCACTAAGCACATTATGCATTTTATCTTTATGCAACACAGACTCAAATTAATTCTATATACAAAAAATCTACTGTATGTGTTTCTACTTACAGGGTAAATGATGAATTAAAAATAAGCAGTTTCCAAGCTGGACATTCCCTCCCTTATGGGAACAATCTTTATCTGTATTTTACATTTTTAACTACAGACATGGCGGCTGATTTACGGCCTTTCTGCCTTATTTTCAAATGTTTTTCCAGCTCAATTCAATTCAGCTTTATTTGTTTAGTGCCACTTCATGACAATGTCATCTCAGTGCGCTTCACAGACCTTAAAGGGTCAATATTATGCAAAATAAACTTTTATGAGCTTTAACCTTCTATTAGTTTTATTTGCACCTTTAAACAATCCCAAAGTAGTTTAATTTGTTATCCATGTGTTTTGTAGCTTCATTCCTTTGAAAAGAAGGGTTTGGCTTAGGCAAAGCAAACGCCTGACCGCACCCCAACCTGAAAACTTTAGCACCACACTAAACGACTTCATGGGGTAGGCGGGGGAGACACGCTCTGTCTGAGGCAACGTCACGGGTTGGGTGGGGAAATGGGAGGGCCTCTCTGGCTGCTCAGTGCAGACGGGCGGATGAGCGAGAGGAGCAGAGACACAGTTATAGTAAGCCGTTCCCAGTTCCGGGTAAGAGACCCCACAGCAAGAGATGAGTGGTATGGCAAAACTATACTATGGTGCATGTTGCAAAATGCATAATATTATCATAAATGTGCATAAGATACACTGTGAAATGGCAAATATAGCATAATATAGGACCTTTAATTTGAGCCAATTCATAATCAATACCATAAGGAAAACCAAAATCTTGATTTAGATCCAATCTCCCACCCTGAGCATGTATGAGGTGACAGTAGGAAGTTGTACCATCATATCTGATTTGTGTGAGTGTTTCATCCACACCGCTGTTAAATCACAGTTAAACTTGGGGCATTGTGTCTCCTTGCTGTCTGCATTGACCAGTAACCAGCGTTGGACCTGATGAGGGAGCAGGCTGGCCTCTTTGATTGAAGTGGATGGTCTCTGCACACAAGAGAACTTGACCTGTGTAGATCAGCTGTCATCTTAAAAATGTGTACTCTGCTCCAAGGGGCAAATTCATCCAAAGAGAAACAAGCTTTGTTCTCCTCATCTGTGAAACGATTTAAAACATGGGAATGCAGGGTTGGAAGCAGAGCAAGGCATATCTGACCTAAAGAGTTGGATGTTAACTTGCAGAGGTTGTATGTCTTTGTAAATCAGGAGGCTTAAGAGCTTTAGCTTGACCACTATATGATTTAAAAGAGGCATTTTTCTGACAAACAGGCCCGTGTACAGTAGTAATTTAGTCTTATCTTGTACAACCAAACACAACAAACAGGGAAAGTGGAGGAATGTGTGAAATATTGCTGGAAGAAAGACAAATAAGCAGCTGGCCTCCCTCTGCGGCAGACCAGGTCCTTTCAGGCTCACCAGCTTCCTTCCACTCATGCTTGACACAGTTTCAAAGTCCAAATGAGAACCAGGGTCAGACAAGTCTAGATTCTCTCACAGCGGGATAGTTGATGGGAAGTCTGGTTGATGAGGAGGAAAGGAACATTATACTACATTTATTCAGCATCATCTTTTACATCCCAGGTGATACCAATGTGGAGAGTGCAGAGTGGTTATTGTACTGAATGAGTTTTGGACTCTAAATATCTGTTGGCAATGATGACACAACACTCCTCCATCAGTGGGAAAATAGAGCTATAAATGCAAATATGGGCTCAATAAACATGCACATGTTTTCTTTAGTTTTCTCGCTGTAAGCGATCCATGCACATCATTATTCATATTTATGTTGGAAAGGATTTTTAAATGACTTTATGGAACAAGCGTGTGTTTGTACACAGCTGTGTTCACTCACAGGTGATGGCTCTCCAACACTTTACCGTGTCAACCACATGCTTCTGGCTTGAGATGCTTTCCTTTCAGCTCAGGTGGTACCAGTATAGGATAGGGTTGCCTTAATGACACTACAACAGAAAACCATATGCATAATGGAAAAGCACTAAATGACACAAAGCTTTGTTTGTTGCATTTTTAGTGATGTTGCTATGTTTTCATTGATTAACTTAGATATCAGGCAGGCAAGTATACAACTGAAAAGTGTGAATACAGAGTGAATGTGATGAAATTTACTCTGCCTTGCAGAAAGAGGAGAATCTTTCTTTATTTAAGTCAGAAGAGATACCTAAATATGGCAAACATATTAAATTAAGCAAACACACAGGAGGAAAATCCAGAAAGTGTACTATCGCCTCATTTCTAATGCCTATACCTTTTAGGTTTAACTGTGTAGAAAGTTAAAATAACAATCTCTAAATGGTTGAAATATTTGCCCAGAAGCTTCTATTTATCATAATTATTGATAGACCGAGCCTCTCAGGGAGGCTGTATGTTGCTGGCACGTCATCAGTTTAAGTGTTGGTTCTTTGTTTGTTGCTTTTATCTGTTAAGTGTCAAATATTTTTTCAGTCTGTCTCCCCAACCTTGTTTAAAATGTGTTGCACAAATGGCATTAAAAATTATCATCCTCCCCACAGAAAAGAAATGAAAAAAGAAAAACGAATGATTAAGTTTTAGTTTCTTGTTATTATTGTAGCCTATAAATTCTGAATGTTAATGTGGTCCTTCTTACAGTTTTATTTGTTCTACAATTAAGTCATTTTGGATTAACAGCACTGTGTTTTCCATGAGAAAAACAGCTCCCCTCGTTATTTTTATTTAAAAACTCATCGTATTCTGGAACAAAACACAAAAAACTGCATGTGCTGTTTATCTTGATTCATGATGAGAACGGGCTGAATGAACGGGTTAAGATGCTCTGTGCCTCAGCTGGTGTTCAGTTGGTGGTTTAATCAATAAAGTAAGACACTAACTTAAACTGCGTACACACATGAGCTGGTTTGCTCATGTGTGTATGAATGTATGAAAAAAGAAACTGCATTCTGTACAGAGATTGAGTGTTTGGGTGAATTTGTTTGTCAATGATGGATGCCATAGGTTGCCATGATTACAGCGCAACATTTTATGATAAGCTTTTGTTCATACCTGGTTGTTTTTGTGTCTGCAACATCATTTAGTTTGTGTTAGAGATGGCTCATACATTCTTTTTTACAGCACAACTGTCACAGTCATCCACCAATTTTCATCCTTCATATACAGCTGCTCTCACAAGGTCTGCAGGATGCACTGTACATGCATCACATGGGCACGTTGAGGGGATGAGGACAGCCTCGTAGAACCATCTAGGAAAGAATCACTGAGACCGAATGTCTGAAGGATACTCTCATAACTTGAGTCATGCCTCAGGACTAAGAGCAAAACATTTAATTCCATTAACCCAGTGTTTCTCAATCCCGGTCCTCAGGCCCCCCTGCCCTGCATGTCTTCCGCATGTTCTTATCCAACACCTGACTCAAATTCCTGAACCTGCATGCAGAGCAGGGGGTCTGAGGACCTGAATTGAGAAACACTGCATTAACCCCTTATTGGATACATACTGTATATGTAAACTTTACTCAAAACTCTGTTGTTCACCATATGATACTGAACATTTTTTAAAAATATTGTTAAAAGGTCAAATAAAGTTTTTAAATGTTAAAAATGGGATCTTTCTGCTCGGTTCTTTTTGATTCAGATGTTAAGGGGTTGAGCTTGTAAATGTACTAGCTTTCATCTGAAAATAAGCATGAGAGTCAAATCCTAAAAGAAATTAACATTGGTTCTTTCAAAGTTTTACATGCACCAAACAGTGTGATCCAGCATGAATAAGTCTGAGACTGTAGATGTTACAATACAAAAATTCAAAGGTATCAAATCATTATTATAGTTTAAATTATCTGAGAGCTAAGTGGAGCTCGACTCACCTGAAAAACAGATGAAAAGGCTCATCTGGGATGGTCAATAATCATCAATAATCTACTTTCAGAGTACATTCACTACTTCTTCCATAACGGTTCGGATGTTTCTTAAATCAAAATAATTGCATTATTTCTCAGTTTATCAATTAAATACATTCAGTTTTCTGAACCAAGCAGTGGATGCATCTTGTTTTTATTCATCATGGTTGACAACAGCCTTGTTGTGTACTGTGATCTGTGCTGTTTGTGAGCTGTTTCTGGTTGCATCGCCTGCATACACTTGCAGGAGAACTTTTTTTGTTGGTAATTACTATTTTTGACCACTCTACTGTGGACCAAAATGAGCCTGCATGTGACTTGCGACGTTGTGATGTGCAGCAGAAAATTTTATATAAGAAAAAGAATCCCCTTTTATTCCCAAGGAGCCTAATGAATCAGTGCACACCACACACTATGCTCATGCTCAGACCCTGTCTAGTTCCTTTTTGGATGAAGACCAGCCAGTAGCCCCTGAAACCTGGGACGGATTTTTTCCCTTCGCACAGCTCTGTCTTTGTGAACTTGCAGTGCACGTGTGCATCAAGGAAATGACACATTGATGCTCATCCCAGGGGCTGTGCAGCCACAGAAGCTACATGTTTGTTTCCTTTGAGTGTACATCGTTTGCAGATGTTTCGGTGGGATCTGGGCTCCGCTCCTTTCCACAAGGTGCTCAAATTTCTCCCAATTCTGAAAGCACATGGCAGTACTCGCGACATCATTGTACCTCAATAGATAGATTATTGTGGTGTTTAGAGGATGCTTGGTTAGTTCAGCTGTAAGATGTTAAAAACTCATTGCATGAGGTCTTAATTTGACCAGAACCTCTGCTGTGCATCTTCCACGTGCAGGATTTTTCCACTTTTCTTTCCATTCTTAAAGTGATGAAAGGGCAGTGCATGCATCTGTACAGTACTGATGCCATTTACATTCATAGATTCAACCGAACAACTGGCAAGACCTGAAGACTGGCAGCCTTTAGGTCTCAAACAGCTGGACATGTATATATATATTGAGAGCAGATGTTGCCTGGAATGTCCACCACATGGAAAATATGATTGTGCCTATACCTCTACAGTAATAGGGGAACTAACAGCCAAAAGTTTACTCAGCCGAGATGAAAAAAACCTTCTGGAAAATTGTAGGATTAACACTCATGGAGCACCCGGCTCGCTGTAGTTCTGTTGACCTTGTGGGTCGTCTGAGTGCAATTATCTTAAATTAAGACAAATCCATTTTAACTGATCTTTAAACTGCGTTCTAATGTTAAGCATGAAACAACAATAGTTTACAGTGACATTTTCTACTGTAGCTGTGATTTGGCTAAAGCTCCCTGCACACATTTCCATATGGTGTGCTGTAAATTATCTGCAGCTACACGTATTTCAGGACCGCTATGAGTCGTTTTTTTTCAGAAGCTGTTTCCGTCTACACTCCTATTATACAATTTACTGTAAGGCTAAGTTTATGACAGTTTTTGAATGGTGTGGAAACATCTTCTGTGTTCATTATGAGAACATGGAGACAGCAAGGTTAATAAACAATAGCGTAAACTAGAGCTATTCACCGAAAGCCATAGGAAACATGGCTGCACTGTTTAGGAACTTTTCCTGCTGAATGGATAAAACATAAACGGGAGGTTTTGTTTTAGGCAAAACACCAGCAGACTCTTCTTATAAATCCAACCTCAATATATAATGCAGATCTTTGTAGTTGAATTTCAGATTCCACTCCCTAGCGGTGTTAGCAGCAAACACCGTTTCAGGTATTTTACAAGGTGAGCACTTTTTGACCGTCCAAATGGGAATTGCATCTGTTGGGGCAACCAAAACATTCCAGCTTCTGCTCAAAAACTTTTCTGAGAAAGATATTTATGCGTTTTGAACATGCAGTCATGGAAATTTTGTAAGCATAGCTCCTGTACAATCCTCCATGTAGATATTAGACAGCAAATTTCCTTCTGCAGAATCACTTAGTGCTCTGATAGCTTCTCTGCATTTCTGTTGATTTTTGTTTTCGGATCCCAGGAAAGACATAACAGTTCCAAAAAAGCCGGGGGGTTTGGATGTTTAGAGAGTTTGACTTGCCTCACGATCATCTTATTTCCACCAGGCTTCTTCACTATGCCCAAACACAGCATAACTCTGATGCACTGTTGTCACATTATGATCAGCGTTTGTGATAATACCATCTTTGATGACACTGTAAAGTGATACAAGCAGCACATAGAGGAGTGAATCTGTAGCCTGATGAGCTTGAAAAGTTTACAGAATTAGATCATGTCTTCTTAAGCATCCAGCAACATACCTGCGGTGAGGCAAAAGGGATCATTAACAAACATCTGAAACCTTCTGAATGGATCAGCTGCCTCCAACACGTCATGTCTGACTTTTACAAATTACTTAAGAGATTTTCTGGACTATCCAGATCCAAATTAATGCTGGTTCGCTTGGTGGTTTATATAATAGAGGCTTTCTCTAAAAAATCACAGAGACCAAATCAAGGTATGTGTGATGTTCTTCTTCTGTTATCTCAATAACAGCGCATGTCAGAAAGAACACCGCACGTGCAGCTCCAGACCACAGGAGATGCATACGTATTACCGCTTCCATTCCTTACTGAAAAAAACAACATATGCTTTGCTGATCAGAGCCTCCGCAGTGTGCAACATGTTGCTCAGATGCCTGCTCACCTTTAAAATCTCTCCACATTGTACAGGTTTAATATAAAACACATAACTCAGGACACAGACATACCTTTGTATGTTACTGTAGATTTTAAAGAATGTAAATATTTAAGATGAGCACAGGTGCCGCGACTCAACCACTGTTCTGTGGAAGACCGTTTTATTTGGATGACTAAAAAGAAAAAGAGTTCTCAGGAAAAACCAAAGCACAGTATGTTTGTGATTAATAACTGCAGTAATAATTTGTGAGCAAAAGGCAGTGATGGAGGGATTGGACCTAAAGAGACAATGACAAGGCTTCAAGTCCAGCCTTGATACAGCGGTTTGAGCACCAAGAAACACTGAAATGTAAGTGAAGTGAAAACTGGACTACAATAAGACATTATCATTAACCCCTTAAACACAGAGTCACAGTCGTTGTTGTTATCTTTAGTTTACCTGTTTTATTTTTTAAAATAATCTTTTAATGCCAAAAAAAAGAAAATGCATGTGGAACCTCAGGCCTTTTAGAGGCGTACAGCTTAAAGGTATTTTTTTCCAAGACAAATTCAGTCAGATGCTCTGATGAAGACTGTGCTGAAACATGTAAGCATAGCTTACTGTTGATGTTGAACCAATAATCAACTCTAATAATGTTGTTTTCCTTTAATTTGGGATGCACTACTTTTTCTTTTCTCATTTATTTTTACTATTACAAAAGTTGGGCCGAACACTCCCTTTAATTCACAAGTTAAAGCCCATTTTCTTCTCTTCCTTTGATCAGAAGCAACACAATGAGGCTAAAATGATGTAAAATAAATGTATCAACAGATACAGCACCATAAACACCAAACAAAGAAACAAAAACAAAACAATCATATCTAATACTCAGTAGATGTAACACAGGTATCTATGGTTACCATAGAGCCTTTTCTCAGCTGCATTTTTGAGCATCAGAAGAAAAAAATGTGGGCATTGAAACAAAAACACAGAAACATGTTTATATGTTTTCTTCCAGGTGTTTTTGCTATTAAAAGGTATTTATGCTACTTTTTATGCCCACAAAACCGATTCTAACTCAGGTCATTCATTGCATCAGAAACATATTAACTTTATTCCAGCATTAGATAACTATCACGTTTGTTCTTTGCAGAAGAATATGTAACTTTTGTATCACTTGCTTTTCTTGGCTGCTCCTGATTGAATGTTAATGGTTTATGGATGTTATGAGGGAACACTTAAAGGTAATTGGTATAAGAGGAGAGGGTGCAGAGGATAGGGTTAGATGGAAGCCGATGATTTGCTGAAAGGAAAAAAGCCAAATGCAAGAAAGACTGCAGTTTAAAAAGAAAGGACATTTTTCTGGATGAGATATTAATAACATCTATATTTTAAACAATGCAAGTCCTTTATAAATGTTTTGCAATAAAAAAGGATTTATCTTCCTGCCTCATGCTACAAAACTTGATTAATTATGACAATTAATGACTCAAAATATCACATCATCTTTTAAACCATCACCCTGAATCATTATGGGGAACATCTGAGCACATGTTGCTGCAGGTTTGTGCCATTAATTATATCAGTAATAGGAAAAGAGGACACTATAAACATGTCAAAATTTCATAAACTGTTCCAGTCATCAGCACCCAAATTATTCTGTCTCTATTAGAGCCTCATTGTAAACAGGCACAACAGGAGAAGTAAGTACAAGACAACCGCAGAGGCTCAATTACCCTCTTTAACGAGGGCATTTTCCATGGCTTTTCTCCATTAAATTGTGTTGGGGTTTATCATGTAACGGGATTTGGCACTTATCCAAGCAGCTAGAGAAAAGACATAAAGAATGGATTGTAAAATGGATGCAATTAAAATGTCTGGAGCAACATGTTACATAAGGACTACACAGAGTCTTTGTGTGCTCTGTAGGTGTGAAGAACTGTCTTCCATGATTTTTACTCTTTTTTTTAAATAAAATGCTTTACAAATGACAGTTAATCTTTGGACTAGATTGTTTGTAAATCCGTTTTGATGGCTCGCCCCAATCGGACACATAAAGCATGCAACGTTCTTTTGTTTGTTTTAGTTTGTGGCATTTTCATTAAACAGCAGCTGACATCTTAAGTTTCAGTGTTTTACCACATGCAATGTTTTTGACCCCTGAAATAACCCAATTTAAAAGTGACAAACCTCAGAGATGCGAGATGATGAAAAGCAGGCCTGCTCTGTAAGGACCTCTGTCATTTCCTTGTACTGCTTAGCGACCCAAACACAACAAAGTCTGTCTGGCAATAGAAGTATTTTCTGTTCAGATACCCACATTAGTCACACAGAGAGGGAATAATATAAATGTATTTGGTTACTTTGCTAAAGCTAATGTTGCAAAAACAATGTCCCTGCAGATTGCTCATATGTGACAATTATCATGATTAAAGGTTCAAAAAGGGTCCATTTAAAGTCTGCAACCTGTTTTTGAGGCATATTTTGCTCCTGAAAAACCTTTTGCACATAAAAAGTGTTGTATTACAGAAATTAAAGTGTCTAGGTACACTTAATACTGCATATAAAATACTGTCTATACACGGCCAAAAACAAGACAGTAGCACTGTTTTAGGGAATACATCATTCTCACAGAAACTGAAACCTCATTTTTACACAAATCACTGATATTGATTAATCACTTTTATATATTTTCCAGGTGTTCAATACATTATCCCCTTTCATTTACAGAGTTCAAATCAAATGAAAAGTTGTGAAGCAGATTGCTTGTCATGATTCATCCAAAGCTCGTCTGCATAATAGCACCGATCAGGCTTTTACTACTAAACATGGAGAAGCAGCGTTTAGCTGTTATGCTGCAAACATGTGGAACAAACTGCCAATAGAGATTAAACTCTCACCAACTGTAGAAACTTTTAAATCCAGGTTAAAAACATTTCTTTTTTCATGCGCCTATAAATCTGTATGGTAACTTTATATGATCTGCTTTTAATTACTTTTATTTCATTCGTGATTTTATGTTATGATGATGTTATGACGTAACAGATCTTTTCTCTAACTGAAGAAGTTTTGGGGTAAAAATTTAATCGATTTTCACTAGTTTCAGTTGGTCACATCCAAACACATGTTTGATGCAGCAGTTATGTTGCATTGGATGAGATGTGCGGAGCTTGTCTGATTCTGGCCTCACTGAAAATGTGGCAGCATCCACCTTACATGACAGGAACTATCAGCCATAAATAGTCAGATGCACAAGCATATCTATATGTTCATATACAGTAGCTTCTCATATAAAAGCCTAAACATGTAGACCAAGGGGCCACAACACTGGTCTTCAAAAGCTACCATCCTGCAGCTTTCAGTGTTTCCCTGCTGCAACAGCTGACACAAATCAATGTCTCATTAACAAGCAGGTGCAGAATATGATTTTTTCATATGAATCAGGGGCGTCATACGGGTCATACCAGAGATAAACCTGCTGGATGGCTGCTCTTAAGGACTGGAATGACTAACTTTAACTCTTACCATAATCATTATTCAGTACATAAGAACATGTTAGGTAAAGAAGGGTATGTATAGGCCATGTGAACTATTCCATCCACTTTTCTACCACTTTTCCCTAAACGGTGTCACGCGGGGGGGAGGGAGGGCTGGAGCCAATCCCAGCTCACAACTGGCGAGAGGCGGGGTGCACCCTGGACAGGTCGCCAGTCCATCCCAGGGCCAACACACATAGACAAGCAACCAATCACACTCATACTCACTCCTATGGGCAATCTAGAGTCTCCAATCAGCCTATCCCCAAGGTGCATGTGTTTGCACTGTGGGAGGAAGCCGGAGTACCCGGAGAGAACCCACGCTAACACGGGGAGAACCCACGCTGACACGGAGAGAACCCACGCTAACACGGGGAGAACCCAC
>JBAMHV010000021.1:8010172-8040321 GCA_037177535.1 Pseudomugil gertrudae | reverse complement strand
AACATGCATGTCTTGTGGGTGGGAGGAAGCCGGAGAACCCAGAGAGAACCCACACATACATGGGGAGAACATGCAAATATATAAGTATTTTTATTTATGATTGAGCTAACTGGGTTGGTTGTGGCATCTCAACTACTTTGTTGTAGAAACTCTGCTAGTAACAAGATGATGCTAAAGCTAAAGCTAATCGGTAATGCATCATTTCCTTTAGTGTGGTGAGATTATGGTGTAGCACTGACTGTAGAAAAATTGCTGGTTGAAAACAGATTTTCTCAGTAGTTTTTAAACCACTCCCATTAAAGCAGGATGCTTGTTTAGATGTAATCTCTGACTCTGGACAGTTGATTACAACACAGTTACTGATAATCAGCAAACTGTTGTTGGATGTTGCCTAGCATCATGTAACATATATTGTTGAAGGCTATTAAAAATATTTCAGGGGACTTTTCTGGTTCCTGTGGGATATACAGAGTCAGGGGCCCCCTCCCTGTGTGTGAGCTGCTTTGTGGTGTTTGGCTTCCACCGCTTAATGACACCATGCCTCTGTGAATTGGCTAGGCTGACTTTCCCTTTCATTTGCCTTGAGTTGTTGCTTTTACTTAAGTATTGCACTTTAGTTTGAAAAGAAATTAAGATATTGGAGAAAAGAGTCCTAATGTGATGAGGTGAAGAACAGGAAAGTGGAGTAGGGAAAGAACATCCCTCGCAACAAACTCTCATAGATAACTTTTCCCTTTCTGAGGTCATTCAGTTAAAACCCCATTTGACCCCATTTTTTTTGTCTAGGGGCTCAATGCAGGATTCCTTACAATGCGTAATTCAGAAACAAGTCTGTAGAGATCACTAAAGAAAGAAAAAAACGGAGGCTTGAGCTTTGGAATCAGTCTTGTCTAATCACTTGATGTAGAGACAAACACTGATGCAACTTTGTGGCAACATAAGAAGCCGCAACATCTGCAGCCCCTTTTTCTCCTGTCCCATCTTCCCAGAAAATAAGGCTATCAGAAATCTCATGACTGGAAACACCTTCACCCCATCATCTGGTCCTCTTTAACTCGAGGACCCTCCCATTTGGGCTCAGTTGTTCTGTGATACTACAGCAGTACCTGTCAACTGGAGGGTCTTTTTCTCTCACTGTTGGACCAAGTTGAAGGAATTTCACTGTCCTTATTTGTTTGACTGCCATCTAATGAAAGAAACAGTTATTTACTTCCCAAAATAAACGATCGGTACATGTAGATCCGTTTTTGTATGTATAATTAAGTGGTTCACAACTCCTTTTGGTTCACCATGGATTAGGAGCTTGTGGATCACTCGTGTAGGGCAAACAATAATCAAATTTGGAAAACTGCAAGCCACCTGTTTGTCATTTTTGCATGTGTATTCCTCTGAGCTTGTGTCTGAAAGCTGTTACTATGTAGAAATCCTGTATATGATCCCACAGTCTCATCCAAGTTGGCTGCAGTTCACATGGCAAGTCCAAGTCCACACAGGACAGTGGGAGCAAGAGGAGGATGTAAGGGGGCAGGGAAGAAGGCTTTGAGTTTCGCAACACAACGGAGTGAATCTCCCTCCGGGGCATGGTGACTGACTTGGGTTTGGATTGGTCACAGCCGTTGAAGTGGCTCGCATCAAAGCCATGACAGGAAAGCTGACTCACGTGTGTATACTTGACATCTAGTGTGTGCTGATGAGCCCGCACACTTGTTAGGCTGAAAATCACTTACTCACACAGTGTGTCTGTTAGTCTCTGAGTTGTAGAAATCCTCCATATATGAGGCTAATTTCATGTTTCCCGGAATGGGAATCTTACTAGATATCAGAGCAAGAACAGCTGAATATGTTAAAGCTTTGGCTGATAAGAAAAAGTGCATTCATAGACAGAAAAGAACTTCATCCAGGATAGTTTACATACCACAGAGGAGACAAATTATGAGCAAAGACGAGAAGAACTAAACCATACACGAGAGACATATCTCACCCTAATGCTGAACCCATAGCTGACCTCATGCTGAGAGCTAAAATTAGACACCAAGGGATATGAGGGAGCTGTGTTAGATGAAAATGTCGAGCTGCTGTTGCTGTTCAGGTCACCCATCTCTTCTCGTTGGCTGGTGAAAATCTGCTTTTTCAGTCTCGTGTGCTTGAGTTTAGCTCCATAATGCTGTCTGCTGTCGTCGTACTAAACTCACTGCTGCTCCCCATGTCTGATTCATCATGTGCATCCCATATGATGTATATCTTTGCTGCTTAAAGGCAGCTGAAATATCAACCTGCTTCTTTCTCCAACCGGATGCCCAGCAGTAAAGACAGGCATTGTTTTATTAAAGCATCTCATATGAAGGCATTCCTACATAAGTGGGGTTGTACTGATGCAGACTGCTATGTCTGGGGCAAAGGCTTATTGACCCTCAAGATAAAATGAAACAGATTTCCACAAAGTAGTAAAAGAGTTTCATTTGTGACTTTCTTTTGAAGGCGAAGACTCAAACCACAACAGGAAAGACAGTCAGCACTCCCCACCAAAAGTATTTTATCTTGTTGTGTTATACGTTGGAATGTGGAGGATCTAAAAGGTTTTACAGACTGACTGAGAAATCTTAAATCACTGGCAGAAGCTTGCTTCGTTTCTACAGACTCATACTTTTATCCTTATCACACTATAGCCTTACAGTGGTGCAATATGTTTAGAGACAGCTTCCACTTTGTCACTCACTTTTTTAAACCAAGCATCAAAGATTGTGCTTATAGTGAGGATAAAACTGTGATTTATTTCCATTCAGTTCTGTCTTTAATTTATTTTAACTTGTCTTAATTTCATCCTTTAAATTAATCATTTTGAATGCAACATGAAACACATGATACATCAGGATTGTTGACAAGACTTCTTAACATGTCACATGTTATGTCATGTTTACTTTTAAACAGTTTGCTTTACTGTTTAAAAGATATGAATCTTACCCCAGCTTCAGGTTGTGTTTTTTCTCTCCATTTTATTGAAATATTGTTCAGTGTTATTGACTGAAAAATTAAAAATAAAACTTTGGTTGGGCGTATAAAGGGTGTGGTTTAAAATACAGCCTTTAAGTCTTGTGCATGTTAGCCATTGTTACGCTAGAAGCTGGGAATAATGTGACCCACACTGAGACGTAATGGAAACGCTGAAAGCATATAATGCAATGAATGACAAACACTGTGGAGATGGTGGAGAGGCTGGACTACAGAGGAAAGGTATGACAGGATAACATCAATATCATTATTGAGCTACTGTCTCTTTTCAGCTGTGTTTGTGTCTCATTGTGGTTTAACCTTACAAGTATGTAATGATTTTGACCAGTGATTTAAAAGAAATACTTGGACTAATTGCCAAGGAATGATAAAAATCCTTTTTCTACTTACATGTAATAATCTCAACACTTTTCATGTTTCCCACATTCATACACACCTCCTATTACCTCAGTCTCAGGTCATCATTGTGGAATAAAGATTAAGTAAGTACATAAAAACATTGTCACACATAAAACAGTTTAAAACATTCACTTTTGCCAATATATGCTTCTTCTTATGTGAGGAAAATATTTCCAATAATAAAGGCATTTGGTTTCATAACTAACTAAAGTGAGCAACAATTAGAGATGACACAATTATAAAGCTTATTTGTTGATTTGTTCATCATTGTCTTTAGTTTAGTCTGGTCTCAGTTTGCAGAATCAAAACGTAGCACCAGACCGAGCCCAAAGCTTTCAGGACTTCACACACACATATGGTCCCTTCAACAGGGATAAATCCTGGAGAATGCTGAGTCTGAAGACTGGAATTACCCAGAGGACAGGTCAAAACCTGTGAAGTACAGCAGGATTATTGAATTTTTCTAACCATCCTGGGCAAATTATAGTAAGATAGTAATGATTATGGATGAATCTTTAAAGTTCAGAATCAGTATTTGATTCAAAATTTAAAAAATATACATTATTTTTTATTCTTATAGGATTATAATATCATGGAGCATAGAAGATGCTTCTTACTAACTTCCTTTATGCATTTTTGGTCACATGTAGAGTTCATGCAAGTAGTTTGTGAGCTACGGGGAATCAATCAGATCAGATCAGCAAATTCCTTTCAGAAATAGAAGTAATTATATTTAAAAAGTAGTCTAAAATCAGTACCTGACTTTAAAGTCTGTAGCTGTTCTCTGTCCACATGCAGACGTCTAATTGAGATGACATTAGAGTGAACGGGAGAACACGTTTGAGGTGGCAGAAAAAACACAGCGTGATGCCAGGGAACAGCATATCCTATATTCTGTTGGTTTAACTGTGGTGAAAGAACAAATATTGACGTCAAACGTTAAAATGAACCTCGTGTGCCTCTTTTCTCTGGAGCTTTCTTAAAGAGATGGCAACCACAACATCCCGTCCTTTCTCTTTGCAGCTGCAGGACTCTCAGCCGCAACAAACCAGCCTCACTAGACATCTCGTATGACTGCTGTCAGCATGGCCATTAAGTCTTTCAGTCTGGGTCTGTTTGAACAAGCTCCTCTGGCGGCCAGTGCCCACACAAAACCATTTCCCAGCCATGAGATGATTAGCCTCTCTGCCCAAATTCATGCCTTAGTCCGTTGAATGGGTGGTCAAACATACTTATTGTAAGGCAGATTAAACACTCACAGTCATGTTTTTGCACGCTTCCTAAGTCACTTGCAATGAGTAGAGACACAAATGCATCAACCTATTTCTGCTATTTTCCTGCAGTCAGTTTGTGACCACACTTAATTCTCACATTCATTATGGAATCAACTCATTACATTGCTTCTCAATTTAACAAAGTGAGCAGTAAACTACATTACACATGCCCGTCAGTAAGTTTGGACAGACCCTGCTGGTATATGAACAATCTGAAACACAATATAAGAACATATTTTCTTTTGCAATTAATCTATTAGGTATAAGCTACATCTAATAAATTCTCTTTATTGACACAAAAGCTTCAGAGCAGTTACAGAGATACATGTTGACTAAAATGCTATGGTGTCTCCTTCTTATAAGGGACTATACCTGGAATAGGGTAACTACAGCAAAAGCTAGCAAACTGAATGAGAGCAACCAGCTTCAAATCGTTGCCAACAGCAACCAATCTGGAGAAAACTTGCATATTTTACCTTGTCTCAGAAATTGTGAGGCTGTTTTTTGCAAAACAACATATCAATGTTCCATTCTACATTATTACCCATCCAAGACAAATGGTGGCTAACTCTTTCTACAAACCTTAGCAAGATTGATTGAGATGGTCTGCATAGATAAATGTAAAGTATCCTCAGAGGTCTAGACAAACATACCTGTCTGAGTCCACTTGCTGAATGCCATTAGATCAAGAACATTAATATCGTCTTATGGCAAAACCACCTGCTTTCGCTGGACACATTCTCGAATACTTAGTATTCAGTGATTTGAGACATCTGTTTTAGTCAAAAGCCAGTCACACAGCTCACATCCAACAAGCGGGTGAAGGGGATGTCTTTCATCTTCCTTCCTCGAGGCATGTTTCAGATCTATAGGCCTATTGTCTATTCATTTGGATTTCTGTGCTCTCCATGAACACAGAAAACCACCTTGCTGTAGGTCAGAGTCTTGTTGGATGAAACTCTTTAAAAAGGATGTTGCCCAAGAGGACAAGCTGTTGTTACAAAGCATACAAAGCTTACTATACAAAGCTTACCTTCCTAGGACACAGACACATTCATTGCTTATTCTTTCTCACCAAACTGTTGTGTTGTCCCTCTAACTCTGTGAATTGTTCAAATTCTGCCATGTTGAGATACAAGTTTATACCAGCGTGGACACTGTGCATCAGTTTCAATTACAAGCAATGTTCTACTAAGTGGAGGGAGTGATGGTAATAGGTTTCTTCTGATGCCCCTTTTGTTGAGCTAGAGTCTGAGAATTTGTGCCGGGTGTGCCGATGCGGGCGGCTGGCCCTGTGGAGTGCACAATCTGCTGCATCAAAGTGGGTGGGGTGCAGTAGTAATCGAGCAGGCGTATTGCTCTCTCATCCTCTGGTGGTGTCTCCCATGGGGCATGGGATGAAGGCTTTATGTGTCTGTTTTTGAACACTGGGGATGAGTAAATGTAGGATGGTATGAATGGATAAGGTGAGGGCATGCATGACTGTCTCTTGCAGCTGTCTGGGGCTCACTGCTCTTCGGGGTAGGGGTTGGAATAGAAGAGTTCGGTTGGTTGGAGAGGGATGGGGAAAAGGGGGTCAGTTGAAGTAAGTATAAGGGAGATTTGCTAAGAGAAGTATGGGGGGAGAGAGGTTGGTTTAGGGTAGTATGTTGTTGGAGGGGTTGGGGTTGCAGTCTCTGGAGTGTGAGGCCTGGGTGCTGGCCCGTGAGTGGCTGTATGTTTAGGGCTCTATAGTAGCCTTTTTACGGAGCTAAATGAATTCCTGGGTACAACTGGGTTGGTCTATCACTGGATGACTGTCACACTTAGCAGCAGGCATGAGTTTAAATGACCCTGAAGAGGTAGGCTACTACACTGCGCTCAATTTATTCTCTAATCTGAAGAGTATTGCCTCTGTGTTAGTGCCTAACAGGTTAAGAACATTCAAAGAGACCTTTGGCTCTTTTTGGGACTTATTAAAGGGAGGAGTTTAATGGTCTGAGTGCAAATCCAGTCTGATTGTAAATCGTCTCGCTCCTACCTAAATGGTTTAAAATAAATTGAAAGGGTTTTTAGTATCTGTCACTGTAAAACAGTGGAGATGTAAACCATTCAGATCAGAGCTCAGATCAGCAGTGCTGACAAAGCGGAAAGCTTCGTACCTGAAAGGATGAAGAAATATTCCTTTCACCTCAGCCCTGTCTGAGCTTTGCAGTAAGTGTTATTTTGACAGGGATCAGGAATCAACAAATACTTTACACTGCCAGCAGAAATCCCAGCAGTGAAAGGCCTCTTTGATACTCAGAGCCAAGTGTGAGAACATAACAGTATTCGATGTTAAATGAGACAGACAGACAGCCTGGCATGTGCTACAATTAGGACACTGGATAGGCATAATGAGCCTGGCATTGCTCTTAACACCATGCTGCATTCTGCAATCAGTCAGCGGTATTGGCCTGCTACAGATGGCAGCTCTGCTGTAAAATTTGTCCGAACCATGCGAGCATAACACAGCATGTACTGTAGGTAGATGAGTCCTTGCTGCAACATGTAGCAGGTTGTGACATGGGATAAAAAGATTCAAGACAAGATGGCTACCTCGAATAGAAGGTGGTCTGTTTGCAAAAAAATTTACAGCATTCCTCTGTGCTTAACCTTGCACAGAGCACCAGAGGAAAAAGCATTCTTCTCAATCAGTCACTGGCAAGAAGTTTTATGTCATTTTGCTGACAGATCCGGCTTAAACAATATAGTGGCCCCAAAACTATGCAGGCTGCTAATTGAGATTTTTTGGGGGGCTAAACAGACCTCTTACTCAGACTTCATGTACTGAGTGACATGCCCCAGTGCTGCTCAACAACAGCAACAAATTGGGTAGCATAGTCCTGTTGTGAGCTCCCAAGATCCCTCAAATATTGAGATTCAGAGTTAATGAGTTGAATTTCCTGGCCCCTGGCATTAAACTAGCGCTTCCTGCAGACTGAGAGGAGTCTCAGGTTGGCCGGAGGTACCCTCACCAACACCCTTATCTGTGTGAACAATATGACCTGTGTATCCTGAACTTTTTCTTCCCAGGGGGAGAGATGGATAACTTGCAGCACAACGCTGATGAACTGGAGGAGTCAGAGTTTTACCTTTGATAAACACGATAAGGTGTAGTTATGCAAATGACTGGCAGATAAATGCTGATCTAATCATTTGTGACGACTATAGAGGATGTGCTACTGATGTTGCATATTTTGATGATTTGTGTATCTCATTGGAACTGAAATTAAACTTTGCCAGATTACTTGTAAATGTTCACAAACAGAAATGGGATTTGTGGAGATTCAGGGTGTGTTATGCCACTGATGAACCCCCAACTCTGTCAGAGAAGCCCCTCATTGACTAAGACCTTTCATAATGTTTAATTGTTCTGTATGTTTCACATGTTCAGATTCAGAAGTGGCAGCTCATTAACATTCACTTTTCACTAACTATGTCACATTTTTTCATTACGACTTTAAGCTAATTTAATAAACATACAAGGGCTAGGGTCAAGGCTACAGTTGGTTAGCTCTGTGGCCTCACAGCAAGAAGGTTGCTGGTTCGAGCCTCGGTTGGGGCGGGGGTCAAACCGGGAATCTTTCTGTGTGGAGTTTGCATGTTCTCCCCGTGTTAGTGTGGGTTCACTCCATGTTAGCGTGGGTTCTCTCCGGGTACTCCGGCTTCCTCCCACAGTCCAAAGACATACACCTCGGGGATAGGCTGATTGGAGACTCTAAACCTGCAATTTCCATCAGTCCTGAAGCTCAAGGAAGCTAAAGGAAAGATATGAGTCCTATTGAGTATGCTATTAAAGCCAATGTTAATAAGAAATGAATTCAAATCTACTAAACTAGAACAGATCCAGTTTGCATATCACTACCCCTCCCTCTCTATATGCTTCAGGTCATCCTCCAAAGCTCTTTTTGGAGGCTGTGAGGTATTGGCTTGTAAACATGTTAAATGTATCAGTGGTGTCAATCATCCAGACCTGTTAAGTAAAAGTGATGGGAAAGGTTTGCTGTCAGGGTTTGTCATCAGCTTAAAGCTCAGACAGCTCACGAATAAAAGCATAATGATTGTTAAAGAGCTTTTATTTTCTAATATGTTGCCATAATGATGGATGTTAACTTGCTACCAATGCACTGTTTTGTAAAACCTGGCTGGATTGAGTTGAAGAGAAAATTCCAGCATGAATGAGCTTACCGAATAGTTAATTTTCTAACTCTAAGGGTTTAATCGCACCAGCTTTTAAAACATTGTATTGACTCCACCTGACGTCTCCTTTTCCACCGTTTGGTGCTGCTTGCCAGAAGAAAAGTTGCATTGATGCACAAAACTCACCGGATTCTTTTGCAGTTACAGTTTACATAAAAATGATATTCAAATAAATATCAGGCAAAAAAAAAAGAAATCAGAGCAGTACTTAGAAAGTAAAGAGTTTTCTAAGGTAAAGATAAAAAAGCATCTTTTGCACAAGACCTGTCAGATATCTCTCAGCAGCTGATCATAAACTGATCCGCCAACATTCAGTTGCAGGTTAATGTATGTTTGAAAAGGGTTTATGGGCAATAATTACATCCTATTTTTGCCTATAAATCAATGTTTGTCGAAACACCTGCCCTACATGTTTTACACGTAACCAGCTTAACATACCTGATGAAATGAATAGCTTAGCAGCCTTGAAAAGAACTTGATCAGGACATTTATTAATCTAACTCAGGTGTGTTGGAGAAGGAACACATCTTAAACATGTAGTGCAGTGCTCCAATAAATCTTTAGTCAGTTTTAATAGATTTTTGCACTTGTCTAAGGACTCTCTCAGGCATGACTAAAATAACCAGTTTTAGTAAAGATTATAAAAAATGATACAGTTATGGTGTTTTGCTTTAATGTTGTACTGTAAAACCTAAAGAGCACCTAGTACACACAGTAATATACACTATAACTTCTCGCACTTACGTTCAAACAATCAACCTACTGAGCACAAATGAGGATATTAAACTTTTTATGCCTGACTGACTCGACCCCCTCTTGCTTTAATTTAACCATTTTGCATTTGGACATTAAGTTAAATACTTCCTTAAAGGTAATATCACTGCTCAAGGTAAAATATGTTCTACATTTTATTGTTAGTCATCTGTGTGCTATCAATATGCAGAACATTGTTATGGGAGCAGTTTGGAGCCTTACCATATAAAATTGATCCTGTTTTACTCTCAGTGACAGCAATATAAGAATGTTCATGCATGTTTATGATGGCTGCATGTTTTACTAGGTTAAGAAACAACAAAGGTTGCAAATGTAGTACAAGCCTGGACCATGACAAAGTGTAGTTTTATGTTACTATTTGATCAATGTCTGTTAGTAGTCAGAGGGAAAGAAAATCTCATATTTAGATGGATGGATGACCTCAAAGCAATTTTTAAATGTCTTTCAACAGAACAGAGTCCCTCTGGGAAACCTGCACTGACAGTAGACATGTCTCCTTGTTACATTGACATAACTCACACTCCTTTGTGCTCTGTGGAGACAGGGCACGTGTTCTGTGGCTCCCAAAAAGTAGTTTATCAAGATCCTTATATTTACTCTCAGTAATATCGCAAGCCAAGCAGCCTGAACTCCCAAGTCTCCAGAAATTCTGCCTTTAATCAAAACGCCCAGTCTGGTCCTTTTCAGTTTACATGTTTCCAACGTGTTTCATATCGTCCCTCACACTTTGTGTCAACATAAAACAAGCCCGTTTCAGCATGGACACAATTATATTTATCTAACTTCTTTTTTTTCTGTAGCAATATACAACGTTCACACACTGCGTCTGTTGATGCAGTGCTCTGAAGCCCTGTAAGTCACTGCGGTGTTGAAAGTGGAATTATGGTAAGAATGTGCACTGACGTGCCGGGGCAGACTGTACTAGGTTGTTTTGTCTTGGTGGTGGTCTGAGGCTACTTAATAGCGGCGCTTTGGGTCTGGAAGAGCACTGAGCTTCTGGATTGATTAAATATCCCTTAGATCCAACATCTGAGAGCCTCTAATTCATTACACACATCCCCAGTGAGTTTGGCTTAACCCTATGTTCAAATGCTGCTCCTGGATCACTAGTGGAGACGAATACCACACAGAAGTGTCTGGTGTCTCTGGGGGATTTGTTGTTGAGTGCAAGAGCAACTAGAGACTTTTGCAAACAGATAATGTTGGTAAGCCACAAACTTTAACTGCAGAAAACTCTGAAGAGGCCTTACAAAGAGGCTTCGTGACTTTTTGGTTCAGAATGAGACATCTGCGGTCCTAAATGTTCATTACCTATCGTTTTACTCAACCATGAACTGTTGGTATGTCATTACAAATTAGGCCACTGTGATGAAATTACTTTGAAGTGAAAGACAAAGAGTAAGACATGCCCTGCCTCCAAGGTCTTGCTGAGCATCAGTAAGAGCCTTTTTTTTAAGTTTCAACTGTGAACTAAAACTGAGGTTCCAGGTAAATGTAGCAGCACTCTGTTCCTTGACCTCTTGGCAGTTTGTTACAGCAAAGATCTGTAAAAACAGTGAAACAAATGGTGTTTTAATGATTATCGGTATGTCTGGGGGTAAAGATACATAGCTCACTGTGGCCTTACAGCATGTACCGGTATGTTTTTGGACTTTTAGAAGAAGCCAAAGTTTCTGGAGATAACATGCAAACTCAACACAAAAAGTTCCCACTAAGATCTGTACTAGGAACCTTCTTGCTGTGAAGTAATAATGGTAACTAGCAAACTACTGTGCAGACCGTTTCAAAGCAAAAGTAATTTTCTATCTACAAAGAAGCAACAATACAACACAACCTACAGTAGTTAACACATAATATTTCAGCAACAGGCAAGAAATATTAAATAATGCATTAAAAGATGAAGAATACGTGCGGCGCCACAAGTTGTGCTCATTATTTAAAACATGAATGTTTTTGCAACATGCACTGAAAAGAGATGAATGATTGGAAGACAACCAGTTATACATATGTGGCCACTAACAACTGTAAGCAAAAGCTTAGATCTGGCCTCTGCGACTCTCAGTCATGTCTTTCTTGGATCTCTCAATCTGTGGCAAATCCTGACTGCGGCATGAGCTTGTCAAAAGTTAGGAACTCAGAAAAGCACGGCATCCTCAAAATACTTGTTTTGACCACATTAGTAGGCACACACAGCACAAGCACGTGCGTGGTAGTGGCATTTCTTCTCTGTTTCTTCAGCTACTGCGCTGTGAGGCATCCACATAAATCTGTGGTTAGTAACAGACATCACTGACTCCAGATTACTCTTGCATTTTCTACAAGTTTTGTAAGTTTCTAGAGTTATTTAGACATATGTGTTCGCTATAAAGTTATAAATTCATGGATTTTGTTTTTCAGTTCAGAGAAAAATTGTCCTTTGTGTAGTATTTCCCACAAAGGTTTCATTAACAGTACACTCCCGGAGTACTGCATTTGCTTTGGATAAAACACACTGTATGGTCATCCAAGTGTGTCAAATTAACAGATCATTAATTTTGTTTAAACAGAAATGAACAGGTATGTTTGGACACCAGCAGATGGATTTTAAAAAAAGACACGTCCCTATTGGTTGTCTGCCAGTAATCACCATCCTGCAGTTATTAGGAATTAATTTGACCTTAGTTAAAGGGTTAAAATTCAGCCACAAGCATCCCTGTGTTATAGAACTACTTCTGCAGGGACAGACATCCATGTGTCTTTATTTTATCCCAAATCCTGACGACCACACAGATCCCGGACTATGAAATGAGCTTCCAATATCCTGTTAGGATTAGCCAAGAGAGAGACTGTCATCTATTTTAGAATGAAATGTGGGGAGACCTGATCTCTTTAAGTGCGTTTGCAGGTTTGTAAAATGAAAAATATACTCCGTAAGGAATGGAGCCTTGTGACTGCCAGATTCAAAGCTGCCTCTTTTGTTATTACTTTGGCAAAACTGGTTACAAAGGCTGCATGGAGGAACCTTTACCTATCCTTGAATAATCACAGTGGAGCAAATGTAAACATGAATTTATTTAAATGTCTTTTTTAATCAAACAATAAAAACATTTAGTGAATCCGTCATATATACAAAATACATTTACAGTAGATGGTTTCCTATGGTGGTTTTAAGAGTTGAAGCAATGACTGAAATTTAATCAGATCATCCAAATTACCAGGAAAAAATTATTTTCATTTTATAACTGTTGCTGCAAAACATTCTGGCTCTGAGAAACTAATAAATTTTGCGATCAGAATATTCTTTTCAAAGATGGCAGTCGTCATGACCATGCAGAACGGCCATGTTTTTCCTTCACCACCCATATGCTGTCAATCACTTTGCCATACTGGAACACACAGAAAAAGCCTTGTCATATTATAGAAAAGAACTCTTGTCCTTAAAATGCAACATAAACATGGTTTTCCACATGTGCTTACCTGGTCATCTGAGACCTGTTCCAAGTAAAGGTGGGTGGCGTTAACCACGTGCATGCGGCTGAAGCCATAGTCTGTGCTGCGAAAAGCACTCCACTCTTTGGGGTTTGGATTGAACCGGTCAGTCTTCTCCCTGCAGCCCTGAGGAATATTCAAAAGTCATTAAACCAGCTCTGTAAGAGAAGAGTCACGTGCTCCTCTTGAACTCTCTACACTAAGCTTTTTTTTACATTTCAGCTGTGGCTCGACACAAGTTTGGCTGCATTTTGATATGCTGATGACTAATTCCACTGTGGCTGGATGACAAAGCATACCCTGCACCACTTGCCACCACATCAGAAAACACTTCACGAGGAGAACAGCTGGTACTAAACTTATGTGGCAGACCAGCAGCTGCACAGACAGAACTGTGTACAATACATGACAGTGTTTTTGTTGTGTACTGCATACATTGATCTATGTGGAAAATTGTTCACAGTAATGTGGTGATGTGAAAGTACTTACAGCAGAGCCTGTGATAATGTGAACTGGAGCCTTGGGGTTTACATATGGCTGTTCTCTGCTCCCCTTGTACACCTATAAAGAGGTAAACTGAGTCAGATGTAACAATTGGAAACAACAGAATAGTTGAGAAATGTGTCTACAGAAACCGACCTTGTCTCCATAAACAGGCCAAAGTCTCTCATATGTGTGCTCATGTGCCCACAACTCTACATCCACTCCTGTAAAAAAAAAAATATGGAAACTTTATTGAATTATTATAGACATAAACAGCTTGACTACAAACACTATAGAGTACCGTATTTTCACGACTATAAGGCGCATATAAAAGTCTTAGATTTTCTTCAAAATGTGCGGCGCGCCCTGTGTGTGTGTGTTGTACCGGTATACCGTACATACCGTCACTGTTGATCTGTGACTATGCGTGCTCATCTCACAGCCGATGTAAAAAAAACAAGTCAAACAAACAAACTGAGCTTGTTGTCATTCCGGGAGGCCTGACGAAGGAACTCCAACTGCTGGTGTGAACTGGCCGTTCAAAGTAAGGCTGCAAGCGGCGTGGGAGCGATGGATGACCGATGTGTGAATGGTTTCACTAAGAGTGGAACGCAGCGCCGGGCGAGTTACGCTACGATGTGTGAATAGATTGTAGATGCTTGGGATAACGTGTCTGCTGGAACTGTTGTTCAGCATCATTTCATCAGCCAGCACAGAAAGTAGTGAAGAAAGTAAACCTGACATGTATGACGCAGATTTAGCGCCACTGTTTAATACAGAAACAGAGAATGAGGACTTTGATGGTTTGATTGATTACGATTACCGGTAAAAAATAAAATGTGAGTGAATCAATACTTAAATAAAGCACAACCAGACTCAGTTTTGCTCCTGCTCTTTTTATAAAAGAATACACACTTGTATGCTTGTGTGTGTGTTGTAAGTGTGGGCGTGGATTGCATATAAAACCCGCGCCTGATCAAAATACAGTAACGGCACGCATAACTGAGACTGGACCTTTTCGTACGGTGCGCCTTGTGGTCGTGAAAATACGGTAATCTTTTTTCTCAGATCGTTTGCCATCTTTGTCTTTTTTGAGATTTCTCAGCAATCAACAAAAGCTTAAGCTCAGAGCAACACAAACTTGCCATCAAAGTTACTAGTTAAATGCAACAAACAATCAGAGGAATGTAAAACAGGAAAGATGTCCACTAGACCAAAGGCCTGCTTTTTCCCCCCCCAATGGACTTTTAAGTTGCTGCTCTCACTGCAACAGCAAATTTATCCTATCAAACATTTCTCATCAGTGCACAACTAGTTGTTGAACTAGGATACCATAGTAGTAAAGTAGATCCTCTAGACCAGGAGCTGGTGGTTTGGTGTCATTCCGCCCCATTCGAACCTGAAATAAACCAGAGAAGAATAATGACAGTATGAGAATGCTGCTCCTTAAGCTCTCTGGTGAAACTCAATCATACCCATACCAGCTCCTCTCTGAATAGTGCTTACTGCTATGAGAAGCGAGGCAAAGTGGAAACTATTTGGTCCAAATTACAGAGATTATGGCAGTATACCGTACTCATTGTGCCTATGGGCTGGGATGTGGCCTGGGTAGTCTGCGGCATGCATAACACGTCTGCTACCAGTAGCAATTTAAGTGTTAAGTAACAGTAAAAAATAAATCCTGCAATTTGTCTTATGTAATAAAATAAAATTGCATTATTTACTTAACTAGGAACAGGGTGCATAATAAACTGTAGCTGCTCTTGACAATAATTCTCACAGCGTTTTAATGTAATGTTGGGATTTCTCTTGCTTAACCACATTAAATACAAATTTGTCGTATCATTAAAATGTTCACAGTGAGTTTGAGACTTAATCAAATAATCCTCACAGCACTGCTCCAACTAAATGATTTACATATGAGTCAAAGGTGGTACAGTCATCCTGGTCGTCATCAGAGCAGTACATAGGTCTGTGCCCCATGGTGATGATCCATGGACGCACTGCCCTGTTCTCTGGCTTGTTGGCCTCCTAGATCAATATAAAGACACAAGAAGGGACAATTATTTATTAGTTAAACAATGAGAAACAAGTAGATTTTAAAAAGTTTCTTTCAAACATTAGGTGTGTGTTAAAGGAGAGAAAAGGAAGTCATTAACCTCTAGGTCATTCTTCAGCCACTCATATTGCTTGAAGAGAAGCTCTAGACCAAAGTCTAGATAGAAGTACACCTCTGTGGAGAGGGAGATGATGTGTGCAGACCCCAGGTTCCAGCTGCAGACACATATCGTTAAAATGATACAGTCTGGACCAAGTAGAGGAAGCATGCTGAAAGCGCCTCAATAAGCAAGAACAGGCTTCAGTTTAAACATAGTGTGAAAGAAATCTGAAAATCCAAACCATGTTTTAACACAGTCACGTTGCTGCGAAATGCAATAAATGCTGCCTCTTATCAAAAAGACCTGTGCAACAACTGCTTACATGTTAACTGAGCATGGTTGTTGGAAGAAAAGATGTAAAAAGCAGCAGAACTTTTGAGAGTCACTTCCCTGGACTTCCTCTGTCCTTCCCCTGGATCCTAAACATGCACAAGAGCAGAAGGCTCTCAGCCAGCAGGCCTGTCTACATCCAGGCCCGTGGAGCGTAGGCCTGCAGTTAAAGAGGGTATTATCTTTCTATCTCAGAGAAGGAGGTCTGTAGTTAACAGAGACACCATGGCAGATGTATGGCTCCTTTGTGTAGTCTGAGTATTTCTAAGACAGGAGAGACAGCTCAAAGTAAAGGAAAGCAGCTAAACGCACCCCTGTTGACTCCTAGAGCTTGTTAATACTTACTGAAATACAGCAGGAGCTTTGGGGCCTTATGTTTTTTAAATATTTTATCTTAATAGTGCTGTGTGTGCTGTTTCCATCTGCTTCCAATGGTACAGTATTTTATTCTTCCTTCCATTTACACACATTACAGGGAAATATCTAAAACAGCTTGCGTACCTGTACCATAGGCTCTCAGTCTGGCCTGGCATGCTGAAGCGATTTCTGTAGTTGGAGAAGTTGCTGTGAACAAAGATGCTTGTGAGAAATGCAACTGACTGATCATACAATCTAAATTCCTTGAATATATAACAAACAGCAATTTGCACCACTAACTGCTGCTTCTTTTTAGTTTTTGGCACGAACACCAGAGCAAAAAAGAAGTCATTGCATTCAAAATACACTTAATTACAAGCTCTCTGAAAGATATATGCCATTTTACATGAAGTAGTAGTAGATAGACAACCTGGAGGCCGAGTGTCCTACCCTTTGCAATCGAGCAAACTTGCCTTTAAATACAGCCATCTAAAACATCTTACTAATAGAAGTTATTTCAGTCACTGAAGGAGTCACATTCATAATATTGGGTTGTTGGAGGATCATGGAGGTTGTTATTGACCTACATGTAGGAGAATACATTCAGTGACCTGAGCTTATTTCACTCCAACAAACTTACTGAACTGCACAAAATTAAAACTGAAAATTTAGGAGCACTTAAAAGTAGCATCAACCAGAAATGTAGAAAGTCTACCCTACAAAGACTAGACCCCTATCCACTGGTCTCTTTTTAGGACTTTCCCCTCCAGCCGGAAATATGAGGGAGCCAGTCTTCTCAACGGGTCATTAACCAAGCGAGGTGATGAGGATAATTGTTTTCCTAGCTTACATAAGGGAAGAAAGGGGAGCAGGGGAAAATGCAACATCCTCGAAAGCAGCTGCTGTAAGGTAGGACATTAAAGATCTCTTTGCTGGCTGGGTTAGTGTAGGGTTAGAGGTAAGTGAAGAACAGTAGGGTCACAGGTCAATAGCGAGGAATGAGGACACAAAAAGAAAGGAACTTCACTAATGCTGGATGGATCTGACCTAATGAAGCTCTGAGGTTGCACTGAAACGATTTACACTACAATCCAGAGTCAGTTTGTGAGCTGTGAGGAATTTATTTAACTTCACACCATCTCATTTCCATCTGTAGCTACAGCTGATACTGCTAATTCTCCAAATCATCATAAATGTTTACCATTAAAAAAAACCTTTGAAGGGAAAAGCAGGTTGTTTTGGTAATCCTATAAAAAAAGAGCCCAAAAGATGAAAATTATACCTCAGCAAAGAAACGATCAGCTTTAGACAACCAAGTTTAGGTAATGGCACTGAACGTCACATTATGGATTAATACTCCCATCTTGTGGCTGGAAAAGGTACCAGCAAACATGTAGAAGAAATACTCCGAATAAAAAAAAAAACTGCAGAAATTGTTTTATCAGAAATGACATAATGTATACCCAAACTACAATGTTGCCTTGAAAATCTAATATTTTAAAGTCTGTAGTTTAAATGTCCTGCGATGGACTGGCGACCTGTCCAGGGTGTACCCCGCCTCTCGCCCGTTGTGAGCTGGGATTGACTCCAGCCCCCCTGCGACCCCATTCAGGGAAAAGCGGTAGAAAATGGATGGATGGATAGTTTAAATTAAGCGAGAAGAAAGATGATTAGAATATATAGGAAGAAGTTGTCTCTCAGCTCCAAGCCAATCGGTCCCACAACATTTTAAATCTGGTTTCCACCCACTCCACAGCACATCTGCTTTACTTAAACTCACCAATGACCTCCTCCTGGCAGCTGATTCTGGTCTGTTATCTGCTCTGATCCTCCTTTGACACCATTTCCCACTCCATCCTGGCTAGACTCTCCTCCATCAGCTTCCCCCATACCCTCCTCAACCGGTTCCCCCGACTGCACTCTGTTCATCCAGCTGAAAAACATTTACCTCCCAGTCACAGAGTCACACCTGTCCTCAAGTCCTTTCTGTTTATCATCTACCTCCTCCTCCTCCTCGGTTATCTTTTTAAAAAAACACCACATACATTATCATTGCTATAAGGATGATACCTAGCTCTACCTCTCCATCAATCCAAACCCCATCCTCCCTCACAGATTGTCTTCATGAGATTAAGTCCTAGTTCACCTCAAATTTCCTTTAACTAAACATCAGCAAAACAGAAATGTTAATAGACACAAATCCATCTTCTCCAGATCTGATCTGAGTTTCTGCATCCCCACTGATGATTCTGTCCCCACCTCCCCTCGACAGCCCTCTGTGTTTTACAATAACAACGTAACCCGGTGAGCACATCTTCACCTCTGCAACATCAACCGCTTCCGCCCCTCCCTCGGCCCGCCGCCATACTTGTCTACTGTCTTGTCACTTCCCATCTTGATTACTACAATTCCCTTCTGTTCAGTCCTTCTCAATAAAAACTTCCTTTGGTTCAGAATGGAGCAGCCTAGGTCATCACATCAGTCTTGTCCTGAGCAGCCTCCCTGGCTACCATCACATCCGCTATAAAATCCTGCTGTTTACCTCCATAACCTCACCTCATAACCTCACCTCATAACCTCACCCCTCCCTACCTTTCAGAGCTCTTCTACATTTCCATACCATTTCATTCCCTCAGATCCTTCTCCATTCACCTCACTGTCCTCCCCACTTTGTTACCACAGAGAGCGAATGCTCTGCTCCCCATGTTTGCTTTCCTGCAAAAACAAACATACTAATTTTTTTTGGCAAAAAACTTGACATCGTAAACTAACCCAACAACATTCTCCCTCCTCATCAAGTCTTCCCTTTAATCATTGAATGAGCTAAATCCAGGCATTAAAACTAACTGAATGAAACAGTTGCCATCTTAAGTAATCATATCTCCAACTTCCTTCACAAGAAATTGTTCCAAATGGTGACCATTGTTTTTCATTTCCTCCAAAGGCCTGACCACCACTCCACTGTGCTTGGGGAACAAAGGCAGCCCTGATTGGGGATTTAGCATCTTCTGTGGATCTGCTGTTCTCAGCCTGCTGGAATGCTGACTGCTAACTTTTGTGGTCAGACTTGTTTCAGCTGCTTTTTACCCATTAGGTTTTTGGGGTTGGAAAAATAGAAGTACACCAAGACAGAGAAAGCACACAAAAAAGAGGAAAACAGGAGCCAGCTGCTGGAAACATTTGGAATCTGAACCACAAAACAAAACACACAAGTTGGTATCAAGAAGGGTAAAAAGTTGAATATTTTTTTATGTTGCTCAGAGTGCCGGTTCTTGATATCAACTTCTCATTTCAGGATGTAACGCCAAGAAAAAGAGACTACTGTTAGCAGCTCTTTAATAAAGACCAGACAGTAGACATTTTACAAATCACATCGCTGTCCCAATATAGCAGCAGCGAGTAAATATTATGCTAGAGGATCTGGTACCTCTTAAATGCTTCAATATGCAAAACATACACCACTACAGATAGTAGCTGCTGATCCTTAGGGTAAAAAAAATATCTTTTAACTCAGGAATTAAGCAAATTATTTATTAACTCTGCCAAGGAGGTGGCGAATGTTATGTTTTTGCCAGCATTTATCAGTTTGTTTACTACTGGATGAATTTTCTTTCTTTCCTGAGAATGGGTCTTGGTTTGACTTAGATATGATTTTTGGGACTGATCTGAGTCACCATATGGAACGAGGAATTTTCTGAAGGCTTCTTTATCATTGCACGATAGCACCATTTTCAGTATGTGTGCATATTACACCACAATAAATGGTCAGGGTGCTCGGCCAAATTATGCAGGATAACTTCCCTACAAGATGTTAAAAGTACATCTGCATCAGAGCAGAGTTCTGGATACTACATCCAGAACCGGAAAAATAAAGGATCTTCTGAATTTCCATCTCTACAGAGATAAATGTATGTTCTAAACCTACAACAAACAAATAAAGCCAAGAGACTCATTCACTGAATTATTATCAGTTAATTAATGTAGGCTATGACAAAGCGTGAAAATCACAATACTGATGGAAATGAGCTTGGAAGATGTCTGTACTATCTGAATGCTTTCCTAGTTCGAAAAGGATGAAAAAACTAGACGGGAAAACTTAATGTTATAGTTATAACTGAAGGAAAATAAATAATGTCTCTTTATTTTCTTTCTTTCTTTTACCCCCAAAGACATGCATGTTAGGTTAATTGATGAATGGTTGTTTGTCACTCTGTGTTGTCCCTGGCAGCCTATACAGGGGTGCACCGTGTGTCTGCTGTCCATACAATCCTTAAGTAAGCTAAAGAATACAAAAAAATATAAATGAATGAATGCAAGTTGTGTTATCTAAATATAAGCATTGCTGTAATTACCAAATGATACTTTTATCTAAAAACAAAAAAATAATGCAAACTGAACCCCAAATTCTTTACCCGAACTGGAAAGGATCTTTAAATTAGTTTATCCTACTAAGCCAACATTACAAGGGCCAAATATCTGTGATTTATCATTTTCAGGTCGAGTCAGGACTAAGGCAAAACTTTAGATGGCAAAGGTAGACCTTCGCCAAGCCAGTTTATTGTGACTTATACCCCAAATAATTAGTCCTACCTTTGATTTATCTATGCCATGAATTCCTTGATCATAAAAACATACCCTTAGCAATCTAAGCATTTTTCATGGAGTTATATACACATGAGGTGAACACAGCCCTATTTTGCTAATGATAAAGAATCCATTTTTAAAACTTC
This sequence comes from Pseudomugil gertrudae, assembly GCA_037177535.1. Lineage (NCBI taxonomy): Eukaryota > Metazoa > Chordata > Actinopteri > Atheriniformes > Pseudomugilidae > Pseudomugil > Pseudomugil gertrudae. The sequence continues at coordinate 8,019,117 of JBAMHV010000021.1, read as the reverse complement.
TTGGACCCAGATGGTGATCCGAATCACATGTTCCTCATCCCAGATCGGACATTTCCTAAAAATTTCATCAGAATCCGTCCATAACTTTTTGAGTTATGTTGGAAACAGACTAACAAACCAACCAACGCTGGCAAAAACACAACCTGTGGCAGAAAATCAGCAGTATTATCTTTTTCTCCAAAAACTTCAGACTGAAACAGACCCTGAACTAAAAAGCAGACACTGAGCTGATGATGGTTTACAGACGTGTAATTGGTTTGGAGAGCATTGCCTTGTTTAAATGATGGAGGCAACATAGATGTTTAGAGATATAAATTGCACAATACAGCAGCCAGACCATCATTCTGCCTGTTTTGAGGCTGGACAAGACACATTAAATGAGACGTAAATTGCTCTGATATGTTGAATAGGTATAATGAAGAGATTTCAGAGGAACTACTAATATTGTCTCTGGCTGACGACACGAGTTGGCCTTACCTTTGTGACAAAAAGCATGAATTGAAGTTTTTGCCTAAAATCCAATGTAGACACATGTGCCTTTGTAGCCTGAGAAGGATATGGCAAAATAAAAAATTTCACCCACTATGTGGATTCATGGTTGCCTGGGCAGGTCATGTAGGGCACGTAGGCTGCTATGGACTGAATCTGCCTCATGAATTCATCCCCAATCCTGGCATTGTCCTGCAAGATTGTCATTCAGCCATTAAATCTGATGCAATAGACAAAAAGTAAATCAATTTTCAATAATGCTTTAAGTATCGACCCTTACAAAAACAAAAAAGCAATGCTATCAGGCTTTGTTTAAATGTCCTAAAGCTACCTTTTAAAACAACATAGCTCAGTGCTGCTTTGGTTGCTTTTACCTGCAGCAACCAGATTTAATTTCCTTCTTCTGTTTTTCTCTTTAAAATATAAGTGAAGCCACAAAATGTGTTAGGACATTCCAGTTGACTACATCAATTTAGTGAATTCTGGTTCTTTATAGATGTCTGCTGATTCAATTTATCCTTCTATCCATGTAGAAAAAGAAGCACATGACTAATGCAGATTACATAATGGAAAATAATATTAGCATCCAAAGCAAAGTTATGTCCACTGAATATCAAAGATGACAGCCAGGAGGATTTTGTATTTGCAATATGTGATTTTAACTTCCGATCTGTGGATGTGTATTACACATTTATATTCATAAAATACTTCGTCAACATCTTTGTACGTCTCATCTTTCTCAAAAATGTTGTTTTTCACATTAATACCAACCATATGCTAAACATCTCAGGCACAGCACAGAGCCAGTATATTTCCTGATATTATATTAAACAGGGGTGAGCTTCAGGTAGCGAGAAGTGCAGCAGAGTGAGGTATCTCATCAGTCACAATAAAATGAGCAGAATTCAGAGAGGTTTGAAGAGTAAGGCTTTGGTGAAAGAATTTTACCTCATCCATATCATAGGCAAAGTCCCCTGTAAAAAAAAAACAAACATCCACAGATTAGGATCAATAGATTTTTCCAGATTAATCTGCACTACACTGCAGAGTGTAAAAATAACAACTATGTCAAACAAGTTTGAGTGAAAAACAAGATTAAAAAACACACCTAGTTACATTTCCCTTACATTAGTTCACAAAGACTGAGCAAAAAGCTGTTAGACATTGTTTTCTCCTGTAGTTAGCTGAACTGAGGGGTGTTTGCTAAACGTGTTGTGCTGTTATGACTACAAGGCTAAAAGGAAAATAGGATATTGTCTGGCTCTGCTCACCAGCGCCTTAAAAAGATCACCACAAAACACACTGCATCTGCAAAAGATCCGAAGAGCATAAACAAGAATTAAACTGATTTTTTTAGGGTTCTTTTTGTAAGACATAAAGGTTGTTTGTTTACCTTCTTGACATGTTTCGACCACTTCCTGTGGTCTTCTTCACGAGTTAACGGTTTCAATCGGAGCTTTATGACATTTGCAAACTAATAAATCAGTGGACTTTAAAGGTACTAAAATATTTTTGTTTTCATCTTATCTTCTCTCCTTTCTTTCTTTTATTTGTTTGTTTTATTTAGACTAGCTGTTTTCTACTACAATCTTTATGATCGACCGAGATAACCAGCTGGTGACCGTGTTAACAGCTCCCCCACTTTAATGTCTCAATGTCTGACAAAATACACAAGTAGCAGTATGTTAAAAGTTTAAATCAGCTTAATCTGAGTGAATGATTTTAAAATATAATCTTTGTAATTAAATGTAGCAGTAACACAAACAGCATAGCCATGAATCTACGTTTGATTTAAGCAGCGGTATCCAGAAAACAGTGAGTATTACACAATGTTCGCTATGTGCATGAAAATGACACTAGAGGGCACTAAAATCATTACATTTAAATCGACACAAAGACACTGGCTTTTTTTTTTACCAATTTTTAAATACAAATGATGATATATTGGTAGATGTAGTAGAATTAAAAGACATAGATTTGTGTGTTTATTTAGTATCCTCCAATTGCTGTGCTTCAGCCTATTCTTGGGCCCTGATTATGACTCTGTAATCACGAACCAAACATGCAGAAGTGGGTAAAACAAACTATATGCACTTTCAGCTTCATTTGCACACATTAAAACGGGTAAATCAGTAGAAAGAGTGTTAAACATGGTGTTATATTGTCATGAAATTTAGAGTCACATGTTTGGCAAACACATTTTACAACATACATCTGTTTTCCTTATGACTTCTTGCTCATTTAGTGTGTCAGGACTAAAGCGTAAACATGTGAAACAAGTCCAACTCATACTGTTCAAAATCACTAGACATCTCTGTTGGATGTCAGCAGGCTAACTTGATTGTATTTATACTAATAATCTGCAATGAGCATCTGTGGATGACTAATGGTTGTGTTCCTGCGGGTAGAACTTAACAAGCCTTTTCTTCTAAAGTGCAGAATATTGATATCTAGAAGAAGCATTACCTATGTGCAAAATGACATCATACATGCCAAGCTGAGTCTCCTTTTGTAGTCGAGCCAAAGACTGAGGATTTTCATTGCCCAAATCACCATACAGAGCAAACCTGGGGCTGAAATTAGTGCTGTCGTTCAGAGCAGTGAAAGAAAACACATCGCTCCAGCCTTCATCACTGCCGCAGTGGTAAACTGAAAAAAGCAAAACACATCTTCAATATTACATGTTTTAAAAAGCTTAAAGTAATCGCCAGTGATGTAACCACACCCACCATATGTAGCAGCAGGTTTGAGGTCTGTGAGGGTCACTCTGTGGATGAACAGCTCCCTCTTCTCCTCCCCTGAGTCCACAAACAGAGTGGCATCCCCTGGGGTGATCAGTTCAAAGAGCCGGCCACCAAGAAGGCCATACTCCACTTTGCTCTCCGTCTTATTGAAGGTGGTCCAGGTTACCACCATGGAGCCTGGTGTTCCTACAAAAGTCAAGAGATGCTCATGAAAAAGCTGACTATGTAAGAAGTGCTTTTAAATTTGGCACTGAAAAAATAAACACCATGAGCAGACAACTAGCCCATTAATTTAATTTAGTTATCAAGCCATCAAATTAATACCAAAAGTTTAATTAACCTACAACAGGTACTGACCCAGAGCATACACCAGGGCTCTGGATACATTTGTGGACGCTATTATTGTAGAAAAAAAGAATATATAAAAAGGTATTACTGCAAAAAGTCTAATAAAACACGAGTGAGTGAATTTTATCTTTATTAAACTTGCTGCAAAGCAACAAAAATATACATTAGTGTTTGCTTTAATTCATAACTTACCTCCATATGAGAGGTGCACCTGCTCTGGCTGAGTCCAAATAGGAGGAACACCAAAAGCCAACAGGGGTGTAAGGCCTAACAAGGTGCAGGCGGTGTAGACAGGTACCATTTTACCATGGATCTGTTGGCATTAATACCTGCAGAAGAAGTCACACACACCCAGAATAAAAAACAGATTAGTCATTTCCACCAAATGATCTTTAAAACTTCCACACCATATAACCATATAATATAATCTCAGTAGCAGCTTACACAAAGCTGAGTAGCAGTAGCACACAAATCTGCAGACTGATTTTCAGTCTCTGATGAGCAAGTACACATCAGTTAACCTTCAGACAGCTTACATGATGAAACAACAAAACCAAAACAGCAGATTCAGCAGAAAGAACTGAAACAGATGATGTGTCAATAAAACTAGCTGGCCTTGTTTTTTTACTGACATTTGAAAGAAGTGAAAGCATAATCTGTGTAATGGCTCACGAGGATAACAGCGTTTATTTTACTTTCCCTGCTGAAAACACATCTGATCCACATCAAACTTAATTAGCAGACTTGTACAGAGCTTAACATCACACTCTACACAAGTCTGCTAATTACTCGCTGATTTGATTCAGGTATGTTTCAGCAGGTAAAAGTCCTAACACTTGCAGGATCGCGGCCCACCCCTGCGCTAGAGGGGGCACAGCTACACATGAATGGGCTTTTTTATATTCTGATATTGGGCGGTAGGTGACGTTAGTCCGTGGCTAGTCTGTGCCCAGGAATGAACTCAGATGCTTAATTTTATCAGTTTTGGGGGGTAGGTGAGTACAACAGCTGTTGTAACGCAATGATTTTTGTCCAGAGTCCAAAAATAACTTATATTTTCAAGCACACTAACATCAAAGCTGTCATTTACTCGTTTTCGTGTCCTGTGCGTTGCTAGCTGGCTGGTTTAAATCGAGTACGTGTTCATGATAAAGACCACCTAATTCGTCAAGTACCGTTTTGGAAAGTTGTTTATTTAATCTAAAAGCAACACTTACAGTTTGATAACACGGAGTTGTGGCTTCTTTTCGGAATAAATTAGCTACATGTTTAACTTAAAGTGGCTACTACTCGCTGTTCAGCTGGAGCTTCTGAACAACGTCATTACGCCGCAAAGAATAACAATGCCCAAGAGGATTATGGGAAATTGTGTTTTTAAAGACAAACTTTATTTTTCCATTTTTAAATATTCAAATACCAATTTTCCTGAAAATAACTGAGCAGAATTCTAATATTGGAAAAGTACAGTTTTAAAAGTATTGTTTTAATGTGCTTTTCTGTGTTTCCTTTGTTGTGACATTTTGTGACATCTACAGAAAATATCTGAAAAGAATAGTATAGACAACAGATTTTTTTCAAATAAAAAATGTTTTGGTTTACTTTACTGACAGTGGCAAAACCTTTTGAAAGATAGAAAATTATGTTATACGGTTACAAAATAGCCTAATACAGTAGGTTGCAGGCGGCTGGTGTAAGAAGGCTGTGAGTATGGCAAGCCATAGTATGGCATACTGTTTCATCTTTAGGAGGAAGACTGGAGACTTCTATAAAGTTAGGTTTATCTTGTTTACTGATGCATAAAAAAATGTCCATTCATTATAAAACTGCCTCTTTTTTTTTATAGATATAATGGACTCCAACAGTGAAGATGAGGAGAAACACGATGTTGGTCACGCCCTGTATTATGATGCATCAGAATACAGAGTGAGCTATGCTCAAGGCAGAAAAACAAATGAGGTCAGCTAAATGACTCATTATGATATGCAAATATATTTGTGAGAGTTGTCTCTGTTTTCCTGTGTCATTATAATTTAAGCACTTCCCGCACTGCTGTGTTTCTCAATGCAGGTGAGTTATGTTAAACATGATGAATTCAACAAAAAAAGGTAAGCCATGCATTCTTTTTATTTGTAATTTTGACAGTTGTATTGCAGTATTAAAAGCATGATTAATAACTTTTTTTTTACCCGGTTAGTCATGCTGGTAAAAACCCAGGCAGAGTGAAGCGAGTAGTATCATGTAAGAGGAAGACCCATTATCTGACAGTTACTCGGAGAAAGCAGCTTGAATCTGGGGGGACTTGTGATGCAGCAAACAAGGAAAATGAGAGGAAATACTTGCGTGTCACACAGCAGGAAAAATTATTTTTGGATCCCTTGGAGTTCTCTCTAAATGTCAATAATAACCCCACGACCAGCAGAACTGGTTCTGAGCAGGAAGACGGTCTACTCTCTGAGGTGATTACCGCAGATCACACCTACTGTCACACTAGTAATTTATGAATGGCTGTTTTCTTTATGAACATTTTTAAAACTTAAACAATTTTTTTTTAAGCTAATTAAAGATCACAACACAATGACTGATGTGCTGTTTGAAAGAAATCTGAGACTGAAGGTGGCTTTAACACTGTGGCAGAGGAATGTCGAAGAGCTTTTGACATATTTTTTGAGGTATATTGTATGAATTTATCATGCACATATGCCATGCAGTATAGTTATTTATATATCTCTTTCTTGCAGAATCCAAGACATTGGTGTTATTGTGGATTTTCTGCCTGTGATATCCAAATGGTAAGCTTTGAGGCATGCAAAAAGCCTAATATGCACCTGTAACCAGTAAGTTTCCGCTGCTGCAACACAGTGTGATCTTTGGAGGAAGCCGTCATAGAATCTCTCAGATAAAGTTGACAAAGAAAAATGAAATACCACAATGTATTTATTGTCTTATTATCTGTTACACACACACATATTTTTAATAAGAATAAATATTCACACAGAGTGTATAAGAAACAATGTGAATGGACCAGGATAAGAAAAGATTAGATAATGGGGAGGGAGGGGCTTATAACTTTAAGTGAACTGCAGTTATTCATTAGAAATCTCTTCAGGCATATTGACACTTAAAATGACACTTAAAGTTTATAAAAACTGAGCATCTTAATATTTTTATTATTTATTCATTTAATTTTATATATTTGTTTTTGTTGTGTCTACAGCATTGATGAGGACCCAACCAAGATAACCATTGGCTGTTGCGTTGACCTCTTTCCTTTAGTTAGGAAAGTCCTTAGCAGTCCCTATGAGGAGTGAGTGTTCCTGAGACTGAAAAGCATGCTGACGGAGGAGTATACACAACATTGGGATAAATTGTGGTTGATCTTTGTTCTTATAGGTATATTATTATTGGTCTGAGGTGGATATATTCAGTTTTAAAAAACTGGTGGGAGGAGCTACGAGCGAGTGGCTACAGCAGATCAACTCAACCTGTGTTAGATGAGTATGTGTAATATCTTCTGATGTCTTATCATAGCAGGGCTCATAGATATGAATCGGATACAAAAGATAATATTCTGAAACATAAAAAAGCAAAAACACACTGTTATGAATCTGACTACTTTCAGAACACTTTTTAATTTATTAATATATATAATTAATTATGATATATTTTTCCTTAAGTTTTTATTCTCATTTTGTTGCAGAAATTTTCAGGTTTTTAATCAGCAGCTAAGGGAGCTCTGGCAACAGGTACCTCTCTTGAAGTCTGTTCCAGGAACAGCAGACATGGCCCAGGTCAGTGGAGAAACAAACAAAAGACCCTCGTCACTTTTGTTTAACTTTTTTATGATATAAAGATGATGTGTCTCAAATAAATCATTTTTGCTCCTCAGGTTATTGATTCCTTTCTGGTTCAACTTGACTGACATCAGTGAAGATCCAGGCATCCCCCCCTTTTTTCCAACAGCCTCTGATAACATGAAGACTCTTCATTAGGAAGCAAATGTAGCTGCAAATCTTTCCAATGAGGATTTTTAAGACTGTACTGTGGACTTTATCTTTATGTACTGCATCAGTGGACATTCTGACACTTTCATCATTTAAGAAATTGAGAAGGTTCAACAGCAGTTCAACAGTGTGACAAATATTAGATTTGCTCTACAGTGACAAAGTAGAACATAAAAAAGGAAGGATAGTTTATTGGTATAGCAAGACAATTAAAAGTGATTTAACAATTAAATAATGTATGACAATAATATAATAATAGGGATGATGATTATTAGGTTTCTGACCAATATTCAGTGTTTTAGCTGCATCAGTCAGCTACTTTTTTGTTTAAGGCAAAGCTCTGTGTTTGTTAACTGGATATGAATTGTTATGACAAACTGCAACAAATTAAATGAAATAAAAAATACTTTATTGTATTTATTTAATTCATTTTTTTATTATTCATTTAATAAATTATTTATGAATTTCATTCATTCAAATTATGAGGCATGGTTTATTTTACCAACAAACTGCAGTGGTGATGTAACAGTGTCTTTAGATGAAATAAAAAATCACATTGTGGGGCCTCCCTCTGTCCCCTGTCGGCATGTGGTGGGTTGATGCCTCCTGGGGCTGGTGGCGGCTCCCGGGTGAGGTTGGCTGTTGGCTCGGGTGGTGGGGATGGCTCCCCTGGCTTGTTTTGCCCCTGGGGGCCCTGGGGAGTGGGTGGTGTCTAGTGCTGCTGGCAGCTCCTAGTCTTGGAGAAGGACACTTCCCTCGGGTCCTACGTCCTCGAGCGTTCCCCCCTCCCCACTCAGCACTACATATATGGGTAGGGATTTGGGGGGGTGGGCACACGTACTGGGTGTTGTGAGGGGGCGGGGTGGCTGGGGTCCCTGTTCGGGGATGGCTGCTGGTTGCCCTGGTCTCGGGTGGCCTTGGTATGCCTCTGACCTTTGGAGGGAGGGGGTCGCCATGGCATGATCACCTCTCTCTGAGCACTTTTCACCCCGTATGTTCGGTACGATCACAGTCACTGAGCTATTCTTTAGGTTTATCCAGGTTGAACATGTTTTGCTTGTTCATCCATGGTGTATGTAGCACTTGTAGATCTTTGACCCCCTGTGTCTCTCTTTCTTCTCTTTGTGTTTCTCTTTTTTTTCCTCTCTGTTGTCTTTCTGTCCTCTCTTCTTTTCCGGTCGATCCAGCAAAATACATAAATCATGTGGAACACATATTAGTCCAAAATAAATAATAAATAAAGAATTCTGATTACAAAAAGATTACAAAAAGGATCTCTGTATATACTCCAACTGTACAGCTGATCAGCTTCATTTTACGGACCATTACCTTGTTTCATTTACTGTTCCCCTCCGTCTCTCCA
>JBAMHV010000021.1:7990946-8009944 GCA_037177535.1 Pseudomugil gertrudae | reverse complement strand
TATTTCTTGTTTTATTTTCTGTTGTAAAGTGTCCTTGGGTGTCCTGAAAGGCGCTTTCAAATAAAATGTATTATTATATTATTATTATTATATATGATGATCCTCTTGCACAATGCAGCAACCAGATCATTCTGCTGCTTTGATGCTGGACAAGACGAGTTAAAAAAAAATCTCATTGTTCTTAAATTGGAAATAATTGTGATTTTTATAGGGGCTTGTAATATCAGGAAAAAACTCTGTAAACTCAAACATGTTCTGCTTGGCAAACCTGTCTAATATAAATTATTATGTCATGGACCATTATATAATGCAATTCTTCAAGGCCGTCCAATATTTAAAGCTCACATTGGCACGTTTCCATAGTTTTACAAGAAAGTCTGAAAACTTAGAGAGGTAGGTAGATTAACAGAGAGCTCAGCAGTGTATAATAAAGCCATTACATTTATTGTGTGAAAATAAATCACAGGTCTCGTTGATTTTTGTCCTTTTTAATTTTAAAAAGGATTATTCTTTTTCCTGGTGTGATAGAACACAAACACATCATGCATAGTGCTGAAATGTAACATGTTGTGGTCAAATGATTCAAGGTGTGAACTTTCACTCTTAAAAGATGCTTTTTCTGGTGTCCCATATGGACGGCTTCTTTCCCTCATCTCTCCAACCACCTGTCTTTTCTTTCAGCACTGTCCTCAGAAAGAGTATTTCTTATCTTTCAGTTGCAGTTTTCCTTATGAGACTTCACGTCAGAAAGTGGCTCCTTCGTCTAGACATGCAACACAGAGACATATATTTCTGACTGAATCGCCTCTCAGGTGATGACTCACACAATGACTAGCTGGAAAGATGTAAAACATTGTATTTAATAACACACACATTTACATAGTTTGACTGGATACATAGAGTGATTTGAACATACTGTTCAAAAAGAAAAACCCAGCAAAAGTGAAGTTGGAACAGTTGTAAGGTATACAAGCATACTTTTTTTCTCAAAGGGACTTCAGCCTCTCACACTGATTGAAGACAGATAAATGAGGTAACACGTGGGTTTATCTCTCTTGGCACAGATAAGTGGAAGACTGGTGTCTGTGATTGTGATGTGAATCAGAGACTAAAGTCCATCTGTAACTGGGCAGGAAAGGCTGCAATTCAGTGAACTCTGAATCTGAACTCTGCAGCTGTGTTTGCATTTGGCGCTTTTCATTCACTCCGCACCGACCAACACAACACAAGAGAAGATTCAGGTGTTCCTTCACACAGGTGACTCTACTCAGTGTAAGTATCTTGTTTTTTATACTTTGTGTTGCAGTTTTACTGTGTGTCCTCATTCCAATTTACTAAAAGCTGCTATTGATGGGCCTGTGCGATGAGCTAAACACAGCTGATTTGACAGAAATGAAGGATGGCGTGGTGGAAGCGCTGGTTGCCAGCAGTGGCTATGCTGATCTGTAGTGTGACTGGAGTTCAAATGGAGCATCTTCAAGCTGAGAACCTCAAGCTTCTTCACCCAGATGAGTACAACATGGTCCTGAATCATGGAATGACAGGTATTTATTTGTCAGAATTAAGTTTCTTTCACTTTTATCTACTTTGGTAATGGATATTGGAGCTAGGAAACAACTTTTTGAAACACATCCATGCAGTATGACACCTTTAACATGCCCAGTTAGCTTAATTCTTTGATTGGTCTGGTCAAACTCCAGTTTTGACAGATATTATGTGTCCTTAGGAAGATTTATGGATCTAAGATAAAGCGTAGTAACTGTTGTAATGCGGGTTCTATCATGTTTACCTTAAAGGCTCATCAATAAAATGACAAATCCCTGTTTTGTGCACTCCTTTTGACCACAGTATGGTTTGTGACACACCTACTAGCAGGCACATCAGTAATATTTTTATTCAAAATTGGCATCATTGATATGCAAGTCACCAATAATACATGCACACATATGCAGTGATAATAGATTCCTTACCAGTAAGTAAGGCAAATAAGTTTTGTGTAAGTGTTTTAAGATAGACACTCACATATGACTGATGTGTTTATTTATCCAACAGTGCTGCCCAGAGACTGTCATGAGATGCTGATGACATCCTCAGGCCAGGCCAGAGATGGGTTGTACTTGATTAAACCAGGTGACTCTCCCATCATAGCCTACTGTGCCATGCAGGAGGGAGGCTGGACTGTGGTTCAGCACATCACTGTCAATAGCAGCGTGAACTTTGATCGCACCTGGGATGAGTACAAGAATGGCTTTGGAGATGTCACTGGGGATCACTGGCTCGGGAACGAGTACCTCCATCAGCTCACCCGTGGTCCTGCTCGCTATAAACTGGGAGTAAAACTGGTGGACCTGGATGCCATCACCAAGATGGGGGAGTATGATCCAGTCCGGGTGGAGGATGAATCGGCAGCATACAGACTGAGGCTGGGGTTGTTCCAGGGCACAGCAGTGGATGCTCTGACCCTGGACACAGAAAACTACTTGCATGACAACCAGAAATTCACAACTAAAGACAGAGACAATGACAACTACTTCCAAAACTGTGCCAAGCTGGAGTTTCAGGGAGTACCAGGAGGAGGATGGTGGTACGATGCCTGTGCTGGTGCCAATCTGAATCGCAGGAATGTCATTTACTGGCAGAAAGACTGCAACAAGGAGCGGCTGTGCAAGTATGCATGGATAATGGTGAAACCTTCAGACACGTTTAAAGTGATTCACAGTGGAGAATGCACAAAAGATGAGCTATGAGGATGTCACTTTAAGGATTTCTGTTCAAATTAAGACCAAAGTTTGTTCTCAAGGGCCACAGTCATGCAAGCTTACAATGTATCCCTGCTTCAGTACACCTGACTTATTTAAATGGATCCAACAGCCTATGGAATCCATGACTCATCAATGAAAATCTGCAGAGCTGGAGTACATTAAACACTACAGCAGCTTACATAAATTATTCACCACTTTTATTCAGAAATGCACAGACATGGTCACAAAATACTGAGAAGAACCAAAAGTTTATCACAAACTTGAAACAGTTTAATCTTTTCTGGTTTGAGCTCTTCCTTTATCACGTCAGCATACTCAAAGCAAAGGATGATTTTTCATTCTCCCAACTGCAAGAGCTCTGCTTCCCTAAAAAAACATAACATCATAGCTTCAAACTCATAATAATAAAAACATCTTCTGCATGTTTCGCTCCAATCAAATGCTTGCAGAAAGGCAACACTTCATTTACCCCAGAAGCACAATACAAATATGATAACATGGTGATTTTAGTTACACTAACACTGTATTCTGATGCTAAAAAACAAAAAAATGTATCCTGAGGACAAAAAGTAATGAAGACATTTTCAGAATGTATAATGTTAAATCCTTCACTCCTCCAGATGTAAACACAGACAATAATAACAAGTTATAACTATAACAAATTTTGTGCTCGCTCCGTTGACGACTTGCAACAGATGTAACAACATGATGACAGTAGGACAGAAATTGCACGTGATAACAATGAAGCTGAATCTGTATGTAATCATCTGACAAATGGCAGGGTGAAACCAGTCAAAGCTTCTATTTCACCAAGTAACAATCTTGATTTAGCAAAGAGGAGTCTGACTTCAGGACAGCTTGCACACTTTTAGCCCTTTCAAAATAAAGCAAACACAATACGCGACTTGGAAAGTTAAGCACATCTCCATGTGTTGCGTCATTTTGGACCATAAAGCTGAAAGGAAGCTGGTCATTTAAAAAACAAGATCATGAATGGTACATATGGAATTTCAATGTTAATATCCACATGTGAAATCAGTCATATTTTTGAAGGGAAATACTGTTTTTTTATTATTTTTTTAGAACTTATATACAGTGTCATTTATGTTGTAATTGATCTGCAGCATAAACAAATACTATAGCAAAACAAGCAACACTATAAGATATACTTCACTTAGAACATTCAATCTGAGTTCACAAGCCAAACATGTGGGTAAACAAACAACTAATTTATGTCAGTTTGGAGCTGACCACTGGGTTTTGTCCATACCAGTACAGCTTCTCCTCAATCCTTTTCTTTTTCCACTGGCAGAGCAGCAACATGCGGAAAGTCTTTTGAAACGTTTTGTTGCAGAGTGCGTAGCACATGGGATTGACGGTGCTGTTGACGTAGCACAGCCAGTACCCTAGATGCCAGAGGGAAAGCGGGATGCAGTCTGAGCAGAAAGTGGAAATCAGAACCATGATGTTATAAGGCGTCCATGTTAGAATGAAGGCCAGCAAGATGGCGCTGAGAGTCTGAGCTGCCTTTCTCTCTTTGATTAGTACCATCCTCTTCCTCTTGGTTATCTGGTTCTTAAGTGAAGCATCGATGGGCTTGGATGCCGAGGAGGTGGATGGAGCACTCATGGACTCTGCTGATGAGAATGCTGATGACACCATTTTGGTGTCCCCGTTTTTGCTCTGGTGTTCCACATGAGTGTCTTTGACCATAGGTTTGAATTTGTAGGACACACACTTGCTGCTCCTCTGAGAGTTACTTTTGGGTGGTGTTTGAAAATAACTGTCTTCATCATAGCTGCTGAGTTGTTCGCTTTCACTACCAACAATGCTCTTACTGGGTTCGCAAGCCTGGTTCCTGAAGGAGGGCTGGAAGCTTCCTGGAGACACTGGTCTGTCTTCATCCTCTGAAGAGGCATAGCTGTTGAAGGTGGTCAGCTGACCGGCTTTGGACCATTCATCACTAGTGGTTGTTGCTGACTTTGCAGCATTGCTCCTGCTGGAGGATGACCATGAAGCTTGGTTCCTATCATGTGAAGTTGATCTTAGTTTGCAACTAAAACAGGATCTCATGATGGTTTTGGGGGGCTGTGTCACTGCAGAGTCTGTCTGATAGTTAACTCCTTGAAGCTCAGCCAGATCTTTGGTCCTTTTCTCCGTCTCTTTGTAGATTCGACAATAGAGAATTGTCATGACCGACACGGGAATGTAAAAAGCTGCAATTGCTGTTCCAAATGTTATTACAGGCTCAGAGAAAAACTGTATCTGGCATTGCCTCTCGGGGACAGTCCTTTTACCTACAAAGTATTGCCAGCATAGTATAGGTGGAGCCCACAGAATCAGGGACACCAACCAGGCTAAACCTATCATGATACCAGCCCGTTTGGGAGTCCGTTTGGCCCTGTAGGTCAGAGGTCGGGTGATGGAAAAATATCTGTCAAAACTGATCACCAGTAGGTTCATGACAGAAGCGTTACTAGCTACGTAGTCCAATGCCAACCACAGGTCACAAGCAAGGTTCCCGAGGGCCCAGTAGCCCATCAGTATATAGGAAGTGTACAGATTCATGGAGAAAACACCTATGATGAGGTCAGCTGCTGCCAAACTGAGCAAGTAGTAATTATTCACGGTCTTTAGTTGACTGTTTACTTTAAAGGAGAGCATTACGAGAACATTCCCCACAATAGTGATGAGGCTGACTATAGCTGATACAGTTGCGATGGTGATCACCTCCCAGAGACTGTGAGTGACCAGGTGGATGTCTGTCGTACTGGAGTTCAGCGAGGAGTTGGCTAGGTTTTCTCCTTCCATGGTCTTCTGATTTTAGTGGCATCCAACCATCACGTGCATATGTAGATGTCTATCTCCTGAAGAAAGAAGTTAGAAAAGAAACAAATAATAAGATTACTTTTTAGGATTTGTGATAATATTATAAATAATGGCAATAATAAAATAATGCAGCAATTAAACATACTTTTTATCTAATTGTCACATTTTAGATTACATTAGTTATACTGATTATGTACAATTGAATTTGTTGCATTATTTCTGTTTGTAATAAATTTGTTTTGGGAAAAACTTCAGGTCACCATGTGTTTATTTATTTACAGCTTTAATATGTTGTTTTATTTCAGAGTATCTCATATATTAAGCATGATTTCATAGGATACTAACATTATGAATTATGATGTGGTACTGTCTGAATAGCTGAAATGCTAAACATGATCTTTTTACCAGTTCTGAAATTATGATATTTTAAATGAAAAGAAGAAAAAGAGAAAGTGTTATTTTTGGTTTAAGGATGCTTAAATATTATAAATACATCTTAAAGTTACAGACAGAAAATGTTTTAGCCAATCAAAATCCTCTTTTGAAATAACTTTCCTTATGAAGTGCATCAAACTCACTAAGCAGCAAGGATTCCTGTGTTAACTCTCTCTTTATTAAGACATTAGCTGTAAATTTGGGTTTGTCCAGGAAAACTTTTCACACACGTCAGAGGATGCGCTACACAGTAGTTTTTACAGATTATTAAAACTTCTGTGTGGACAGCACTATTCCAACAAGAACAATGAGCTGCTTCCCCAGTAACAAACCCTAGATCACCAGTGACCTGAAAAAGCTGCTGTAAATTTGAATTTCCCTCTGGCTTTAATAAAGTATTTTCCATTCATTTCATCTGGGCAAATCTTATTTAAACTGCTGTAACAGTAACCCAGGAAATGATAGAAGTGCACACAGATAGTGGTCCTTGTGATTTTGTGCCAGTAGATGGCAGCAGACTCACATGAACCCATGAGGAAGCTACATATATGCCACCTGCATTAATGTGAATGGATACTTTGTGAGTACAGGGCCCAGGTAAGAGGACACTCCAGCCAAAATGGACATGTCTGTTGGAAACAATTCCACAGAAGGACATTGCCATAGCATGATAGCTTGGCTTTCATTGCACACAATGAAAGTTGTAACATTTTCAAGGTGATTAGCAGTAAGCCCCTGTATGTTCAAATCATACTCCATCTAGTAAAACAACACTGCTATACTTTGTTGTGCTGCGCCACACTGTTGTGGGAATTCATGAGCTGCTGTTCTCCACTTCCAGAGTAGACTCTCCTCTCCTTAGGGAAAACTACTGCCAACTAGTCACCATTGTTATTTTCATCTGTGCCCCTTGATCTGATTAAAACAGTAAATTTCACAGCTGTGTTCGGTTTGGTATATGACTTTCAAAGTTCCAATGCAGCAGTGGCATCAGTCCACCTTCCGGGAGTTGCAGGGTCTCTGAGGCTCTCGGTATTAAATGACCATAATTTCAGGGGCAGATCACTGCTACAGAAAAAATTCTAAATTTAGATAGTAGCATTTTAAGCTTCAGGTGGTCAGACAGAGCCCTGGCATCCATGTAGGCAGATATAGCTGACACATTATTCCCTAAGCAGTCAAAAAATAGCACCATGTGAAAGATTGATGCTCAAACAAACTGTACAAACAAACATTCACATCCTTGTTTCCTGACCTTTTCCTCTTTTATGATATAGCCATGTCAGAGCATTTTGAGCAGAACACAGCAATGGGAAATTGTACATCAAGATATCTTTAGAGAACAGCTGCCAAACTTCTCCCTAAGGTGCCAAAGTGAGTTTCCTAAAATACCTCAAGTTGTCCTGGGTATCGATATGCCTCAGTTCTCAATTTGTTAAAAAACTAGAATTGTTTACCTGAGTTGAAGCTTGAATGCAGTTTTACAGCTGCTTTGGACCCTGCTATTTCAAAAATGGCCCATATCTCACCCCAAACAGTTTAATCTACTTAATATTTAAGCACTATATCCACATGCAAAAGGAATTTTTATTTTTATTTCTTAAGACTCATTTGAACTGCAGAACTCCCCCAAAGAGAGATGTATGGCTATCTACAATGTAAGGCCATTCATCCATTTTCCACACACATTTGATCCTGCTCAGGGTCATATGAGGGCTGAATCCTTTTCCAGCTCCCAGGAAGCAGGAGGTGAGGTACACCTGGACTCTCCATAACACATTATTTTGAATCTAATAGCAACTCTTTGACTTTAGAAATACCTTGTTCATTGGCATTCTGTTAATGGTGCACGGTTAGCAGGAGTTCCAGTGGCAGCCCGAGGCTTTCACAAATAACATTCCAGTTACTGTGGGGTGTCTAACTGCAGGACTTGAATTGTCCCCTTGTCCTATTATAAAAGTGTAAAGACTGCTCAAAGACAGAGAAGTCCACAGACACATAATTCCATTATTTGACCAAATTCTGGTACATGTTATCTCAATTTTTTTTTACCTTAATAAGAATTTAATTCACCTTTTAAAATTAATTTGTGCTAGGTGATTATTTGTCTGGATGTGGTCATTGAGCCAATGTGAAAGAAAAGGACACACAGAATACCGGTGTTGTATTTCTCTTATCTGAAGAGAATGTAAAACAAAAGGTGAAATATGGGACAGAAAAAATATTTAGAGCTTAAATGAAAAAAACAAAACCTTCATTATTCAAAACAAATCAAGTTTAACATTAGAAATTAAGCTTAGCAATCAGCAGGACCTTATTTCCTCACTTTTATTATAGGGTTAGGGTTAATTTAACTTTTAATTCCAGATCTATCTTGAATGTATCATAAAGGTGATAATATAGAAAATATTCCTAGTAAAGAAACATGTTAAAAAAAATCCAATAAGAAGGTAATAAATGCATCACATGAAGAGTAAAGAGAGCATTTATACCTTGACCCATCTTTTCAGCACCATGGACAGCAACATGGGTTGATCAATACTTAGCACGGATATTTCAGAGCCAATTTACAGGGTCACAGAGTCTGGCATGCACAGATCTGCGTCATAAAAAGGATCAATGAGGGACTTAGATACCCATCTGAAACACCCCCCTGTCCCTGCAGTCTCCCTGATTCTGAGACATAGAGATAGATGATGGTAGCTTACCAAAGTGGTTTTTAGTTATTCTTTTAATACAGTTGTTATGTGTACATATGTACACTCCTTTTGAACATTGACGTGTGGTGAAAAGAACTTAAGGGGCAACAGTTGCATAGGTTGATGTGTTCATGCTACAGATCAGGCTATACTGTAGTCTCACAACCAAAATCAGTTTTCTGATTGAAATCATTTTCCTGAAAGGACTTTCCTGCAGTGTATCATTAAAGTTATAACCTGGATTTTACTTTAATCCAACTTTGTGTAATCAGACATGATCAAAGTGACATAAACCTGATCAAATTTAACTAAAGTTTGATGTAATTTTCTCCTTTTTAAGGACAAAACCAAGTGGTGCTATTACACTCATAGCTGCAGACACACATTTTCATTGAAGATGTTTAAAGCTGTCTAGTACTATTACCATTTTTTAATCATTATTACTTTAAATAAATGTAATGTAGTGTTTCCTTTTCACAATTAATGTAGAAAGCCTTCAAGTGATTAGTTCACTGCCATGAAAAGACTTAATTAATGATGGCAGGATGAGCATACACACACACATACACACACATACTCTCAAACAAGAAATTGCTCTTGAGGTCAGAAGGTAAAACAAGTCAAGCCTACAAATAGCTTCTAAACTGATGCAGGGAGGATTTTAACGGCGCATTCAGAGCTCAGAGTGTGGACACATGCATCACAGTAAATAGTAAATATGGTCTGTTGTGTCCTGTTCTATTTGTCATCAAATGTTAATGCACTGTGTGGAAGGGCTTCCTGATGCTGTCTGGCCAGGACAAAAGGGGGTTGGATAAGAAAAAAAATCTAATTTTATATAGCACTACAGTTTTGATTCAGTCATCGTGGTGAATCTGTTCTTGACATTAGCATAAAGGAAATCTTATTGCGCCTACTAAGAGGGATAAGTGCCCTCTATTACACATACATCCTAAAAGTATCAGTACATTTGCAGACATACTGTGTCAGCTTAGTGTGCATAAGTAATGGTCATTGATACAATAGTTAATGGTGTCAAGTTTGTGAGTGCGGACAGGTAATGCAACTCAAATCTACTCTGCGCCTCCACGCTGGGTGCTGAAGGCTGGCTTCAACTCATTTGGCACTGGGTTGTCAGTACGTCTGTCCTATAGCTCCTCGTCCCTCATCACACTGGCCTCCCAGTCTTAGGTAACCTTTCTCTATGCATTCTTTTGGTTGCAACACATCTGTTTTGCACAGCTGAAGCATGACAGCTGGCACGAGTGTAGGGAGGTGTGGCCATTGCAAACTAAAGGAAAAGATGAAGTCAGCACAAAACAAGTGATTCAGAGCAAAAGAAGACATATGTGACTGTGCGGTTGGTATGATGTGCCAATCAGCCCAGAGCTCCTTGGCACAATGCTTTGTGTCTCCGATAGCTACCCAGTGACCCATAGTTAAAATCTCTGCATAAGAAGTGTTCCGGAAGAAGTTATTTCTTGAGTCAGACATGGAAAAAAAGAAAGACGAAAGAGGACAATAGATATTAAACTCTGCTTTGAAACAAGTAACCAGAAATGTTACTCAGTGTTTTAATATTGATGACAAAAGGTGTTAGAGCAAAGTCAGGTGTCCGGAAAGATTGAGTAAAAGTAAAAATATCATTTTTCTCTGCTGTGATTTTAAAATAACTACAATTTGAAATTAGATTCATTCTCTGATAAGAAATGATGAAAAGGATCATTAGATGAATATGATGATCCGCTTATGGACACCAAAGTGGATTTGGCAGAAGGGAATAACACAATAACACTCACAGCACTCCAGCAGTTCTGTTTTCTGGGCGACTACATTTCATTAATGCACCATCGTTTGGATAATGATCTGGCACGTTTTCTACATACAAGCGTGTGTTTTTCTTCACTTGTTTCAGAGAATTGCCGGATGTTTGTTCCCAGCTGGCCAGATTTTCTCTAAGCTGAAATAACATTTGTCTGCAGAACAACACAAGCGTGTGGAAGCTGAGCAGCTGAAGGAGCACAAATAAAAATGCACATGAACACACTGTTGGTCAGATCTACATTTCAGCTTCCAAGTCAGGATGTTGAGCTGAAGTCTTGTGGTTAACCCTTTCACAATCTGTAGATTTTTGTGTTTCCAAACTACCCAAACCATTACAGTATTGTGGTAACTACTTCCAGATTCTTTTTTCTTTCTCTCAGAGAACCAGCACCTTCCTAACGTTTGTGGTAGCACCTCACAAGATGTGTGGGGGCTGGAGAGACTCGTTAAAATCACGCTTCACTGCTTAATCCCTCCCTGTATTGTCATTTCTTGTTAATCAAAAAGAAGAGGAAAGAAGTGAGTATGCAGTTTTGGAAATATGAACAATAGTTGTAGTTTTTTTTAAAGAATATTTTTCTTTAGACATTTTTTCGTTCGTCAATTGCAACATTTCATAAGAGTTAAGAGTTTATATATATAGTTAGATATCTCCTACTGGTCTAAAGAAAGGGGTTGGGGGAGCCAGGGTGTGAAACATATATGATAGTGCTATAAAACTAGGCGTGAAGGTGGCAGATTAAGAGTGGTCATAGAAATAGAGAGCTGTATGGAGGTTATTGCAGCAGATGGGAGTCTGAGATTAAACTAAGACTAACATGAGATGCAAAATGCTGGAGAAATTAATTTGTTGTGTTTTATATAAATATATAAACATGATATAAAAAGAAACATTTACAACTTATTGTATAGCAAGTGTTTTAGAGAAACAATTGTGCACATCTTTTCGGGAGCACATCCTCTGTTGTGTTCATTAGGGTAAAAGGCTACATTAAAAATATATGCCAAGACCTCTCAGACATGCTCTTGTGCACACATGACGCTACTTCCTTTTGAATCCAGGTCATGCCTTTGTGCATTAATCAAAAAGTGCACGTTCAATCAGTTGTTATTCTCTGGAGACTTGACAAACCACTAATAGGGAACTTAATAGGGGGAAAAAAAGATGAATATACTCACAGCTGAATTTGATTAGGTCTCACAGTCTTCTGTTTAAGAGAACACTCTGTCTCCTGGTGGGAGCAAAGTTCATATTTAATCCCTTTGTTTTGCCTGGGAAGCCTTTGGGTCAAGTGTGGCACTGAGGAACAAGATCACAACAAAGCTGAAGAGAAGACTGTGGCAGATGAGAAATCCTGCTGACTTGACCCTTGCATGCAAGTGAGCTCCAAGGGAAAAATGAGCGGAAAGGCAGAGGAGAAAGAGGACAAAGGGTAGGGTGGACACCGGGAGGCTTCTCTCATCCCTGCGCAAAGAGGAGCATCACTACCCGCTCCGCTCCAAAACAACCATTTTTCGTCTAAATGTGAAAAGTATCCTCAAGTTGCAGGGCATCCTTCCCCAGTCGTTCATAAATGAAGTCAATTCTACTCAAAAAAGAAAGAAAGAAGACAGCAGGGAACTTTTCCTCCCAGTGTGTGCTGAGCAAAAAGCAACCTGCTTCTCAGGCAAGTTGAAGCAGAATGTGAGTGAAAAGCAGCCTGATGCCTGAGCCGAGGCACTGCTGCTGCCACAATGCTGCTGCTGCTGGAACTACTCCGGCTGGCAGACACAAATGTAGCTGACGCTAGCAAGCTGGGAGGAGAAATTCCCATAGGGCTGAATGGTTCATCGTGTTTCGGGACAGTGAGCATGCAGCTTGGACTACAGTTTGTCAGGGGTGTGTGTGAATGTGTTGGGCGGTTTGAAGGGGTCCAATTTGGAAGGTGCGTGGGTCGAATGGGTGGGAACGTGAGATGGAGTGTGTGTGGAAGTGACACTGAGGGAGGGTCTCAGTCAGACCAGTTGAGGCAAATCCTAGATTGTGGCTTTGTCTGTGAAGGAGTCAGATTATCACCACTTGTGGTTCTCCCAGTTCAAATGGTGTTCAGTCTGAAACAGTGAGGATATCAACAACCTCATTTGGACAACTCCGCTGCTGCGTTTTTACTCGGGGGAGAGAGCTGACATGGCTGGGCCAGATAAGCAGACCACTGAAATGACAGATGTTTACCACTGGGACCCATGTGTGCATATTTGCGTGTGCGCTTGGGTGTCAAGTCTTTACACTGTGGGTATTTTAATCTGGATGATGGGTGCTGATGTGTGCCATGAGCTTCCATCAAATCACAAGAGAAAACTATTATAAAATCAAGCTGCTGCCTATGTTTTCTTGTGAATTATAAAATAAACAATTGCTGCTTTCACTCATTCAGTGTATGACTCATATAAATGGGTCAAAGCTATAAAAGTAGACAAATTTGGTGCTCATTGTTATTTCAATGAAAGCTGCGTTGTTTGGAAGTTAATGGCTTTTAAATATGCATCAATACATTGTTTTAAAATATCACAGTGAAAAGTCTCATTCACTCAAAGTTATAAAAAAAAGAGTAGGTGAGATAACAGCAATGTATTACTTACTACTAATGAAGTCTTTCTTTCATTTTGATGCTATTATTAAAAACCTCAGCACAGTAATGATGTTTTTGATAGAAATGAGGTGTGAAAATGCTCAGATAAATTATGATTTTTTTTAAGGAAAAATCTTGAAAATATTAGAATATAAGTAGGAGTCATGTTTGCAAACTATATTAAAAACTATATTTATAAATCAGATTTTTAGGGCAATAAACAAAACATGGAAAACATGGAAGTTATAAATAAAACAGGTTTGAAACTGAAAGTAAATAATAAATACTCAGCCATGAAAAGATAATGAGAAGATGAGATGTGTTGGCGCACAAAGAATAAGACAGTTAGTAGACAACAAAACAGTCATAATGACATTTGATATGATGCAGCTTTCTTCCTAAAATGATCCTGCAACAAGATGAGAACTATCTGGTTTTGACATTATGACTGATTCGTTTCATAAAAATGATGCCACACAGCACCACAGCCTTTATCTCCACCCACCCTTTCACCCTCCCTGACAGGTTGATCTAATGCCATTTCCAGGCATTCAGCCAAAGGACAGACACCTGGCTCATAATTTCCACTGAATTGCTGACCTCCATGCACTTTACAGTGTCACTAATTTTTTATGCAATAAATTCACACATTAGCATGCACACATATGTCCAAGTGTGCATGCACGTGTATTTTTCTTCAATGCTTTATTGTATTGATTTGTTTTGCTCTATGAGCCTTATTGACTAAATCACAAAATTCAGAACTCATGACAGGCTCATGTATTGTTAACCTTTCTAATTATACTGTGATATATGCAGTTGCCTGAGATTGGTAACTCAAATTAGGCGTGTGACCTTGGATCTGTGGGGACAAAATCATGTCCCAATACATCTTCCACATCTATGTATCTTTAAATTTTGATCTGCTTTAACTGATACTAACAAGGCATGATAGATAGTGATGGGAGATGGGTGGAAGCCATCACAGCTATTCAGGTATCATCCCTGTCCATCATCTCTGTGCTGAGGGATGGATGTTTCTCCGCAAGACCCTGTCAGATCCTTGCACGGCTGTTTGTGAGACAAGATGGGACAGGACATCAGCGCATCCAATGATGGATTACGTCTGTCCACAGTCCACAGAGGCTTGCTTATCTTCCTTATCTCATGACCCAATTGTGCACCCATATTCTGGCAAAAAGAAAAAAGGATTAACCTCTACATGGTAGAGGTACATTTTTAATTTACAATCCCACCCGCTTTCTTCTATTTTTTGTCATTTTTTGTCCATGCTCCATCTGAAAGTATGATTGGTTACTATTAGGGACTGTTTTTACCTGAATACTGTTAATGATCAGAAGCTCACTTTGGAGCTTTAATCTTGCAAATGTGTCTCTCCACAGCGGCTGAAAGCATTAATTCTTGTGATGTCCTTGTTTTTGCAAGGCTTTGATGAGCAACAAATGTTTACCTCCCTCAGGTCTGCCTTTTTGTTTGTGTTTTAGTAAGTGTGTGTATCCCCGTGGCCCTGAGCAACAACTCCTTCCTGACATAGCGATTGGCCGACGGGCCAATTCCCTGAATGTTTCTGTGGATCTAATAAAAAGCCCCCCCTGCTGTGGGGTTTCCTTTTATCCCCGAGTAGTTAGACTTCCTTATTTGAAATGCTAAAAACAAAGAAACAAAAGGTTTTTCTTTTTTCAAGAAATTTTATGTGCAGAAACCATGTTTTGGATTTTATCTTGATAATATTTATTTCTCCATTTTCTCTAAAAACATTCTGTCATCTTTTTATTAGAACTAATTATACATACATGCCTACAAAAATAGATTCTACAAGCATCAATGAAGCTTTGAAATCCTAATATATTTGTCAATCAGCTGGTGGGGGGTGGTATCTGAGCTTCATCAACAATGCAACTTTAATGCTGGCTTGACAGATGTGATACAAAGGTAAAAGCTCTGATTGAGTGTTATTGTGAGCTAATGGTTTCTATTCCTTTAAAGACATTCTATACTCTTAGACCCTCCTGCATCAACAACAATGACTTTGTCTGGATGAGTCCTGAGCAAACCTGTGCAGGTGTAAGCATTGCTTTGATGGTTGTGTGCTGTGAAAGACTGTTACCATACTCTCTTCAGGATTCAGCTTCTGAGGGCATTTTAACTCTTATTATTGTTTGAAAAGATTTCAGTGCATACAGTTTCAGCTTATGCAAGCCGGAAACAGCAATGCCCTTCTCAACCCTTTTTGGGGGATAATTACAAGGTAAGCATTTACCATGTGGCTAATAACATGTTGTTTTATACTCCCAGAACTATCATTTCACCAAACCAAATGGTTAACACAAAATGTCAAAGTGAGAG
This sequence comes from Pseudomugil gertrudae, assembly GCA_037177535.1. Classification (NCBI taxonomy): domain Eukaryota; kingdom Metazoa; phylum Chordata; class Actinopteri; order Atheriniformes; family Pseudomugilidae; genus Pseudomugil; species Pseudomugil gertrudae. The sequence continues at coordinate 7,994,419 of JBAMHV010000021.1, read as the reverse complement.
CAGGAAGTGAGTGTATGTGCATAAAAAACATCTAACTTATCTATACAAGTTTTGTTGCTTTCAACAGAAACTCAGCGTAAACAAATTAAGTAATATTTTAATTCCTGCAAACGCACAGACGAAAGCACAAATATAAAATTTACTCACAAAATAAGAAAGCACGGCTTTGTCCTCATTTTCTCATTTTTCATGCCACAGGCTCCATGACAGTTTTTCTGTTGTCCTTGTCTCAGCAGGTGTGAGATATGTGCATGCCCTGATGTGCATCTTGACGCAGATGCTGCTGGGGACACTGTGTTCAAGACGTTCAGACTCCCTTCCTATCAGGACGTCCAGTCACCATTTGTCTGAGTTGTCGGTCACCAAAAAATTGTGTCAAGGCTTCATACATGCCTGATCATTTCCGTCTTACATGTAGAAGACTTGTTTTTGTTGTGCAAATTTACAAAAACTGGATTAGGCACCATTTTAGCTGCTAGCCACCTGATGTCAAAAAAGAATAGTGGGAATAACAAGAATAACAAGAGACTCAAATTATATATCTGATCCCTGCCTTTATATCTTTATACATCTGTTGACCTGGATGCAAACCCCCCAACCCCACCTCCAGCTGAATCCCTCCATCTGCCTCCCTCTGAAATGAAAGATGGAAAAATCATGAGCAAGAAATCACGGCATCCACCCCTTTGTACTGCTATGAAATAAAGCTATCACATTAATAATCATCCTGATAGGAAGAAGAGAAGCACAGAAATGACAGCTATTCTATTTAATCTTCTTTATTTTCTGTGTATTACTTGTGGAAGGCTTCTGGTTTCAGCGTATCTCACAACATCATCCTCTGGTGAGAGTTCTTGCATTCATCCCCAGGACTTTGTTCTAATGCACTTAATTCTCATGCAATGTTAACTTTAAGAGGAGGGATGAGTCCTCATGCAGTATCCTGAGGTTCAGTATCTTTCATGCTATGTTGCATATTCACTATGTGTGAATATGGAAGCCACGAGACACGAGTTTCTGCAAATGTTGCAGAGAATAGATGATGGTTTCTAATGCAATGGTGAGGTTTTGTAGACATGCTCAGATGGTAAAAATGTTTTATCAACACTATTTGGAGATATAAAATGTAAATAACCACTTATACTGGAATACTTGAGAATATAAAAGGAAATATGTTTCTGCTATATATTAGCATGCAAAGGCTTTGTTAAACATCTCTTTGTGTGATCAGATAATACTGTATGTCCATTTTTTACAGTATCAAGCTAAAAAAAGGCTGCAAGCAAAAGTTTCAGAAACATGGTTGGTCAGATTTTTGTTGGTTTTTCCCTTTGGCAAGAATCACAGCTTGTAAGCACTTTTCATGGTCAGCTGAGAATCCTTCAGAAGATTTTATTTTTATTCTTTTTGTGAAAGTCTTCTTTTCTGCAGGACTTCAGTCATATGAAGCCTGGCCTATGATTCCTGACAGTGTTAAACTCTGCAGGATGAGAACCACACAGCAATGTTCTGCTGGGCATTTCCAGACACTCTTTTAGCTCTGGTGTGTTTGCAAAGTTTGTTTTAATCCTCCGGAAGATCTTCAAGTTAAACATAAATTTGATTTAGGTAAACTCTTAATATCAAACCTAACCTTTACCTTCATTTTCATTTCTTCATTTAGTTTGGAACAAAGGAACTGACCCACTCCTTTGGATATAATTTAGATTTTTAGTGAGCTTGGCAGATGCCCCGAGGAGCCCTCTGCTATCTGTTGGAACAAATATGAGAGACTGATCCCTTTATAAATTAAATTTTAGTATTTCCATCAATGTGATTTTTCCAAAAGATACCTGTAAAAAAAACTAAACACAAAAACAACCTTCCTAAAAGCTAAGGCATCAGGATAAATATCACAATTTCACAACTTTATCATGTTACACCACAAATTTTATTTATTTATTATGTTTTTAAACACACAAAAATACTTTAACAATACATAAATTATAGGATGTAAAAAGTTCCCAGACCTCTAACAGTGGATTTTTGCTTGAATAATCTGGTTTAGGTGAGGATTTACATTGTATTACTCACTGGTGATCAGTGAAATTCGACTGTATAAACACCGGACTACATTAAAAAAAAAAACAACTAAATCTATACATACTTTAATTGATACCACACTGATCAATCTTTTCATTCTTGTCACAGAAAGCTTTATTTGGAGAGAATATTGGCCAGAAGGAGCATCATCGCCATGGGAACCCACTCTGCTTCTCTGTCCTCATCACCTTCACAGAAATGAATGGTGACAAGGACACCTATGAGGAGGCATATAAAGCGTGATTGGAATTTCTCGTAATCTCCTCTCATGAGGTTTTACATGATTTGTTTTGACCTTCTACAATAATGAAAAAAGTACATATTAAAGTTCCAAATGTCCAGAACTTGGAAAAAAAAGCTTGTCCTGTATCAGGTCTTAAAATGAGAGAATACTTTAAAATGAACATAATATAAGACACCATGTCATATATTTGACAAGCTTGTAGAAGCAGTATGTAAAAAACCTGAATGGACTTAATGATTCAGGAGCTTTTAAAGCCGCTGTTAGCCAGAATAACTTGAAGTAATCTTTTATCATCAATCTCTCACATCGTTAATTGACATTTACAGGCACTTGTTTAAGCACAGATCACTGAAGGTCTGGCTAACATCCCTACCAGGAGGAGGTCTCAACATTGACAGAACCACTGAAAAACCTGGATTTTTTTGTTTGATCTTTGCCAAGTTGCATCATTCAGTTTTAGAAGTCTGACAGCTGGCTTCACATTTGACTACTGATACTTTAGTAACTGAGTTCAAGGTTTGCCTAATGAATGCAGGGCACCCATGAAGAGTAGCGGCTAAACAAACCCAAATTGATGTCCTTTTTCACATTAACTGACAATATTGGTTTATTTTGGTGACATTCTGTTTAGTTTTTTCTAAACTGGTGCTGTAACATGGCCAGATATCCTCACTCTGGTATGCAGATGTCATTGCAGAAGAATTGTTTGTTCAGAAGCACCTTTGTAAAGCTTGTCTGTTTTGTCATATTTGTTTAAGAGATATAGCTTTCTCCTGCAACCCTAACAAAAAACCACATTCTCTCTTTCTAATTGTACTGCCATGAATATTAATCAACAATCAGATATGGCTCTTGAGTATTTTATTTTTATTCTGTGAGCAGTGCATGGGCTGACCTTGGAGTGAACTTGCTCTGATTTCCATCCGTCCATTTTCAACCGCTTCTCCTCGAACGGGGTCGCAGGGGAACTGGAGCCAATCCCAGCTGACATTGGGAGAGAGGTGGCCTGGACAGGTCGGCAGTCCATCGCAGGGCAAACACACATAGACAAACAACCATGCACACACACACTCCAATCAGACTATCCCCAAGGTGCATGTCTTTGGACTGTGGGAGGAAGCCGGAGTACCCGGAGAGAACCCACGCT
>JBAMHV010000021.1:7973174-7984979 GCA_037177535.1 Pseudomugil gertrudae | reverse complement strand
CCTACAGGACAATAGCTGTGTCCTACAGGACAATAGCTGTGTCCAACCAGACTTGCAGCAGTCTGGCACTTATCTATAATGTTCCTCGTTGTTTGATTTCATGCTTGTGTTGTTTTTATTCTCTGATGTACGTCGCTTTGGATAAAGCGTCGGCTAAATGCCAATAGAATAGAATAAACGTGATATTGAGACTGTGGTCAGAAGCATGAGTTTAGAGGCATACTAAAGGCAGTGTTGTTGCTTTTGATGTCAGGTTCTTTTGTGTGCAAGCCTCGTGGCTTTTAATGAGGCAACCTACCTCATTATCGTGGCCCTGCGAGGCCCTGAAACAGCCACATGGTGGGCCCGCCTCTACTTGCTGTTCTGAAGCTGCAAATTACAGCGGCTTAGCCCCTCACCGGGTACAGAGGCCAACCTAGTCACCCTCTCTAATGGCTCTCAGGAAACACCAGATCATACCTGCACATATAGTTGCTCAAAGCTTAATGGGCAGTTCCTTTGTCAATACCATTACTGGGGAACTTTGAGATGTGAATTCAGGATGTTGTCCCCAGTGATGAAATGTTAAGTAAGTAGGGACACAAAAACCAGCAGCCTCGGCTTTTAGTACATTCTTAGTTATGACTCTTTGCTCACTTTGTCAGTAATTTGTCAGAACAGTTAGCTTGAAAAAAATGATCTGCCAAGATCCGTCCGAATTTTAATTTAGCCTGAGGATGGCTTAAAAACAGCTCAGCGGGTATATCATCAGTCTGTTAAATTCCCATTAACAATACTTCATTACCTATTCTGCAGCTTTGCTTCAGTCTTTAATTGACCTTTTTAAATTTGTACGAACTTCATAATATAAATATCAATGTGTTCGTTAAAGTTCTTCCCTCTGACACCTTAATTAACCTTGCTTTTAATAAGGAAACACTGTTTTGACCAGAAGAAACAATGAAAGAATAATGCCTTTTATTGTAATCTAGACCCTCTTGTGTTTTTCTCTCCTGTTGTTACTGAGAAACCATTTGCCTTTTACATTCAAGTTTAATGGAAGAAGAGGAAAATATTGAGTTATTGAGATGGAAATTAGATAAGTAAGCTTAATGAGTAAGAAATGTCATTAAAAAAGAGTGAGACATTTATGAACTGTTCTATATGGAGTACAGAACATGAGACTTTACTCAAAAAACCAGTCTGCCATTTCTGATCTCAGAACAGATATCTGAATAATCTCCATATGTATGATCGGTTTCAGTGGGGTTGTTTTACATATAATCTGTTACCTGGTTATAATATTCTCCAATTAAAAAAACCCATTCAGAGGGAAAGGATCTAAATGTAGGCTACTTTTCTGATGCTGAAGCTTGTAGATGTGAGCTTGTTCTTCCGCAGCTTCTGTGACTAATGCTTTCTGTTATGTTACATCAAAATATGTACAAAATATGTACGGTTAATAATCTTAACCTGTCTTCAGTCAAACTTGCAAAATCAAAACTGAACAATAAAGTTGATAAAGTTGTTATAAAAAGGCTCCTCTTCAAATTTTGTGTTACTTTTTAAAGTGCATGTTCTTCAGGCAGCTGCAGGCTGTGAGCTCCTAATTGAGCCTGTGAGGTATTTTGTGAACTGTGTATTTTTAATCTGAGTATCTTAATCTCTATCAGCAATAGGAAGCTGACAACAATTTAGCTTCTTTGGATTTTCTCCCTTAAAATAGATCTGTGAGATACTTGCTTCTGGCAACGCGTCTGCCTATACATCATGGCTCCCACACATTTTTCCACACCCTTTGGCATGTAGGTTGCATGCGTTGATGTAAGCTGTTATGTTGTATGTGAGGTGCAATATTGAGTTAAACGCTAGAGGCGCTCATCCAAACAAAAGCATGAACCTGAAATCTGAAATCAGAGATTAACACAATGGCAGTTAGTTTTGAATAACTGAGATATTATTCACAGTTGCTGGCATTTTTGGATTGTTTCTTCCTGTTGCATAATGAAAAAACTATACACGAGTGTTCTTCACTCATGCGTAGTTGTATACGCCACCCTTAAAACTCACCACTCCGAATGGCTCTTCAATTACCAGAACTCTAAACCTTCCATTTTAGCATATTAAGCATAATTAGTTTGTGTGCCAGTAATCAATTTCACAATGTTTTCAGAAAAGCCTGTTTTTATGGGTTTTTTTTCTTTTCGGAAGAGGTTCTTTCACTTTTTTCTGACATGTTTGCATTTAATCCAAGTTTACCCATGTCTCGCTGTTGCTCTGTCAACATGGCTTATGCGTTTGCTGTCTTCAAATATTTTGCCTCCCTCCCTTTTTTTTACAATGTGATATGCTCCTAGTCTAACCTTGTATGTGATTACTAACAGACATGTGAGCGCAGCAGTTATTTATGATCATATTCATCATTCATCATATTCTGCTGGATAAAAACCAGGAACTGCCACATAAATAGATACAAGTGCTCCCTGATCCTTCTATAAAAGGCTTAGAAATAGGAAAGACTTTGCAAACCCAACAGGCAAAGACAAATACAATATTAACACAAACAAGAGAACAGACAAACACACCAAAGTATGAGGGGACAAGGACAAACAAGAGCACAAGTTGGTACCAGTACCCAAGGTTATTACACTGTTGGCTGATATTTGAAATGCTGTTCCAAGCTTCCAAACAAAGTGCAAGCAAGATGACTTTGCTGCACATAGGAGGAAGTAAAGAAAGCTGAGTAGCAACCTGAGCCCGCATTCTTGACTCTACTGCATGCAGACTTTCATAAACATTGTCAGAAATCTTCTGTCTATATTACAATCAGGACTTTGCATTCATTTCCAACCCTTTAAACTCCTTAAAAGAGTAGGGTGTTATAAGTTCTCGCCTGGACTTACAATATATTTAAATATACTTAGCACAGACAATACTCACTCTGCTTGTTTTTAATGAAAATTACACTTTGCTAATATAGTGTTTGTTGCCTAAAGCAGCAAGCAAGGTACAGAATGCTAATTGGCTAAGATGTCTGTCAGGAGTCCTCAGTGGGCTGATACCTGCAGGCCGTTTACCCAGCACCACCCTGACTCTCTGCTGAAGTGTTTATTTTCGGCATACAGCCAGTGCTCTTCATGTGTCCACCATCCTCCACACAGTTTAGCACCCCACCACACACCAAAAATTACTTACTCTCACAAATGCAAGCCATTGTATGAATTTGGCATTAAAGCACTACTGATCTCATTTGCAAGAACCATACTGTGATTCCCCTCGAGCATGTAGATCCATATTGTTTCAGCTTGTAGATGTGGATGGCTTGTCCTTGTATGACTCAGAAGTACTGTTGCATGCCTTTGTTTTGAGAATATGTTTTGGTGTGCTTGCAATTATGAACTATTGCTCATGGGGTTTCTTATTTATCAGTAAGATCGACTCATTTCAATTCTTGAATAATTAATTGATACGTCTAATGTAAAGTGGATCCTAGATGAAGAGAGATGAGAGTGCTGCGCTTAATGGAAAATAAACACAGATGGCCTTCTCAACTGCTGGTAACTCCCAATGCATCAGAGGTTTGGCGTCACACCGCTGGGCCATCAAAAAATTATTAGTCACATCTTATCAAAAGTTTGAGGATGAATTCAGACTATTCATGAAGTGCACTTGGAAGGTTTGAAGGGTCATTCTTGTCTTTCTATGGCATCTCAAGTATGACTCATTTCCGTTCTGAATAATGTGCCATAGTTTATTGATGAGGTTTGATCTGCCATGGAGTTGTGTGTCAACTAGCTGATGTTAATCTAAGCTCTCATCACAGTGAAAGGGTTAGATGACATACAACAACATTAGGTATTGTGGTACATTTATGTAAATTATTCTTGGTAGGGTCCAGAGTACTTTAGAAAGTGTTTTGTTTATTTATATTTCTTTGAAAATGCTTTTGCTTTCTAAAGGTTTCAGTCTGAATGCTGAATGCTGGTAAGATAACCAAACAAAAATTAAAAAGGAGATTTTAAAAATGACATGGTTAAAGTTCTACCTTGTGAAGGTATTTTCAGCACTTGACTGTGACTTAATGTAGATTTCTTAAACTTTCTTGGAACACCACATCGAGGGTACCAATGTCACTAAAAAGTCCTTCCAGATTAAAAGTCTATTTTAAACAGGTGGACCAGCTTTAGGGAATTACACTTGTGAGGCTTCTTGGACTATATCACAATGCTGGAGAGAGGAGTATGATAGCTTTACCTTCTTTTTAAATGAAAACCTGAACCAGTTCTTTAACCTTGTGTTTTTCAAACGTTGAGAGAAATTTCATGTCCTGTGAAAAGCATTGTAAAAGGTGTTTTGGTAATATGTGGCCTTTGTTCATTTTATATTTGGTTAGAATTGTTAGCAGTAGGTCAGATTTGTCTCGTGATATGGTTGTTAAACTTCACATGCAACAGCTGATTCCTTAAATTCCGTTTTTATTTTATTTTGTGGCACAATGAAAGGATAGGAGGTTTCCACTTCAATGGATTTGTGAGAACAGCTTTGCTTTTTTGCAGATGCAGTCTTATTGGCTTCATCAAGCAGAAATATTTAAAGCACACAAGCAGAGTTTGCAGCTGTGTTTGAAGCAGCTGGGATGAGAGTTAGCACCTCCAAGTCCGAGTTCATGGAGCTCAGTTGGAAAGAGTGGATTGCACACAATGGGTTATGTTATATCCTGTAAACTTCTTGGAAATAAATTACCAGCGTCCTGGAGTTTCTGAGAGTGTTTACGCTGATTGGAAACAGTACATGACAGGTTAAGTGAAGGTTACTGTTTATGGGGCAGAAGCATCTTTGGTTTTCGTTCACGAGACTGTTTAACTCTTGGAATCCCAGTTAGTCTTGGCTCAGTGTTTTTGTAAATGGAGTCTCTTGCTTGCTTGCTTTTATCTTGAGCAATTTTCATCTATGCATGACTTAACTATAACCAAGAAACATTCATGGAAAACCCCAACTTGGAAGCCTCTTCCTCCTTCATGCAAGTGTGAGATTCATTTGCTAAATAATGGATTGGGATCAATTTGTTAAATGTGCTAAATCTATTTTTGCAGTATGAAATATTTACATATCTGTTAAATGAATTTTTATAGGTTTAGCTGTTCATATTTGAGAGATACTCCATTAAATGTGCTTCTGGGTTTCTCCTTCATTTACCTCAGTTTAACTTCTTCTAGCTGCTGATTGGCTAGCTCGGTCACATGTGGGGGGAGAATAAGGTAGAGCTGGTTCAATGTGACATCTGGTAAATGTGGAGAAAAGTAAAGTGCTGCTCAATGAGAACTCTGTCTTCATCCTGTTGTTTATGCCTCTGAAGAGTGAACTCGTCACCACTTAGTGAACCCTCACATTACACAAGCATTCAGGCAGGTATGGATGATAATGCAGCTGTTACACCTGCACCAGGTTCTGCCATGGACACACCCACCTCTATCAAACTTCAGCGCAGTCACTCCCCCGATTACTGATTGTCAACACCTGCTATCCATTCTCCCTCCTGGATATATATATATCAGGACTTCATGTGAACAGACTGTTGGACCTTGTTACAATCTCTGTAACCATTCTCCTCATTTCCCTTTCCCAGTTCTGAGTCAGGACTCCTGACTCACCTGCATGTTCTTTGGATTTATGCCTGCTCGGTTTGGATATCGTTTTGGACTTTGGATTACCCTTCTGGCTTCTCGATTTGGACCCCTGCCTTTCCTCCTTGGATTTATCTGCTTGACTCCCCTGGCTCTGATCTCGGATTGTTCTGGACCTCCTACGTTGGTTTTCCTCTGTGGCTTATCTGGACTTTCACGACCTGCTTACCCGGCGCTGAACTCTACTGCTTGCCCTACGGACCTGTCTTATAAATCCTGCCATATACTACGTATATAAATCCATAAATCCTTCCATTTACTACGTATATGGCAGGATTTATGGCAGTATATTCAGTGTTATCCCAATTCTGAATAAACATATCTGAAGCAGATTACTTGTCTGAGGGGTCCTTCATAACAGCAGCTCAAAGGACCAACACCAGATCGCTTACACGTAAAAAAACATATAACTCACCCATAATTATGAATAAAAACACACATCTAATCATTTTCTCACAGGTAAATAACATAAATCCCATCCACCAACCCAGTCCCTTATCCCAAGTCTCAAAAACAAATCCTACTCTCATTTAATTGACTGATTGTAACCATGACAGAATGATATCTTAGGGACTTGTCCACACCAGGACACCATTCATGTGCACAACCTGCAGACCAAACAGGCCTCAGACCTTCCGGTGTGGAAGATCCCATAAAAGAAACCGAAATATGGGAATAGGTTCCTCCTCCATGTTCTCATGTGTACAGTTACCAACATTTAGGGAGCTCTATAAAACTATAAACTAGACCCTGGTTGTTAAGTGATGGAGGTTACATTGTGTCCCTATGTGACACTAAAGGGAGCCTGGCCATACATCTAGGGTTTCATAAGTTGTTTATCTGTCTGTTAGCAGCTTTATGCAAAAACTACCCACCAATTTTTTTTAATTAATTTTTTTTAGAGATTGGGTCTTGGTCTAACTTGGAGTCCAGGAAGTGTGGACACAAGCAATTTTAAAAATATTCTTTTATGGGCAGAAATTGGCCGCCTGGCAGAGGTCAACATTCATTGAGTGTTTTTGTAGTTGCCAATAAATCTTTAGGGAACTTTATTTAAGTGATGAGCTCAAAAATAACCTCTTTGTCAGCCACTGACAAAACCATCACATGTGCTGGTCAAACAGATAAAAGGTCAAAAACAGCCAGTGCATTACATTAAGTGTAGTGACCATTACTGATCCAACCTCTCATTGTTATTAAAGGCACCCTGTTTGCTGCTGCATTACGGTATAATCCCAACATTTCATTTGCAGCATAAAATAAGAGCAAACAGATTTAAAGATTCACAAGTAGGATTATACTGCAGTGATTGCATCTTTAATCAATAACTTATTGTTCCGTTTATCTCCTGACAATGGTAGCATAAAACCCATTTCAGATAACAACTTTAATACTGGCTTTGGGCACTGGTATCAACTGTCTGCATTGTTTTATGAACACAATAACCTCAAGCTGTCGCTGCCAAGTCCTAGGGCAGAAAAAATCATAAAGCTGTTTGGAAAAACAGCAGTAAATTGAGTTTATATGCTTGAGCCGTGGTGAAATTACCTATGGAACTCATAGCTTTCGCAATGGATCAAATGTCACTGTAGTAACAGTTTTCTCTCTTCATTGCTGTCTGGAGCCAAATTAAGTAATTTGTTCGGCAATTTAACCTCATGGCAGTTGAGAGTTATAAGGGTGTTTATGCCAAACTGGTTCAAACTCACACAATGTGACCCAAGCGATCAAACAGCCTATACAAAACAATGTTGCACGCAAAAGTAAAGAAAGACATTTCCTTTTTAATGGCAATGTTTTGGCTAAGAGATGAATAAAAAAACATTTATTTTATGTTCTCTTAAAAAAAAAGTCATTCTGACATGTTATAAAAGTGTTGTCTCTGTCTGAATATAGAGGTTTAAATAAAACTTTATATTAAAATAGCTTTTCGCTCATTAAATCCTAGTTAAAAATTCTAAATAATCATAATAAATAAGGAATTTAACTTAATTGTGGGTATTTTAATTTAGAGGAATGTGAATGTGTATATGTCAAACATTTATTTAGAACATTTGTGAAATTTACTGGTAAAGAATAATGACTGGTTGCTGTAGAGCATGAAAATGTTGGCGTTATTTGACAAAAACAAAATGACAGAGCAGGGAAACTGTAGTATTTTAGAAAATAAGTCTCAAGGAAAGGCAGACAGAAGTGATTCCTGAAAACATCAACAGATGATTAATGAGGGGAAAAACCTTCCGTATTTACACAGAGGTAGCTGACAGATGACACATGAATGGGAACAAAAGCCTGGTCTGTGGAGGGAAAGGGAGACGAAAATCCATGTCCACTTACATATGCGAATTTTCACAAATTCTAAATTTAGTATTTTATACATTTCATCCACATGCAAATGTAGTTGTAAGTCATGAAAATTAACTTTTAGGAGGTTACTTTAAAGGTCACTTTGAAGATTTTCTAATAATCTGACTAGGATGGAGGGTAGGATAGGAAGGATAACTACAGTTTTTGGCTTGTGATGTCAGATTATGTGAGAAGGCTAATTTAACCTTTATTTATCTGAATGTGGCTGACCTTTCCAATGTTATCCTTGTTAATATGACTCTACAGTTAAGCCAACTATATTACAATCAGGACATTATAACTACAACAGAGCCATTAGATCATGCTACGAGAAAGAAGTAGCTTACAGATAATTATATATATTACAGTTAACAAGGTCTTGCTGGTCTTTTCTGTCCTGTCATGGTATAAGTTAAATGTTGAACAAAAGGAGACAAAAAGTTGCCTCTGGAAACAAAGACTCAAGGAGAGACAACCAGCACTGACCTACTTCCTCTCCCATGGATGGGTTCACAGCTCGCCTTCAATTTTTTAAAGCGCTTCTCAGCTCACATCAGTATGATTCACATCATTGTGTTGCACTTGTTCCTGGTTGTGCCTTTTGAAGGATGAAGTTTGTCAGAAACAACTAGCTATGATTGGTCAGTGACCAAGTCTGGCATGTGTGTTTTAGTGAAGTCTGTGCAATCATCATCAACGATGAAAGAATAGCATTTTAATGGTATTATTGCAAACATGACGTTTTTCATTTGAGCTTTCTGTGCTATGCCTGTGCTTGTCTGTGCTATGTAAAGGACTGATATTGTGACTGCAGTCTTGTTATTTAAATCTGTTGAAAGAGCAGCCAAATTCTGCTCTTTCTATGACCTGTGCAGCAGTTCATTATATGTACCACTTATTTCTATCGTTGGGTAGCTGGAGTCTATCCCAGCAATCATTGGGTGAAAGGCGAGGTACACCCTGAACAGGCCGCCAGTCCATTACAGGGCAAAGATCCATCCATCCATTATCTACCACTTATTCCCTGAACGGGGTCGCAGGGGGGCTAGAGCCAATCCCAGCTAAAATCAGGCAAGAGGCGGGGTACAACCTGAACAGGTCGCCGGTCCATCACAGGGCCAACACACATAGACAGAACAACCATGCACACACACACTCACTCCTATGAGCAATTTAGAGACTCCAGTCCCCGAGGTGCATGTCTTGGACTGTGGAAGGAAGCCAAAGTACCTGCAGAGAACACAGAAAGTTCCCTGTTTGGACTTCCCCCAGCCGAGGCTCGAACCAGCAACCTTCTTGCTGTGAGGCCACAGTGTTAACCAACTGTGCCACTGTGCAGCCTGGCAAAGATCCAATGAGATCCACACATTCACCCTCTATCCATCCATTTTCTACCGCTTGTTGTTCCCTGAACAGGGTCGCGGGGGGCTGGAGCCAATCCCAGCTCACAATGGGCAAGAACACATTCAACCTGTTAACTGATAATAACATTTTTCATTCATGGAAAGGAGGAGCATCTTAAGACTTAATTATGTAACCATCATCTTTAGCAGTGTCTTTAATCATGTCTTCTTTTTTTTCTTTGACACTGCTTAGTTTCCAGATTGTCATTGTTCTTCACCGCCATGTGAATCACGTTGTGATTGAACTGTAATTATCTTCATCATCTTTGTGAAGAGGGTGGCTGCACCCTTCCATCAAAAACAATATACAGGAAGGAAGCAGCAATTTAAATGATAACCTTGTGATTAGGAAGATATGAATCATTACCTAAACATGTTTATGCTCACTGACTGCAACCTCCTGCATGATTACCTTGATTGCAATGATCTGTTGCTTTGTGTGCCAGACAGAAGCGACAGAAGCGTGAGTCTTTTAGCGTTTTATGCTACTTTTATGGTTTTTGTTGGAAAATCTAGGATGAGATAAGATGGTATTATACAGTATTTGACATTTCTCTATCACCGTCTCTCCCTCACACACTTGTTCTTACTCCGTCTGATCCGCTGCATAATCCTCTCACCTTTGTCTTTTCTGTGTATGAATCCATCCACAGGTGGAGGATTACCTTCTACTGATCTTGGAGACTTTGTGGTTTGTGTGCAGCATTATCTGGATCAATACTATAGAGCATGAACATATTCTTTCATACTGCATACATTAAAAAAGTGGTCTGACATTTAGTGGAAAGACATTTATCCTCTTTTTTTATTTTTCTCAAGAGACAGGGTGGATATCAAAGACTGATTGGACTCCAAGATTAAGGACTTGACACAAACATATTTTCTGTTTGGTGGCACTAATCCCCTTCCTTTTGGAAGAGAAGACTCTTTAAGAAGCCTTTATACAATAATGATGGTAAATTTCAATAGTATTTGAAGGGGAATAATGCAGATGTAGTAATCAGAGTTGGTAAAATCCCATGAATGTTTTTTTATTATGTTGACATCACTTGTAATTTAATGGAGATACACCTGCTAACAGTCAACTGCAAAGAAAACATAAGAAAGGTTAAAAGACGAAGCTGAAGTTACAAGAAATCTACAACATTTTTAAAAGATAGACATGAAATAAATATCAAACAGGGCACAGTCTGAGAAATGGCAGCCTTTAAAGATGGATTTCTCCCCAAATGTCAAAATGAAAAAAGTTTTTTTTTTTAAATATTTAAGGCTGGGGGCTTGTATATACAGTATCTATCCAAATCTCTAATGTACAAAGAAGTCATAATCAAATAAATGTGGCTCTTGATTCTCTCTATCTAATTTCAAGCCGTTTCAACCCAAGTCTCATTTACCTAATTAAGCAGTCTGGTCTTTCAACTCTTCTGCAAATACTAGAGTCAAGGTTGCAGATCTTAGACAAGTAAACACTATTTGTTGTACATGATAATGTAGATGTGCCATAACATGTTCCATATTTATATTTATATGTATCAAACTCTCAAGAACAAAACAAATCATGGCAGGATGCTCATTTATCAACAAGGCTACGACATAGGTAGAATGAAATCAGAATTACAATAATATGGAGGATGGAGTCAGCCATGGTTGGTCCTGATAAGCTCTAGTCACAGCGTAATAACATGCAGCCATTTGCTGGATGAGTAAATATCCCCAAAAAGCATTTTTGTGGCTTGAAGAGATTTTATAATATTTATCTCCTTAAGAGATTACATGCAGTTTTAAAACAGAAAAAAACAATTTGCTAATAATACAAAGTATTGAACTTCCTTTGGTTGTGGACAAGATCTGAATTTTTGTGTATAAATAGAAGTTTGCATGAAAAGAAAAGATGCTCTGTTTTGCATTATCTAACAGGATTACGTGTTGCATAACAGACATAAAAAACTCAAATTGCATCTGTTTTTTCATGCGAGGAGGTGATGCACTTAATAGTTTGCGCTCATTGGTATACTTATACTCTAAATTTATTTGATGCTTTTCAAATAGATATTGCAACAGACATTGTCTGAAGGGGGCTTATGGTTTCCAGGTTTAACATTTTACTGCTCTTTGCTTGTCAGGGTGCCAGCGGCGGCTGAGAGGTGTGGACCCACGTGCAGGTGGAAACACGGGAGGATATCCAGATTGCATCTTTTAACTGATTTATTTCTAAATAAAAAAATAACAAAACAAAACGAAAGACTCAAGAAACACACTAAACGCTAAGCCAAACACTGAACTGCAAACATTAAACACTAGACAGCAAACAATGATACCACAACTGAAAAACCCCAAGACTATATACACCCAGAACTCAATGACACACAGCTGAAAGCAATTACACCAACACA
>JBAMHV010000021.1:7954847-7973074 GCA_037177535.1 Pseudomugil gertrudae | reverse complement strand
ACAGGAGAAACAAAACACAAAGCTAAACTGGAAACAAAATGAGGAAACTCAAAAACCCACCAAAGTGTCCAATCATGGCATTGCTATCCTAAACATTTCCTGGATTTGGTTTCAGTTTTGGACACATGGACATAAATGCTATTTAGCATGAAAACACAAGTTGAAATAAAATAAATAAGCTATGTTGTACTTGTGTGAATCAAAACCGTACCTACAGCTTAACTAATGCTATAAACATGTTTATACACTCATAATAATATTATTGACAAAAAAGATTAACCATAGTGCTATATAAATGTTGTGCTTGATGATTCCATTCTTTAATCTAAAGTTGATCTTTAGGCATAATATATAAGCCTGAAAAGTCAAGCTTTTTGCACAATCCTCTTAACTCTCATTCACCCATTTGATCCAGGTTTGGGTCGTGGCATCAGGGCTGGAGCTGCACTTGACTTGTCCCCTGCAGTGTCAGCACAATAGAACACCTATAGAGTGGGAAGCAGCCTGTTCAGCTCACTTCAACCCCTCAGTCAGCACTGCTCACCTTGCATCACTTCCTATCTGTACTGCTGGCCCTGCAGCATTCAGCTTTGGAACAGCTTACTGTACACGCCCTGCTTAACCTTGAACATGCAATAGATCTTTTTTTTTTTCTTAGGGATGGTGGGGGACAACAACAACAACAACAAGCCAAGTTTTGAGCATAAACCAAATAACAGGATAGTCCACTATACCAGAAATGTACTAATAATAATTTTCAAAGTGCAGTAAATGTAAAAGTATTGTTTTGACTACAGTGCGTGAGAATAACTTATAAAAGTGAATTGCACACACTTCTGACTGACATGGTGTATGAAATCTGTGGGAGTGTTCAGAAGAAGCCCTCTTCTCACCAAGACACTAGAAAACTTTCTTGCCTTTGCTCTTGACTGTTTGAAGGAAACCTCAAACCAGCATATATGTCTAAAGAAGCAACATGAAAAACTACAGCAACTGTTTCTCCGACACTGAGCTGCTGATCTGGATTCTTTGTTAAGTTGCGGTGATGTCAGATCAATCCGTTCCTCTGAAAAGACATTGAACTTATGGATAATGGTGGCTTATGTTTCAAACTTTGATCTTTATCTTCATTCTTTATCAGAAACTCTTTCTTTCCCTCAGCCATCAGACTCCTTAACAGTTAACAGCAGACTGGAGTCTGTAACAATGGACTGTACATTTCCACATATTTACTGTTTACATCATCAACGCACCTTATTATTATTATTATTATTCTAGATTTGCACATGTATCATACCGTCTACCTCATGACTGTTCTTTTTGCATAACTACTCATTCAATGCTTATGTAGCACGCTGCACATTATGTACATAGATTACTTTACTTACTTATATTTTACCTACAGTTTACATTTATGTTTACTCTTTTGCATGCTTTTTTTTTAAATTAGTCTTTTTACATACTTTGAATATTATGGCATTCGGTTTGGACGGCAAAGTAATAATTTCACTGTACAGGGAAACCTGTTTCCTTCCTGTGCATGTGACAATAAACACTTTGAATCTTTGAATCTTTAGTTCTATAAACATTTATTACTATGCTGACATCAGCAGGTAAAGCAGGGGTGCCCAAGTTCGGTACTCGAGATCAACCATCCTCCAACTTTTAGATGCAACCCTTGTCCAACACAGCTGAATCAAATGAATGTCTCATTAGCTCTGCAGAGCTGGATGACATGCGGAAGAGGGGATTATTTTATTCAGGTGTGTTGGAGGAGGGATGCATCTAAAAGTTGCAGTAAGGTAGATCTCGAGGATCGAACTTGGGCACTCCTGGGGTAATGTGCCGCATCGGGGTTAGTTTTGTAGTACGTTCTGATGCTTTATTTTCACTATCGTTAATAACTATACATTTAAATGCAGACATGTGGAAAGTGCTGCTACAAAGTCTCCAAACAAACGAGTGGTCAGACTCTGCAAGGCAAAAAAAACACAGGATTTCCATTTCACAAATATACATAAAATGAATGTCTGCATTTATTCTCATTTGCTCCAAATATTGATTGAAAGAGAAAAAAAGAAATACTGAAAATGTGTATTCATGTATTTAGTCTGTAATTGTAAGCACTGTTTCATGGGCAGAAATGTTAATTATTTTGCTAATCTTGTTTGTATTCTGCTGTAATACTGTTATTCATGTCTGTGTTGTGGCTTTTGCAGGATTTTCTGTTTATGAGCTCTGTTCCTGACTTTGTGTTTTTGTTTGTTCACTTCCCTTGTTTTGTTATATTACACTACTACCTCACACAACACCAACAATGGGTCTTTGGCTTTTTATAACATTTAGCAGGACTTCAAGTCCAGATAACATGACTGACACAAAGACCAAAGAGAATGTGAAAGGAAATGGGCTACATTTTTCACAGGCTGATGTTCATTGTCAGGAGCATTATTACCACTAGTAAAATTCAACAACACATAACCAAACCCTTTTGCTGGTGGACTTGCAGCAAACTGGCTTGTTATGACATATATAGCTGTAGTTTGACTACTACTATCTTTGTTTTTACATAATAAGACTTCAAGTTCAAATAAGTGACATGCTTCCCTGAGAACATGATGAACATTAGTCACACATTAGAACACATCAGAGTTGAAAGTATAATTACCTAAATGGCCCCTCTCCCCCTTGTCTCAACATTAGCTGGTCTGGCTTCTGGGGTATCCGTTACATGAAGGCTCCTGACAGGAAGCACAAGGGGACCATACTGTATGTAGTTTCTTGTCACCAGTTGGAAGCATGCCTGCAGGTGGCCTGCTTTAGGTGACAGCACAGAATGTGACTCAAGCTGCTCACTTTTCCATTCCCTCTCTTCAGTAATATGTCACTCCACTGCAGCCACACACTGTGTGGGCTCGTGATGACAGGCCGGATGCAACTTTCAAACACATTACATCAGCAATAGGTGCAGTGTGAATCATACAGAGAGGGGAACAGAGAACAAAGTAAAAGTATTGTTACACCAGGGACAGAAAGAAATAAACAAGTCGTGTTTTATTGTTGTTTGAAAGGTGACCGGGGAGGACAACATCCCTTAATCTGTGTCACTCTGTTTTAGTTCTGTAGGTTATATAATTTCTCTGTGACAGACAGCAAAGCCCTGAAGTTCATGCTATGATAGCAACCACACACTAATGACCTCTCTCTGGGCAGTGACTTAATGGGCTAAATGAAAAGTCTAAAAAGTGTTTGCTTAGCTTTATATTGGTGAACTATTTATTATGACTATTATTTAGCTTTTCCTCTCCAGGAATTTTTATGCATTAGATTTTCCAAAGTTTTTTTGTCGCTATTTTTATTTATGTTATTATAGGCTACTGAAATAAATGGAAAATTATTCATTTAATATGGCGTAGACTGCAGACAGAGAAAACATGTTTATTTTACTAAGTATAAAATTATATTTATATTTTATACTATCGGAGTAACCGATCAGAGATATGTGTTAATATGTGCAGCAGGAAAGATAAGAAGATTTTTGGTAATATAATGTTTAATGGCTGTGTACAATGGGTGGTCATTCTTGTCATCGCTATCTATCCACTGTCTCTTGCATCTTATTTACAAATCCATCCTTCAGCTGCGGTTTACACATTATTTATCCAACTGGTAATTAGAACCGTCACAGCATATGGTCCCAGCTTTCCATTACTGACAGCGTTCCATCAATTTGTACTGAAATTGGAAAAAGGAAGTTGTCATTTTCTGCTCCAACTTGGAACATGATTCAGCAGGATACAGCTGCCCTCCATTGTCCACACCGCTTCATCCAATATAGCTGAAACCTATCCCATCAAAAATCAGATTTGATCATAAGAGGCAACATATTATGCTGTTCTCAGTTTTTTAGGCTTTATTGTTGCTATCTCATGCTGAGAAGAGCTCTCCACAACATTCATTATGTCAAATTACAGAAAATATGTGATAATACATTTTCTCCTGTTGCCTTTAAGGCCCCATAATGTGTCAAATAATAGCAGAACTTTAAACAAATTTGTTCATTTTTTATTTCAAATTAACATTGATTTAGTCTTTTTCTTATAATCAGAACATTTATGTATCCTTTTAACAATTACTTTTATGACATTTTAAAGTAGTTATTATGAGTCATTTTATTGAAGAAATAACTTTTTAATGGGAAAATAAAAAAGCAACTCAGTCACTGGGTCCAGAGTTGCTGCAGATTGAGGAGGCAGAGTTTCTCTCAGCAGCAAGCTGCAGCACGGTGTGGTGCCTGAGGTGTGGTGACATGATGAGAGTTGACAGGTGGCACCATGGGTAATAGGGCTAAAACTCCCATCATGCGGCCTGCTGAGACTCCGTCCTACCTCTCAGGCTGACCAAAAGTGCTCACCTTCTGAGCCACTGCTTATTTATAACTAATTATGAGTAAAAGCTGCAGAAAAGTCACAACTATGATATCAAGCATAGGTTTGGGGTAAGTTAAATTAACTTAGAAGTGATGCTACAGGGTGTGAATTGTTTTGAAAAATCTGAATTAACAACAGACTAATGTAATCCTGCTGACTTAGTATTGAATCAACTCATTTTTTCAGGTCCTATAAGTCTGAGAAATAGCTTTACCTGCATGTTGTAATAAGGAAAAAATGAAGGTTCACAGTTCTTCAATTATTTTATTTCTTTCCATTAAAAGAAAAGCACAGATCAACAAAGCTATTACATATAAATTGCCATACAATAGCATTTTTCCCCCCCCATGAGAGGTGATCCGTTGTCATTTATACACTGTGTGTTGGACAGTTACAGTTATTCTGCTTTCAGCAACAACATAAACATACAGATGCGTTCAGCCACAAACATCATACTGTATCTGGTCAGTGATGGATTATCGCTCCAGTAAAACTACTGTACTGACATACAATAAAGAAAGAAACAAAAGTTTTGCATAGCTTCATTGTAATGTAGATACAGTACTTTAAGGCACTTCATGAAATATTTTAGGCAATTGTTTTTAACTTTTTGCCACTTCATTCGACTAACTTCACCTTTAATATGCAATGTTACAACATCTGAATATTTTTTTCATAAACCACACTTTTCCACACTACGTATATTTACTTCTCTGCTTTTCATTTGGCATTAAGTCTCAAGTTCAACATTCATACATTGTGCATAATATGACCGACACATTGTCCCATAACCCCACACAACCCACTATTTTTCAAAAAGACTAAAAAAAGAAAGAAAAGAAAAAGGAATTGTGCAATGACTTGGGGTTATGTGGAGTAAAAGGCAACATGCTGTCAAAAACAAGTCCCAAATCTATTAGAGAACCAGTAAGTCTCCAAGTTGCAGTTCCATTTCCTCACACACTGTACCAATAGTGACAAGGACACATGTGACACAGGCAGGAAACAACATCCCCACATTCCTTTCATTTTTTTCTCCATTTAGATGGAAACATTTTTTTTTCTTATCGTTCTCTCCAAAGAAATCGAGAACAATACTAGAATGACCATGTGTGTTGTAACTGTACGTCAAGATGCTTCCGCCTCATTTCACAATGACAGAGCTAAGGAAGATGCATGTTGCTTATCCCAGCTGATCTTCGTATTGCTTACGGAAGCAATCTCCAGCTGGAAAGAAATCCCAGAGGCGCTCCTGATACATCTTCCACACGTATGACTCCTACAAAAAAAAAACAAGATCAGCTTCAAGACATTTTTTAGGAGTTTTCCCTCCATGTACAAGTTCTGTTTCACCCAAACCACCTACTACTCCAAAAACAACCAGATGCCTTGTACAACATTTAATTAACATGTAAATTAGCGTCAGATTCGCTCTTTAAAATACATAAAAGATCGAATCTATTTAAACTTCAATTAGAAATGTTTCAATTTTCAAATGTCAAGAGTCGTTGAAATTGTGCTAAAGTTTAACGTAGTCATCGCTACTTGTTCTGTAATTATTCGGATTATGTGCTAATTCGCCACATTTATGGCTGTACATTTAGATGGCTGGGGGTTGCACAGATGCTGAACATCCCTAAAAGATTTTTAGAAACTTGGTAGTGAATGATTTTTTCATTCTTTTAGAAGATGGATGGAGTTGAGTTTAAGACTTTTTAGTGAGTAAATCCGATATAAACTGAAAAGACTTTTTAGGCTCTGGGTTTGAAACTGAAAAAATAAGGTATTTGAAGATGCTAATCCTTTTTTTATCAAATCAAATTTAGCTTATTTAGCTATTAAGGGGGTTCATCTATTAATAGTATTACAATGAATAGAAAACATGTCTAGAGAATATTTCTAAAGAATCTTCATGAGAGTAAAATAAAGCTACTATATAATATATTTTAAACATTATTTCAGTAACATTTCGCTAGCCACACGTTTGGACACCAACCTTTTCAGTTTGGATGTACAGCGAGTAAACTACATGTATGCAGTTAAATGGCAAATTTTAAAAATTAACACTAATTGTCAAATAAATTAGTTACTATACTTAATTACTTAGTACTTATTAATTGTAATTAATAAGATACGCCTTTCTCAGAGAACAAAATCATCAGTGTAGAAGTGATACTCCACCTGGCCAGTGTGCTCTGTCTCATCCTTGTTGATGAGGTACATCAGGAAAAACCTTTAAAAAAAGCAAAAAGCATATAACAGAGCGGAGCTGTAATGATGCAAATTTGATTTGCGCAACACAAGTCACTTAAATGCCACATTTATGTTTCCAGGACTCTTCAGAAATTCTGACGCAAGTGTCTAAACAAAGCAACACCGGCCCAGCTCCATCACTGAATCACCTATTGTTTTCTAAATCAAGTGTAAATGGCAACGGGCCGCTGTATCCCAGTGGGTGTCACAGCATGCCAAATCATGATGAATACTGTATGAGAGCACGCTATCACAAACCTATTTTCCAATAAAGTTCACGGAATAAAATCGTAATGAAGCAACATAATGAGGTCGTTCTCAAATCCTCCAGCCAGCTGACTGCAAGAGCAAATGGAACTAAGACTTCCCATTGTTGTCGGTTTTACACAGAGGTGGGGGCTAAGCACGGAGGGCAGGGGAAGCAAACAGAAACTTTCAGGATCTACTCATCTGGATCACAGCAGCTGTTTAGTGATTTGGCTCCTGTACTGAGCTAATAAGCTTAAACTATCAGTTAAGCAGACAAATGACAGGAAAGCAAATCATAGTGATAAAAAATGATCATAACAGGTAGCATGTTTGTTTTAAATGTTCATACTTACAGGTAGTTTGCCAAATTGTGCTCTTGTAATGTGTGGGTCTCAAAGCCATGGGGCGTTGTGTCAAAGTAGTCATTACCAATGCCACAAATGAAGCATTTGGTCTAAGAAAGAAAAAAAAAACATGATTACGCCACACTGTTTTGCTATCTGAGCTCAGTTTTATAAGCTGTAGTAATACAGACACGGGTTTGCATCAGTTTGCTTTGCTTTTCCACATTAAGGCTTGTTAATCTATCATGGTAAGTACCACTCAGTTTGTTGGCAGTGACTTGATGGGTTTTGTTGATCTGAAACTTTAAAAATATCTGAGAAAATAACTCTGAAGATTGTTGACAGCAGCTAATTCTGCCTTGTTCCAGCCTGAGGTTCATACAAATTTTCCAAAACTATCCTTTGACCACTTGAACTGTGGACAAATTATTTGTTTCGAGAGTCCACAAATACATTATTTATCCATGGACGACTGTTTTTTTTCATAGTATCTCACATGTCTACCCTGCTAATTAATTGTACAAAGCAGCGCTGACTGTCTGTGTTATTTCTTCAGTTTAAGACAAGCTTGCTGCTGTAAACAGTGCAAAAATCTTCTGAAAGCATCAAAACCCTCCATCATTTTGCCCTGCTCTAACAAAACTCCCTCATTGCTCCATATGAGAGTGCAGGCAAATGAAATATCCTCTCACTTCCATGTCCTCTTTGACTTGTTCCTGTTGGTCTCTCAGCTCTCCAAAGGCATCAATAATCAAACCTGCAACCAAAAAGGAATTACTGTTAGCATATAACATATATTATATCCTAATTCTGTGGTATGCATGAGAAGTCAGTATATTTGTGATAACTATGTAGGCATTGTGTAAACATTAGCTAAGAAAGTGTTACAGATGTTAATTTGGAAATTTAAAAAACAGGACTATGTGGATGTGTAGAGTCTAAACTCACCCTGGATGATAGCCAGAAGGATGACGATCACAAAGAAGAAGAAAGTGATGTCAAAAAGGATGCGGTAAAGCTCATAAGGATCGCCGGCTGGGTCCTCAATTTCATCCCCAATTCCGCCTCCGGCTCTCACCCCAACGTACATGTGGAATAGGTAACACTGCAGGAACACGAAAGGAAAGTTGGTGTAAGCAAGAGACTGAGAGACAAGCTGAACTTGAGTCAAAGCAGGTGAAACAATGACTTCTGGTTACCGTCATCATGTCATCGCACTTCATGTCTGGCTCATCCTCATCCCCACTCTTGTTGTAGAACTTCCTGAAGAAGTTGAAGGCCACAACAGTGTAGAGGTAGACCACAACTGCCAGCAAGCCCACCGTCAACACCAGCTGCAGAGGAGCACAGAGATAAGCACCCTACAGACATCCCTTATAATCTATTACATATGTAGTTTGAAACATAATGGAGATAGAAGGGCTATAAAGATATATAAATATAGTTCTACAAGAGATAAGATATATATAGATAACATATGGGTTGTTTGTTAGTGTTAAATAAATGTATGCATGCCATTAGATGCAGCTCAGGCACTGATTTAGTCACAGACTTAAAAACAACAACAGTGTAAGCAGCAGTAAAGTGATCATCTGAATTGACAGCAGAATTGATCTGCTCACAGGATGCTGAGTCTGGGAAGTAGTAATGTGTCCTTGAGGCTTTGCCATGTTAGAGTTTTTTTTATCCTCAGTTACTAAAGTAAAAAAAAACTCATTCCTGTCTGATGGTTTATAGAAGAACTATTAAGAATAGATTGATCTGAGGAAACTTGTGGTACTTAATTCCAAAAGTCAAACTATACCATGGTAATTAAGTATTTAAGCCTAAAACCATGTGTGAAGCTACATTTTTTGTTAAATTGCAAACAAACATGATTGTGGATTACAGATCTGATATTTAGAAGAATGAAACAATAGACTAGTGATTGGCTTATGTGTTGCTTTTTATTAGCAAAGTGGATTTAATTAACTTGAAATGAAGATAACATTTCAGATTTTAGTGATGCATCATTTCTACAATGTATAAATGAATGCAGAATTTTGATTGGCAGAACAGAAATGCCATCAGTAGAGCAGTGGCATTCAAACAGTGATAAACAGGACCTCATATGAGGGAGCAGGAAGACCTGATGTCAATGCAGCCTTTGAAAAGTGGTGCTGAAAACAATTATTCTCATACTGGCAATTTCTGCAGGCAAAACTTAACTGTAAGATATAACATTACTGTAATTAAAAACAATTAAAAAGGAAATTGGAAACCTGAATGAAGTGATGCTTCTACCATACACCAAACGACTGGTACAAACAGCACGACACTCATATCTGTCGTGTATCTAAAGTACAAGCCCCTCTTAAAAGAGACTGCTTTGCACAGTCATGTTAACTTCCTGCTCAATTATCGCACGCATCTTTAGCACTTGTCCCAAGGGCAACCACTGTTGCAGTCATTGTAGTAACCAATTATACTCACTGAAGAAACAACATTGAACAAGTGCAAAGGTTTCAAATGAAAGGAATTATTTTATGATATACTAAGGTTTACTTTACTACTTGCATCTTTGGATGATTAAATATTGGTCACAAAATGGAACTAAAATTGCACTATTTGATGTAAATCTATGTTTTTTGCTTTGCCTTCTTTTTCATTTCATTCTTAGAAATGCTTGATTTGAGAAGGCATTAATCCCATGTGGAGGAGTTACATTAATTTACTAATGGCATATGTGTAGTCACAGTAAATGTGTCCCTTAAATTTGGCTATTTTGTTCCAGGGATTGTTGGTGCTGAAAAAGGCTTGAGGGACAAAACTTCATGTGCTCATAATAAAACAATCAAGAAACCACTAATTCTGCAGTGACCCCTGCTGTTTGGAAAGAGCACTGCATCCCTCTCCTCACCTGTTTGCCGTTGTGGGTGACGGAAGAAAGAATGGTGCGGAGGGTCTTGAAGCCCATGGCGATGTCCAACAGATGGGCAGCAAAGAAAAAGTTATTGTAGTGTCCCAAAATGGACATGGTGGTGTACCACACAAGATACAGGAACGACTGTTGAAAACATAGAATTCATTAGAATCAATCTTATTTCCTATACGGTTCATTCATTGTTCATTCGGCCATTCAGATAATTACAACCCAGAGCAAACCCTATTAATCATCCAAATTAATTTCACACTTACATTATCTGTAAACACCACCCCCATTTTCCAGACATGATACTTTGTATCGATTGAGCTCAGCCTGGCAACAAGAAAAAAGTTGATATGAAGGCTCATATTTTCAGTTTGACCTCTGCTTTTGCTTCCAGCAGTCCCAGCTTGGCAGCTATTTATCTGTTTAATCTCTCACCATGACACGAGTGAGGCCTCCTTGGCAACCGTCTCCTCTGTGGGGTTGAAATCCAGGGCACTCTTGTCCAATCCCAGCAGTTCAGCTATCCTCTCTGCTCCGTACAGGTCTCCATATTTCTTTATCACCTACAAACAGCAGCCACAGAAAAACACAAGAGAGGGGGACACTGTAGCTGACATTTAAAAGGTTCAACCAGATTTCATTTACAGCCTGTGTGTACTACAGATTTAATTAGAATTATGTAAAGCCACTTACTTTGCGTTTGACAAATTTATCCCAGTAGTTGTTTGGAAATGAACTGATAAAAACAGAAAAAAAACATCAGAATTAAATCCTCTTTGGCAAAAGATTATGACTTGAAGGTTGAAAAACAGCTGTAGGTGACTCACGGAGTGTTGATGACCAGCCTGTCCCACTGTCCTTTAATGTCATCGTCGGATGGTTGCTCAGTGATATAAAGGCCTGCAAACTCCAACTTCCTGGCTATCTCTTTCTCCCGTTTAAATACCACCAGAGGAACCTAGTATGTATCATATTATTTAAGTATTTGAAAGTCTGCTAAGAAAAGTTGTGAATCTTCAAAAAAGCAATCATTTTAAAACTGTGCATTTACTGTTTTCTGGTGAATGCTGAAATGTTACATTTTACTGTTACACCTTTATACAAACTATAGTTTTATTTTGAGAGGAGGCCATTTTACCTTCAGATAGTAGTATCCCACCACACACAGGAAAGATATGATGGTGTGTAGTATTGCCAGACAGCGCAGTGCCGGCGCCATGTAACCAGTGCTCTCCTGCAGGACAAAGTACTCAAGTGCCCCTTCATCCTCTTCCTCTCCTACTCTGCTTCGACCGTTCCAGGGGTCCTCGTCATCTGAGTAATCACCGGTCACCTGAAAGATGATCAGGCAATATTAAATATTTAACAAAGCAGCTAAAACAATGTGAAACGCTCACTACACTCATTAGGGTGGTTTAATTAGAAACGTACCTTGTAGAACAGAAGAATGAAGTTGATGGCAAAGGCAACAAAAAGTGCCAAGAACCGAAGGTTGTAGAAGTTTCTGGCTAGGTAGTTCTGTCGGAGATACATGATAAAAATCGTTTCAGAATTAATTACGTACGAGCAAAAAAAAATGTCCCAAATTAAGCTAAAGCTTTATTAAAGATCAAAATTAATTCTGTTAGATGTTTGAGTTGCACTTAAAAAAAACATCTACTGTCAGGAATTATTCCCAAATCTCTATTTAACTAGAAAATCTTAACAGCATCCAAACTATATAAATTAATGTACTACAGGTTATGTCAAGGTGAAGCAGTTTATAAAATCTGTGGTGAAAATTGGATAAGCCTTGTATGCAATTATAAACACGACTGGATTTGGGAACGGTCTGGGAGTGATATCCTACAAGCATCTTGGTCTGGTAGATTTCCAAGCCAGCAAAGAAGCTGGCCATAAAGGCCTCTGGTGGTTCTTTTTTCAGGCCGAGCCGCTTCTTTGGGGCTCTCTTCTCTTCAACTGAGAGCTCTGGAGGCGTTTCATCTTTGGCCTTGTCATCATCCTTTTTTTCACCATCCTCTGAGCTGCAAGCACAATTCTGCTGTTAGTATGAAGAGAGTATAACAAGATGCATTTAGATGCTTACATTATACAAGTCAATTCACCATTTACCATTACAGAGTGCAAAAATAACTTGCACATACTTGCATGTATACTCAGCTCTACTTTTAGATCACATTCTGAAAAAAAATCTAAACATACTCACTCTCCTTTCTCAGAGTCAGATTTGTAATCTCCATTTGCAGCCCTCTTCTTTGCAGCCATCTGCACCAAAAAAATGTAAACACAAATAAATCTCTAGTTTCTACGACTGAAGACATGTTGAAAAACAATGCTATCCTCATTTCATGTAACTAAACATGATTACTAACCTGTGCCTTTTTCTGCTTTACTGCACTGGCTATTGATGGAGCATCTCCCACCACCACCTCAGAAACATCCCCCAAACCAGGCTCGGCCCCATGCTTCCCCTCCCTCTTCGTCTGTATGTTGAGCAGCTCAGCCATCAGGTCGGCCTCTGCTGCATCACCCTGAGCCATCTGACCCATCTCTGCCAATGCTGACGCCTCATTCAGCTCCATCTTCTCTGTTTCCAGCACATCACCATGTATCCCAAACTGAGTTGGGTCTGGCATGTTTCCCAAAATATCTGTCACCTTCATATTCTTGGCTCCTTCAACAAGGCCGCCCCCAAACATAGTGGTCCACAAGATGTGGAAGAAACCCCAAATTAGGTTGTAGACAAAGTGAAAGAGGCCTGTGATGATCATCCAGAAGAAGGAGAAGAAACCCTGCACCGTCTCCTTCACAGTCATCTTCCTGAACTTCCTGTACTGCCGTCTCATGCTCTTGAGAGTGAGCAGCTGACGGAAGTGACTGAGGCTCTTTTTCATTGAGATGCAGGCAACTGTGAATGCGGATGAAGACTCCAGCATCATATTCTCCTCCTCTTCCTCTTCTGGGTTCTCCACTACGCTCTGGTTGTCTTCCTCATCTTCCTCTGGAAGCTCAACTGGGTCTGGCTCTGAAATCAGAGAAGCCAGCTGCATCTCAAAGATGGTGTCCTCGCAGAAGTTGACAAACAGCTCCATCTTCTCGCTCTCCCCGCCTTCGTTGACCACGTCGAAAATGAACTGCCGCTTTGACTCTTTCACCTGGGGCTTCTCCCACTGCGTACGACTTGACTCGCTGATCTCAAAGTAAACTCTCTCAATGCGCTTGGCTCCTCCCATGATCTCGATACGACCTAAGAAAGGCTCGAAGTAGCTGAGAACGCTCTCAGCCAGGTCGAGGAATGTTGAGAGGCGGGTGTCATGAGGCATATGCTCCGACAGGTTGGTTAGCAACACAGCTACGTTGAAGCCAATGTCCTTTGCTGGTTCGTGAAATCTCTCCACAAACTGTTTGTAGTTGAACATGTCATTCTCATCAGCCTCAGCACAGGAGAGAAGGAACTCAATCTCAGACTGAGAGTACTGTTTCTGGTTTTCCATGGATTTCTGGAAGTCCTTCTTTGAAATTACGCCTTTACTCTCTGAGTCATATTCCTTGAAGCTATCTGAAGTGGTCAAGTCTTTCAATTTGAGGAACATGTCAAAAAACTTCAGAATCATCTCCACATTACTAGAAGATTCTACCAAGGTGTCCACCATTTGTTTCCCAATGGTTCCATTGACAACGTTACCTGTAAAGACATAAAAGCCAGGTATGTTAGTACGGACATCAACAAAGAAGAATCTCCAACCTAGAAATAAAAAGCAATGCTATTTGGTGTGCATTTGATTAAATGCAAACACCTTTTCAGATAAAAGTCTTGAACGAGACAAACCTTCAAGAAGAGAGAGCATCATGACGATCATGTCCTTCTGCAAGTCTAGCAGCTCCTTCAATAATTCAATTTGACTCGAGTCCTGATGGGACAAGAGGTTGGAAGTGAAACCCTGTGAGTACTGATGGCGGCCCTGTAATGATACTGCCAACCCTCTTAATAACCCTGAGTTTTATTTGAAGACATCAAGGCTGCTTCAAACTCTGCTGGGGACCAGAAGGTTCTGCTAGGTAACATCCATCCATCATCACTAGGACTGATGTTATTTTACTGTCCAAGAGCAGATGGCTGGGTCAGTCTGGCTCATTTAGGGTCTCTCCGGAGATTGCACTCAACATACCATAAATCTAAACCGTACTTTGATGGGCTAAATTCAGCCCTTTCCACCTGCGCTCTCCCTCATCCTGGCTTCCAGATTCAGAACCAGCTCTTTGTGAAGAATATGAGATAACATTTGGTGTATGTTTTCATCCCACTGCTGGCTTGCTGCCATAGCATAAATGGAGAAATACACCAGCTGAGTGAATTGGCATGTGATTGTGCTGCAGCACCCCGAAGTTATCCTTGAGGCAGGAGAGACCTCTGGTGGTGTTATATAAAACATCAATGCTGTTCAGATTTTATCTCACTAAAAACAGAAATAACTCCATAAAAACTCTCTTAACCTTTTTTTATGCATTTTTAACCTCAACTAAAACTGTGCCCACAGTTTTGTGCTTGAGCTTACTGGCAGCATTGTTAAATGTCAGTTTGTTACTAAACTTAGCAAAGCTTTGAAAATGCAAAGGTGAAAGCCCACACACATATCTATAAATAAAATTAATTATATCATCGCATGTGGGTACACTGACATTAGCAAACATCTGGCTCTTGCTTTGGCTTCTAGGCGCTCACAGGAGTAGCCTCATATGAGAGCTTCTGCAAGCTGCTATTTATTGTAAATGATTAAGGGGGAAAAAAGCTAAAAAGAAAAAAATAAGAGTTCTTTTCAGTCACAGTAAGTTTAACAGAATAAATGTGTTTGCAAAAATTAAATTAAATTAAAAACTGTATTTATCACGGCTAAAAATTGCAAAAAAAGTCTAAAAAATATTTTAAACAAACCCCCAAAAGTAAAATAAGCTAAATATTTATTTTCAACTACTTTAATCATGAAGTTAATTAAATAAAGTTAATCAGAAATGTATAATCATAACCAAAACCATAATAGATAGATATCACGTTTTTTTTAAGTTTTTTTTTTTTTTTTTTTTGCAATTACTTCTTTTCCACCTACAAAGTACATACCTGTGATAACTTCATCTGCATGTTGGCAAACACATGAAGGAAGCCCACCACTGCATCCCACAGCCTGCTGTGAGCCAGACTCTGCTGATTACCTATACAAGGACCCTGGAGCACACACAAAGAGCCAATGTAGAAGAAACCCAGATGAACCATTATGAAATATCTTCTTGATCTTCTTGAAAAAGTGATATTATTAATTTATTGTGACTGGACTTTTTATTGTGGAGCAGTTTTCTATAATGATGTACCTGAATATATTCAGTTAAAGAGTTGAAGACCTGTTTCGCAACTGCTAACGCTTTGGAGAAGTTCCTTTGGCCAGCCTCATCAATGACATCTTTTCCAGAATAGTACCAGTAGAAATCACTAATTGATTCCTAAAAGGAAAAAATATACGAATGACCTAAATCATTTCTCCAGAGACAGATAGAGGATCTGTACACAACATGTCACAAAGTGATACCTGTAGTCTGAGCAGGTAGTCCACAGTACTAATGATGATGTTGACTGTTGTTGTATTCCCTGTCTGAGTCCTCAGGAAGTTTTGGAAATCTAAAACAAATAATAGAAGAGGAATTAAAAACAATATACATTTGTTAATGCACCCAAACAACTTGGCAAAATTGAACCTCTGAAACCTTGTTGCTCAAACAAAAATGCAGCTCTTCTTTAACTTTTTTCTAGTTTAATGAAAAAAAGACTCCACCTACCATTATTGTGACCCTCACAGAGAAGCTGCAGAAACCTAAAGAGGTCCTTAGTGAACTCATCATTCTGCAATACCTTGGAACCTGAAAATAGGAAACAATATTATCCGTCCTTTTCAGTGGTAAGCATCTCAAAGACCCATCAGTTTAGCATCTACACAGGCCTTAACAAGCTTTGACCCCTTATAAAGCTGCAGTCTACCATCAAGTTACAGGAATTATACTAAGAGGTAAAAGCACACACACACGTAAACAAAACAAGAGCTTTTTTTTGTTAATTACCAGCAAAGCTTTGTTGTTGTTTTTTTATGGACAAAGCTTTGGGATATTTAGGTCTTAACATACATAGGTTAGTATCATCAAAAAGGCCTCATTCATAAAACAAGCACTGTCTTCTTACAAAAAGAAGAGGATAAATCGGAGTAAGAAAGTTTTGGGGGCGTGGGCTCATGTCAAAAGAGCATGCATGTATTCTTTCAGTCCAAGGTACAAAGAAGGTGGTTATGATTCAGATCATAAGAGAGGAAGAGGAAGGGGCAGAAAAGGAACTGGAAGGAAATGAGAGGAAAGGAGTGGGGCGGAGAGCAATCAAGATGTCAGCATTGCATAAAATGAGTAAAGTCTAAACCGTGTATTTACCCCGCTCACTCACGTTGACTGCGACCGATGACATAAAAACATGATCAGAAGGAAACAAACAAACAAAACAAAAGCAGACATAAGCAAAGGAGAAGACATTGAGATTCAATCAGAAGAAGTAGGAACAGGAGAGAGTGATAGGGCTGTAGATATATACTTTACATACACTGATTTACGACAATGACATACGGTAACAACTATTAAAGTTTTAAGTACAGTCTGCTCACTTGGCAGGTGTATATAAGTAACAGTTACCATCACTTATGCCTGGGCTTATGAAGTGGAAATGAGCTGAATAATGCATGATAAAAATATATTATTATACTGTATGCAACCCATCAACTTTGATAGAAACCTCTAATTACAACAGCATTTTTAATGTAGATGTATTTGTGATTGTGAGTCTTTTTTTTTAAAGTGGCAGACAAGGCCAAGACAGGACTTGGACATACAGTAACACAGGTTTACCTGCAGAATGACATGACAACACGAAACAAGAGACACACATGAAATGGAGATGGGCTTGAGCAACAACAAAGTAAAGAGCTCATATCCTGTCGAGGTAATCGTGGATCATTTATTACGTTATTTACAAGTCAACATTGTGAGCTGTAATGACACATCTGCGTAAAACAGGGCTTCCATGCCAGGTGACATCAATAAAATTTGAGATTCTCACACATATTATCAGCAGCTCAATACCCCATCTGCTGCACAAATAAAGCCACCAATATCATCACCTCTTTCATTACCAGTTTATGAAGATGTTATCTCATCTGCAGTAGATCAGAATTTAGCAACAGCGCAGCAAATAAACTGCTGAACTTTTGCTATTAAGGTTCTGTCTATGTTGCATTGTTCCACCAGTAACCGAAGCATATTATTGACTTGAGATCCATTCTATTCTACCACATTAAACCTTTTTTAGCAACATAATTAAAGATCTTCTTGAGGCAGACAAGTCTTAAGGATCAGCCAGTGCTATGTGTCAAGAGTTTAACACATTTATTGTCCTTACTTACTCGATCCCTCTTCCGTTACCATCCCCAGACCTTCAGCTTTGTTTTGCCTTTCAAATGCATTCAGGTCCAGGACACTGTGAGAAAAAAGAGACACAAAGTGAACATTAAACACAGAATTTTAGAGCCTGGATATCTGCTACAGATACTTGAAATGATGTATTTATTAATTATTCATGTTTTAACAGTAATCCTTCACCTGCATGACATCATCAGTCCAGACAAACTTTTGAAGAATCCAACATCCCTTTTTTCCTTCAAATAGTCCAGCATTTTCTGCATCAAAATGAAATTAAAATTAGTAGCTAAGCTAAAGCCGTTGCCTTTCCAGCTTGAGTAGCGCGGCATACCTGCTGGACCAGTATGTTTCCCCCATTAAGAATGGAGATGCCCAGCTTGAGAGTGAATGTCACAGTGGCAGCAAGACGACCTGATAGCCACAGATCAGAGTTAAAGCAAATATAGCTGCTGTAAGATGGAGGACAGGGTGCTCATTTATAAAACTCTGCGTAGGATTCTTACTAAAATTGGACGTACGCCAAGAATCCAGAGTTTGCGT
>JBAMHV010000021.1:7939982-7954747 GCA_037177535.1 Pseudomugil gertrudae | reverse complement strand
ATCAGAAACTTTCCGTAGAAATCCACTTACGCTGCTTTTTGTGCGTAAGCAAGCTTTATAAATGAGCACCCTGGTCTGGAAATTTTTTCCTACCTTTGCTGGCACTGATCATCTGAAGCACCATTTCTGCAGCACCTCGATCATGCAGCCGGGCTTGCTGATACAGCATCTTTTGTTTTTCCATTTCCTTTTCCTGTAACACATCAAAAACAGCATCATTTAGAATAACTATTTTAAAATGAAAACTAGATGCAGAACACTTTAATAGTAATTAAAAGGTACCTCAAATGTTTTCTCTTTTTCTTCCTCTTCTTCCTCCTCTTCACCTTCAGCACAACTCTGAAAGACAAAATAAACATCAAACCTGCATGTTGTTGCAAATCATCAAGTAGGAAGAATTTAGAGCAAGAGATACCTTTGCCATCATGTCTGCATAGGCAATATACAAGGGATCCTCTTCTAAAGAACTAGAAAAGAAAGAAAATAGATTGTTAACCTGATATTTATATCATTTTTCTAAATAATAGCTTGTAGCAATTAGATATACAGTTGTTATAGCAACAATACTCAGAGGCATGATAAAAAAAAACTGCATGTGTTTTCCTCATATTATATAGAATATGACTATGATTTATGCTTAATGTTCATTTTTTAAATGAAATGAGCCAAAACTATTATGTGGCACAGATGGAGCACCTCATGCTGGTGCCAGGTGGCCAGGTGTATTTGTGTATGTGTGTGTGTGTGTGTGCATGTGTGTATTTACCTGCATTCAGTCAGAGCGTTGTGGCTAAAATGCAGAATGAGCTGATGAAGAGGATCTGGCTGCTTTCTGACCTCCTCCTCTTCCTCCTCCTCCACTTCAGGCACCGTTTTCTGGAAAAACGTCACACAAATCAGCAGCGTGGCTTATAAGGCAGGGGTGTCAAACTCGGGTCCCGGAGGGCCGGTATCCAGCAGGTTTTAGTGATCTCCATGCTCAGACACAGCTGACTGAAATTACTCAGTAGGTTGACAAGAAGCTGTTGGATCTATTTGATTTGCACCAGGTGTGTTAATGCAGGTAAACAGCAAAACCTGCTGGATTCCGGCCCTCGAGGACTGGATCTTGACACCTTTGTTATAAGGCATGTCTCAAATGTAAACATATAAACTGATGAACCATGAAGACTTTGCATTTAATGGCGAGAAATATCGAAAGACATCATGCAAAAAATAAACCACAAGCACATGCACGTACATAAATCCATGCATGCTGGTGCACAAAGTTATGATGTTCCACAGTTTTATTGAATGGAGTTAAGCATGATGCCATTCTGTCATTTCACCAACACAAAGAAGACTTCCAAAGAAATCACAGACTGGTACTACTGTACCTGAGCATGTTTTATGGTACTAAACCCTGTTCCTGTATACGTTCTGTTAGGCTTTGATTTTTTTTTAAAGTACAATTAAAAAGGACTAATTAAGGCTTAAAAACCTATATGAAAGTTTTACTAACTCCAATTTATTTTCAAATTACTGAAAAAGATAAAAACAAAACAATAGGCATTGGTGAAATTAATAAATGTCATGATCAGAATTCAATGTTAAGCTTAATACATTTTTTATTTTATTTCAATTAAGCCCTTTGCTTTTGTTTTTACTTTATTAAATGTTTTAAATTAGTCTGCTGATTAATCTATAATACTCCAGGGTTTTCTAAAATATTGTGTTTGTCATTGTTATTTGTGCTTTTTGTTGCTTTTATTGGATGCTTCATTTGTTTCTCTCTAAATGCTGTAATGCTTTTATTTTAATTCATTCTATGAAAACATGCCTGTTCTGTCATCGGCCTTTGGAAAACATAACATGTTCTTCTTTACTTCTGTGCTTTTGTTTTGTACTTTTCTAAGGTTTTTTTTTCTTTTGTTTTGTTGACGTTCGAAAAATGTTTTCTGTTTTGTGATAAAACCTTTTATTTTATATTTTGTGCCAAAGATTCTTTGTTTTTCACATCAGAGCAACCAGACATCGACCCAATTTGTGACACTTTTGGCTTTTTTAGGCTTACAAGAGCAAATGAATTGAGCTCTTCAGTTGTGATCATTTGGTTCTTCATTGACTAAAAAATTCCAGTTGTAGTGTATCTCTTTTAATGAATATGATCCAGTTCCATCCATCCATTTTCTACCGCTTGTTCCCAGAGCGGGTTCGTGGGGGGGCTGGAGCGGATCCCAGCTGTCTATGATCAAGTTAAATTCCTAAATACAATTGTAGAATTGAAATTATAGATGTTTGTTCTGTGTTTACTTCCACAAAATAATGTTTAAAACATGGAAAGCATGGAGAATTGTATATAAATTAACTGGTGAGTCAAACAGTCTTTACAGGATGATTTCTTACCTGTACTGAATGGGACAAATTAAGATCAGCTGGCTCTGACATCATCAGTGATGTCATGCTTACTGAAAACCACTGCATCGATGACTGAGAATGGCTCAACGATACAAGGTGGAAGTGGATATATATGACACTTAGAACACGTAGAATGGTGCAAAGGACACAAAGCTCCCCATTTGCTCCCCATTTGAGTATGAACAAAGACACTGGGATTGGAGGAGGAGGTGGGGGCAACGTGAATACTTACTGCCAGGTCCTGCACTAGTTTCTCCTCAAAGGAGTACTCTTCTGTTTCTATCCATATTCTCTGATAGGCCAGGAGGAAGAGGTTAATAGAGCGATGCCTAAGGAAGGAGATTAGCCAAGGTTAGCTAGGAGGAGTGCTTAAAAGGAAAGAGGTCCCGGCCTTTCGGAAGGCTTCATACTGGTTAGTCTTGAATAGGCTACAAGCACATTCAACTGGTCACTTAACATGCAGGCTTCCTGCTAGATTACTGAGCTAGTCATCATTTATTTATTTATCTTTTAATTTTGTTCTCATCAGCCAACTGAATGACACTTACAAAGATGAGTTATTACAACTGAATGTGCGGGAAATGCAACCGTTACAAGAAACAAACTACACATTCATCTATATGTTAGTGGTTAGCTTAGCATTAGTTTAGCATAAAAACTGAGCATCAGTAACATTTCTTCATAAAAATTAACGTGCTTGGCAGAGAAATCATGTAGAAAAATATTATTTTTAACTAGAAATTTATTTTTGTGCCAATTACTGACATAGAGCTCAAATAATATGTTTTTCTTTTTATTCAGTTTAATGAAAGATGCAACAATGTCAGTTTAGCTGATTTGATATGGGCTTGTACAACTATAAATGACTGGACCAGTGAAAATACCATTACAAACGGGTGTCAAAATTCATAACAATAACAGGCTTGATGAAAAGCAAGCAGTACTTATGAGAAGACAAGTATTCAAAGAGGCAGCAACACTGGATCAGTGCGACATTACCGTCAACATAGAGAGAAGACTGTTATAGTCTGTGCTCTCATGCATTATCTCCAGCCAAATGTGTCGGTAGATATTCAGGAAGTAATTATTGTTTTTGTGCCTGGTGGGGATGAGGTAGAGGCATAGTAAAATATGATACTAAGGACAGAGCAAAGACTGAACAATAATACATATAAAGTGACATCTGAATGTGAGACATTTATTACACATAAGCTTCACATCCCAGCTTGAATGAAGCTAATTAACAAACCTACTCCAGCATTTTCTCTGCTATCTTTTAATTATTACCTATACTGGGTCATATTTCACCTTCAATAATTCTGAATAAACAAGTCATGTTGTCACAAGCTAGGTGATTTCATCTTAGCACATACTGAAGACAATCACCTCGAGGTCAGGCCTCATAATTGTTTTTCTTGATACTGTAGCACCCTGCCTGACTTCCTGTGATGGAGTTACAAAGCAGCAGGCCATGAAATGGCCGGGGTCCATTCTTTTCTACTCCTAGTAGATAACAGCTGTAGGCTAGAAATGTGTTCTACACACAGATGGAGGTTTCTCATTAACGCAGGGTCAGAATCCACAAAAGAGGTTTGTTACAACATGTAATGGGAGAGGCCATGCTAGAGCACTTGCTGAAACCCCTTTCCATATGTTCAAGGAGCGTTAGAATAGTTTCTGATTGACTGATTATTTTAATACTGTTTAAATTGATCCTGCAAAAAAAAAGAAAGAAGACAAATTTTTAGGATTAAACTCAACACAGTGATACCTGGGTAGATTATACAGTGGAGCCATTCGGAAGCAGGCAACAACGGCTCGCTTCCTCTGTTTGGATAGTAGTTTCTGCCAAACACATTTTTTGGATCTCAGCGGCTGCTCCACCTAAAAGAGACACAAAGAATATTACTAACATTTCATGGATGGCACCTTTCTGCAGACAAACCACAGAAATAAATCACTGCTGAGACGTGGACTTTTTTTTTTAAGCATTTCCTCAGTGATGGTGTTTTATGGTTTTTGGTGACTCATCCTGAATCTGTTTCCTGTGTGAAAGAAGAGAAAGAGCTTTCACGCATGACTGCAATTTTAGTTTAGTCATCTATGACAAACCAAATAGAAAAGCACTTTTTTAAAGCTACAGATGGATGAATAAGCTGTGGTATTTTTACTCACAGAAACCAAACAAGACTAAAACCCCAACAGCTGTCTTTGGCAACATGTATGAATTAAATGAAAAATAAATCAGTCTTCATTCAGTGATTACATAATTTGATATGCACAATGGTTTAACCCCTTGGTGTTAAGGGGTAAAGCCAAATCTGGCATTTTTTTTCAATTTCTTTAAAAAATCATTGTTATGTATATTTTAAGGGACACCCTGGACAGGTCGCCAGTCCATCACAGATTTGATTGATTTTGTATCATTATTAAAATAATTCATATTGATTGTATTTTTATTTTAGTCCAGTCTTTTTCTTTCTGATACTCTTTTTACTGTGACTGTGAACAGATGCATGTTTAACCTGCTCCAGGTTGAAAACAGCAGCAGAGATCCTCTGGATTCGATCCACCACTTTTTCGGGGTTGGGAGGCCCCTCGGTCCTCATCGCTACGTCTTTGTAAAGGTTCAGCTGCCACCTCACTGCAGGATCCTCCGACTAAAAGTTCATTTCACATCAACACGTCAGCTCAGAGTATCAGTCTGAAGGTATTGTCTCCCTGTAAAAAACTAGCATCACTTGGTTGTGCATACCTTTTCTCGAAGGTGAAGATTCTGGTGAATGTGGTCTTTCACTTCTTCATCTGTATCTTTCTGTTTCACAGGAACAAAACAACTTGTCATGAGGGGTGAAAACAAAAAGATTAAAATGCAGTGATACTCTTACTTAACAGCTTCAAAGGAAGAATACATGCACAATATAGTTGAATAGGGTTTTATTTATGCGTCTATTTAACAAATATGTCATGTCTGGACTGATCGCTGTTTCCTGTCCTTGTGCCCTTTGACCTCTTCTGTATAGTTTTTGTAAATACTTGTTTTATGTGATGACATCAACCTGCCAGGGGGTCTGCAGATGGAAATTAGCCTAAGGCTATAATGTGGCATATTTACATTTGTATAAAATGTTCATTAATATGCATTGTTCCCCCCCCTTTTTTTTTTTTTTACAAAAAAAAGAATATTAGCTAAAAAAATGTAAAATCCATGGTTACTAAACTACAAGCACTGAAAAAGTTTATTAGAATTGTAAGTAATCTATATAATTTAAAAAATGCTTCCTATTATTTTTATTCTATGCTTTGTGAACTACAGTATTACTATCTGATTTTATGCCATTACATCCTTATGATTGTTTTATTTACCTCTACAGCTAAAGTTTTTCTTTTGTATTCATTGGGAATTGATTCTTTTGGTTATTGTTCATTTTCAAAAATTATTTAGTTAGCATTTAGGTTATCAGTGATACACTATATCACAGCTAAACATTAAGCCAATTCAGAACTTTTGATCAACTTATTCATTAAAGAATTACAGTAATTAATCATTTCAGAGATACTTTCATTAACTACAGAGTAGATTTGAAGAGACTTACGTGACAAATGATTTAGTAATTAAAGCTCTAACGTAGATTTAGTGGCATAAAAACATAATATTTGCATGTATTTAGCTGCTCTGAACTAGGAATAGAAAGTATTACAACAATGTGACATGAGAAAAAAGTTAATTCTTGCTTGAACATGCAGCTTTTTTATGTATGTTTAAAGTAGCATTCTCATGCAAGTAGCACAATCTAAAAAATATATATTTTCCCACCATGAGGTAGCGGGTCTTGGCTAAAGTGATGAGCTCCTGATCCCCGGGGGTGCACATGTTGAGGCCAATTGGCAGCATCTTCTTCAAGGCAGCTACAATTAGCGAGGTCTGGATGGAGTAAAACTCCCCCCGTCGCTTCTTGTGTCTCCTCTCCTGGTCTTGTCCTCCAGACTGAAAAGTTCACCATAATATCTTCAGACAACACACACTGGTGCAGAGTAAATAAACGCTCTTAGTATCTGGACAGGTTTTATCACTAAAGGTAGCTGAGATTCATGTAAAGAAATTCCTGTTTAATGGTCGGAGCACTTACACTCTATTTGAACAAAAGCCAAAAGCAACTGAAGCAATTATTTAGAGCCTTGGAAAAAAATCTTTGACTAGAGTAAATATATGAGACCCTCTGAGATATTAGGAATATCCTTAAAACCTCAGTTGGAAAGCAGAGCTGCTTCTCTTAGAACTGCCAATGATGCAAAACTGCAACAGTGAACCAAATGTTGCAGCTGGCTCAGTGAAAATCTCCATATCAACATTCACATATATTGTATACACACTGACACACACATATACAGCATCATGACACACTGACTACAACAACATATAAATATATAACAACTACTGGGCAAACACACCAGAGTATCACAGTCACTCAACAGTACGCATGATCCTCCAGAACGAGGAAGTCCTTCATTACTGAGATGAAAAATGTTCCACCAATAAGGCAATGAGGAATGGCCAAAGTGACCATGTCACACGTGGTGATGAATGGAGACCACAAATAATCTGGTAACATAATATGTAACGACACTACAGGCTATGTAGCACAGCGGCACAAGCTATTGGCTTTTCTGCTTGGCGACTGGAACATATAAGCCAATAAGCTGGCAGGTAAACAGCGCATGCACTGCATCACTCTACCTTTTCCTTAAAGGACTGTTAAAGATAGAGAAGATAGAAAGAGACATATAGAGAGAGAGAGAGGCCGACAGAAAAAAAGGATGAGGGGACAGTTAATGGAGGTGCAAAGTCCTGTCACGAACGTGCACTGCAATGAAAACCATTTCTTTGTTATCAAATAGCTGATGTAATCTGTAACCCCTGTGATGTTTGCAAGGGTTGAGGGATGAAGGTTAGTATGTCTTAGCTGCTATCACAAACATGGATAATAGTCACACAATATACACACACAAAAGTATATTTTCACAAAATCCAGTCATTTAAGCCAATTTGAGGCAAAGGATGTTCAATAAGTCTTCTTTGTTACACGTGTGCGTGTGTGTATATTCATGTGTTGTAATTCCTAACATCATGTTAACATACGAGCACATGTAGACATAAATAAGGTGTTAACATGGCAGAGAACATGTTAACATGGATTCTTTTCATGTTTGTTTATGTTTGCCTGTATCTGAGTATTTTTCGCTGCTGTGAGGGGTTAAACGGAAGCAGCAATGTAAAAGCCAAAATAAAATGACACTGTTGGGAGGAAGTGGTTCGGAACAATGAAAACCTGCCTTAGACATCTTTGATTTATTGTCTCCAGTTAAGAAGGAAAGGTTGTTGATTTCATTCTGTACCACAAAGTTCTGCTCCTCTCTTTTAAAATTCTGGAAAGACAAGCAAAGGAAATGCTGATAAACAATGCACCTGCAGTATTCATGTTTATACTGATTCAACTGATTTAAGCATTTACATGTGACTTGCACCAGAGGATAAATATCTCTGCAACCATTTTGAAGAGCCCATTAGAATCTGAATCGGGTTCTTTCAGCCACCTGGACCTGCATCAGCAGAAAAAGATTATTACACTCTCTTTAGGCTTTTTCCCCTTTTTTCTCATTGTCTTCTAAATACTCACAGACAAGAACTCCTTGAGCGACTGCTAAGTGAGCTCACCTGTTGTTGTCCACATAACGGATAAGCATGGGGTAAAAGGCGTACAGATCCCTGCAGAGCACAGCGAACTCATCCAGAATAAGCAGCTCGGCCTCTTGGGTGTCTCCTTTGCTGTCTGCTTTGAGAAGTTCCTCTTCAGCCACCACCTTCACCGTTTTCTTCTTAAGCTTCTCCAGCGTGGGCAGGAAGTGGCTTTTCAAGAGGTCTGCACGGGCTTTGCTGATGATGGGTTGCACATAAACTGAGGAGGAGATAAAACATTGATGTTGGCTACTGGGATTAGGGCTATGATTATTTTATAAGATTGAGGTCAGGTGGATAGCTTTCTCTGTTATGCTAATAGTAATAGATTCCATTGCATATGACCACCCACCTGCGATTCTCTTCATCCATGAGGCCTCATCGATGCCCAGGTTGTTGTTGAGAATTTTGAGGATGTTGCCAAGAATGAGACTAAGATGCTCTGAAGTGACCGTGGTGCAGCAGATGCTTCCCCCACTAACAGGCTGGTTTTCAGGACCCCTTTCCCACCAGTAGGACAGATAGTTGCACAGCATGGGAAGCACCACCTCGATCACATGAGGCATCTCTGTGTATCGTGCTCCAGACTCAGCCATGTCATTGATGTCCTTCATCAGGCCATCCAGCCTTGGCATCCCTGGACACATCTCCTCCACCGATTCTCTGATTCCAAGAACTAAAATAACACATATCAATGTTTTAGATCCTTTACCCGCGACCATAAATGTTTGTTTGTTTATTTATTTAAGAAAATAGTATTGTGACTCACCAGCACGATCTCTGACATTCTTAGTATTAAACACAGAGCATGGGTTGTGCGTGTTGAGCACTGGCTCCAGAAAGGCCACAGGCATGGCCCCAGCCAGAGTTGCCAGACACTGACCAAGAGCTGGCAGTTGCCTGATGGACACAGATTTATTAAATATAGTTCTTTTTAAAAAGGTGTTGCTCAGTGAGTAGTACTGTTAAGCTTAGGATACCTCTCCACATAAATGTTTTTCCCTGTGCCCAGTGCATAGAGGCTGGTCAGGATTCGATAGCAGGACACTTGGACATCATCCACTGTAAAAAATTAAAGAAAAAAATCAGCCTGAAGCTGGCCATAAAGTTGGTGTCAGTGAAGCAGATGTACAAAAGCACATGAAATGGTGAGACTATGAAGAAGCATGGTGTGCAACTACATTTTTTCTAAACAATCAGCTGCAGTGACCATATTTTCTAGAGTATCTTGTAAACCAGGTCACACTCTCTGGATACTTACAGGGGTGCAACTACACTAGGTCAATGCTGTGTCATGCCTCTTGATACAGTCTTTCAAGATGGATTTGCATATGTTATGTTTGATATTCAGATGCAGATATCCCACCCCTGTCCATACCCCTACTGTTAACAGACCCTTACAAATTGCACACCCTTAGCTAATCCAGCAGAATACAATATTATTTATTATATGCATGAACCGTCAAAAAATGTATTTCAAATACAGACAACAGCAGGGCGAGTGAGATCTAGACCTGAAAAATGTGAAAAATCCTTGGAAAATATGCCTTACTTCTAAATGTTTACCCCATCACGACATAAAAAAGTGCTGTACATGGCAAAATTTACACATCACAGTGTATGACAGGTCTGAAGGTGTCTGCTAAAGCACTGGGGAACATTTCTTATGTCAATGAAGTGTGCAATCATGTATTGCAATAAACTTGACACTTTTTTTTCCCAGCCACTCCAAAAGCTTGTTTGATCATTTCTTCGCTGTCAGGACTCACAAAGCAGATCCACTCCGAAGTGGTGTTGAGTGATGTGCTCAAACAGAGCAGTTAGGATAGGGAGCAGAGCCACGGTGGTGTAGTTGATATTCTGTGACACCCCTTTCATCTGGGAACGGGAGTGAGTGAACTTCCCCAACTTCAGGTTCTCGAAAGTCTTCTCCAGATCCTCCGCAGCATTCTCGAAAAATGTCCTCAACCCTACCCTCACCTGCTCCGAGCCCGACTTCATCACTGTCCTGTTAGGTTGAAGAAGAGCGTGAGAAAAACCATTAAAAACATCAAGGTATGCAAAAGCAAGTGGATTCTTTCATAAATACGAAAATGTCCCGAAGATTATTCTAAAATATGACATGTATGCATCAATCAGACCACCTTCACACTGACACATTATAGGAGAGCCTTCCAATGATAGAGCGTATAAAAAAAATCTAATGAAACAGCACGATACATAAATAGGATTAGTGTGACTGTTTCCAGCAATTCAAAGACCAGTAAATAATTACCCATTGTTAAGCCTTGATGTGTCATAGAAGGAAATGAGAAACTGAGTCCGTGGGCATCAGCTGTAGCTCTTCAGTACAAAAGGGACACAATAATGTATTGTCGATTTAGCCTCATTATGTGTGAGCTGCATTAACAAACAGTGCACCATCTCCAAAGAACACTATAAACCGTGGGCAACATGTGCTGCATGAAATTTGTGCTGCTTATTTAAATGCTAGAAGATGCACATTGTAAATGCCAGTGCGTCCCAAAAGAATTCAGAGTAAAAGAAAGCACTCACAACAAATGTGTACCTCTTCAGTGCACATGAGGTTAAAGCCACTTAGTAGTGAAAGATGTAAAGAGTATCCAAAATAGCTCATGTTTAATTATGATCCAACTGAGGGTTCTTGAGTTTTGTACATTTTCAGTTTGCTCTCACCTGGTGTCCAGAGTGTGTGCAAGGATGTGCAGACAGCTGACCATGGTAGTGGAGTCACTTCCTGTATAGAGAAGAAAAAAAAATACAAAGGCTATCATTACAATGCGGAATTGTGCCACTTTTCCTAATTTCTTCTCCTCCATATTGACTTTCATTTTATTCTTACTTCGTCATCTTGTCTTATTCTCTCTGGATGTCTTTGAACTTTCCTAGCTTTTATGGAATTTGCAAGGTTTTTTCTTTATTTTTTATTTCTTCTTTACTGCTTTTTGCCTGGCCTTTGCCTGTATATCACTAATTGCTTCCCCAATAATG
The DNA here is from genome assembly GCA_037177535.1 of Pseudomugil gertrudae. Classification (NCBI taxonomy): domain Eukaryota; kingdom Metazoa; phylum Chordata; class Actinopteri; order Atheriniformes; family Pseudomugilidae; genus Pseudomugil; species Pseudomugil gertrudae. Next base: position 7,943,601 of record JBAMHV010000021.1, on the reverse strand, counting down.
ATCCCTCCTCTGTAATTAAGCTTCTGAATGTCTCTCTGTATGTGCCTCAGGTCTGCACATTTGGCTTCCATTGACCATTTTACAGCCTCTCATTTACCACTTGGCATGAAAAAGAAAAAGTCTTCAGAATGTTAAATGATTTCTTGCAGGTTTTTACAGTCTTACGAATAAGCGTTCCACTGTGTTTGCCAGAAATGTTTAGGAAGCAGTTAATAAAGGCCTTAACACAAAACACGCATGCAAACAGATCTCTTAGTAATCGGCTTACCAAAGAGTGAAATCCTATGTCTGACAAGAGCTGCCAGTTTGCAAAACAGGCTGGAGGTGCGAAGAATACAAAACAGGGAGGAAATCAGAAACACTCTAGGTTAAGTCTTAGAAATGGAAAGTTCTTAATATTAGGCAGAAAAGTGACATAGCAGTCATGCAGCATCGCTGTGCATAAAGGCACTAAAAGTATGAGAATGGTTACCTAGTGACCATCTCCTTCTCTTTGTTGGAGGCATACCCACTGCTGCTGAGGTTTTTGTTGGGAGAAGAAAGGAAGTACAAAGAGTGGTTTTTGAAGTATTGGTCGATGAGAGGGAGAAGAACCTAAAGATTACAGGATTAGATTAGATTAATGACGTACAATGCTGAACAAACAATCTATTAATGCTCAGCTGTAGTGTTTGTACCATTTCCTTACTTTGGCAAAAAACTTAATTTCTTGTTCATGAGGTGACCTGTCCGTTTTCCCACTCGCAGCCATGGCCTCTTTAAAGGGAAAATGCATTAATAAGTAGCAATATTACGGCAAATGGCTTTAAATTCTGTGTTATAGTCTTATACCTAAATGAGCAATGAATTCCTGGGCTGAGTCGACATACTTGAGCAGCTTCTTGAGGAATTTATAGGTAAACCTTTTCTCCATGGAGGAAGAATCCTGCTCCAAGTCCTTTAGGCCTCTGCAACAAAGAACATATCTATAAATAATCTTCTGAAAGCCCTATATTCTCTTCTCATAAAACTAAATCCAGCACTTCACCAGAGTCACTGATGCTTATGAAGTACTGTAAAGACCTTGACATAACATCAGTGACATACTCTCTGAGTATTGACCTTGTGATGCTATAGCCATTAATTTGCAAGAAGCGAAAAAGGTCCTGAGCCTTCTCTCGATCACGGGCCTTCTCCTTAGCTGTCAATGTGTCATAGGGTACCAACAGCGGATGTGTTCCTCCACCTGAAACCACAAACAACCTTGTGTTGAGATATGAATAACTCTGTCTTATTGCTGAGTTTTGTGTGAGGGCAAATGGAGTGCAAGCACCTCTCAGATGAGCATATTTAGTGGGTACCATGAAGGTGCACTCATGCATAAACTCTTAATCATCACATTTAGGCACAACAACCATACAGCACTTTTAATCCACCCACACGCATGCATACAAAGTTTCACTCCCATTTTGCAGCTGTATCTGTGCAGTAATTCCTGATTGACTTCATTAGTGATTCACCTCTGCTGCCAAGGTCACTTTTTTTCTTCTTGGCCCAGATGTTATGGTAATTCTCGGCCACCACCTCCACCATCCCCTTGGCGCAAAGACAAAAAGAGACAAACTCAGCGAGGAGCACATCCTGCCCACTTTACTCATTCACATTCAAGAAGCACTGTCTTTGATCTTGTGTTCATCTCAGGAAAAACTTACAACAAAACAAACATGTCGTCACTCACCTGCACGTCTCTGGACAGAACCACATTGCTTGTGTCTATCGGGCTGGGATTGAAGCCATTGGCCTGGAATGATGAAGGTTTACACTGAATTGCATTGTGCTAGTACATTGAAATATATATACTTATAATTTCAGTCTGATACTGTAACAGCATTATTTAACTGATTTCTCCATGCTTTATTATTATTTCATATGGTGTATAACAAACAAAAACAATATCTGACCTGCCTAATGACCCTTACTTAGAGTGTAAATTGATGGCCTGCTGCTTACTGCTTACACTGAAAACCTAGGATTTAAATGAGTGTAACTTTGACACCTGCTAACTAAAGATTGTTGCTTACCATCACAACCCCCTACAGATAGCAACATTCCCTATTAATAGCATATCTGACCTTTATTTACAGCACACTGATGCTTAGTTTGTTTGTATTATGAACAATCTCCAACACATTCTTATGGTCTGGTGTAAAGTCTCTGGAACAAATTTTGTGTTTTAAGCTAATTTAGATCAGTGTTTCTCAAACTTTTTCAGTCCAAGGACCATTTAACCTTTACAACACGAACTCATGGTCCACCTGACTCTAAACATCCCAGGAACAATATGCTAATATAAACCATTCACAAGTCTACAACACAAAATGCAGCTTTTACAATATTTTTTATGTAAAATATCTGTTATTTTATCTTTTCTTCTTTTAATTGACCCTGTCTGAAGCCACTGCTCCATAGTTATTTGGATATAAGATGGGTTTGGTGTCGCAAAACTGAGTGTGACAATGTTTTCAGTTAATTCAAATATTCAGATTGTCTTGTTGTTCACCTTGCGGACCACCAGGGGGCGCTCACGGACCACTAGTGGTCCAGGGACCACACTTTGAGAAAAGCTGCTTTAGATCAAACTGTTTAGAGTTTGAATTGTACCTGAGAAGCATGAGATATTTTTCTCATTTTCTCATTCTCCCTTTGTTGGGACATGCTCTCTCCATCCTTTGTCCTGTCGATGCTCCAGCCCATTGCGAGCATGCTCTTCAGAGACTCCCTAATTGGCCATCTGTATATTTCTTTCTCCTGGAGCATGGAGACAGAAAATGAGCACAAAGAATAGAATGAGAGGCATTAATCTTTGCGATGTAGCACCAGTGTGCTGTATTGTACTTTACCTTCTCTGTCAGGACTTTGTAGGTCCTAAGCTGAGAATGAATCTTTGCCTTTTCATCCACACTGTCTCCATATTTCCACCCGAGTAGCACCTGAGACACAAAGAGAGTTATGCATAAGGGGGGAAACAATCCCAAATAGTTTGAGGGTCCCCTGCTAACTTAAAGAACAGACTTTTAGTTAAGGAGTTAGGATATACTAAACTCTTACTAAACGTACAGTTTTTTGACAGATGCAACCATGCAGTGTAAGCATCGGAAGAGAGCAAGGGCCTTCAACAGAAACTAGTTTGACCATCGATTATAACATAAAGCCGGCATGACTCAAACAGTAAAGCGCTGTGGAAATCTCATTTGGTGGAAATGCTTTTTCGGCTAATGTCCTGTGAGGTTTTTATTCTACCCAAGTCCCATTTTTCATATAACACTTAGTCTAATACACATTGCACAGTGGTGTAGTGGTACTCCAAGAAGTGCATAAACTCTCAAAATTTGCAATCACACCCGAGCTACTTGTTTTCCTTTTTTTTTTAATGCCCAGAAAAACACTGTTTCAGACAATGTAAGACTCTTTAGTCTGGGTTGATCGAGGTACATTTATGAGGGATGGTTGTATTTGGCCCTCATAAATGTACCTCGATCAATGAGGGATGGTTGTATTTGGCCCCTCCTCCATGAGCCGCCACCTTACCGTGGTGGAGGGGTTTGTGTGTCCCGATGACCCCAGCAGCTATGTTGTCGGG
>JBAMHV010000021.1:7915739-7939882 GCA_037177535.1 Pseudomugil gertrudae | reverse complement strand
GGCTTCCCTCCTTAGGCTGCTGCCCCCGCGACCCGACCTCGGATAAGCGGAAGAAAATGGATGGATGGATGGATGGATGGTTGTATTTGGAAAAGCTCCTTTTAATATGTGTTGCTCACTTCATTGTGCATATTAAAAGTTAAAAACTTTAAAATATACATTTACTTGTCAGCTAGCAATGTTTTCCTTTGTAACTCTGTCTCTAACAGTCTTTATACCAATTTTAAAATTAACCAATTCAATCAGGTGAAGGCAGTTAGTACTATCCAGTTAGAGGCACAATATGGATGATCATGGTCTCACCACTTCAGGCTCACAGACATCACTGAATAGCACACGTCACAGGGGTTTTAGAAGTGGGTCTATAACATTCTGGCTGAAAAATTCGTGGATATACTTCATATACCCGCATATACCCTGGACTACACCACTGACATTGCACACCTGGTGGATGCCATTGTGCATTATTGATCTTACCTTCTCTGCACACCATTTTTCATGGCAATGTTCAGAATATTTGTTGGCAAAATGCTCAAGCTTCTCTGGAAGAGCAATGCTAGAAGAAAGATAAAATAGTGTTACAATTACTCTGCAAGTGTGCGCCAATGCATGTTTGTAGAGTCATATATATGTTATTACAAGTTCTATGTATTTAGTCAGGGTGATGCAACATTTCCCATTGATTGTTGGCTCCAAGATGGCTTACTTAGCTGTATTGATGGGTTTAGGGTCAAAGTTTCCCTGTGCATCAACGGAAACAGGCTTTTCCACAGTGGTACTAATGGAGGCGTCCACATAGTCTGGTGGCAAAGCTCCAGCTATGGCACTGAGACAAGGCATGGCCATCTTGAATAGCTCTGGATCATACTTCTGCATGGGGAGAGTAAGTAAGATATAATTGCAAGAAAAATTAAAATGTTTTCTAACAACCTCTCTGCAAGTTTTACTGAACAAATACAAGTCATTTGCTTGTTTCTACGTTAGGCTGGATCTAAATGAATCTGTAAAATCTCTCCAGTTAGTGTCAGGACCAACAGAAGAGATGTTAATGAGAATTCATTCTAAATGCTGAGGAACCATCAGAACTAGCTAGCTCGGTGCTTTGGGTCAATGACAACTTTCCAGTTATTGACGTTTTCAGGCCGGCTCTTTGCATAACCTCTGTTCATGAGGCGGCATTCAAAGGAGTTTGTGCTGAGTCCTGCTTTTTGCACTGCTAATAAGATATTAGGGGAATTACTATGACAAGAAGGGTCCCCTTTTATGCAGACCTGTTATTAAAGACAGAGAAAATGATGCATTCTGCTACAAGTTCTGACAAAATAGTGGAATTAAACAGCATCTTACTCTCTGAGACAGAGAGTCAAACACTCCCCAGAAGATCGTCTTGGTGAGAAGTAGTTCATCCTCAGATGCTGTACCAAAGCTGCCCCAGCCTGATGGGAGGCAGTAGTACTTCCAGTTCTGCTCATAATGGTTGGTTAGTAGCTGTAGGACACACAGAATGCAAAGGGAAAAACTCACAATAATACATACTGCCAACAGGTTGCACACACTTGTAGCTGACAGGGAATGATTATTACTTTTTCACAATGAAACACAAATCAGTACATAAGAGTTAAATGTAAAATATGTATATTCAAACTTCCACAGGCCAGTAACAATTTATTAACATCTCCAGTATTTCTCTCCTGAGATCTGATAGACAGAGTGGAGCCAACAGGTTTGTGCTTGTTTTCTCTCCTCTAGCTGCAAGTGTGTTACCAGCATGAACCTCTGGTAACACACTAGTGGTGTGTGAGTGTGAAAGCACTACGTAAAGAACATGTTATGTTACATTAAAAGGTGTACCTTCACAAGAGCCGAGTGGAAAAAGACTGTTGGTAGCTTAATAGAAAACGGACAAACTGATAAACGGAGGGATCAGATTATGAAAAAGTTCCAACCACAAAAAATTAAGTTTGGTTTTGTATAAAAAAAAAGAGTTTTAAAAAAAGGAGGAAAGGCAATGAGTAAAAGCACTTAAAAGGGCATCAAAAACCTTAAACTGGGGCAAGAAGGAGAGCATAAGATGTAGAATAAAAGATGAAAAACAAAATAAATAAATCAATATAAGACATTTTCCAACCCTAAGAGGCATCTTGCAGTATTCAGTGAGCAAGGGCACATCAAAGACGAGGCGTCGCAGGAGCTGCTGCAGCATGGAGGGACGAAGATGCCTGAAGAAAAAGGTGAGAGGAGATAAAATTACTGCTGCCCTGAGGATCCTCAGACTCTCACCAAGTTTGGTGACTGACTAGAAATTATATTTGGGGAATACATGGCTCTGTATTTCACAGAAAGCTGTTGATCTTTGCCATTCTTGCCAGGTCAGATTCAAATAATAAGGTAAATCACTGGCTGGAAAATGTAAGTTTTGCTCCTTACTTGCAAATAGATAGCAAGCACTCCTCTATGGCATCCCTCTGTGCCTTGGTCAGAGAACGTCCCTTGGAGAGGCGGTAGATGGTGTGCAAAGTGGAGTCGATGAGAGTGGCATAGTGCTCAGTGCCAGCAAAGAGAGGTGCACAGCGGGTGAGGAGGGGCAGCATGGCTGAACCGATGTAACGATTCATAGCTAAGGCTGTCTCAGTGGTGCACAGACCCTCCTGCAGAGAGAAAAGATTACAACAGTTATTCATAATTATGTGCTTTTAACATAGAACTGCAATAAACAGAAGACCAGTGCATCAGTGAATCGATATGTACACATAAAAAGATTAAACAAAGTGTGTATGAGTGTAATTAGGACCATTTATAGCTTGTTGGAAGGGGTTTCCATATTAATACAGTTGACCAGAACAGACACTAGCTTGTGAGCGTGCCAATGCAATAAAAGAATGACTTGTGTGAGATATCCAGACCTTTTCTAACAGCTCTCTTTGTTGTAAAGTTTAAATTCAAAGTTCAAACATATAAACAAGCTCAAGATCTCAAAACAACTGACCCCAAGCATAGCCAAAGGCTGATAAAACCTTTCATCCATTCTATGTTGTATGCTTTGAATTAATGAACGGACATTTTTATTTATTTATTTTTGATAATGCAATATTCTGCTGGGTTCTGGCATTTATTCCATCACCTGAAACTCTGTTACACGTACTCCCTGACAGCAGTGTTTACCCCTGCAGGATAATCTGCTTTGCTGCACAGCACAAAGTGCTCATGAATGGCTCCAAGAACATGACACCTTCCCCAGTGTTGAAACAGCTTTTGAAATCTCAAGATCCCAATCTAATCAAGCATCTGTCAGATATGTCATAACAGACCTGATGATCTCACCATAGATCTCACCACAGGACACTATTAAAAGATGCATGTTAGCTGTTCAGGGGACATGATGGACATATTAATGACAAACCAATGATTCTAACATAGCTGCCTCATATGAAAGTCTGTGCCATAGCGCTTAAATTCGAGCAGGCCATCACGTTTGTGACAAAAACTTTGGTAAGTATAAGCTAATAAGTCACACCCAAACCACTGGTTAATTGAGTGTTTAGTGGTAAAAAAAAACTACTTCAAAACATTACTGCTTCTGAAACTATATGACTAAGTTCACAGCCTCTTTCCAACACTGTGGTCAGCTCTACCAACCGTATCTAAAGAGGTAGCAGCTCTCAGGTCAGGGAGGAAGCCCACTTCAAGTAGATGGAGCACAAAGCTTTGATCTTCAATACCATACACTCGGTCTAAAAACAGCACCATGGGAGCTTTGTGGTCTGGACAGAAGCTGGCTGACATGTCCGGCTCGGTTACTGATCCATCTGAGGGCAATCAAAACAGACACAACGTTTGAACAGCGTAATCCACACAGGTTGTGAAGTGGTGCAATACCAAGAGAGAAGTGTACACTACATAACAGCAAGTCTTTTCTGATTAGGAGAGTCATGAGTATTCATTAGGCTGCATACAGCAGTTTTCTGGTGCTGGGGCCTCTACTCGCTGTCTTCATTCTTGGCCTGCTGACAAAGCCTGTGTGGCGGTGCTCACAGTAGCAAATTTAAAAGGCAAAGTCTTACCATGCTTATGTAGATCCATCAATATGGCAAGACAGCTCGCTACAGAAATCATCTGCCGAACTCAGAGTCATGAGAGTGAATGGTAAAGCATTGTGCTGATTAAAAAGGCATGAACAGAGGAATAAAATCAATAACTTTCCGTTTTGCAAGGGATGTGCACAACTTTGTAATGGCTGTAACTGACATCCTAATGCGATGTGCTAAAAGCAAGGATACATTATCTGATACAGAACGAGTGAACATCCTGACTAATACCTTTGTTAACAACGGGCATTTTGAGGGGTATGCTGATAATTCCCACAAGGTCCTCAGTGGGAACCAGAGAGCGCAGGATGGCACGGATACGCAGAGCTTCACCTTTCCCTTTGTTAATGAGCTGAAGAAGCAAAAAGCAATTTGATAACATAAAACAAAAAGAATCCATGTTAAACAATAAGAAGACATGCTTAAACTTAAAAAACACACACATGCATCTCAGGGGCACAGCGTCCCAACAGGTCAATAAGTGCAGAGTAGAACGACATGATGGCATTGCCCATGTGGACCACTTCCTCCTCATCATCCCCATCAGCAGACCTACCAGAGAAAAAAGTGAAAGCGTTAACGTTTGTGTGTTTTTTTTTTAATGGAACCGCAGCAAACGTGGGGCATAACATCTCTCATAAAAGATTTGCATGATTTTTATGACTCACACATCTGAGCTGACTCCCTGCACGGAGCCCGGCAGGTCCAAAGCAGGCGTCTCAGATATCTTAATAGCTTCCTTCATAGCTGCTAGCAAGCCATTTCCTCCTTCCCCTCTCAGAGCAGGTCCGAAACACTCTGGACGACGAATGAGCAGTTTGACCACAACGCTGGAGTTTTCCTCCACGCTCTCTCCTGATGTTTGGAAAACAAGATTGATGCCAACTTTCCATAAGACTTTACAAGATGTTTTCACATATTCAAATAAAAAAAAATGGAAGAAAGAGAGAAAGGCTGGAGCATAACTGTAAGCATACCGTTAACAAAGACAGCAAAGCGCAAGAAGGACAGATATCTCTCTCCTTCTATAGGGTTCCAACCAATGTCTGGATAGCCTTTGGCCAAAAGCATTGGGCAACTCTGAAGACCACAGCCAGCTAGGTAGGTGACCACCTATAAAAACATTACATTACATTAATTTAATTCAGTGGTCTTCATACATTTACCTGACTTCTCCTATGAATCAGGGCCTACCTTGTCCAGATCAGGTTCTTCCAGTGCCAGAGCCAAACCGTTGTTGTCCATCACAGAGGAAGCAGCTACATCTAAAGGAGTGGATCCTCTCATAGCTGGAGAAGCTACAACACAAAGCACATAAGCAGGCTCAGCTTCTTATTACTACTTTCTATCTTATGAACATGTTTAAAAGAAAGCTCAACAAACAGTAGGAGGTGGTGTTTCCTCTCTTGTACTTCCAGTACCTGTCTAAGGTTAGTATCAATAGTTTGCATGGGATAATTTGTCCTTATTTGGTCATATTTTCTTTATTAATTTCAATTTCACTTACTGTTTATTATAATAAATCATACTATCAACCTGCTTAACCAGTAAAATTTACAAATTGCATATACCTTCATAACGGCTTTAATGGTTACAAGTTCTGTAGATTAAGATTAGCTTATGGTTAAGCACAATTAGTTCCAATTATTTGTCTTTCATACACCTGTTCAGAGAATTAACGACAACCTTACAGTATTTTTGTGTAATGAAAATATCCTTAGGAGACTAATGCCCAATCAAAAGGAGTTTTACACACCAAGGCCCACGCTGCTATTCTCCAGCAGGTAGCTGAGATGGTCAAACATGGCTTTCTGGTTCTGACGACTGATCCGACAGAAGTAGCAGAGGAAACGACAACAGCTGGCTACCATCTTAGGGAAAGCAATTTCCTGTATGGTGGAACAGACAGAATAACATCTTTCCAAAAGCAGACACCACGGTTTAGTGTTGAAGTATTTTTCAGCAATGTGGTTGTATTATAGTAGATTTTCATGCAACAGAACCCTAAAGCTGTCAACTTACAGCTAACAAACTGTCACTCAGAAAGCAGTAATTTGGAATAGAGTGAATTTGGAGAGGTTGTCATTTTCCTTCAGGGTGAGTTTCTTTTAAATTCCCTCCACATGTTTTCTTCCTTGTTATTGTGTAAAAAGCCTGACATTTTCACACATTGATTGTCAGTCACCAAGCCACATTTTGCCTTTTTGTCTTTCTGTCAGGATGCAGTCACAAAATGGACCGCATCAGAGCTGTCACACCAGGTCGTTTTTACCCAGCACATGCCTAGCCATAATAACCATACAGCTGTAGGGGATAAGGTGATATCACAGTAGACAGCCAATTTAGACAGCCAATTTAGAATATGTAGGTTTAAATAATGCAGTTTAACGGGTCCAGTTAGCTCTGAATGCTCCAAATACAGTAATTATGGATCTTTGAAGCCCCTCTAACCCTTTAAAACAGCACACAGTGGTTTAATTCATTCCACTGTTTCAACTGAATTTTGCATCTGGTAAACAGTCTTATTAGTGTTGGAGGTTCATCACAGTTTATTATGATTATGAGAAGTTGGAGTAAAGAAGGTTTGATTTTGTTTTTTCTTATTCTCACTGAACAAAGACATGATAATTATTATTATCATTATATTCCTAATTATCCCAGGATTGTAAATATTTCACTTTCATCATTCAAGCTGATAAAACTGAATGCAACAGAAATGACATAACAAGGACGTTAACACCAAATTATCTTGTGTAAAAACCAATCCGATGAAACTGATGAAAATGTTTCAACTTCAAGGCCCGAATAAAGGATGAATAAGACCAGATGTAATTACTATGACCTACTGTTGTTGCATCTGACCAAGATGCAATATCTTATCATAACCTATATTATATTGAAAGAGGGCCCTGCGAAAGACATGGCGACCTGGGTGTACCCTGTCTCTCGCCTGCTAGTTGTTGGGATGGGCTCCAGCCCCCCGTGTTAAGATATGGTATACAGAAGAGTTTCACAGTGCTACAGCAGATTCACTGGAGAAACATAAATCCCTACACACTTTTTAACATAATTGTTAGAATAAATTTGTGATACAATATGAGTAAAGTCTAATCTATTTGACTTTTATTATGCTGTTTGTTCCAAATCCATGCTAGAGAAATGCTTCAAAAAGAGTCTTCATTTGCCACAAAAATCTAGACTTGATTAGAAAAAATAACTAAGGATATGATAATAAACTGAACTGAAGTCTAAAAGTTTTGTCTGTCGTGCCTTTTTAATCAACTCATGCCACAGAAATAAATTTAGGAAAAGATGTTTTGAAACCTGGGACTTGTCTCCTCCGAGAACGTTGACCATGACCTCCATGACCGTCTCATGCATGCCCAATATTCTCATCAGGTTGGGGTGTTGGTAGAATACTTTGTTGTTCATAATATCACTGGAAAGTAAATAAAAAAGAGTAGATACCAAATGCTTGTTGAAAACAACAGCAAATTGTTAAAAGACCAAACAAAATATGAAGTCTACTTCAATTAAGAGTAAACTGAGAAAAGTTGCTCACTCATTTTGCAACCTACCCTAGTCCATCAATCATGAGCTTCTCCTCTTCTTTCCCCATACGAACAGACAGCAGGGATCTGATCTGACCAAGTGAGGCCAGCAGGTTTATTGTATCCTGGACGGAGACAGCACTGATGGTGTAAGTCTTCCTCATGGCGCGAAGCAATTCCCCAATACTGTCATACTGCCTCCTCAACAGGCTGAACATCTTTCGAACGAGCTCTGGGTCCTGGATATGACACTCCTGGGCCCAGCTGACCATAGTCTGGGAGATAAGCTCCTTCAGATTGGCTGAACAGAGGGTGAAATACAGAAAGAAGTACAGTTGTGTAAAAGGGAATTAAAAACTGAATATAATGACTTTAAATCAATACGTTTTAAGCATTTAAGGAAGCTATTTGTTACAGACATGGAAACTAAATGTGTTTTCCCAGCTTTCGTTTGATAAATGTTTTAACAACACAACAGCAAAGGAGCTTGTTTAGTTATGTTTTATGATGTGATTAAATATATTCAGTGGGTGACAGGTCTGGGCTCCAAGCAGGCCTGTAGCTAAGCATCTGGACTCTTAGAATGGACACCTGTAACTATATCTGCCAAACGTGGCTTAGATATATTTTCTTCACACAAAAACTATAACAACTTAGCAAAACATATTTGGATTGGTCTATATATTGTTCAGCATTCACAGTGCCTTTCTTGTGCAAGTCGTCCATGTTATTTTCAGATGTGGATTTGTTTAAGCTGTGCATTGATGCAAAGCTGCATGAAGCCTGACATTTACACTACCAGTCAAAAGTTTGGACACACTGTCCCATTGGATTTATGGGAAAGTGTGTCCAAACTTTTGACTGGTAGTATATGTCATAATCATGGAGGGAAATTAAAATTGCATCATTTAACACACCCAAAGTATCATATTAATTTCAGGCCCTCTGGGCGTTCTACATGGCGGTAACCAGGCAGTGTTCTTCACTTTTCTCACTTGCAATGACGACCAAAGAAAGTGGGAGTGATAACAGTACAGATTTGATCCAAAGTACCACAACACTATGCTGTAAGGATATATAACAGGAGGATATATATCTCCAAAAACTTTCCTGTCAAACAGAAGATATATATTACAGATCCTGTTTGACAAAGAGGTAAAATAAACTTTTATTTTTTAAAGTGAAACAAAGAAAAAGAAACCAAACCTAAGGTGAATCCATCATTTGGGATAAAAGTGAATGCACTTTTTTAAGGTAACCATTAAAGAAAAGCTGACAGGTTCTTCAAAGCCTTCATTGTGACAGAAAAAAATAACTGGTACTTGTCATGTGACTCCAGTGCTCCACTTCTAAAACAGATGTTGTCAGATGGGCTTTGTTTTCCTTCTGAGAGGAGGAAGACCCATTTACAAGCTCATTCATGTAACGTCACACTTTCAGTTTAGAAGAAAAATGTGTTACAAAAAGGAAAAAAATGGATGCTGTCATAATAGTTAAGCTTCGGTGGTTAAAAGATATATTTATTTATTTGGGTAAGTAAAGCCAGCTTTTACTTTGGTTGGTCATTTGGCTTCATAAAAAAACTGAGTTGTGTGAGTGATGATGTAGGTTTGTTCTTTGGGTGTAATGCAAAACAGGAAAGAGACATTAATTAAACAATTCAGAATCATAAAAATATATATATTTATATTTTCTGCAGTTCACTTATAACTGTTAGCTGAAAGAACTCTGCAGAATGGCAGCAGTAAGAAATCTTCCTGCCGAGAGGAGTTCAGATGTCAGAAAAATACAGAAGGAAAGTATTTCTTCACAATGAGAAGTGACATTTCATCCCTTTAGCCAACATGCTTCACAACACCTGACTCACCTTCTCCATTATGTTTGGCTGGTCAAAAGTTATGATGAAAGCCAGCATCTTTTATGGCATAAGAATTCACACACAACTCTAAGCTCTCTGTGATCCGCACACAGATTTCGTCAATCATGTCAAACTATTAAATGCTTCAGCAAGATGAACCATTTGTCAGAAGAGGAAAAGATCTTTTGCTCCCCCTTTCCTTCATTTTTCTGAAATAATGGCTATGACAGTGGTAACGCCTGTATCTTCAGGGTCTCTGGTAGTGAGACGACAGGATGGGGAAGAGAAGTTATGGCTGGAGTCACAGCTCAGAATATGTCATTCATTATCCTTCCTTACCATCCTACTTCTTCCTCATAAACACACTTTTCACCGCCAGTTTGGAGCAGAGCTATCTAGTTAGATTTTATATGCCTTTAAAATCCAAACTGAGCTGAATTAGTGTTTTTAGACACATTAATTGCCCTAAGAAGTCTATATATTAGCCCTCAAAGTCAAACTGACATCACTTGACTGTTGTATAAATTTCTGTGAAGTTTGTGCAGGTAATCTATTATGCTCGGGTCAGCTGGTCAGACTGATTGATTGGAACCATCTTGTGATTTACTATATATTGTATTCACATCCATAGAAGTGTGTTTCATCAGGGTTTAGAACCAGATTTCAAGAGGTTTTCAGAACTGGTCCTGTACTGCAGGAAACAAGTCTGAAGATGGCATTACACTGTATCCTGAAAACTGTCTTGGCCTGCAATTTCCACAATCATTACTTAAAAATAATTAATCTAATTTCTCAGTTTTGTATTGATCACAAATCCTTTAGTAAGACTGAGAATGAGCAGCCAGCTGTCTTACAGTTTACATCGATTCGGTCTCTTTTAGTTTGCACGGTGTTATTTTAAGTTTCAGTAGCTTCACATTAAATTAAAATTGCAAAATGAAATTGAGCTCTATACTCACTGTTGCTTCCTTAGTAGCAGAACACCTAATGGAAATTTGCATATACTCGGATGTTGTGTTCCCATTGATCCAGACTGGTGCCAAAGCTCATTAATACCCACTGCCATTATTTCATGGCTGTCTTAATGCAAATTAAACACTTTCCCACTTAAAAATTTTAGTACTTATTAATAGTTTGTTTTCAACAGAGAGAAAAAGAGGTTTGTATTTGCGTGCATCATGTGGCTAAAATTAATTCTCTATAGTATATATTGTGTTGTTTTAATCCCGATGTGTTTAAATTATTTTATTCATTTATAATTCTTTCTTTATGGAAAGGTGACCTTGGGTTTTGAAAGGCTCCAAGAAATAAAATGTATAATTGTTAATATTATTATTATTATTATTATTAATTATTATTATTATAAATAAGTCTGAGCCTAATCAAACTGCCTTTTAAACACTTTTTCCCCTCCAAGTCATGTTTTACACAAATCAAAGATACGATGAGAAAATAGCTCCAATAAAAACTTTGGTTTTCATAGTTTAACTCTCCTCTTTTGTTCTCTGATGACTTGAGTTTTTATAGAAATGTGTAATGCTCCTAAGTACTTGTGCTTCTAAGTAATGCGCCTTCTGGTCCATCAGCCATTTCACCATACCTTAGAGAGACCATCACCACCACAACTTGAAGCATTTGTTCTAGGAAAAATACTCTATTTTCATCCAACTTTTTCCTTGAGATATGTGCAGTGGTCTATAAGCTGCCCTGTCAGGGTCATACTAAATCCCTGTGGAGAGATTGCCTTTCATTGTCTCTACACAAGGTAAGCCCTCCATTTATTCCTAAGATTTCTGGCTGAATCTACGAAAGGTTTTCTGAAGTAATGAAATTTCTATTTTACAAAAAATGCTCTTGCTTCCTTTACCAAACAAAAAAAGTTAACAAGTCAGACAAAGCAGAGTACATTTTAGACCAACTAAAATATTATTTGCAATCAATAATTTGAAGGCCGCTTACATGAGTGGTTCTTGAGAAAACAAACAAACTGTGATTGGAAGGGGTTTTCTCCAGCTCTGTGGATTCTCTCATCTATACACATATTAATCAGGTGAAGGATCGGGTTATATCACCAGTGTCTTTTTATTAATTTTTTTATATACATTTGCCCCTCAATCAATTTCCCCTTTCTCTTCCTGGAGCCACTGACAGAAGATATACTTCACTCTGCAACCTCTTCTGCACCATGGTCTGTATTACCATAATGAAATTGAAAAGAAATTGGAATAGAGATGACTGCTACACAGTGATTCAGTCTGCATGGCAGCCACGGGCAGACATGCAGGCAAGGCCGAAAGGGCTAGAAGTGCAATACAGGAGTGGATACTGTTAATTCTCTCTTTGTGCCAGGAGCACAGGCAGGGAGCTTGTACAAAAAAAGGTGAACACGGACATGAACAAGCCCAATGTGCAGGGGAGGAAAGACAGTGAAGTGCATTTAGTTCTGTATAAGTAAAGGAGGGGGTACGGGGGGTACATGTTATACTATAGAAGAAGACAGTGACTGATGTCACTGATCACGTGACTCCCCTAAAAAGACACGGTCGCCATCTATGAAGGGTAAAAACAAGCTTAGTCCGACATTTTTTTAAAATTATATGAACTCATGTTCTGAATTTACAGCTTTTTTTTTACAATCTTTTTACTTTTGCTTAGAGTAGTAATTAAGTCTCGTAAAGCTAAAAAGGCATGATGAGAGTAAATGTTAAAAGATTACAAGTGTATTGTGATAGACATCAAAAGAAAATAGACTTTTTATTACTTTAGATTTATGGTTCACATTTTCATACAATTTTTGTTCTGGTGGTTATCTCCTCAAAATCAAAAACACATATACTAAGCAGTCTTTGTTGCTTTGTTTACAAAGATAAATTTTCACACATCCCGTTATGTTTGTGTTTATTCAAATCAGCTGCATTTTCTTATCCTCTTTTAATATGGGATCATAATCTCTGTACACAATGCCGTTTCCCATAGTGAAGCACAGACCCGGTTATCGTGTCACTGGCAGCAAGGACACTATCTGCCTCGTCAGAAATTCTTAGTATCACAGATATCGGGATAAGACCATTTAGTATTACTTTTTTAGTTTAATTTCTCACGGATAATAGTGATTGTGACATCTCAACCTCTTCTGCAGACAGCAGCACGCGCCCACACGACGGTGTGAGAAATGTTACGCCAATAACACCAAAGTCTTCTCTGAGAATAAAAACTCTGCTTCCCACAATGATATCCCCAGGAAGATGGTACTTGTGAGAGATGAAGTCTGACAAACGGAACAAGTGAACATTCGATATCCTGCCAGCCCATGTTCTGTTTGTTGCGTCTGATTGCATGAATCCAGGAACATCTTCTTTCTGGCTCTGTTCCCTCACAAGAAATAAAAAAAACTACTCCCCTTCCAAACAAGCCACAATGAGGATTTCTGTGGTTATGGACATTTGTAGGGCAAAGACAAGGCTTTAAAATTAAAGTGGTGATTTCCAAGGACTGTTTCCAAAATGTTGCTATGGTTACAATGCCATAATAGGGGATGATCTAGCTTTGAGCAACATAAAACAGAGAAATTACAAATACCTTCTTCACCCAAGCATGCACGCAAACAGCTGCAGTGATCATATAAATGTTAGAATAAAAAGAGACTTTCTTACTTGGTGCAGCTTGCTCCTTCTCTGCAGGCTCCTGTGCTTTGTGGGACTGACTTTTGATCTTATTCACCAGCATTAACAGCCGACCTTTAATAGATGTATCTTGTTCATCTTCATCTTCGTCCATGGGGATTCCTGCACAACACAAACAAAGTCTTGCACGCCACATCCATGCAGAGTAATAAGACAACATCTCCCTACAGCTTGGTTCAAAAGAAGTCAGGATTTACAACATCCCTACCATTTTTTTTCAGCTGCAAGTTTAGTATGTCGCATGTTGGCGCCATACGACACAGCTGGGACTGTTATTGGCTCAGAAGTTCAATTATTTATTAAAACATGAAGATGCCAGAAAAATCGTAAAGGCACTGAACTATAAATCCTCCACTGAGAGATGAGGAAAAAAGCATTTCACAACACAACAGCAGCTTAAAACAAACCATGAAAATGTACGTTCTCTACAGATTGCTGCTTTTTTTTCCACAGTTACAAGATTAGGCTATACACTTAACAAAAATAAGAAATGTTTATGTACCTGAAACCTAAAGAAGGTTTGTTTTTTATGAGAATATCACAAAAGGGTGACAAGCAGGAGAGCTAAATTACATACAGATAGTTTATCTGCAGTGTTAAGTATGAAATAAACATGTGACAATTATACAGCCTTGTTGGTCTATCAAAAATAGAGTGACATATTCATCGATTTTGAGCTTATATGATCAACTTTCACAGAAGCAACCATCAACGCCTTCCCAAATGCTGTTCAGAGAGCTGTAAAGCCTTCCCCTCAGGACCTGTAACTTCTCAATAGGATTTAAGTCAGGTGAGGAAAGGAGCCAAGTCATTACTCACCTTTAAAGCTTTAAAGGGTCTAAGACCTAAATACATCTCAGACTTATTGACCTGGTATGCACCTTCCTGTCTGCTGAGCCCAATAAGAAGAGTGGGATGAATGTCTGTAGAAAAAGACCCCTACTTTCATTTTATGTAGCTCTACCCACTAAACTAAAAGTATTAAAGTATGTTTTGTAATCTATTCTTGTTTTACTCAGTTTAATCAGTTTTTAGACTAACTAAATTATGCATTTTCTTTAAAGAGGTATTAATCCCATGACGTAACACACTGGTTATACATAATGCCACATGATAATGATTTATTCTAATATATTTTCCAGTTAGAAAATGCAAACAAAGATATTAATTTATTTGCCCAACAACTGTGCCCCAAGTGTGGTTATGATTGCATCCATGTTAAAATATTATTTTATATATTTTTCATAAAATGTTTGTGATAAATTCTTAAATTGATGACAGTAATAGCAACGGAACCAGAAATGTAGCACATAAACATTTAACTTGATCTGCATCTCACCACAGTGGAGCTGCAGCTGGTTGTGGAAATCATAGAGTTCCGCCTGGATGTCTGTGGGACACGGACAGTCCTCACCCATACTGAAGGTCAGCAGCATGTTGATCTGAAATAAGAAAATACATTTTCATGTGAATGAAAAACTACGTGATGGTTTACAAAATAACTCCACTAAAAAGCTTCTGTTTTTGACTGACATTTGAACATGATGTAACCTTACTGTAAAAAGACATTTTAGAAGAGCGAGAGAGAAAAAAAGGAATAAAATCCTAAATGGTTCCCAGTCTAAAGGACAAGATGACGAGTCATTAAAGTAGCTGTGAAAGAGACACTGTAATGAATGTGTGTGTGCCTGCTGAGCTGGGCGCGCTCTCTCTCGCTGAATTTCCCCCGAAGCTTTGCTCGACATACTCGAAGGGGATCATGTTCAGGAACATTTAGAACAATAAGCAGCTCTTATTCTCACAAAAGCCAAAATTAGAAAATTCAACGATTCAAAAAGCAAGATAAAGTATAACAGTTGGAAGTGAAATGAACCATGTATGAGAAAAATTACAGAGGTTATGTAACCTCTCCCCGCATTTATTCCGTTACATGCATAATTTGAAGCACATCGCCTGCGGGTCTTCTTTGTAGTCACTTTTTGGTAGATTCGTGTGTATCTTTTTCCATTATTTTTTTAATGATGCAGCAACTTGCATCACTAAAATCAGACAGCGGTTGTGTTATCAAAACCACATGGACAAAGGTGTAAAACTGATGCTACAGAGGAGCAATATGGAGAGAAAGGAGGTGCTTAACATCCTCAGCTTGTAACAATGCTCTTATCCACAGTAAGAATTGGTTTTCAGACACCCAGATTTTATAGTATAAATATTGCTTAAAGTTTTTATGATGTGTCTGAAATCATAAAAATGCACTGCAAGTCCAAGAAAGGCACAATCTGACATTAAATAAGCAAACACAGATAAGCTTCCCATTAGCTAATTATTTCATGGATGATAAGGTTTAATCTGGTAAAAAGTTACTTAAGCTTCTCATTTTTCAAACATTCAAACATTTTTGTTTGTAAGAGTCAAATCAATGGCATGTAACATGCAAAAAAACATCTAAAAAGATGTGAAAACTGTGTTAAATTGTGTTAAGAAGTGTTTTGTTTTATGTTTTCTTGTCCTCTGTGATTTCTGGGGCACCAGACATTATTTTCACACCACATAGTCCAGACCTTAACCCCACTGAAAGTCTCTGGAATGTAATAGAGAAAGCTTTGCGCAGTGATCCGATTCTCCAAGTATCACTGCATCGTAATGGACAGTGTATGAATATTCTTTGTCCTTTGTATGACTTAAAATTAAATACATGCAACCTTTAGCTTTTGGACAACAGATATAAGATAGCTCTTTGTCACACTGACTATGCAATGTAGGACTACTGGAAGAAGCAAACAACAAAAGTGTAGCAAAGAGGTGCAAACTCACAAGAGAATAATAAAATCTAACAATACAACACAATAAAGTATCAAATAACAAAAAGAGTCAAATAAAAATTGTTTAGTATGGATGCTGACAGTTTCTTGTGTGTGCCCTCCTAAGATGCAGTTATTAGGCCTGTGTGGGTTGTAGTGGTAGTGCTGGTAGGGGTTGCAGTGAGTTTACAAATCTCACTGCTTGGGGAATGGAGCTGTTTAGCACCCTGCTGGTCCTGCAGCTGATGCTCTGCAGCCATTTTCCTGATAGCAAAAAGGAAAACAAAGTGGGAGGGGGGGGGGTGAGGTAAAGCCAAACAGCCATCAGAGATGAACACACATGCACAAGCTGTAAACACTCACACTGACCTGAGGGAAAACAAAGTGGAAAATAATACGAGGTAATATAGCCTTTTCCATATAAATGTATTAGCATGTAGCAAAGGATGCTGAGGAATTTACAAAGCCAAGCTGACAAGTGTGTCTGATCAAAAGTCACTACTGTTTTATAAATTGTTGCTGTTGTCATTCTTCTTCCTCCTCAATGCCTGAGTGCTATTTGAATGCATTATCTGAGCTGACATTATGCCACCTCCATTTTGTTAGGGGGAACAAGCAAAGGTCAGAAACATAGCATGCATTTTCTCTTTATGGTGTTGCTGCCCAATCTGAGTTTTAAAATGACTAAATCTATATTTCATCTGAGTGCACAGAGTCCAGTCTGGCCGTTCCTAAGGAGTGCTGCTTCTTGTTTTAATGTGGATGTTTGAGAAGTGCAAATGAAAATACCAAATAAAGGCATATGAAACTCTCTATCCAAACACCTTCCCCATGTTTGTAGCTCATCCTAAGCTTTCAAAACACATTTTTATTGTGGTGTCTGATCCTCAGCATTCCATACATTTGGATATATTTACTCACTTCAGCTGTACTAGTCTGTTTTATGATAGGGGTCTATGACATCTAAGCTCCAATCATGAATTGTGTGATGTGTTTCTTACATCCAAGTCTAATGATTGGTTCATATATGAAGTTAGGAATGCATTTTTCTATATAAGGGAGCTAATATAGAGTCCATATAATTCCAATTGGCTTATGAGTCCTCAGAATATGCTGATCTGTTTTTGATGCCTGACTTTTTGTAATGAATATTTAAATTATTTATAAAGTAAGTGCCCAAAGACCTATTTGCATCCAAGCTACTTCCTTTACTTCACATGCTTCAGGAGTACACCTCACTATCCTTTATCTCACCTGTTCTTGAGGCGGGGATCTGAACTCTTTGGTCTTCTTGGCTGTAACAGCCGCAGACATATTGAGGGCCAGCATGAGCTCGTTGTAACGGAACTTTTGGTTGTACTGCAGTTTGGAGACAAAGTTGTCGGAAAAGGAGGCAATGGCCTCGATGCGGTGCTTCAGCTCACAGTCGCAGAAATAGTGAAGCAGCTCGCACATCTGCAGAGCAGACAATAGGAGGAGAGACATTGTTCAGACACAGGCACCGTTGCATCACTGCTGCATGTATACACACAGCTCTTACAAGTAAGACTATAACAAAAACACTCAAACGCCTTATGGTTTCACATTATCCCACTAGATAAAGAAACATCTTTTTCTAAGTGATCATTTGTTCAATGCCAGACAGCCATTTCATGTTTGACTGACCTCTGAATTGGCCTATTACAGTGCAGCAGTTATTGAGCATGGGATTGAAAGCACAACTGTGTCAGTCCTTAGCTGTGAACTGGTGCTTGCACATGTAAGCGTTCATTGATTTTTTCATGTTTTGGTGATTTACCACCATTGCTGGACATTAGCGCCCACAACAGTTAGGATGATGTTAAATCTCCTGTGCGTGCATACATGCGTTTTCATTATTACCTGTCGTTTGACAGGCTCTGGCAGCCTCTTCTCCAGCAGTCCCTTCACTGGTTGTTTAGCCTCTTTGGCTGCCTCCTCCTCGCCAGCTTCCACTGCTTTCTCCTCTGTACCTGTTAGTCCCTCTTTGTCCACTGTGGCTCCCTCCTCTCGTGTTTCCTTAAACACATTTGGGTCAATGAGCAGTAGGATCTTTTGAACATCCTCACTGCATAAAACCCCCATAGTCAGCAAAGTGCTAATAAGCTTCAAGATTGGCACAAACTGGTACTCCACACCTCCTCCCACAGGATCTCGAATGTGTGGCCCGCCACCTTGAACAGCCTCTGTAAGCATTGAAATAGCTTTCTCCTTAAGTGCATCCAGTGGCATTTGGGGGGTGTACAAATGCTCTCGTTTGGTGCTGATGAAACAGGGCGGGGTAAAGTTGAGGCGGGGCTTGAGGGACGTGCTAAGCCCCACCCCTGGTGGAAGGTGCTTTTTAGAAGAATTGGAAAAGAGACGAATGGAGCGAGTCTCTGCTGTAACTGGAATGATGAATTCATCTTTCATCGTGAGTCTGGCCCCTTTAGCCGTCTCCAGGTGGATGCTGATCAGAACGTTGTAGAAACCTTCGCGTAACATTCCAGACAGATACTGGTTATCGATGGTGTATAAGAGCTGTGACTGGTCCACGTGGCTGCACAGGGCATGAGCAACACGAGTGTTTCCCAGCGCGCAGAGAGCACAGTAAAGCTTTAAGGTGTGATAGTGGAACTTCTTCATGTCCTCCTGCTCTGACAGCTCCATGATGTCCACACACCTTTGGAAAAAAGAGAGGGGGCAGTTTCAGGATGCTTCCAACTATCCAGATATCTGCATGTGACAATGCATTACACTAAAATTCACACCGGTATTTACTTGTGTTGGATATAATATGACATGCAAGGTATGTACTGACTTGTATGTTTATAATTCCTTTTAGATAAGCTAGAACACACTAAATAAATCCATGAACACATATGTAAAGCAACACACCTGTTCTCCTCTGGTATGTGTACTGCCAACATCTGCAGAGGCTCCACACACTGGACCACCCAGCCTTGCCTCTCATTTACTCTGGTTGTTTCTACTTTGAGGAAGGTATTGGGCATGCGGCTCCACAGCACTGCATTGATGGTCTGGACATATAATCTGGGGGGGCATTGGGGCACTGGGTTCTTGTGTTCACTCTTAAAAATGGCTGAAGACAAAGGCATAGCATTCTGAAGAAGACAAACAAAGGAAAAATCTAACTTTAAAAACATTTGTCAAGTTCTCTTTAGTATTTGTGATTATCTCTTTGTGATAGAGCCTTTTCTTGGTCACTCTTATTCTTTTTAGTGGCACTTTCAGTATTTTTGCAGACATAAGCTTGATGATATTGAGCATTGAAGCCACAGCTTAAGGGTGTAAAGCTGTGAAACTTCTCTGACTGACTTGTGCTGTCTTTATAAAATTGTAGCTCTTATAGTGCAAAGCAACAATGTTCTAAAGGAAAACATGATGAGTTCTACCTTTACTTTAGTCAGCTCAAACTGAAAGAGGTTAGGACTTGTAGGTCGCACAAACACAGCAGGAAAGAGTTTTGTGTTTGGTTCCACCTATAGCACAGGAAAGAGCAGACATGTAAAACTTCTGCCGGAGCAAGAAAGCATGACTTGCAGAAAGCCGCTTAGAGGTGTGTATGGATAATGCTACTACTTAGTGATTGCATGTGTTTGTGTGTCTCTGTGTGTGTGTGTGTGTGTGTGTGTGAACATTCAGGAGTCAGGCAGGATGAGTCAGCACTCAGTGAGGCTTCACAGAATTTCAGTGAGGGTGAGCATAAGAAGATTATACAACTTGAAAGGTTTTCTTTTTTGTTTAGATTTAGCTGTTGAAGTACATCTGAAAAGCAAATTGCAAGTAAAAATTCAACAATACAATCATCACATCAATGATGGGAAAATATGCAAAAGCTTAAAATGAGGGTCACACAAGGTTAAATGCACAAAGACTGAGTTAACAGTTAAATAAGTATTGCTTTCCAGTAAATAGTTTGCAATAGCTGTGCATAGCCTCTAAACACATCTGAATTCTAGATATTTTGCTGACTTAATTAGTTTGTCAGCATTGATACTGTATGATAAGGTTTTTTTTAAAGCCACTTTAAGCTCTAACAGGTTATTTAGAGCAATCCACGCTGACTTTCTTTATGACATTCACATGAAGCAGAATACTTCCATTTATAATAATGTATGTAATGTAAATAACTTTAAATATTACTTAAGTACTACCATGTTTATAATAAATCTTAACAATGGCATTCAACATTTTTCTTTTGATTTTGGCTTTGATCAGGTAAGTACACAACTTTCATTAAATGTTTAAAACTGGCATTACTTGCCACACTTTTCTTTGAGAAAATATTTTACATCATTTACTGTATGTGTATGTATATTCCCACCTGATGGTCTCATGTTAAGTTTGTCTCTACAGGTCTCAGGTATTTTTTTTATTATGTATAAGCAATATAGACAATCCTGATTAGCAGTGGCTAGCTTTGTACCTATAATATATTTAATTTTAGGAACAAATATTGTCGATTCAGCCTAGTTTATTCCTGTTTGGACAACATTTACATCATTACAGAACAAGTTGAAGCACCAAAGCAAAAAAAAATCATGTTTGCCAGTATTCAGTACCTGGTAGGATGTAGAAATCTCCTTGCCATTGACAGTAAATGTCACATGACCAGTCGCCAGGTCTATGAGGCAACCAATCTCCATGTCAACATTGCTGCGACTGGAGACATGAGCAGCACTGGTCACATCACCACCCCACACCATGTAGCAGTTAGTCCTCTTCACACTGTCATTTATCAACGGATATAAACATTTTCAACACCTGAGACTCAGAACATTTATATTACACTACCAGTCAAAAGTTTGGACACACTTTCCCATTAAATCCAATAGGGAAGTGTGTCCAAACTTTTGACTGGTAGTGTATGTGAATGCTTAAGGGGGGCTTAACCTCTCGTGGACTCGTCCTCGTTCGTCTCCGAGGGTTACAGTAACTGCTCGGTTCTTGCTGAGGTTAAAGTTGTTGCTGTGGTAATGGTAGTCTGGGGTAACCCAGCCAACCCAAACATGGGCAGGGTCCTGACCTGCAAAGATCCTTACTGAATAGTAGTACTGTAACAAAAAAAAGGAAGTTAGCAAAAAAATGTGTGCAAGTACAATCACAGAGATGTTTAGTAAATACCATAGTAATGCTGCTGTAGTCCACTCGTCTACTTTCCTCATTGTGTCTCATAGATCTCAGCGGATATCTACAAGAGACCAAAGGAAATATGATAAAGTAGCTACCAAAGAGTTGTTTCAAATGTATTTATTTATCTATCAGAGTTTACTGCATCACTAGTTCTTAGAACACAAGCTGAAGGGCTTGTAATGGGATGGTTTAAAGTCGCTTTTTTGCTAAGGTGGGCACCTGTGTTTGACTTTAAGGATATCCTCCTCATGCACTCCATTCATGTCTAAGACAGGGCAGGTCTTGAAGAAGGAATGGAACTCTACAGGCATGCTGAGACGACAAAACACCATATCAGCATTGCTGTTCTGAGTGCCGAATGTCTTGTGGGTGACTTTAAGGCATGGAGGGCTGTCAATGGTGCCGTCAATCCTGGTTACCTGCAGACAGGAAGAAGATTTTTGGATTTATCTCCTCATAAATATTGTTTTTACAGCACACGTTCTACTGTTATCTTACTGCGATGTGGTTATGGTTTTTCGGCACGTTGACAAAAGTGGGCAGGCGCTTGCTGAACCACATCGTGACTTCTCGGTTCATGTTGACAGCAAAGGGTTCAAATCCTTCCTGCAGGCCGCACATTGTGTAATATTTAAAGGTGCTAGCATCCTTCCCCAGATTCATGCGACCCACCTGAGTCAGCCCGAGACTGCACACTGGAATAAACCCTGAGGGACAGCAATGAGGAAGAGATGGCAAATGTAGATATGAAAATTACAACAACACATGAAGCAGGAAGGAATTATTAAAAAAAAATAAACCTAGCTTTAGCAGAAAGGTGATATTTAACTGTCACATTAAATACTTTCATTACAGAGGTCATTTCTTTTTAACTTACACATCAAGCATGGTCATTCCAGATTAAAGCTCCCTGCTCTGCATGTAAAGGCTTTATTAAAAGATGAGCAGAGGGCTGCTTATGCCTAACAACTATTCCTTAAATCACTTACAGTCTACAGTTCCCTGACCTTAAGCTAGTAGAAGCTGCTCATATTCTACCCATATTTAGACATGCTCTTTCTCACCATTCTCAGTTTCAAAGTCAGTGAAGCAGAGTTCGGAGCCCTTGGTAGTAATAAGGATTTCCCCATTAAGAGTGAAGATCATAGACTTGTCCTCCATGTTGATCATACAACCCACGACATCCCCAGCATGCCAGCAGCGGCCAAACAACCGGCTGCCCATGTTCAGACAATGGCCCTGAGTACAACACATCCTCGTAAAAATACAGCAGCACAAGAGTAATAAAATAAACTGGACTGATAAAGGTTTGCTTGACGGCTTACCCTGTACCCATCAAACACAAACGCAAGCTCATCTGTACCGAGTTCCACGTCTGGCTTACATCCAGGTCTGGCCCAGCCCACTCTCATGTCGCCTCCTGTAACGGCCTCAAATTCAAAGTACCATTTCCCTGTTTTTACAGCGTACGTCCTCTCTACTCGGAAGAAGCGGATCTTATCGATGCTAAGCCGCTCCACCAGTTGACCTACCAGGTGAAAGATGCATACAATGTGATATGAGAGACCTCTCAATGACAGATAGCATTTGTGGAAATGTAGATTAAAAAAAAAAACAGTGGACACAGTTAAATTAAGCACTTCACATCCACTTTTTTCATTGTAAATAGAGAGTGGGGGATGCAGATTCCCCTTTTCTGCTAAATTAAGTCAAGAGGATATAAGCAGCATCTTATCATTATGCACTAATTGACCTTGACTGTACAGGTGAATGAAACTCACCACCTTCTTGGTCTAAGGGTTCAATGTTGTACCCATATCCAATCAGAGTACGGATAGCTTCCCGCAGGCTGTCCCTGTTTGACTTTTTGGTACGCTCGTCCAGCAGCGCATAAGGAACCAGACGAGGGTTACGTTTACTCTTGAGATCCTGAGCAGGAAAGAGACTTTTAGAGAGCCACCAATCTAACAAGAGGCCATTCCCAAATATCACTGTTTATCCCATCAGCTGTAGACATAATCCACAAAGTCAGATCAGTCCTGAACATGCTGTATGTGTCATCACATTTCTGTCAGTCCCAATAATTTATATGTTAATTGACCATATAGTGTATTGCCACTGGGTCATTCCTACTTTTTACCCCATCTACATTCCTGTAGTTTTTGTAATCATTACTCCCACTGGGAATCATAGGGCCGTGTTACCACCACTTAAGCAGAGCTGTAGTGTTTTATTTGAAGTAAGACATTTTGTACAAGTTGTAGATACAAATTTCCCCCATCATAACATTAAAGAGAGTAGAAGAAAACAGAAAACCCAGTAGATTGTAGTGAAAGCTGTTGTCAGCCATTAGGTACTATTTTTTGTTACAACTCTTCTTTAGAATAGCTTTGCTTTTAATGAATAATAGAGAAGCTGAAGTACAGATGGAAAACCAGCATTTCATATGTTTTACATATTTTATTTGCATTCAAGATCCCTTGTTAATTTGCCCTTGTTCAGGTCTTTGCTTACATTCAGTCAACATCACCTTTTTCTCATTATTGTTTAGTTCCTACTGATTAACTGGAGATGAAAATGTATTTAAGACACTGTAGTTTGCATGAGGCAAGTCTATAAGATAAAGTAATAAGATTGGAGGTTAATTTTTCATGTTAAAATTTTGTTGGAAAACCAAAAATAAATTTTTACCTCTTTATGGAAGGCAAAAAAACACTTAAATTCTTGCTGATGTCTGAATACACAGCAACAGCACTCAAATGCAATATTTTCATTAACATAAGTAATCTTTATAGCAGCTCATGTACATTTTTAGTTGGATGTTTAATAATATTTTTGTGCTATGATTCGTTCAGATTTGTTGTCCTTTAGTGCATACTATGTCGTTTACTGATTAGTGTTATATATATACAGTATATATATATATATACAGTATATATATGTATATATATATATATATATATATATATATATATGGATATCTTATATGTACAAGTTGAGGTATAAGTAGA
>JBAMHV010000021.1:7892735-7909161 GCA_037177535.1 Pseudomugil gertrudae | reverse complement strand
CATCAGGTGTGTTAGTGCAGGTAAACAGCAAAACCTGCTGGATACTGGCCCTCGAGGACTGGAGCTTGACACATGTGGTCTAAGTGATCCTAAAAAATCAGGATATGATTCATTCTTCTTTGTGTCCTCTTGCCATGAGTAAACAGATCAATAAAAATAACAGACAAAAAGGAGAAAAACATGTTTGGAGCAATAAAAAAAATAAAAATGTTGTTTTCCTCACACACATCTTCCCGTGTTCATCAAGGGAATTGTCATGTCATGAATACATTTAATAACATTTAATAACAAATTCATTTAATGATAACTGATATAACCAAATAAAACGATACTCATCTCAGAGTAAAATCTGTTGATTCAAAACCTTGCTGTGGTTTTTAAGAGCAAAGTCAATCCTGGGAAACCTGCTGAAGCTTGAAATACCATTTTAAAGCTTGTCAATCACACAACTTGAGGTCACCATGACAACGAGGGGGGTGGGGAGGTAAAGGCAGACTCTTCCTTTTTTATTTGTATAAATATTCGAATACTTATATTCTACACAGAATAATACGGGGCTTTCACCATATTTCATGTAAGTGTCTGAATTTCCAATAACTTACCCAAATATTTTAATGTTACTGTTATATACATTCTCTGATTCCAGACAAAGATTTTATTCCTTACATTTAAATGTTTAAATGGATAAACCTCATGTTACTTCCCAGAGCTGATCCACATTCACACTCCTGGTAGAGCTCAGCGATCATCCAGTTCGTTGTTGTTTTTAATGTTCCCAAATCGAGACGGAAATATAATGGAGATCTAGTTTTTGTGGTTGCTGCCTCTAATCTGTGGAACAACACACCCTCCCACATGCACACTGCACAGTGAGTGGACATTATTAAATCCCAACTCAATATACATCTCTTATCCTTGGAGTTCAACTCGAGCACAGTATGCCATTTATGTGTTTAATTTGCTTTTATTGTTAACAATCTGGTTCTAAGCTGCTATGTTTTTATCTGTTTAACTGTTTATTAAGTTGTTTTTAACTCTCAGGTTCTGTGACTTACTATGTTCAATTCTTGCTGTTTTTAAAATTTCTATGCAAGTACAATAAATTAACTAAAACCTTTGATTATAACAATCATAATATCAGTTACCCGATTACAAAAAAGCACAGCTCGCCCATAAACTAAACATCCCAGGTGTTTTATGACTTAGAAAGTGTAGCTGTTCTGGTAGTCTAATTAAAAAAAGAGCATGACTTTAGCAGAAAGAAAAGAAACAATGGACATGTGTCAGATCAGCTCAGCAAACACGCAGGAACATTCAGAATACACTTACCTGACTCCTGCAGAGAAGCTGACGACGGGGAAGAAGAGTCCATCCGTGTTGAAATTTTCAAACATGCCCTGAACTGGCTGTCCGTTGATCCTGAAAGAGATGCTGGGTGCTCCCAAGTCCAAACAACAGCTTACCACGTCCTCCGAGGTCAAGATGTGCTGGTTCACAGAGGCAACTGCCCGCGGGATACGACCTGTTTGGGACACACATGCCGTTATGTGGATATCACCTGGTGAGTGATGCTGGCACAGATCACATCTCTCAAACACCCACAAGATGGAACACATTTGTACACAACTACACAATCTGGGCAAGGATATTATCCCTGCAGGACACTGCTTCTGTCTAGACACAACTTGGCCTTAGCTCAGGGTTAGATTACACATTAGCATATTCCATTCTCATTTACATAAAGTGGTGGAATAAAATTCCTTTAAGCCTCTCACCTGACCAGAGGTGTAGTCCATCAAAACCATATGAATAGAGATCATCCCCAACTCCATTGCCACCCCAGCCCTCACCTCCTCCAGGGTAAGGCGCATAACCTTTGGTGTTGGCCCAACCCACTCTCAAGTGGGAGGGCTCACTGGTCACAAAGTGGTCAACATGGTCGATCATCAGCTCATAGTACCACTTCTTATACTGAGCTGAGCCCTCACTCACCCCCAGGAAGATGTTTGGTCTCATGCTGCCGGTGAAATGACATGCAAAATCATTACACGTACCCCTGAACAGGGAGGATTTTTTCCAATATTTAGTTGTTTTATTTCTCACTAAAAAACAAATGCAAACTTTTAGTCTAAAGGACAAGATCATTTGTATCCAGTGCATTTAGGTGAACGTTTCCAAAAAATGGTTGGCAAAGACATACATAAGATATAAAGTAAACCATACAGAAATTCTTCTTGTGGGTGTAAATGTTAACACATTAAAGTTGTGGATTGCTGGGATAGGCTTCAGTTATCCGCGACCCTGAACTGGATGAAGTTTTATTGAAAATGGATGGAAATGGTTGTGCTTCTGGAGCTGATGTAAACAGCTGATTGCTTAATCCAACAGTGTTAAAAAAGCACATTATTTTACATTATCAACCTAAAATGGGTTGTGCCAAACACTTATTAATCAAGAAATTGTTTGAATGTTTTAGGAAACGTGTTAAAAGCAGACATGGTGTGTGGCTGGTTCTTGTCACCTCTGGACATCGTTGACCAGCTGGGTTTGTAGTAGCAGATCTCTTTTGGGCAACAAGTGATCACAAATGAGGTTCTGATTGGTTCGCACAGCCACACCATTACACACACAGAGTGAACATAGCACATCCAGAATCTGAAAAAGAGAGAGGAAGAAGAAAGGATACAAAAAATCCTGAGTGCAAGACAGCATCAGTTCCTCAACAGATGATTACAGCTTTACTTCATTTTCCTTGGTAAACTGTGGATATGAAATCATATCTTCCCAGAAATGACTAATTATCTGTGTCCCTAATAACTGTCTAGGCTGCTGCTCTGGGGACAGCCTCTTTTTGCAGAACCACTGCATAATTACCTGTGATGCTTACTGGAGGTAAAAACATGTCCAATAATATCCCTTTGATGTTCGCTTAACAAAGCCATTGAATTAAATGGGCTGGGAAGCTCAGCCAAGGGTGGCAGGCTGCTTTATCACTGACCTTTTCCTTCTGCTTTTATAGCAAAATGATACATTCAGGCTGATTTATGATCCAGGCCACCTGACTGTCTACTCCTGATCTAATTTCCCCAGTAAACAGATTGATTCCTGACAGGACAAGTCACAATTTCTTGCCAAGTGTTAGAACAGAGAATTATTACTTTTCTCTCTATGCACTTAACATGTAACCAGTCCAAGCAGTTAGTTTGGTGAGCAGAGATGCTAAACACAACGTTTAGGGCTGGCTCTATACAAATTAGACCAAATGCCCCTACCAGCACATCTTAAAGGGTAGCTTTAATGTTAACACATTTAACTTAACTGAATTAATTAATCCAGTTTAAAAGGAGACCATGGTGTAAAATTACAATTGAGCATTTCACAGGAGATCAGATTACTTCTTGCCATGTAGCCTGTGAAGACAGCAGGCAGTTAATGACTTGGAAACAAGTATCTCCAGATCATTATTCCAGTGTTATCCATTATAGCAGAATCAGTTCTGCTGCAGCTACTGTGCATGCACATATACATCCACAATTAAAAACACAGCTTTTCCATTAAATGTTCTTATATATATATCACATGACTGCTACTTGATGCTCACCTTGTGGTTGCGTCCATGCTTGTATAGCAGTGAAATGATGGACTTAATGTGTCCTCTCTGGATGATATTAAGTGCCTCAGGGCTCTCAATTAGAATGCAGTGCAGAACTTCCAGGATGCCTGCATGACCACAAAATCCATCAATTAGTTAACACATGCACAAGAGAAAGGCACAGCAGAGGACACCTGTCAACAAAACCTCCAGTCCACATGGATCAACAGAGCACCAGAGTGCGTCTCAACGATAAATATAAAACATTAAAGGAACTGCTGCACAGACACCTGCAGATTGCTATAGAAGGAAATTCATTTCTGATCTATTACAGCTGTTATCTTAAACATGTATGTACCTGAGGAAGACTCCAGTCTCTCCAGTTTGCTCACCAACCAGTCTAAGTTGCGGGAAAATTGGGTGCAGTTGTTGCGGTTCCCTCGGATCAACGCTGCTGCAAGTCCCAAAAAAAGTTATGAGAAAAAGAGATTGATTCATATCAGCATATAGCTTAACATGATGTCTTACATAACAGAGAAACCATGTCACCCAAAGGTGGACAATACAATTTCATGCCAATAGCCAGTTAAGTGAAAGGTCCTACTTTGACACTTTTATACATATTACATTTCAAAGGGTGCCTAAGATGCAATGACAGAGCGGGACAAGGAGAAGACATAAACACAGCGTGCAAACATGCTCAGATAGTGTTTGTCCTCACAAAAAAGAAAAAAAAGGCAGGGTCATCCAATAGAGACCGAAAGAAGATGGGAGGGAGGCATCTCAAATCTACTTAACGCTGCACCAGGTGTGTGGAGGAGGGAATGGGGGGTAGAGACGTGGCTGGAACACTAATTTAGGCAAGGAGGTGAAATCAGCGTGAACAAAAGCATGAAGGGCATTCTTGAAAAGTAGAGAAGCTTCTGTTTGGCAAGACTTTGTATCTGTCTTTTGTACTTTATCTCTTAACAAATAAGTTATATATATATATATAAAAAACAATCGCTTACAATTTTACACATAATATAATATCTCATCCTAAAGCTGACTTAAAATTAGGTCAATGCAACCTCAGAAGCATAAGCAGGATAAACGAGCACTTTAACATTTAACATGAAGCCTGAAGAATCTGACATGGCGCTCTTTAGTTTTTTGGCATTTAGAAAAATCCAGTCTGCTCTCATTTTCCTGCCAAAACATCTTTTCTGTGACAGCTGAAGAAAGGATGCCCATGACAAACATTGTGCCTGTCAGAAAGAGGACAGCGGCATTAGCCTACAGAAAGGGGAAACAAATAAATATATATTTCTCCCTGCCAGATCATTTTAGTGGAACATGTCTGTGTCTGACGTAGCATATGGTTGCAGTGGAAAAGGTTAAAGGAATTTGTGGACAGGAAGACTGACCATGTTGGGCCACATAAGCAAAAAGGAAATGGCAGAAACAAGCAAACTAAACAGATAAAAGCACAGACAGCAGTGAAAATGGACATTCAACTTAATTTTGGTCATTGGCTGGATTAGTTTATTACCCAGCAGCT
Organism: Pseudomugil gertrudae; assembly: GCA_037177535.1. Classification (NCBI taxonomy): domain Eukaryota; kingdom Metazoa; phylum Chordata; class Actinopteri; order Atheriniformes; family Pseudomugilidae; genus Pseudomugil; species Pseudomugil gertrudae. The sequence goes on along the minus strand of JBAMHV010000021.1, from coordinate 7,904,029 downwards.
CGTAGAGCAGATTGAGAATGTCCTTCCAGGCTGCACCCGCCTCTGACCCGGCGCACTCCCCAAAGTGGGCTGCGCTGTTGTAGACGTTTAGACGATCGATACAATTGGACACAAGAGCCAGCATCCCCTAAAAATCCCAACACATTGTCATATTTCTACAAAAAAAGAAAAAAATTACACATGCGCTATGTGTATAGCTTTTAGAGACTAATGGTTATTCTCATCCATGTTTTGGATGATTAACAATTAGGTTTTAACTGTTTACATTATAGTAGAAAATCCAATAGCAATCTTTCTTATTTCAGTTAAAATGAATTTAAAAAATAAAATGATTTAACCAATGCTGAAAATTGAAAGTCTATCAAATGGAGCTTTGAGCTATTAATGCTTGAGCAACCTGCAGTCAAATGTTTTTCTACAAGCAAGGTCTCTAAAAGTGTATGGAGGAAGAAGAGACATAAATTAGGTGATAAGGACTTGAGAAACACAAACTGTCAGGCAACAGTGCAACAGTGAGATATGGCGAAGCTAGATAAGGCTGAAACACATCCACCACACATAAATATGTTTCCAAAGATCAAATGTCTAAATTAAGCCTAGGAAAAATGATTTTTCATACAGGATTCAGGTAGCTGGAGCAAATAGATGGTCTGAATCACTGCTATGTCACTAATTAGCATAACTTTACTTCAGGCAGCATGGTTGATGAAGGGTAGTGCTGTTGCTGCTTTTATTAAGGATAAAAAAGTTTAACCTTTTCACGATGAAGACGGGTTGAAAACCAAATGCTGCCAATATCTATAAGCTCCTTGCTTAAAGCAGCTTTACATGAAGAAACATTAAACCAGAGCATAATCTGTATGCATCTAACTGGAATCCTATCAGATAATAAAATAATGACATGAACCCCTTCCTCACCTGATGCAAAGCCCAATAAAAATGTTATTGTTTGTGACTAATATAGGTGATGCAAGGCAATGTATCACCCTGACTAGCAGTTAGGAAGCTGTGGTTGCTGCTCTAGCAACTGTTAATGATGAAATATTAAGAAAATATTCATTCTGCACAGTTTTAATATTATATATGGACAAGTATCCAAAATCTGCATCCTGCTTTTAATTAGCTGATTATCCAAGATGCAGCTCTTTGCTGTACCATTTCATGGTTGTGTCATTGTGATTTTTACAGCAAAGACATTTCTACTGGGATCAGATATGCAATAGGGTAGCATAAAAAGACAAGATGCAAATTGCAGGTGATTTATGATGCCAGGAAAAATCACGAGTCAGCTGTGTATAGTAATAAATTGACCTTCTGAATGTAATATATTCAGGTTGGGACAGAATATTTCTATGTTGGCTTATTATTTTAACAGAGAAGTAACATGATATTGTAAGTTGAAAAACATCTACATTGTATTTTGCTGATTTATGTTGTTGGAGGAAATGATTGAAGATCAGATAAACCATGACAATGTCATCTAACGCTAAAAAAAAATTTAATGGCATAAGAACTGCTTTAGCCAGAATGAGGAAATGCGTTATGAGGCCCCTCGGTATGGCAGACATATAATAATTGATGAAAGTAATTTAGACCCTAAAGGCTTAGCAGGAAGCTTCAGTGCACTCATGCCCCTCCTCAGGGAAAACTTATAACACCAAAACTGCTGACACTTTCATATGTAGCACCTCCAAATACAGAGAGGCAATGAAACACACCACAAAAGATCAATTGCTTTTGCCTCTCACACTTTTAGATGATTGCTCTGCTGTGAGCTCAATCACACATGTGGTCATGACGAAAACTGCTTCAGTCACAATTCTTCGCTTGGAGTTTGTAACATTTTGCAGTACTGTGTAAGCTAATAGTGATCTTATCAACTAAAAATCCAAAAGCTCTTCATTTGCTAAACCTTCTCTGATGGTAACACTCACTTCTTGCTTGAAGAGGTTCTGCCTGTTCTTCAGGGAGCGCAGTTTAATCTGCCTCTCTTCGTGCTCCAGCTCAGCATCAGGGAGCTGGAAATAGGTGATGAGGTCATTGAGGGTTTGGAGCACCTCCTCGACAGGCAGGGCGACCAGTACTCTGTTTTTAACACTTAGACAGTCAAGGTCTCTGCGATGAGAAGACAAAGAATATTATACATCATTTAAACACTTTCCTTTAGGATTTTTTATTCAGTAAAGCTTTAAAATAAACACTGATAGAAGCTCCTGCATTGGGAGGCTGTGCAGACATGGGGGTAGTGATCAGTAGCCAACAAGTTCATTCATGCTGAAACACTGATTTCCGCCGGTCTGCTAAAAATAGCTACCGACGTTTGCGTGGGAGGGATGTGGAGGGGCGATGTATGTCACAGCCGCAGGGGAGGCTGACAGCCTCTCACATGTTATCACCACGAGTGCCCCTAAGACTGACCCAGGAGACAAGGGAGTCTTTTGATAACAAATAAAGGCAGCATTCACTTATGCACACCATGGCTCCTGTTTCACAGCCGGCCGTGCGTAGCCGTGACGACGCTGCAGCCGCTGCCATTTGGAGACGCATGACTGATCCACTGAGTGAGCTGTCCAGCATTTTGGCATTCCACTCAGTCAAATTCAGAGGCCCTGGGCATAAATCTCCACAGATCACATTCACAATCCACAACTGTTTGTCCAGTGTCAGAGTCTATGTACTTCTGGATGAATTAGGTAGCATCACAAGCTTGGTTTCATCATCACTATCAGTGGGTACTGATATTAACTTTACAAAATATGTTGTCATTTGTACAAGCACCCTGGTGAAATGGCTCAAGACAAATGTGGATGGTAATTTGATTTGATTAGGTAATTTGTGTAATCATATCACAGTGTGCAGAGGTAAGTAACACTGTGGCACAGTTTATTCAAAGACTGCATACCTGATGAATCGATTAAAGAGGAGAGTGGTGTTGCGGATGATTCGTGCAGCACAGGACTCTTCATGTTGACAGCGCTGGAGGGTCAACCCATCATCCATGTGACCCTCAGAATGTAGGCATGCCTTTGTAGAGACAGGCAGAGGATAAGACATTCGATTACACTAAATACTGGACTGAAGAAAGGGACAAATAAAGGAAGTATGTAATAGAGACAATCTTTCAAGCATCTTTAAAGGGCACTGAGACACAAACACAGGTGCTATCTCTACAGGCTGTCTGGCTGTATTTATATGGAGTTTACAGTGTCAAACACATCAATTTCTTTCACTTCTGTTACACACACAGTTTTAATTTAGCCTAGGCAGAGATACAAGCCCACAAACAATTTTTCTGATCCAATCAACTCATTATCCTTGAAATAATTATCTGCTCTGACGAACCTTACTTATTTATTCATTTTGTTTCTGTGTGTATGTGCTGTGCATCCAAAGATAATTAGCACTCGCATGTGTTGCCACTCACTCTTCTCTTGAGGGGACCTAGACGAGCAGATTTGACATCAGGAGCCTGGTAGGAGAGCCACAGACCTGTGGCCACATGCATGATGAAGCAAAGCGAGTCCCCATACTTAATCTCTGCCATCCCCATGCCCTCAATGTCCCGCTTGGGGCTCTGCTCCAGCTTCTCCTGCACAATGACAAAAAGAGTGAAGAAAGCTGTCACATGAAAATCATGATACAACAAGCACAAACAGCATGCAAATGTATTCTTAATCAAACCACCAACCAAATGTCAGCAGCATCTGCTGTTTAAGGCTCCACCCAGCACAGTGACAGGATTGTTTTTGTCCTGTTATTACACTTCTTAGTAGGCACAAAGAGTCCAGTGATAAATGACTTCAATTATATTGTATAATACAAGCTCTGAATCCACTTTTTAGGGATCACTAATTAGATCACAATCAGTGGTCATATCTATAAATGTCATTACACCAAGTACAGCTAAATGGCTGGTTCAGTTGCAGTTGGCAAATTCAACTCAATTAACCTCTATAGCGCAGTTTTCATTGCACTAGTAACTCTTGTCATTTTCATTGTCCTTTATAGAAACGGTGATTTTCCAGCCTAATGATTGTGAGTGGTTCTTCAACAAAGGTTTAGAGGTGATCATTTTGACTTAATGAGGAAGCCTCCGGCTGACCCCATCCAATGCAGGTCACCTCTAGGAACAGCAGGGACTCAAAGGTGTACATATTGATGTGTGTTTGTTTATTTCTTTCTATAGTGTCCTTACCTTTGAAGCTCTAAAGCAGAAGGCTGTGGCGACAGTGTCAGATTTCTCCCTGTCCTGCAACACCAGCCCCCTGTCCTCAGTCAGAGCCAGGTAGTGACCAGTGGTCAAGTGTCGCAGTCGGAAAGCCTGGCCCCATCGGATGTGGCTTCCACTCCAGCTGTTAGGTTAAAACACTGACACATTAAAATTAAGCACACAATCAAGCAATCAAAGAGAGAAAGACAAATGCATTTTACATGCATTCTGCTAATTAGTTGATCTAAACATCACTGCCAGCGCTTAATTATCTAGCATGGATGTGTGGGAAACAAACAAAGCAATAGCTTAAACCATTTTTCTAATTATCTGCTTTGTTTCTGTTTAGGAGCTTCAAAGCAGGACAGATGTTACAAACATGATGTGCGACTATGTAAAACAGGCAGGGACAGACAGAAATTAGATGGGTTTGAAGGTAAACTATATTAAGCTACATGCAGAAAAAAGGAGAGAAGGACAAATTGGCATAAAGGAAAAAAGAAGCTGTGAGATGGAAACATGTAAAAGTGGTAAAAATGTGAAAAAAGGATGTGAAAGAGAAGAAGACAGACAGGAAGGAAGAGCCCACCTGATTCGGAGTGGCTCCAGCCTCCACAAAGACCTTGCCTTGGCACCTGCTTTGCCCGTCTCATAGTTGATTATCCTGGGGAGTCCAGAAAAGCATGAGTGGGTGGTCTGTCTAGCTGGCCCTTACACTGTCAAGGTCATTCATGCTAGCTCTGGAGAATACATCTCTACACTGCAGTTCTCATTTGTCACACCGATACACACTGACAAGATGTTTGACTGAAACACACAAACACATACTAAAGCATGGGCTGTATTCACTCTGCCGACTACAACATCTCATCATTCAAACAGAGTGTGCCCAGATAACCCACAGCTACACTGCCTATCAGTGAGATTTGGTGACTGGGAATAAAGATAAAAGAAAGCACTCATCACCCTAAGGTGACAGCTCTGTAGTGTTTGATCTACCCATGAAAAATGCAAGAACTCTAAAAAGAAAGCCCCTTCTGCTCAAATTCAAGGACAACAGAAGGGGAAAACCAAAGCTAAAATTATTATCTAATCCCGCCCCCATGTTTGCCATGCTCTGTTCTAAAAATAGACCCATTGTGTGTGTGCATGTGTGTTTAAGCAAAAGCAGCACATCTCCTGGCACCTGACTGATGTGTATGTGCTGTGCCCGCTATTTTGACCCACTTCAAGCCCTGTGTGCCATTTTCATTCAGCCTAACTTATCTGTGATGACACCCTGTAGCTATACAGTAGCTAAAAATAACATCAATGTCCATTTTGGCTCCCCGGAGAGCCAAGTGTTACACATGTGAAGGGTGAGAGAAGCAAAGGCAACAGTTAACTTGCAGCTCTTACATGTGCATTGCCATCATTTTAGTTCTAACCACCACACACACACACACACACACATGCACTTAAAACTCTGTTGGTATTCCAGACTGTGAATGCACTGTGTTTTGCACCTCTGCTGCTCTTCACTTTGGTCTGATCCCGGGATGGTGACCACCTCATCATGACCGTGGAACAAGCGCATCACATGACCACCCAATAGGTAGCCTATTAGAGAAGGAAGACCATAAGGTTTAGGTGTAATGGCTTACTGTATCTTTTTCCTGTTTTATTGCTACTTCTGCAGACGTTTCAACTGCTTCAGAGGCACATGTTGGAAAGAAAGACATTGTAGATCACAGATCTGTGCTATAAATTCAAATTTCACAATTTCCTTTGACAATTCCTGCTAACTTTGATTATTCTGATATAAAAGTAGTTTTTTTATTTAAAAGCAGGTACCAAATTGTTTTAAGAGAATAATTCTTTGTGTATCCATCCTAACTTAATAGTTATCTTCTGTGTATTTCAAATATTACATTGATTAATGAGCTTTTTCCTTCTCGGATTTCATCCTGTTGCTGTGTGAAGTCTACCTTCTTCTATGTTGCTGCCAGAGCAGATGGGATGGACGTTCCACAGAGTCTGCATAAAGGAGGCATCCACCTGGATGTTGCCATTGGAGATGGATAGGTGCTGCAGAAAAGACCACAAGAGACGTATTTTGCATAATGATGCAACAGACAGTACACAGACTGAGATGTCAAATGCTGTTAGTGAGTAAAAATGAGAAACCTTTAAATAAATACCCAGATTTGTATGGTATCAAAGGAATTAGCAGCAAGAACTTGCACAGTAAGTTGATTAAATAAAGCTGACATAGTGATTCATTATGAAAAATGACAACATGAGTCATTAATCACTAATCTAGAAGAAAATTTAAGTTTCTTAGTATTGAAAGAGTCATGAAGCTCACTGGCAAATGCTTTGAGTGTATTGTTTTTTTGTCCCTCATGTAATAGACTTTAATCCCATAAATGTGTTTGGGGAACTGGCTTGTTTGACACAAAGTTCCATTCAAAAAAACAAATTTAGTGGCAGCTGTGACGTGTTCATCCCTTTTCCCTAGCGGCTCAATGCAGCCCGGAGGTGTGTGTTTGACAGCTGGGACAAATTAACAGACTGAAAAGGCTAACTGTAAGGTGAAAGAGGTCAGGATCTATGCCTTCAGCACAGTGTCTGTGGCTAATATGGACTTTGTGAATCTGAGAAAACATATTTTAGGATGAAGGTTGGTCTAGTGCAAAATGAGATTTAGATTTAAAACTGCACTAGAAGCATAACTATTATCAATAAGAGGTGATGTGGGATATGAGGAGAGCAAAGAAATGCTAATCTGAAGTGGCACTGGCAAAAGCCTAAAGAAAAATCATCTTTCAAAGCAGACATTTTTAAATCCGATCAAACTTTACTTCATGTAATAATAAACATGCATTCATTCAGTCATGCAGAAGCAGGAAGTTATTTGTTTTTGTTGTGGAGAGAGGTCACAAGGAGAATGCGGTAAAAGGATTGGAATTTTATCAGAGATGTGGTCACACCATGGAAAACAAAATTTCTCCTACTAATGCCTCTAAATTATGCACATACACGCACACATACACCACAGCATACCCTTGAGGATCAAAAAGAAAAACAATAAACTTACAAGGTATCGCTCAGAGGACACGCTGACAAGGATGAGATCATCACCGATGCGAACTTTCTCTCCTTCTGATCTCTGTTTGGAGGCAGGGTGAATAGTCCACCAACAGGCCTCACCTACAGTTATAAACACACAAATACATTTACACAGCTTGACCCCATATTTTTTCAACTGGAGAGGTTGTACAACCTAATTCTTTTAGGGGTGTTTCAATGTGTGCCTTTAATATCACAATTTCTTACAATTAAGCTTAATCAAACCTTGAAATTCAGAGTTACTACCACAGTGTAGAGGATAGGAAAAAAGTGCCTTTTGTGATCATTTAATTATCTTCATTTGTATTAAAAATGTGCAAAATCATATTTGAAACCAGAGAATAAGCATTATCTGTGCTTTTTAAACAACACTGTATTGGCTCAGGTTACAGTCAGCAGAAGTGAGGACTTGAGCACACGTGAATCCATGGTAGTTACAATTTTAAGTCATTCTGAGACTCCTCTATTGTCCTGGATGGTGCAAAATAAACAATAGCAGCAAAAAAAAAACTGGGTTCTGGTATCAGGATGCAACAAGACTATCAAACATGTTGTACAGATAAAATCACTACTGACAACAAAGGTTCATTGTGTGTCTGCAGGGCTCCACAGGGACTGTTAACTGAGATGCTGAAAAGAAATACAGTGAAATTCAGTCATGAGCAAATGAGATGCAGAGAAAGATAAGAGTAAAAGTGAAAGAGCCAAACAGAAAGAACAAAGATAGAGTGAGACAGCAGGAGCAAAAATGAAAGAAAACTGAAAGTAGGGATAAAAGGAAACTATTTTTTACCTGTTGAATCCTCCTGTAGGCCGACATCAAACGAGAGCTTATCTGTTTGGGACCTTGATGTCTTCAAACAGGCCAGGTACTGTGGTCAGCACACACATTAAGCAGTGAGAAACAGAAGCTTTCCTTTCTGTCTTTTGCAGGTGATAATTATGCATAAATGCTGCTGCAGGGATTTTTTATGGTGGTTGTGTATGATCTCTCACCATGGAGCTGAAAGAATGCCGCAGAAGGATGGCATGTCCATAGAGTAGAGTCTTGTGCCCGCCGCTCTGCGCTGCCTAATGAGATAATTTGCACATAAAAATATATGTCAGCACAGCTTCCTTACAAAACAACTTTAACAGTCCACCTGCAGCTGCTTCAAGCTCCACCCAACCTCTGACACTGAACAGTTGACCTCAGCGAAGACCTCCTCACGATGATGGGGATCTCAAGCAGGAGGCACATATCTCCTCGGGAGTGTTTTTTTTTTTTTTTATCCAGTGATGACATGCAATCGGACTTGTCACAAGAAGATGGTGTTATTGGCTCCTGTATCCGTGAGCAAACTGGATACGGGGTCATCTTTCCCAAACACAGGACTGTGGGAAGGATGCACTACTACTGTCAGTCTTTAGCAAGGAATGACCGCGTTGTTTCTGGGGTTGGGTTAGGATGCGGGATGGGGATAAATGGTATCTCTACTGGGAGAGATGCAAACTGGATAAAGTGGAGCTTTTGTTGGTTTTCTTCGGCAAGCAACTCCTATGTTACTCACCTTCCTTATGAGCCTCTAGGAAGCATTAAGGTAAGAAAATGTGACATTATTCAGAGAACCATTGTTCTCCTGAGCCCTTCTGCTGTGTTGTGATATTTTGTGACAGGTCTTGAGGAAACATATGACTGTTAATAGGTTAAGTAAAGGAATGAGGGGAAACAAGTTGATTTGTTTTGGCATTTTACAAAGCAATGTCATTATTATGACATCCAGAAATTCATATTGAAACAATGCCAAACAGTCATATTTGATGAAAAAAAATGTCAAATTAAATTAAAACTAAAATTTCAGCAGGACACTGACAGCATGGACACCACATAAAGCATATTCTTGTTCTTCTTGATTTATAAAATTACAGTTGTCCAACATAAACAAGATCTGAGAAATATGGCTGCTTTCTTTTGTTTCTACCCGTTGTGTTGCCTTTTCTGTTCCCCGCTTAATCTGCCTCGATTGACTACTGGGACAATAGCCTGCCTGTGATTTGATGCAGTTGTGTTGTGCAGACTGCAGCACTGGCTTCAAGGCTCCGTCTGTGCTGCTGGCTACTGTTATATGCTGGCTGAGGTACTGGGCTTAATGCGGCGAGGCACATCAAGCTGCAATCACCTCCAACCAATAAAACTAAGTCTTATGCTCACTTCCAGCACTGGGCAGAGCATTATCAGTAGGAAAACTCATTTTCCACAGGTGGAAAAACATTGCAGCAAAAATCCATGAAACCTCAAGTGAATTGAGCTAAACTGCAACACCCTTGATAAACCAAAAAGAAAAAAGGTTTTGGAACAGGATGAAAAAACTAAATAACAGGTTACGATGATATTGGAAACCAGAGAATAAGCAGGTTGCATGTTTTGTACAGCTGTCCTCCACAACTGACACCCTTGTATCATTTTAGATGTATGACATTTAGCAAGATCCTGTCCCCTGGAGTGTGAGCCCTGCAGCAGTTTTATGTCTTGTTGCAGTGTTGTGGTTCTCTCTTAGTAAACAAAACAGGAGAGGAATAGAAAGCAAAGGAAGTTCAAGCAGTTCTGTCACTTAGAATGACTGACTGCATCACCTTGTTGACTGGCATCTCTTCCCTTAAAAAAGCAGCAGTTTAGCACCAGTACACCCTGCATCATAGAGGGTTTGGCATTTACACTGGGTTAGTTTTGCAGGTCTTCAACGTGTCTCACTGCTTTCCAGTTAAAACAGCATGAACCAGCCATTTGCTTCATCCAGTGCCTATTGATAAGCCCATCTGTTAAAAGAATTATTGATTTCAGAACCTTGGCCTGAGACACATTCAGCCTCCACTTCCTCTTTAATGGTGCCTCTTTTTGTGGCATTTCAGTGCAAGCAAAATATGATGAATAGGTAGAAGATAATGAAAATAGATATGTGTGAATGGAAAGAATGTGCTGAAGTATCCTAGTAAAAATGTTTCATCCATGCCATCTAAGGTCCAAAGATCTCCAGAGACATTTGCCTCAGCATCATACAAGGTGTGAAAGGTCAAGAAAAAAATAGTGTGGAGCTATTTAATACAATAATATTAAAGTCAAGCTGCTCCAAAAGCTCAAAAGTATAACTGAAAGCATCTAAAGTGACATGATTTCTACATATTTTATGGTGTTGAAGTGATCACATTGCAGGTGAGTTTTTAAAAATAAACATTTTCCTTGTTCATAGACCCCAGACTCCAGTAACAAAAGGCCACCGTCCTGCAGGTTCTTAAATGTTTCCTTGTTCCAACATGCTTGATTCAAATGAAACCGAGCCAACAGTTGCTTGTCACGTTCTTCACAACAGTAATAATAATGACAAAGGATGTTTAAAATGAGCGTTTTTTACCAATTTCCAATGTAACGATTCTGCCCAACTTAATATCAGATATCAATCCCCCACCCCACAACTCATCCCCAATAAAGAAAGAAAAATAAACATCCAATTTTATATTTCCCACTTTGCAGCTAATTATATGTCTGTAGACACAATGAAATGATTCCAAACCATGTGAACGAGTTCACTCACAAGCTTCTTCCCCTGCAAGTGACAAAGCGGTTGGATGGTGTCACAGCCATAGTATTTAGTGTGAGTTGTGGAAAACAAACAAACATCTGGAAAACTATAGATACCATCGCTTATATTTTTTAGGAGAATTTGCTGAAGAGATATATAATAAGTACATGCTGTGTAAACATTCTCAATAAAAAATAAAACATTAAAAAATTAAACAATATCAATATTTTCTGACATGACATTTTAATACTGATATCGGTTGATATAATATCAGTATGTGTTACGGCTGCCATCAATTTATCTGCTTGATTCCCTCACTCAGCATGGAAACCACTTGCGCCTGGCTGGGACTGGCTCCACCTCATCATACCTTCATCTGCCCTCATTCGCTGTTTTCCGGACCAATGGCAGCACAC
>JBAMHV010000021.1:7868240-7879247 GCA_037177535.1 Pseudomugil gertrudae | reverse complement strand
CATGCAGATCTGTTAAAAAGCCTGATGGCTGAAGGGACAAAGGACTTGTTAAAGCGCTCTGTCCTGCAGCGCAGTGATAGGAACCTTTCGCTCCGTCTGCTTAATTTGTGAGGCTATTATGTCATGCAGGGGGTGCCTGGGTTAGTTTAGGGTGGCATGGCATAAATTGCTTCAGTGTTTCATGTTTTACTCCAATGCATTTCATTTAGTTAGTATTACCATGTCTTGCCTGTTACAAAGAGTAACACCGTACTTGCTATAGATTTGGTATAGAGAATTCTATTTGCATGCCGTCACCATCTTTTATTCCATATGAGAGATTTAATTCCCTTAATTAACAAAGAGTTGGCAGAAACATCTCATTTTAAAAATCTGTAAACTTTATTTGACTGTTTAACAAAATCAGAAAAAACTTTTTTTTTTACTATTTATTACAATAGAATAGTTCAAAATTATTATAATGTAATGACCTGCTTTATGGTATTCACCAGGGTGCAGGAGACCAACATGTTGAGCAGCGGAGTTTCAAACTGATGCAAAATGTCTCAGAAACAGTATGTATCATACATGATACTACAAATGATTAGATAAACCCTGTACAATAATATTAGACTTTAAAATGCAGCTAAGTCCAGAATCAGAAACATTAAAACTACAAAAATACTTTTCCAGATGAAAACATCCAGCATGCACAATCTGGTACATCAAGCATCCAAATGAAAAGTAACTGCATCTTTGAACCACTGCTGTACAAACTGACTGTGTACATGAGTCAAATCATTCTAGTGTAATAGGATATGTAAGTATCTAAAAGGAGTTTATGAAGAAAAGTCAATTATACCTCCCGTTAGGAAGAAATTGCCATTGCTAAGTATAGCTCATCAAAGTAAAGACCTGTGATAAAATCCAAACTCCTTCTCTGCAGCTGCAGCAGCTCAATGCTCTTTGCCTCGCTCTTTCAGGTCAGATTTGTTCTGTCCTTTTTAGTTTGAACCTGTGCCAAAAAACCCTAGTGAATCAACAGCAAGCTGATCCAAAGATGGTACCAAGCACCCCCATGGGAGAATGGATGTCAGGTAAAGGTCTAGGGGAAAAGGAAAAGGAAAGGGGAAAAGAGTAGGCATACTGCAGCCACAGTTCTTGCTTACTTTTCTCCACGTGACATTATTTTTTCAATCTAGTGGGTAATTCTCCATCATCATCTGGGGCTTGCTACCACTGAATGCTGCTTAGAACCTAGCCCACACACTGAGACGCTTTTCAGACAGATGGATACAGCTGGTTGGATACTGCAGAAGAAAATGCAGCTGCAGGGATTTTATTTGCAACAAGCACTCTGGATATGAATCAAAACTACCTGAAGACAAACAATGAATACACACAGAAACCAAGTATGTTTTAAAACATACAGTCTGGTGCTTACAAGTAAAGGTTTACACGTAGAATGTATGCACCTTGTGAGTTTTCATACCATGCATCCACATAATTATTTCTGATGTAATAAAGAAGAAAAGGCTGCAAAAATATTCTGTCTAAATAGTAACAAACATTTTAATGATTGGATTGTTTACAGATTTTTGTTTCTCATCATTAGTTTTTCTAATAAACTCTCATTTGTAGGTACTATAAATAACTACAGCTGCATATTATGGTCATGTGAAATGACTCTGGGAAGAGCGTACTAATGAGGCTTTTATAAAGAAAACAAGTATTTAGTGATCATTCTGATATTCTGGTACAAGACTGACTCATGCTTTAGGCTTCTTAAAGCTTTTTAAGAAAACAGGAAGCACATCATGCATCATCAGCTCTATTATACAGGCACTGCAATGATCTGTTGTAGATAAAGCAGGGTTAACCCATTCTCCCTCAGCCCTGATGACGTTCTTGATTCAACTGATTTGATTTTTTGCCTCTAGATTGTAACAACTTTTTTTAAAGTTAGTCCATCAGTAACTTGCATGTTTGTATAAACATGTCCGTCCACGTATGAACACATCAGGACAGTATACACAGATTTATCCATCTATCCACTAGTTTTTCAACATAGCCAAAGCAATAACACAAGGAAAGTCAAGAAGTGGATTACAACCTATGATAATACACATTAAAAAAACAATGCACCTGTTTGTTTGTTTGTTTGTTAGGTATGAATGAGAGCATCTGTCATCAGTGTATTTTCATCAGCATTCTCTGAAACTTAAACAAATATACATAAACAGTTATTTGCATATACCCTACATGTATATCTGATTTTTCATGATTAAATCTCAAACATATATATTTTTATGTAAATAAAACAAAGTTAAAATAATTTAGAACTGATCCAGCTCAGTTTTGGACAATTGTTCTACATCTTGTGATGCAACAGAAACTGTCTGCATAACAAAAACTGCCAGATGCTGCTTCCATGTTTCCCGTAATAGTGCTCCAGTGTAAGACATGTAAAATAAGAAATTCTTGCTCCATATTCTGGTGGAGATTACAGCTCTCTGCTGGTTTGCTGACGGAGTGATTCACAGGCTTGTAGCTTTAAGCTCTCACACACTGTGGTGTGACAGCAGTGGAGATAGAAAGAGAAAGAGAAAAAAAACTTTGGACCAGAGGAGCGAAGCTTTGTTCTCATGACTCAGTGTTGCTGTGTAAATGGGAGTGCTAATGCTCATCTTGAGGCAAACAGCTGAACATGCTACCCCCAGAGAGAGAAAAAGAGAGACAGAACTATATAGAGAGCATAAAGACCTCACACACAGACAGACACATCATTAAAATCCTCAGGCCAGAGTGACACAACAAATTAATCTTCACGTCTTCTCAACTTCTATCTTCCTTTAAAGGCTTTGCTGAGGATGAGAATCTTACATCTTATTATTGAATAGAGTCGCAGGTCAGACGCTGGTACAAATGCATGCAGCTGAAACCTGATCTGCAGTGTGTTTAAGAAAGGTTTATTAGATGCTAGATCTTATAATGATGTTCAATGTCAAGTCAAGAAAGTCAAGTTTATCTGTAACACACAAGCACCCTCTCAATGGGTGTTAGAAATCCAGAAAGCAATCACTGTAGACCCCATAAAGAACAAGCTCTGCTGACTTCCTAAAATAATATATAAAATCTCATCAAAGCAGTGGATGATAATCTAATCTGATGTGGTCTAAAAGTTCCATCAATATTTGCTTCCCTCAGGCTGTTTGTGTCTATGTATGTGTGTTTAAAGTCATCTAGCACATATTGGGCTTCAGACCTGGACTGTCTAACCACTGCGGGCAATCTAATTACCCAATCACCATACACTCACACCACAGCTGTGAACAGCAGCTACCATATGGGCCAAGGTAATCCATCTTGAAGATTAGACTGGTATAGCAACTGCTGTTAAGCAAATAGCTCAAGGTGAAAAAATGGATACATATTACATAGCACCAAATAGTGGTTTTGCAGAGTTTGTCAAGAGTATGTCAAACAGTGCAGTAAACCTGCCAAACAAGTTCAAGTTAATCAAGAAGGAAGGGTGATGTACAGCAGGTCATCTGAGGAGAAAGTTTATCCAAAAGTGAGCTCTGCAGGCAGATCAAATTTCTCCCAGGTCTATAGGTATTACGCCTGGCTTCATTTCTCAGTACTGAAGGAGCAGGAAAGCTGTAAAGTGTTTCATTGCACCTTGCAGCACTGCTCTGCTTCAGTGGTGGCTCTAATGTGAAAAGCTAAGTAAGTGTTTTCATCCGCTCTTCTCTTGCTTTCGGCTTCATCTGACCAAGATGCTTAAAATACAAAATAATGAAAACACATGTACTGATGTCGCGTGTACTGTTTCCATGTGTTTGGATCAGAGGCAGCGCCATGACTGTGGAATTGGATTGGACTCCAGGATGACACCGGGGACGCTAAGAGGCAAAATGTGACAACACTGCAGCTACTGTAGGATTTGCACCAGAGAACAAAAAGAAGCCAACGACTTCCTGTTCACACAAAGCAGCTTCACTTACCGAGGGAATTAAGACTTTTTTGTTGCAAAGCACAAAGAAGTAAAAACAGGCTGTTTAAGCTCCTGATAAGCAATGTGCTGTATTAGTAAGCCGGGAGGGGACAAAGGGAGATGACACTGACGCAGTAACAACATTTTATCCTTCCTGTGTCCAGGAATTCAAGCATGATATTTGACTTAACTGTGTGACGCTCAAAGAGGTCCCAAGTGGTAACGTAATGGAAATTTTATTTTTCTATCAGCTCAAGGAAGTGAAAATCCTGGATATGTGACCCACAAAATCAGCATCAGCATATACTGTTGTTAATTTAGACAATATCTAAAAGTATTTAAAGTTGAGTGCTTTGTTTTGTGCTTTATGCAAATACAACAGTTCAAGCTATGTCATCATCTACCAATCCTTAGGAATTTTGATGAATGAAATTAAATAAAATTAAGCTATCAATGCTACTTTCATATCTATGGCAAGCGTTGCCAGCTATCTGGAGATGTTTGCCCAGGGTGTGTGCTCCTCCAGCAGGTAAGTGGAGTTACTGCTAAAACATTTGGATTAAGGACACCTTTTAGGGGAAAAAAGTAGGTTTCCCAAAAATCTAAATGCACATCACAATACACACAAATCCAATTTATTAAGATGAATGGAGGCGGGCTGCCTGGTGGTGCTGTGATTAGCACTGCAGCCTCACAACAAACCGGTCACTGGATAAAATCTCAGTCCAGGCAGTGGCCGAAGACATGCATGTTAGGTTGATTGTTTTTCCCACTGACCATAGTAGGGAATGAGTGTGTGTCTGGTTGTTTGTCTCTATGTGTTGGACTTGTGATGGACTGGTGACCTTTTCAGGGTGTACCCTGCTGCTTGCCTGTTGATTGCTGGGATAGGCTACAGCTACCTGTGACCCTGAATTGAATGAAGCAGTATGGATAAATGGATAAACAAACACTACAGCTCTTATCCACAACAACAATTACTGAGATCGGGATATTGAACTAGAAACTCTATGGCCTTTCTTATGAGCAAAAATTTAAAGTTTTTAACTAAAAAAAACTCACCAAACAAAAGAGAGAGATGGTCCACTTCAGATACCGCCTGCTGCATATCAAGCAGCTGAATATGAAGCAGTGCAAAGTGTAAATGAGAAAAAACATGAAATTATCTGAAGTTTGGATTGACCTTCAAGAAAACAGATACTTGCATTGAGTTACTGAAGTGTGCCTGTAAAGGATGTGACTCTAAAAGTGATTTAGATGCATTGCATGCAACACAAGGAGTCCGTTTCTGTCAAAGACTCAAGTGCTGAATTGTCAGATGTTAATTAATGATGACTCAGCCATGAAAGGTGTCAACATTAGCCAGACGAGTGCTTTGCAAATACAACTTTTCTCTAATCTCTGTGTTACTGAGGAAGAAAGAAGACACTGCTACTGAACTACTCCAAGGTTTATTGGTTTTTATGTGGATCTGTGACAGTGTTTGGGTCACCAAATTCCCAGATTTTACTGTCATTTTCACTGAGCTAAACACCCTTACAGTTACATGATTAAATATCTTTTCATTTATTCATTGGCCTTACAAGCTGAGATTATTTAAATTTGTGCTGCTTTCTTGTTACACTTGGTGTTGTTTTTAAAGTTGTGCATGCACCTTAAAGGTAATAGACAAGTTGTTTTTGCCTTTTAATTCAGAATGTGAGATGCATTTTTATAGCATAACCTCTAACTACCTGCTCTACCAATAGGTAGTTTGTTGTTTATTGTTCATTAAAACTTATTTCTATTGATGATTTATGAAAATAAACCTGCTTCAGTTGCATCTACCGATAGATTTGAGGTTTTATTGTTAAAGATCAATGTTGTTCCCCTATTTCAAGTTTAGCCTATTTCACTGTTACTGTACATTAATTGTCATGTAAATAATTTGTTAAGAATTATTTATTCCTATTATTGTTGTCCAAAGCAAAAGAGAAACCTAAAGAGCTAAAAATATCAACAAAATTGTTAATATTCATAATAAAGGTCTCTAAAATGTATAAACTATCTTACAATCCTGTGTTAAAAACACCCCTGTAAGTCAAATGATCATGGCTGTGCAAGGAAAAGTACCCACAAGGCTTTTGCCAATAAAGACATGGTTTTATTTCCTAAATGGATTATTTCTTCACAAATTGGAGAAATGAATGCTGACATTCCTTTCAGCCCGTTTTGCTGCAGCCTTGACAGCGTAACAGTATTATACGTATTCCCTGTATGTGCAATAACACTGAACATGGTGTCAGCTTAAAGGCATGACCTGACAAAAACCCTTCAGTGCAAATGTCCACATGCTTCTCTGCGTAGCTGTGTTGGAGTTTCAGAACAGAAGCGAGCAAAGACTGAATTCCAGCTGAGACATTGCTGTGTCAAACTCAATTTGTCTGGAGACTGGTGATGACAGCCAGGTGAAGGGTTCTGGTGTCCGAGCCAAAGCACAGTATAGAAAATGATCACACGTGGGAAAAAAGGGAGTATTAAAGCAAAAAGACTGTTTGACTTAGTGACCACCTTTGAGATGCTTTTCTTGATGCATCATGGGAAAAAAGCAAGTCTTTTATGCTAAAAAAAAACATGTCGCCATTCATCTGAGCCCAGAGCTGAAAGACAGCATCTTAAAGGGTAATTTCTTCTCACTTTGAAAACCAACCAGCTGCACTCTTATTTGTAATACATTTAAGGAACAGGCTGTTAAAAGCCTGGTGAGGGACTTTTATAAAGTGTCAGCTTCTCAGCTATTTTGCCACAGTAACATGTCTTCAAGATGAGAGGAAGCAAAACAGGGAGCTGAGGAAAAGCGGAGTAATGTTGCAGGGATGCTCAGCCCAGGAGATAGATAAAAATGCTCTTCTATCGCGCTACGTTCCTTCAACTGCAAGGCTCGACATGGTTTCTCTTCCACAAAACACTGCAGAGTACCAAAAAAAGACACAAAGAATCTACATACTGGAAGGAAACGCTATTAAAAGCTGAAAACACAATAGAAAAGGTGGCAGGCGTGCATATGGCTGAATATCCTCACTGAAAATGCAACACTCGTGAATCTCTTGGACTGCTTGCTGAGTGCTTTTTTTTATATACCAAACATTGTTGACTCTGCAGCAATATGGCCTAATAAAGAAGGTTAAAATGTCTCCCTGTCTGTGCTGCAGTCTTGAATCTTTTATGAGTAACACCACTGCTCGTCAAGATTGGATGAAAATCTCCACCATTTCTGAAATTTCTCAACAAAGCAATCGTGTGTGAGGAGCCTCCAAATGGCATAATTACACACGCTCATCCAAGTCTATTAGCTTCATCAGTAACAGTCTCTAAATGCACCCGTGACACCAGGACAGATTTTCCCACAGCGTGACAACCTAGCTGTAAAACTTTTGTAGAGTGTAAAGGTTTTCTGGAAGAAAGTCTCTAAAATATCACCTGCAAAGAAAATCACAACAGCAGCAGACTGAAGCAGTAAACACTTCTCTAAAAGGTTATAAGAGGCACGGCAGGGAGACAGAACATTGGACATAATTGCGGTAGATATCAAAACTGCAGTATGTAGGAGGGGAATGATTCACATGCGCAACCAAAAGAAATGATTTTAATCATTTTTGTTCGTGGCAAATCACTTGAAGCAGTGACGTTGTTTCTGTGGTAACAGGAAAGTCAGTTCCAAAGAGAGCACAATCCTTAAAGTGCTTCCTGTCATTTAAAAAAGGTTGCTGAAATGTTAAACCTTGTTGCTTCTGTACTCTGGTTACTGCTTTGGGGTTTCTATTTAACTGCTGCTTTATCTTTACATAATTCCACTAACTTTTTCTGTTTTTGTTTCCATCTGAGTCCTGTAATCGCATCAGTCCTCGCCATATAGAAACCCTTTACACATTACATCTCAGACTATTTGATTCTATATTTCTTAGTCATATGTTATGTTTTATTTTTCTATTTCAAATTACCAGTTTATTAGAAAATAGGGAGCCATTTAAAATGT
Source organism: Pseudomugil gertrudae (assembly GCA_037177535.1). Taxonomy (NCBI): domain Eukaryota; kingdom Metazoa; phylum Chordata; class Actinopteri; order Atheriniformes; family Pseudomugilidae; genus Pseudomugil; species Pseudomugil gertrudae. The sequence continues at coordinate 7,871,256 of JBAMHV010000021.1, read as the reverse complement.
GTCAATTATAGCAACTGAGCTTGTTGTGGTAAAAAAAAACCTGTTACACTAAATTTTACACCATATATCTATATTATCATATTTTATCAAGAATCTAGTCTCATCTCATTATTTTGTTGTAGCCATGGGTACGACATATTTGTAGCATCAAAGAAACATTTGAATGATAATAGATATACTTATAAAGGGACTTTATAAAGGACAAATATAAGTCAGAATTTTTCTGTGATCCTTTTTATAACCACACGTTACTGTGAATGTTTATGAAGGTGACACCAATCTGTAGAGTGCAATACCTGCAGTATATTATATATTTATAATTTTTTAATATAAATATTCATTAGGGAATATTATGATCCCACTGACTGAGAAGGGTGAAAATGAAAGATAAAAAGAGGAACAATTAAAATTCAGGTTGCTGTTTCAGCACCAAGGACAGTACCATGAATGAATCAATATACAAGACAGTAATGTTTCAGAGCCATCGCTTTGCTGTAGTGTTTTATAAATCTATAACACAGTCATAAAACCGATCAATGTGGCCAGTAGATGGACTAGACTTTTATAATCAACTGACTGATCCTTTAACCTCTGACCTCTCTGGTACAAGGGAAGGAAGGATCCAGAAGGACTGCAATGCAAACGTACATGTTGCCTTACGGTGGTTTAATTACACAGCATTGTTGTTGGTCCAAAGCAGCTGATCACAGTAATTAAAAAGCAGATGAGCACACAAAAAAAGACAACTAAACATCAGGGTTGGTAGTACTTCTGAAGATGGCAGAGCAAATAATTTTGTTTTAAGGAGCCAAACATATTTTTTCTAGTTTTAAATAAGAAACAATGATGCCGTCTATTCATTATTTCATAACAGGAAATTATGCATGTGAAGAGAGACACTGTACAGTATCTTCAAACACACACAGCTGTGAAGTTTCAGCAGTTTTCACACATATTTCTCTACAGAGGGATATGAACACGGGGACATTAGTCACCTCTGTCACATTTGGATCTTCTGATACAACGATTGAGAGAATGAATGCTGCGTTTTGGAGGTCCTCAACCACAGAGAAAAGGTCTTCTATTAGCAAAAGCTTCCTACAGTGGGTTATTAAACATTCATTTTCTAAAACACTTGATCAATCAGGCTCGCTTATTGCATGCTACTGACATTGTTGAGGAAATTTCTTCATTTAGTGCCGCGATCAATAGCTCATTACAGCAGCTTTACACTGGGTTGTCTCCGGGCAGATGAGCTGGCTTAATTCCCTCTACATCACAGGCATATCTGAGCTGTCCATCTTCGTCACACAACAACCTCCTCCTGAACAGCATTTCCAATCTAACACACACACACATACATTTCTGCAAGCGGAGTTTGTGAAAGTGCAGTTTTGAGAACCATGAATGACTATAGGCCGAGCTAACAAGCCGAATGAGAGAAGTCAATACTGAAGCAGTTCGTTGTGAGTATAATGTATGTTTCTGTGCAGCACAGGGAAAAAATGTGTCTTATGAAAGACATAACTTTGAATTTTCAACACTTCAACAGCAACTCATCTGGGAAATAAAACACAAAAACTGGATTATTTTCATACTTGTAAAAAGCATTAAGACAGATAAAGTTTCTAACATGGAAGGAAGTCAAGCTTTCATAAAAACCATCCACTTATTGTACCTCACCAGTACACATAACAGCTGGTAGAAACATATGCAGACATCATCAGACAAGGTAGAACATAGTGGGACAGCTCGCATTAATACAATATTTCTTACCATCCAATCTGCACGATTATGCTCAAAATGCTTTTTTTTGCTAATGAAATGGAGCTATTACTTTTTATAACTCAGCAGGGACATTACAGCAGACCTCATCATAATAACATTAAAGTTCTCCTCCATCGTGTCAAGTTGAATCCAGGGATGTGCTGAACCGAATTCCCGTTTGGGGAAATAATTTCATGGTAATCTCTAATAATTATATACAGGGCAAGTGACGGAGCAACAGGGGGAGCAAAATATGAATCCCTGTGCAAACAAGCCTAGTTATGCAAAAAAATGCACCCCCTTATAAAAGGTAAGGGTTTATTTATCAGGACAATAGAAAAAATAATCTGATGTTCATTCAGTGATTGAATTCCTATTTTAACATATAACGCAATCTTATAATTTATTCAACAAAAAAATATGACTAAATCCAGAAGCAGTGAGTGGAAAAGCAAAGTACACCCTCAGCTGCTTTCATATTAACTAAGCAGGTAAGTGGCCGCCAGGAGCAAGAATCCAATGCACTTGATTAACTGACTAACTATAAGTATGAAAACTTCTATTAAAATCAGGAATTTCGGTAGCATGTTCATCTGAAACGCTCTGGTTTGCTGTTACAACAGATTAACAGATTTAAGTTAGTGAATAAGACAATTATGATATTTTTCAGAATCAATATAGTCTAACCTAAATGTGTAAAAAAAAATAATAATAATGTTGCATTCAGTACACTTTCAGCGTCTGAAGAAGATCACTTTGGACTAAGTGTATTTCTGTTTAGTATTTGTCTCCTTAAAAAGCACAGAACAACAGAAGCCCGTGTCAGTGGTCTCCAGATTTGGTCCTTGATGGCCACGATCTTCCTGATACAACACACCTGACTCAAACTAAATGGCTCTCCTCAACAGCTTGTTGTCAAGTTCCGGCTAAGTATGTTGACCCATCAGTCTGACTCAGGCATGCTGCAGCAGGAAACCTCCATATCCTGCAGGACAGTGACCCTTTAGGACCAGCATTTGGACACCCCTGAGCCATATCTTTTTTTTTAACGTGTCTTGTCCACAGCAGGCAGAATGATGGTCTGGCTTCTATATTGTGCTGAGCAAGTTTGCTTTGCCAAGAAGATCTTCATGTATATATGTATATACAAAGATCCTCTTGATAATCAGAATTCTTTATTTATTTATTTTTTATTTTAAATTAATACTTCCTGCTGGACCGACCGGAAAAGACAGAGAGAGAAAGAAAA
>JBAMHV010000021.1:7850371-7867094 GCA_037177535.1 Pseudomugil gertrudae | reverse complement strand
ATTTAACTCAAAATTTTAAGGCAGCCCTTTCACTCATATTTTTAAGTTGAAACATTATGTTTCATTTTACAGTGTATGTATATATGAAGCTCACTTAGCTGATGCAACAACGTAAAGCAGAATGGACCTTAATACCCCCACGATGATGTGAGAGAATACTAACATCATACAGGAAAGATTAATATTAGCTGCTGAATCAAGGGTTGTATTTAGCTTTCACACACATCTTCTGTGTCTTGACTTGGTTTTCCACAGTTCAGCATGTCATGCTAATCTGAGACTGTATTTTCCTCATTTTAATACCTGTTAAGGGTCAGATTTTATGCTCTGATATATAAAAAACATCTGTTTATACAGAACAAATATGAACGTTTATATGAATATAGCAGCATGTTGGCAACAACTATCTCAACGTAATGTAACTCCTCTTTTAAAGATGGCTTCATCATCCTAGTTCTGTTATTATCTGTAACTGTAGGTTACTGTGTTCAGATAGACACATTAATAAAAAAAAATGTCCATGACCAGCAAAGCAGCAACCATCCAAAAGATAAAAAAGGAAATCAGGACAAGTGTGCCAAGTGAAAAAAAATATCACAAAAGAGAAATAAGAGCACAAAAGAACAGAAAAAGCCCAGGGAACATTGTGGAAATACCCAGCAGGATGTAGGGAAGCTCAGACTCAGAGGACACAGACAGCCAAAGCTGTTTTCTGCTTTCCCAGTTTCAGCCTTTCCCCTGAAGCAGAATGCTTTGGCTCGTTGCATTATTCCTTTGCTGCTGCATCAACAGTTATGATCTGGATGCAAAGTGAGGTTTGTGCCTTCACATAAACAAGCCATGCTCTGCCACAGTGCATTAGTCACAGCCTTAGTCTGGCCTTTTCAAAGTCTCTACACCCACTCAAACTGCTAATAGATCCCCAGAATTTGATATTCGCCTAGCAGGGATCCTCACAACAAAGAAGTCGTGTGCATGTGTGTGTGTTTGTTGCATCCCGAACCACATATTTTCTAAGTGGCCTTATTGTTTAAATAAAACAAAGGAAACAGCAGAGTCCCACATGCACACAAGTTTGTCATGATTCTCTCTTTTTCTGCTCAACCACCAACAAACATGAGAAAACAGTTCATTTAGCAAACTACCCTTACATAACAAGCACCCTAAGCAATGTAACCAAGAGCTAATCATTTATTCACTATACGGCTTGTTATGAAGTCACTTCTGATGGAGCTGATGCATCTGAGGACCTTTGCAAACAGGACAAATACAATATGCAGGGTTATTAAACTGTCTGTGAAACCATGTGATATTAAATAGCAGTTTGTGGGAGAGGCTTTTCTCTGCATCTCCTGCCTCACAATCGGCACCGTTCCTCTTCCTGCAACATCAAATTACCCATGGCGGAGAGATATCCTCGCTCTTTCCCTCTCCTCCTCCTCTCCTTTCCTCCCACTGACTTGGCTTTATAGGCAGGGGTAATTTCTGCTACCACTCCAGGGAAATTACTTTGTGTTGTTAGAGAAAAGGCAGTTTGCAAACTGCTTTATCAAGCTCCTTGACTCCAATAACAGTCAACATTTAGATGCAAGCAAGAAATACAGCCTTTACATTTTCACACACACACACACCAAGTGATACTGACGTATGGGTAAGGATCAAGACCTTGTGTTTGAATGCTAATATCTGTATCCAAATGAGCATTTGTTTCTGCTAGACAGCTTTTTTGTTGCCATTTGCAATGGGAAAATGTATGTCCCAAAGCATGTGCATGCATAAACGCATGCTTGTATCAGTTCTGCTCTTCCAGGCTGAGTAGTTCAGCTGAGTGTCTTGTTCAACTGATGAATAATTTCTGCACTGTGCTCTGCTGTGGCATGTCTGGTGCAGCCTGACTGCACCACACAGCTTCAGCTCTGCATTTGCATTCTGCACACACACACACACACACACACACACTTTTATGACTACCAGGCATGCTCATTACCTCCCTATCCCAACACCATCCAGCCTGTCAGCTACTTTAGCATGAAGGGATGCAACAAGCTGTTTAGTCTGCCTTCAAAGCAACGCTCTTTCCTATTTGTATAACTCTTGCAGGAAAGTGGCCACTGTAACCGGAACATTTGGGTTAAAAGAGATTAGCAAAGTAACCACTTAATCCACACCTGTCTTCTTGAATGAGGACTGGTGGCATTTAAGTTCAGGGCCTTTAAAGAGAAGAAATGGTGCTGAAATGTCAGCTCTATTTTGAAGTGGTAGGCATGCTGATGTGGTGACCTCTTTGTGCCGCGGCTAAAAGGTTGAAGGGCTTCAGACAAACAAGTGGAAAGTATTGTTATTTTCTGAGTAAAGGAAATGGACTTTTTAAAACTCTCTTACTGTCTTTTGAAACAAGTTGAACTTTTTTCCTAGGAATGTGGGTTTATATGAGTTTCATTAATAAGCTAAACATGCATTGAAGGGTTACTATCAGCCCAACTAAAACATGAATATCAGAAGTTCGGTTGCCCCGGCATACATTTGCCCATCAGTGAGCTTGGAGACTGCAAGCAGCATTGCCAGTGATATAACCATACATCTCATACTCTCCTCAGGGGCACACTGGAAGACCTCCAGCAATTTGCTCCTTTATCTATCCTGTACAAGTGTGTATTTTCAGACAAGATGTGACTCTAAATATATATTGGATCATAAATGAGTCCATTTTTGTGTCAGCAGTAGAAAGTGGTGAATGTTTTCAACCCAAAAAGATTCATCCTCAGCAGAAAAAAATTAATATGTTTGAACTAAGAAGCAAATATGTCCACTCTGCAGTGCTGCAGCCAACGGGAGGAAAAAATCTACAGCTTGTGTTTAATCCTATTGCCTCACTTTATGAGTGTGCATTACAGTCTGTCTATATTGACTTTGCGTCCAACAAGTGAAGCAGCACGAGTAAATCTGGCTTGGGTGCAACAACACTGCGTTTATTACAAAATGTATTGTCTCATCTGCATAAACATTTGCTGCACAGGAACCATGAACTGGCTGTACATGCAGCCTACCCTGTATTTATCACTTAGAAATAAATCCCTCTTCCTCAAAAAAAAAAAGATTCAAGGGATGCTGATAAAACAAGCAGGTAAATTCCTAATTATTTCAGTTAAATCTTTGTTTTAATGTTGATATGGTTTTAAAATGTGGACACATGTTGACAACAAGGGTGAAATAAGGTAAAAATGTAAGTTTTTCACAGCGGAGACGTTGCTGTTGTGAACTTCTTAAGACAGACTGCAGGAAAGACAATAGCTGTTAGTGAGCGATGCGCAAAACAATGGAACATCTCCGGCTGTAAGATCAGCAAGAAGGCACGGGGTTATCAAAGACTACGTGGCAAAACAGCGTGTTAGTACAGGAAAGTGGCAGGCAATCGACAGAAATCATCTCACACGTTTGAAAGACAGAGCTACACACATTTCTCTAACCACCGGAGCACTTCAAGTGGAAGACGGAAATGTACTCACAGTTCTGAGGAACTGAATCTCATCCTCTCCTTCTCCACCTTCAGCCATGGCTGCAAAGGAGCCTGTTTAGACTCCGCTGGCTCCTCTCTCCTATCGATATTAGCATATAGCTAATCCACCGCCAAAGCAGTGGGGAGAATACCGCAGCATGTGTCAGTCAAGCCGCTGTGCTCACGCCCCGCTCACCGCCCGGAGGAGGAGAGTGTCAGCATCGGTGGGCTGGAGCAACTGGGGACGGTGTTGAGGTGCCGTAGCACACACACACACACACACACACACACACAGCAGCCGACGTCACAGCCAGTGCTTATTAATACGGGGATGAAAGCGCGAATATTCAAACAATTGGTGATGTGGATAAATGAGCAGACTTCTGCGTGGAGCCGTTTAGGCGCATTTTCCCAGTGCGCATCCAGATCAGCACCATGGTCAGCGCACACATGCTCCCAGTGTGTGTGTGTGTGTGTGTGTGTGTGTGTGTGTGTGTGACCCACAACCGCAGCTCGTTCATGAGGCTGCTGGTTTGTTTTTTAGGCCGTGAATAGAATACAGCTTGCTACTGTTTCTGATACGGAATTATTAGAAAAAAATCCTTTTATATCCAAAAAACTGTAGGATTGTTTCAACACATCATGCATAAAAGTAGGTTTTAATTGCTCAGAAACCGACTTTTTTTATTTTGTCCTTTACTTTATGAGGGAAATTATAATCTATTATAGCCTGCACGTATTAAGTATTTAAGCCATTCTGATTAGATGAGTTTCCGTTACATGATTACTCTGATTACTCTAATTAGATTAAACAATTCATTCAGCCTAACAAAACATTTATGAGCACAAAGTAAATAGTCTGTGACAGCAGAGATTATACTGCTCTAACCGCTGTTTGTAAAGGCTGCTCACATTTCTCAAGCACAATAAAGCTCCCTCATTTCCACAACTACTGTAAATAAACAATCCTGAATGCTCCCATGATGCAATGCTGCCCTCTAGCGGCAGAGCTGTGAAGTGTTGCTCTAAAGAGTCATTCCTCTTTCACTCTTCATTTTTCCATAACCTTTTCATATTTTCATTCATTTCTATCATGCATCTTCACTTCTTCTTCTTCTTTTCTTCTTCTTCTTTACATCGTAAAGTCTGAAGCAGGCTCCCTTTAAGACTTGCTTAAATGAAATGTTTAAAGATCGTGAGGTAATCTCCTTAAACCAAATTGTGCCTCATTCTGGCTTCTGTTACTGACAAAAGAGAGTTGCACAACTAAAAACACTCAGACTGCATTTGAGTGTGAAAGTAAAATAAACATTCTCAACTTTTACTTTAGTTCAGTAACAGCTAAAGAGTTTCTGGTCAGTATTTTAATATAATGCAGTAAATTACTTTGAAATCTGTCAACTGGGATAAGACTACAAAATGAGATGGACTGTGGGGAAAGTCACAGTTACTACTGTAATTTTTCTGTAATGCAAAAATGTAAAGAACTGACTACTCAAAGTATTTTCCTATTGTTTTAACTAAAAGGTTTTAAAGAAAACTATGGAAGTGTGAAGATTACCCCTACATTCCCCCGAATAGGTCTCATCCCATTATAATGTAATAGTTTAATTGTAAAATGTGAACCATATTGCAACATAATGTGATAGTTTATTGTAAAAATCTGAAATATATCACATTATATTGCATTGTTTCTAAATACTAGTCCTCAGGGACCACTGCTTTTAAATTTTTAGATGTTTATCCTTTAACACATCTTACTCAAACAAATAGCTCATTAACAAGCTTACAAAAATCTCAGTCTGAATTATGTGTGTTAGAGCTGCAAAGACCTAAAACTTGCAAAGCTGTCAAGCAGAAACAAGGATTATTTATTCTACTCTTTTTTTGTTGCTCTACACAAAGTAGGAACAGTTATATGGGACAGCTATATGTAACACAAAAAGCCACCTGCCTGCACAGAGTGAGGCAATGCATGCATGTGTCTTGGTGGTGGTTACGCCTATCTCTTAGCTATCTTCTGGAAAAATACAATTAAAATCATATATGCACTGCAAGGGGAATTAACTCCTTCACATCCTTCAATTTCCACACAAAACATTTTTTATTGAAAATAAGTTTTTGTGGACCAACTATTTTACCAAATGACCTTAACTGAACTCTTGCTGATGCTGTATTTGTGTTGCAGTATCATCTGCTATGATATGGCATAATAGATAAACCAGTCATGACTGGTCAGAAATAAGTGTTCACTAAATCTACAACTATTGTTGTAGCCTGAACTAATATAAATTATATTAACTTCAAGAATCTTAGTTTTCAAATGATGTAGAACCGGTGTAAGAACATGGAGGGTAGACTGAGTAAAATACATGTTGATCCAAGGTGTAACAGACAAAAATAAATACTGAAAACACATTAAAAAAATTATTGCACTTCTGGATGCCAGTAAGTTACTTAAACCTCCTCTCCTCCAAGCATGCCTGAACTCCCCTGGCAGTGGTATCCTCAGGGGGAGATTGGAAGCCAAAATGCTGAAACAATCAGTATTTTCTGTAAAGGTGGTGGGAATGTGAAATTCCTTTCCAGAGATATCAAAAGGTCTGAGAGCTTTGCACTGTTTAAAGAAGTACTTATATAAATGGCTTAAATCAGCACAAGACTGTACCCAGTGCCTAATACTGTGTCTTAGGCTTGACCCCCTTACTATTTATATTTAGGCTGCATAGAAATGAACATTTTTACATTGTGTTATTGTTTTATTATATAGCTCTATGGATCATGTGTGTTTTGTCCTAATTTGTTGTCACTTGATTTTATGTAATATTTTATTGTATTGTATTTAGTTATTTTGTACCTGTCCAGGGGCTACAGATGTAAATGAGCTGTTAGCTAACTCTGGTGCAGTTATGCACATTGTCACTGTCAAATAAACAACTAGAAAAGCACTCTGCGAGCACAGACCTCCTCCAAGCAGCATCATTCCCACAATATTACTAAAAATTTCAAAGTGATCCAGAATCCAGGATCTTTTCCGGATCTCCACCAAAAGTTAATCATTGGCTCCCAGTGACACTCCCAACATATCCTGAAAAATTCATCAAAATCCATCCATAACCTTTTGAAAACAGATAAATCTGAACATAACCTCCTTGGCGGAGTAAAGTAAAGTAAAATGAGCAAATTTAAGAGATGTCATGTAAAGTTTTCCAGATGTGTTTTCTTGTTTAGCTCAACTACTAACAAACCTTTTGGCTGGGACATCATCAAACTGCTTCATCCCATTCAACATAAGGAGAATGGAAGTGGATTTGTTCACATGTGGAGAAGTGTCTTCAGAGATCAGATTTTCTGATCTATCTAATTTACCTTGAATTATTTTGGGGGTGTCAAAGTAAATTGATAGGATAGGTAATGGTATCAGAAATTAGGAGTTGGAGAAAATCAATATATTTAATATTGGTTTTTAAAAAAGCCAATATCTAATATCCCTATAAATGATTGTTATATTTTTGACCTGCTGAGTTTTCTGTATGATTTTTTTAGGTAACTATTGTGTTCTGTCAAATACAGTTATTTAAAGTATCACTTTTACTTAAATTTTGTGGTGTCTGCTTGTGGTGTTGTGTTTTGAACCTTATGATCACCATACTGTTTTTAAATATTCAGTATTACTTCTCAGTAAGGCTAAAGTATTACACACACACACACACACACACACACACACAAACAAAAAACATAGAATTCCATCAAAAGTATTTTATCATGCAAACTTGCTTAAATGTTTTTTTGCTCTTACCATTTTAAATTTCCATGTTTAAAACAGTTCATAACTTAGATTTAAAAAGAACCTCATTGCATGAGATAAATATAAATATATATAAATATAAATTATATATATATATATTTTTTAGTTATTTCTATTCTCTCATCTGATTGCCTTAATATTACAAGAATTACAAAGATAGTACCACGATTCATATTTATATATGCTTGACAGTAGGTGTCTCTGTTCTTCACATTATTAAGACATAGGCCTACCGACCTTTAATGATGTGATTTTATTTTATTTTTTATTTGAACTTACTAAAGGTTTTTCTTTCCTCAAAGGGTTAGGAGTGGAGATGTGGTCGTTTAATTTCTGTACAATTAAAAAATAATCAAAGGCATTTATTCTACCCTTCCTCCTTGCTCTCAGCTCTAAGTGAAACGGATCACATGTTCCACCTGCAAGCTGCAGCTGCACTGACTCAAACTGTGGGCTGGGGCCAAATCCTAAACAACCAATCGCGAGGCAGAAAATCTGCGGCGAGCTTTCCTATTGGACCAAACTCCTGTCAGTCAGTGCGGGCGACTCCAGTGGGGCAGCGGTGAGCTTCTTCTGGCCGCAGCAGAGATGAGAAGAAATGTTTTGCTGTTACCAAGCTGACCGGGTAAGTAACTGTTTATCTTTTACTAACAGCTGCTGCTTTTTTGTTTTTTATAGCTACAAATGCAGCTGACAGCAACTCACGATCAGTTTCTATTAAAGATTATATTTCTTGAAGTCTATGAGAGGAAAATTCGTAGATTGTGTTGCCCTTTTTTATATTAATGTCATTTGTAACAATTAAATTAGTCGACTTCAGCTGTGCTGCAGAAATCTGAAAGTCTGGTTTAACTGTCCAGCCACCTTAACAATCCCGGATACATCGTGTTTGTTACAAGGTGAAAGTAACCCATGGGATTGCGCTATGATGAAACAGTTTTTGGGACATTCAGGTTGATATTTGACGCTCACGTGGATTGCATGGCTGTTTTGGTTGCACACATATCTGATGAGGGTTTGCATGTGTCGTCACCTTGTGAGACTGACTGACTGCGGCAGCTTCTGAAATGTTGATGTAAGGGGGTTAAAAATGTTCCTATAGGAAGATGACTGAGCAGAGGATAAAGAGGCAGTAGGGATTAGAAGATGAGTTTTTTTCTAGAAATGTGGGCTTGTTTGAATGAATTGCCTTTGCAGTATCTTTGACTGAGATCTTGAGGACCCCTTGTTGTGAAAGGACATGAATGCAGGGAGAAATTATAAGCTTAAACTTTTACAACAGCAGAAAAAAAGTCTGGTATTTTAGATAATTTGCTAAAATATGTTTTACCTCTGTGTTTTTACAGGATCAAGCCAGGCAATGAATAACCTGAACCCACTCAGTCTTCAGGTTGACCACCTGCTCTCCTTGTTTGACTGAACAACATGGCACCCACCATGGAGGGCACACACACTGTCTTGCTTTTGTATGCACCCATCCTTGAACTGAGCAACATCAGCCCTTACTTCCCCAAGAGGCGGGTCCCAAGCTTCAACTACAAGAGCCGAACCTCTCATTCAGACAGCACTGGTAATGAGCATGACTGGGGGAAGGAGGATCTTGCAGTGTCCACACAAAGAGGCCAGTCTTCTGACTCCTCCAGTAAACTCTTTAACTCCCAGCAGGCGGCAAAGGCAGCAGTTGCAGAGTTCTGCTGGCTGGCAGCAGAGAACCACCAGTTGCTGGTGGATCTGTTGTCGCTGTGTCGGGACTGTGCTAACAGAGTCAGGATGGGTAACCAGGATGGAAAACTCCAGGATTATGTGGAGGGTCAGGAAGTTCACCTTGGAGGTCAGGTTCTCAGCAGCAGCAGCAGCTACTCCCACGGGGAGCATAAGAGAGGTCCATCCAAGAGCAAAAAGGTGAAGAAACTGGGAGGCAAGAAAGTAGATAATGCTGAGGATTTACTACATAGTAAGATGAAAAAGAAAGTTGCTAATGAAGATTCACACGTGGAGCTTCCAACTGAGAAAGTGTCCACATCTGTAACTTCAAAAGCAGAGCAGAGTGTGTCTGACAGCCCAGTGACTGGTTCTTATGTCAGCGCTGTGAGTAATCCCATCCTGCCTATGGAGGAACCCTTCCAGACTGCCCGTGAGAGCTGGGACTTCAACCGCACGTTTGACCCGGATATGGATTTCTGTAACGACTTCTCAGAGTGTGACGGTGAGCTGGGCTACGAGTCGACCTCTTGCAGCCTCTTGGAGGGTCTGACCAGAAGAGACAGCGGGAGCAACCTTCGGCCAGTTAAAAGGTTTGATTCTCCTGGTGGGACTGAGAAAGCAACACCTCTCAAGTCTGCTCAACAGCTTTACAGCGAAATAAACCAAAGAAACATGGGGGTCAAGGTAGTTGCCAAAGTGCAGGATGTAGAAGGGAAAGTGGAACGTGTCAGCCACACGAGTCCGGACAATGTCGAGCTGCATCCAGGGACGAGTAGATGTCATCAGGAGTGGACAGGATCGAGCAGAGAGAACGTGCTGGGTGTCACTAAGGAAAAGCCATTAAATAAACTCTCAGAGGGTCTGCGCCTGCCCCTGTCCCACACTACAGAGCCTCTAGTCCCAGCCAGATCCCACCTAAAGAGCCCCTCTTCACCCTCTCTAGCTGGGGTCTTCAACACATCCTTCCCAGCCTCAAACAGCCTCCAGAGCATGTCCCCAGTGCTGACCCCTCTATCTTCCAAGCAGGTGAGCCCACAACTCAACCACCGCATCGTGCTGCTTTCAGACAAAGACGAAGACCCCGATAGGGAGACTTCCAATAACACGGATGAACCCAAAATCTACACAGAGGTTATTGATAAGAACGGCAACAAGCGCACGGTCACCCACCTGGATCTGAACCTGAGCAGGCGACCGAGCAGCTCCAAGTGGAATTCTTCAAGCAACTCCACAACAACAGGTGAGTCGTGACAAATCACTCTGAAGACACCGTTTCATTTCATGGCCTCCTGCAAGGTGAAAGAAAACCCTGGGGCTTTGGTCTGTGCCACAAAGTTTGATTAGATGGTGATCGCTGCTGCAGGTTTCAAAAGAAATGGGTGTGTGTGTGTGTGTGACATTCCACAAGGGGTGTATTAGTTTTCACTTCCTGCTGCTGTCTTAATAAACTTAGTTTGTCCAGCAGATGAGGTCTGTTTACCAAGAACTCCGCTGTAGTGGTTTTAGATTATTTATGAGGCCACAAATGAAAAAACTCACCCACAGAGTCGGGCATGGGGCTAGCAGGGCATGAGAATAACTTGGCTGATGTTAACTCGCTCTGTGCTACAGTGGAAGCTGGAGATTAGGGGGAGTGTCCCTGATCAAAGGCATTAAGTTGACACAGAGTTTGACCTGTCGAGAATTCCCATGAGCAAAATGGTAGCAGAAGCATTGCCGGTTTGAACTCTGGCATCTGCTATCACTCCCCATGACCCATATCCTACCTAGTTCACAGTAAGCTCCTGGAAGTACTGAGACCTGTTGCTAATGCTCAAGGAAGAAAGATTATAATTTCCTTATTCTGTACTTTTAGAATCTCATCTGGTGCTTGTGACAATGGCACGATAAATGGATTCTGAGCATTCTCGGTGTACTCGTACGAAAAGGCACAATGATGGAATAAAAGTAGTTCAGGGATGTCGGAATGACTTCCATCAGTGATCAGCCGTCAGGCTCTGTTTTCATTCCCAGCTTGTATTTAGCACACTCGGTCATGCCTTTCTGTGACCTCGTGCCCTTTGGATCAGTGGAATTTTTTCTGTTGGTTTAAAGTACAAAATGATTCATTCAGAATGAATAAAAGCTGGACTTTTTACTATGTTTTGCAAAAAACTTTGATTATAACTAAAAATAAATGGAAATCTGTTCATTATAATTATAGTATTAATTGGTGGCATTTATTTATTTTATTCTGGTATTTCTGGGACATTTTTATTATGTGTTTTTGCTCCTTTGAGTCCTTAGTTGGCCAGTTTAAAACCACAAAATTGAACTTTGGTAGATTTTTACACTGTAGTACCCTTCATGAAGGCTATTTCAGCATCCATCTTGCACCCTGTCTCTTCTCTCAAAGCAGTAATATTCAGTCTGTGTTCTTTTATTTGCTTTTAAATTTCTCTCTTGTTTTTTTTTTACATTTATTTGATGAATCAGCTCTAGTGTGCAATGGTTAGTGCCTTGGTATCCAGTTGCTGGCATGTGGTGCAACGCTGTGAAAGCAAAATGCAGCATGATGGCCCTGAGTTAGAAATAGATGTGGGAGGCAGTTTTTCAATCCTAAGATGCTACAAGACGAGGCCTCCAGCAACATGAAGTGAATGTCAACCTGCCATCAAAATGGGTCAGCAGCACAGATTCAGAGTTGTGTAATAATGTAGTGTTACTTTAAAACTTTTTCCCTTCTTTTGTGCTGTTGAATGTTTCAGGTTATTTACTCACTGACTGACTGACTGACTAAAAACACTCACATCAAGCAGTTTATAGATACTAGTTTGTCTTTTTGCTCTTAGCCACCTTTGGAAGTCTTCACATTATTCATTTGATGCATTTAATGTCTCCACTGTTGAAGCAGCAAAGCAGTTCCACCATTACTGTAACTGTATAAAGGCTGTATTTTATCTTGTGGGCTTAATTTTGTGACGTACGAACAAACTTATGAGCCGAAACCCCAAATAACTCTATCAAGCTTCTTGTAGTTCATTGTGCAGCTCATCATTCCTGATATTACATCATTACAGACTACTGTGGCATGGTAACTGGACATTAAATGTATCCAGTCTGATTTTGATGAAACAAAAGTTATTCTATAGTCATTAGTGTTTAATGATTAATTGTGAATGGGAGCTGGACTTTTGTCACATTGGGATAAATAATATAACCCCTACAATGCTGCATTTTTTTAATGCTACCCAGCTCACATATTCATAAATGTTTAACTCGGTAACAGCTGAAAGACGAGTGTGGAGCCATGTGTCCAAAGCAGGAAAATATGGTCCAGCTTTGCTCATGAGGAGGAGATTTGGATCAGTGCCCCTTTAAAAACAGGTCTGTTTTTCTGTGTTCTTATCCAAGCACAAACAGATGCCACACTCATATTCTCTACGACTGAGCGCCATTTCCGTTGTTGTTTCTTGAGTGTGAGGCTACAGATGCCCAGAGTTCTCTCATACATCATGTAGTCATGCAATTTGCTTCACAGCCCCCAGAGAGGGAATCTTAAACAAATTCCCTCTCCGTTTTTGCTGAGATGTTTAGTAGCTTGCCCCTTGTGTTGCTTTATAATTGAATACACTTCAGATGTTAATGCAGATAAATGAAGATCACACACTACAGCCAAAAAGGCCTAAAGGGATCAGTGTGAAGCCCAGTGCTTTATGGTTGGCTCGGACTCTTTTTATCTGGGGTGTTTTTATTGAAGCTCAGTGCTTATTAATGAGTGTGAGCGTACTGGCGCTAATGGTGATTTTTTTTTTTAAACAAATTAATTTGTTTTTTGTTTCCTTCATATGCTAATACTCATGATGCTTTAACCATAAGTGTCAATATACCTCATGTATGCATGTCTGCCAGTCTCTTTGAACGTTTCATTTGCATCTACTAATGCTCCCAGCTGCTGCTCAACCTTTGGGATTATACAGCATTTTCACGGCATCCAGCCAAAAATGATGATGACGGTGGTGAGAACAAAGCAAAACAACAAAGCGAGGAAGCTAATCTTAAAAAGTAACATGTCCCCTTCAGTGTGTCTGCTAAACTGAGAATTCAGAAGCTAATCAGTAAATCAGGTTTTAAGCTCGAGATCAGGAATTCAAGTGTTGCAGGTGTTCATTGAATAGGGCATCACTCACTGTCTCTTTGTCACCCCCCTCCACACACACACACACACACACAATTTCCTCTTTACAATTGTCAGACAAATGGCAGCCAATACCATAATCAGATTATCTAATATGTTCCAGCAAGGTCATATGCTACTGATCAGTGCAGAGAAAGTGAATGGGTCTGCTACTAGCTGTAACAACCTGCATTGCTGCACCACATTGTTGCAACCAACGCAGACAATAACCAACCCTATTTTGATAATGAAGTGTGTTTATGCCTGAGCAGGCCGGCGAGAGCCTCCCAGCCTGTCTCACAAGGCACAAAGTCCTTCTCTTAGGTGCAACTTGGTTTTTTTTAAAAAAAATAAATAACTCTGCTTGGAAAAATGTCCGCTATGTTGCATCACATGCATTTAAATGTTTTGTTTTTCTGCAATGGCAGCTTGAAACGTGTTCTCCTCAGCGTTCCCGAGTCTCCAATGTGAGTTAACCAAATTCCTGTCTTCAAATTCAAATAAAAGCTTTCTTCCATTTACCTCAGGCTCTAAGCTTTCCTTCAGCTTCCAAAAACTGCGTGTTAAATAGATAATGACATCTCTGCGAGCATCATGTCAGGTTACGTTTCTGCTTTGGCTTTCAGAGGGAGCACTGCAGCGCTTTTCCCTCGGTTCCCACTTTTAGCTGCTTTTCTGTTGATGTTGGCCCCGGCAGCCAAACCGGTCAATTAATCAGCCTATTTTCCAGGCGTGCACAGCCAATAAATGTGCATAAAAAAACAGGCTGACAAGTAGGAAAGAAAGTGGTTGATTTATAAATCCTGCATTGCATTGATTTAAATGTAAAAGTAAATGATTCTCTTTAGACATGGAGGGAGGTAAGGGCTGCCAGATGTACTCGACATGGCTCTGTTTGTACTGTAACATTGAATGATGAGGTAACTTATTCTAGGAGACAAAATAGAGCACACTTGGTAATACTGTTTAGTTGTTTTACATAAGAATGTGAAGCTTAGGTGTGTTTTAAAATAGCAGTTTTATAATGGCTTATTTTTCCCTGGTCTGCATTAACCTCTGTAATGATGTCAAAGAAATAATCAGGATCTCTAATTGCTTCTTGTCAGATAAACGAGACGGCGCATGCCTTTTTTAAGGGTTTACTTTAGCGGTTTCCTGTCTACAGAGTGCTCTATGGCTTACAAGACTCTTTTGGAGCACTGGATGAATAATGATCACCTGACAGTGTGATGGACAGACGGGTCCTTCACCACTGGTAGCAACACCCACCTGCCTGATTCAGACACCGTCTGGCATCTGATCCACCCAAATCATTGATGAATTTTTATTAAATATGAAGACCTGAAACACATAGGTCTCTTCAACTTGATGCTGCACATGTGGTTTACTTTGTTTACTGACTGCACTGTCAGGCTTTTTGAAACTTCCACTACTTACTGTATATTACTGTCTTAAGTGCACAACTAAACACAAAGACTGTGCTAAAGCAGAATGTAATGTAGAACAATATGCAAGACAATATTACATCTAGTAAAACACTTTTACAAAAAATAAGACCTCGGTAATGATGATGTCGATGAGGGGGTTAAGATCGTGCAAACGGGAAACTACTCAAACCGATTGCTTGTCTCCTCATCAATGTTATTTAGGACATGGAGAGACACAGAACGGACAATACATATGTGCTGGATTCCTGCTGAGTACTCCCAAACCAGTGATTTCCTGTCCTCCCCCACAATATCCCCTCCGGTCATATCTTTGTAAAAGTGATTTGATAAACTTGTAAAATGGTTTCACTAAATATTAAGTATTAAGTGTTTAACTGGATGAAATATTGTTTTGCACTTCCTGGCCACCGTAAGATGGTGATCTGGATCACTTCCTAAATTACACCAACAACCATTTTTAGATAAATAAATAATAGTTTTTGTGTAACCAAAATGAGTGTTGTTTCATTTATTTGTTTAATATAAATAAACTTGCTATTGACAGATAAATTCTGGTAATAAACATAACCTGTGACACAGGACACGAAGCACAACCTTTTCTTAAATTCATCTAAGTGTTGCTTCTCTGTTTACAGTGTGCATGCTGTCTTTCACTGTATGATGAACTGCCAGAAGGCATGGGTGTTCCCGTTGCTCCCTGTCCAGATGGTGGCACTGTGAGCCATTTAATGAATATTTACCTTGATTAAAAGTCTTCTAAGATTGCCACCTGTTGAATTGCACACACATGCACACAAATTGTTGTAAAGATATTAAAACTAAAATCAAAATGTATTTGTATTTGTGGCAGGTGGAATCGCACTGTGTCTGCTTACTAGAATTGTTGAGGGTGCCGTTTGGTCAGTGTTTTTTTTTCTTGGCTCAGATTGGGCGTAATACTGCATTTGGAACCATCCCAGCCCACAGTCAGCAGTTCCCTCTGCAGGGTCTTGCAGCACTGCATTATCATAATGAAAAGTTATTATTCTAATCCTCCCCACCCAAAGTCCTGATAATCAGCCAGAGTCTGGACATCATCCAGAGCCGAAGGCATCACTGCTGTCACTTAATGGTCAGTTGTGCTCTGATACTGAACCTGAAATGCTTCCATACAAACACGTGTGTGGGCTCTGTTAACTGAACTAAAAGCATTTGGCTCAGACATGAAGCTCTGATCTATTCAAGGGGACTTCCAAGCTTTTAGGAGAGACTGATGAGCAGAAATCATGTAATACTGTATGTTCTCTTCAAAGATTCTCATTACATACTGAAGTAACACAGTATTTTAGCATCTAATCGAAGAGGAGGCCAATTATATTTCAGTTTCCAGCTCATAAAATAGGTCAAGGTGTTGTATTACAACTAGATCTGCCTCTACTCTCAATGTAAGATCCTTCTCTATTCTTATTCTTTTACCTCAGTGTTCCACGGTTTTAAAGTTTTATTTTTCCCCTTTTTGCTGTTTTTAGAGCATCATTAAAGCATGATGTGTGACATTTCTGTGCATGTGACAAAAACACCTGTTTTGTTCAGGTAATTACATTCAGCAGGTTGGTCTTAAGTGAGCCTCAGGCACAAGTTACAGGCCAAGGTTTTTCAAGCATTGATGATACGATCAGGATTATAGTGCATATGGTCCATTCTGCTCTGCCAGGAGAGTTCAGCCTTTACCAGTGTGTATTTAAATATTCCCCTCAGGGCCTTACAGGGACTAATCCTACAGGCTCATGCTAGTTACCTTTGCAGCCACTTTGCTTAAAAATGATTAGTCATGGCTGCATTACAACAATGTCATGAATGCAGTTTAACATACAGTAGCAATTGTTTTAGAAAGCATTATTCTGGTGGTGTAGGGGGCCGCACGGTGGCGCAGCACTGTGGCCTCTGTTGCCGGTTCGAGCCCAGGTTGGGGTGGGGGTCATCTTTCTGCGTGGAGTTTGCATGTTCTCTCCGTGTTAGCGTGGGTTCTCCACATGTTAGCGTGGGTTCTCCACATGTTAGCGTGGGTTCTCTCTGTGTTAGCGTGGGTTCTCTCCGTGTTAGCGTGGGTTCTCTCCGTGTTAGCGTGGGTT
>JBAMHV010000021.1:7822541-7850271 GCA_037177535.1 Pseudomugil gertrudae | reverse complement strand
GTGTGTGTGCATGGTTGTTTGTCTGTGTGTGTTGGCCCTGTGATGGACTGGCGACCTGTCCAGGGTGTACCCTGCCTTTCGCTCGTTGACAGCTGGGATTGGCTCAAGCCCCCCCGCAACCCCGATCAGGGAAAAAGTGGTAGAAAATGGATGGATGGGACATTCTGGTGGTGTACTATCTTATTGGATCAGTGTAGTGATAGTGACAAGGCTGGCAAAGTGTAGATAAAAATAGCCCCATGCCCTCGAGCCTGTCACTATTAGTGGACTGCTTTGTTTTCTACTTTGCACCATTGATCTTACCTATGCGGGTGAAAGAAGACCAGCTTGCTTCAACCGGAGCTGCTTTGTTAGCTGTGTTGCACACGATCACACCTGTTAATTTGGACTGTTTTGCAAAACGTACAACACTAATTACCATGTGGTTGTCTGTGTTTATGTAGAAGACTCCCTCTTGCGTCAGGAGGATATATGGATGCTGGATGGCGATGACCAGCAGGAGTCCCTTCCGAGTGTTCCCCGCCCTGATCACCTGGACTTCCTGCGTATCACACCACCTGAGGATGACCTCATTGGGGATACACCTTATTACCCCAAGCTGGAGTGCACGGTGAGAGCCTTTGGATATTACTTGGTGCATAGCTTTGCTGCATGTTTGCACACCATCTACTGAATGTCCTTCCCCTCATGAGGCTGATTGGGATTTCTCTTCATTCGGGTATTAGGTCACCTGATCATGAATTCTTAGAAATGGATTAGCAGGTCATAGATTTTAAGCTGCATGCTGGGTCTCTTTGCCAAAAGTGACCAAGATCATTTCACTCAAAGTTCTTGCATTCAGACAAGCAAAAAAAAACTTTCGTCATATAGTGTTACTGCAGTTATTTCAATGTAAAGCACTTTGAGCTGTCCTGTACATGAAAAGTGCTATATAAATAAACTTGCCTTGCCTTATATATGACCTTGCAATAAGAGGTAACTTTTTGAGTATTTGAAAACAATGTTTATCTCTGTAAGGCTTTCCAGATTCCGTCGTGCTGTCTGCTTTTCATTCCTGTGGCAGATGTGGCAGATTTTTCTGGGTGTGGATTAGGGCGGGTAGTGTATTAGCAGAAGTCATGCATTGTTTTCTGAGACATTACACATAAGAACTGCCCTGACAGCATAATCACTAATACACCATGAGCAATAATACTTAACATACCATCGAAAATGCCATGTACAGAATTAGGTGTCCTTTATTTTTATAAAAGAAAGAGCCCTTTCACATACTAGTGTGGCATGACTTCTTTGTCAGTCTGTTTTTTATTTTTTTAAGCAATGATTGAACATGACGTATCCCGTGTTACTACAACTTAATGCAGAAAGAGATGGAAATATTTACGTTATCTTCAAACTTGGAAGGGATTTGTGATGCGATAAAGCTAATGTAAACCCCGGGGGGTGATTAGTTTGAATAATAAAGTGCTGAACTAAGTCACTCAGCTGGAGAAACACATTATGTGGTTTATTAGAAATCTGCAATTACAAGTGGCATTTTGTTCTGATGCTCAATTGGCAGAAATCTTCACATTTTTATAGTTTGTACAGTATCTTTAGAATGAATAAGTCATTTCAAGTGGTTCCTTTTTTTTAATTATGTTTTCCTCGCTTTTTATTTGTGCTTAGCTTGTTGTAAAACTCAATAACATTTCCAATGCATGGTTTAAAGCCCAGCTTTAAAGTGTTAGCCCAGCGTGAGCTGTGCACAATCAGGCAGCGTAAAGGAATGCTTTCAAGAAGAGTGACTTTTGGTTGGGAAGGGCAGCTGCTGTGTGAATGTTCCCTTCAAGGCTTAGAAGTTCCTCAGTCTATCAAACATTATAGAGTGTTTGCAATTATGGAAAATATTAACAATGTTTCTGTCATTACAAATGCTTTACCTAACGCTAGTTGTTAAGCCTTTGAAAAATATCACAAACATTACCATCCAGCTAATCTACTGGTTTTAATCAGAAAGTCACCTGTATGGTGGCTTGTTGGTGGTTTATACCTGAGGTATGTGAATCAAAATGTCTTAGTTTTGCATTAGAATTAAGCCCTTGTTTTCATTTGAGTGAATGTTCCCAGGCTGTTTAATCACTTATTAGCGCCTTAGCATATTAGCAAGACCTGGCTATCAGGCTGGCTAATCACTTCATCTTAAGCTCTGTGTTGCAGGAGCTCACCACGTTATGGTGCAATCTTACTTCACAGACCTCCACACATCTCTGTCAGTCTGTAGGGCGGATTCCTGTCGCTGTGATTGTTCTTTTACCTTTGCAGCTATTTCAGGGAAGTGAGCAGAGGTAATCAGACACCTGTAGTGCCTGGTTCTGTAAGTTCCCTCCCAGGGAGGGAGGGACCTCATGAGAGACGTCTCAGACTGGGCAGAGCAGTGAAACTCTCCTTTTTTTTCCCCCAACCTGAAAGTATTTTCTCTCACCAGCACACAAGGTTTTCTGAAAACTGAGAGCGACACATGCAACAGAAGACAGACTCAAACTAGAAGTACTGTTGAGGCATGGATCCCAGACCTCACATGGACGTGTAGAGAACCAGCAACATGAGGAAGAATGTCGCTCAAGCGGCTTGAAACGTAGGAAATACTTTTGTGAAACACAGGTGAACTCTGTTCTGCTGCTGTTCCTGGGAGATTACAGCAGGGCAGCCTTCCAGCCACTCTGCAACTTGTCTTTACTTGCTGTGTCATGGGAAACTTCCTCACAGAATGGTGGTTTCATCGTACCACTGAGAGTATACTGCCAGGACCTCTTCATAATATTTTGAATGTCCACTATATACACCTTGTTTGTGCTGCTTCTATCTATTTGTTGTAACTGCCAGCCTCCAGGAGAAAGTGAGAGGCGTGGGGGGCTATTTGTCGATACAAAGGCCTTTTGTTCTCTGCTAATGGTAGAAGTGGAACAGGAACAGCTTGGATAACTGGATGCAGGGAATTAAACATTTGGTAGTATTTTGAATGGACACTGAACCTACTACCAGTTTTGTTTTTCTCCTGTTTGCTGTCAGCTTGAGTCACACTGTGAGTAAACATGGACAGCACAAGTAACAACCCAGATGAACCCACAAGTTCCTTCCTTAATGTCTTCAATAAT
Organism: Pseudomugil gertrudae; assembly: GCA_037177535.1. Classification (NCBI taxonomy): domain Eukaryota; kingdom Metazoa; phylum Chordata; class Actinopteri; order Atheriniformes; family Pseudomugilidae; genus Pseudomugil; species Pseudomugil gertrudae. Next base: position 7,847,134 of record JBAMHV010000021.1, on the reverse strand, counting down.
TTATTCACGCGGGACCGAGGCGTTTCTTCAGATGCGAATCCTGCTGTGTTGACATCGTTCAAGGAGCTGTCAGATGGAGAGATTTATAATCCTGAAAGTAGTCAAATGAAAAGTGAAGAAAACCTCAGAGGGAGCCAATATGTTCTTCGGGATGATGTGACAGATTCCCGTGATTCAGATCAAACAGCTGAATCATCCGTAAAGGATTCTGGCGAGCATGTTGGAGCGACAGTTGACTCTGATCTGGTGCAGGTCGCACGGGTGGAAACATATAGTGACACGGAAAATGAGGATGATGACGGGGCCCAAAGGCTGTCAGAGGCAAAGGTCAAGTGTGATTCTTCCAGAACATCTGCGTTACCTGATGGAGAAGAGCCAAAAGTGCCTGTCTTCACACCACACAAATTTAAGGAGAGATCCCTCGTAGAAGCTATTCTATATTCCAGTAGATTTCGCAGTAGAAGCAGTTCAAGGTCATCTGTGGTCTCTTCTGGGTCTAAACAGGAAGATATCAGTTGCACTACCACAGTGTCTGTAGTTAAAGAAGCATCGCCAGCTGAGGAAAAGACTATAATGGATGTGCCACTAGATGGTAATGAGGAGTATGATGAAATAGATTGCTCTCAGCCAGTTCCTTCCGTCATCTCTGGCCGCCAGATTTTGGAGATTCCCGGCCAAGATGTTACCTCTGAAGAGACCCCAAAGCAACAAGCTGAAGACGGACCTGAGGAGCATCACTCCCTCCACATGTCTACGTCTCTTCCTTCCAGCTCAAAGACACCTGAAGTCTCGAACCGGTCATCCTTCAAACCAGAGAAACAAGCAGATGCTGCTGGTTTGATTTATTCCGGGTGTGAGACGCTCAAATCTCCATCTACACCCAAAGAGGCCACAGTTGATAGCCAATGTGCTAGCCCCGTTGCACAGGATGAAGCGGATCTGAAGATGCCACATACATCAGTTTCATCTCCTACCACCACCTCTTCCAACTCATCCCCGTCCAAGGGCACAGCTTTCTCTTCACCCCCTTCCTTCCAGATGCCAGCTCTCTTCAGTGGTTTGCGGGTGCTGAAGAAAGGAGTGGCGGGGGAAGACAGGGAGGTAGTGTCAGAGATCAAGCCGAGGGAGAAGGATTCTGACCTGGCCTTCCTCAGCCTCAAGAAGTCGGTGAACAAAGGCAAGCGCTTTCCTGAGCAGAAGATGGGCTCTCCAATCAAAAAGCAAATGGATCTGAAATCAGCTGCAGAATCTAGAAGCCCTGTGGGGGGACAGATCATTGAGACAAACAGCAGTCATGATAACAGGAAAAATTCCAATAATGAGCCAGAGGATGATGGCGTTAATGGCAAAAAGGAGTCTGAGAATACGGAAATGCTTGAAGGAGGGAAAACTCCAAATCCAAGTCCTTCTACGTGTGCACCTGAGAAAAAGAGGACCTCGGACATAGCTTATGAAGCTTTCAGAAGTGTTTTTGGCCCTAAGACTGTTAAAAAAGAGAAGATGGATGATGCTGATCTTGAGGCAGTGAAAAAGAAAATCAAGAATGAGAAGGAAATTCTGCGGTCCATTTTTGAGAAAAACTCCAAAAGTCCTGGCAGTGACATCGCAAGTCCCACTGAGGCTAGCGTATGTAGCAACAACACGAAATCATCATTGCACTACATCATTCTGTGGAAAATATGTTGCCTTGTCATTTCTCCCTATAGACAGAGGTCACATCCCCTACAGACAGTGAGGACAGGACTCCAGGGCGTCTGCAGGCCATTTGGCCCCCACCGAAAGCTAAAGACGAGGAGGAGAAGGTGGGGCTCAAGTACACTGAAGCAGGTAAGAACTTCAGGCTGGTAGGTTTGGACAGCATTCCCTTTTGTTTACCACAAAAAGCAGAATCTCTTACAGAGCATCATCTATGTTAACATTACAAGGACACGCCTCACCCTGATAGGCTTGGTGGACAAGAACCAGTAGAGCTACAATATAACCACTTGAAGGGATCTACCTCATTAGCTTGTGTTTTATCTTTAAAACATTGAAAACAATTTGCGCCAGCATCATCTATAGAGCCTTTGCACTTTACTTTGAATGTCTAAGACGAATCGGGCACAGTATCCACAGGCTATAAACATCTTTTAAAATCTTTTTAAGAACGTAATGGTTGCTCGTTGTCTCGGCACAATAGTTGGAAAAGTTAACAGGGTAAAACAGTAATGGAAACGGTTTCTTTGGCAAACTTTGAAAAAGATGTCAATTCGAAAGATGAAATGACATGTAGGATGAAAAACTGTTTTCAGACTCGAGGTGTGAGTTGTGTCCCTGTTATGTAGAATTATCAGGAAAATAAATGATCTAATGGTCTATGGGGAGTTATTCCTATAATTTAACCTGTTTGTTTCAGCTACACTGTTGTCTAAGAGAATAGTGTGGAGTTCTGTCTTTATCATGTAGGTTAAATAAAATGGTTCATCCTTATCATACACATGACCCTGTGAAATCTCTTTTAAATCACACATGCACGTATCAACTGTTTGCTTTCAGTTTGTTAATAATCTTAATCATGATCTCTGCTTATCTAAACTGCAGGATATATAAAACAGGGTAACATGAAAAACTGATCTGATTTGTAAATATGTATTTTGACATGGAAACAAATAGAAATGAGACTAATTTAAATGATAAAAACCTTTTTAAAACATACCCTGAAAACCAGGCACATTGTAGCTCAAGAAAACCTTTGAAAAAGAAGAAAAATGCAAACATTTAATTATGTTTTCACTGTAGATACACTTTAGATAGGTGTTTGTGATTGCACAAAAAGATAATAAATCAGATTGGGATGCATCTTTTTATTGGCTAAAGATAGAAAGGAGTTTATTACATCCCACATTTTATTGCAGTTGTACTTTTCCAAGGTAAACTTTATTGTGTTTATGCAGCTGTATTTGCTGTGATTCATATGAATTAAAATTAATTAAAATGGTTAAATGTGAGCTGACAAAGTAATGTTACACTTTTTTGGCTTTCAGGTTTATTTTTAAAGGAAATTTGATAAGAAAAAATGAATGTATTACTGACATCATAAAACATTGCTTATCTAATATAACATGAGCTGTTAAAGATTATGTTTGTTGAAGGTTCATTTTATCAAATGTCATTGTAAACTTGTGTCAGTTAGCAAACAATGTTTTAACCCACTTTGACAGCAGCAGATCAGAATTATTATTTTATTGTCATCATTATTATTATTTATGTTTTAAGAGGAAATACACGTTTTCTTTTCAATCAGTAAGGAGTGTACCTAAAACCGGTGTGTTTAAAAAAAATCCAAACACAAATAATTAGTTGTGAACAGTCTATAGAGACTATTTTACATTTATAAATCTGTGTTTTTATCAGAGTGAGCTTTAATCCTGATACAATAATCTGTGTGCTGGCTTTTTTCAGAGCACCAGGCTGCCCTTTTGCAGCTGAAGAGAGAATGCAAAGAAGATCTAGAGAGGATACGTGTAAGTAGAATGTAGTAGTCTCATCTCAGGACCCTCTATTGTTCTTTAGACTTAAGTATTTTAGTCGTATAAAGATAATATATTGTAAAAGAATAATAATGATGAGTAAAATCAGTCAAAAATGTGAGACATCTTTTAGGTTTGCTTTATGAATGTATACTTGTGCAACTAATAGCTGTGACCACAAGATGGCGCTAAGTAAGCATGAAATGCTCGGATGCAGAACAACAGCAACCCAAACAACAACAGGTTTTTTCTAAGTACAGAAACTTCACAAATGTCAGTTAAGTTGCTTAATGGAGTCCAAAAAATTCTGTCAATTCCACTATAAGAAGGTTTAGAAGTTTCAAGAAGTTGAAATAAGACTTAATCATCCCCAGAGATTATCATGAAAATAACATTATTTTAAAGCAACAATGCCTTTTATAATATTCAGGTTTTAATACCATCTCATTTAATATTTTTTTAAATACACCACATACAATGTTTTAGTCTTCTTGTTTGAGTTAAAAAATGGCCCAAAGGATTGTTTCTTACTACACACACACGCATTCACGTCTTAGATGGATATTTCTTTTTGTTTCCATCATTACAGCTTTTCTTCCTTTCTAATGTGAGAATAGTCCATGGATCAAAAGAAACATGGAGCTGTGTTTCACAGGTGTCTCCTTTCTGCTAACTCAAACAAGAACCAAATTGCCTTTGGAAACCCAGAAAGAAAAATAAAGTCAGTCTGGCTGTGTTACATAATTTGTACCACTGATAGATTGCTTTATGGATCACTGCCTCAAACTCTAAACTCAGAATTGGTTTCTCAGCCGGTCTGCTGGAACCCTTTAATTTAATGTTGACCTTTTTAAAGGGTTTATGCTTACAGAGGGAAACATGTCGCACAGCTGAGCCACAACACGGCATGGAAACGTGCCTAAACAGACAGATGATAAGGAGCATGTAGAAGATTCCTGTGCATCTCAAAATCACAAAAAATAAACTCTGATTAAACATTTAGCTGTAAAAATGTATAAAATGAATGTTATATTTCAGTAAAGTCACTCCTGTAAAAGGAAAACCACACTGCTTGTGTCAAACTGAGTGATGCTCGTAAATGTTTGGCTTTGTTTTACGCATTTTATTCTTTACAGTCCGACTTTGAGCTTAAAATCTTCCAACTGCGAGGTGAGCATGCCGTCTCTATATCGGAGCGAGAAGGAGTCATTTCTAAGCTGCGGAGAGACAACCCGGGTCCGGAACGGGGTGAGGTCCGCGATGTTGCTGTGTCCACTGCCGATGACCCGGCTCCTAAGACGTGCCGCACTGTGGGCATCCAGACGGACAGGGAGACCTTCGTTAAAAGCCCTGAGGGTGATGGAGGAGGCCTTGCTCAAAGCCCCAACCAGAACCTGCCAAAAAAACTCAACTTGGACTCTATTGGACTGAATCTAAAAGCTGAAACGACCCCAGGTCCACAGTGTCCACCCCCTCCTCCTCCACCACCACCACCACCACCAAGCTTCTCGGGGCAACCTCCACCCCCTCCGCCCCCTTTGCCAGGTCATACAGGGCTGCCACCACCACCTCCTCCACTACCTCCTACCCAAGGTGGTGGCCCACCACCTCCACCACCCCCACCTCCTCCTTTTGGCCTACCTGGAGGTGGTCCACCTCCGCCACCGCCTCCTCCAGGTTGCGGCCCCCCACCACCTCCCCCAATGGGTGGATTTGGCCAGAAAGTAGAGAACGGTCCCAGGAAACCCGCCATTGAGCCTGCTTGTCCCATGAAGCCTCTGTACTGGACCAGGATACAGATACAGGACAATAAGTAAGTTTGCAGGAGTTTAACTAAACACAGGTTTTACACCTTTAAACCTTTAGGTTGGACTACCACACGGTTTAGTTTTACCAGCCATCACTGCATGGTCCACTTAATGGATTTGTCTTAACCATTGATCTGATTGATCATGTGAGCACAAGTTTCCTTTGCTGACATGTTTTTTTCTATAGTCAAAGCCTGAAGGTTGGTTTAATGCTGTGGCTTAAGCTTAATGGGGTCTAAACCCATCCACTGAGGTATCAGAGGGCGCAGATGGCACTAGGGACTGGTGGGGCATATCCCCCTCACATTCATAGTGACCCCAATCCACTCGTTAGTAATTCATTAATGAAAGGAATTACCTGTAGTTGCTTTACAGACCATACATTTATTCTGAATGAATTGTAAGTCACCAGAAACAAACTTGGACCAAACAGGATATTTTTATTGTATGAAAAATTAAAAGGCTACAGCTCTTAGTAAAGGTAAAACAACTGCAGAAACTATTATTTAACTGGAGTGAGGAGAGTTTGCTGTGAACACAGATTGGGTGTAAAGAGTGAGCATCATAGGAAGAGCAGGGTCTTAAGGAGGCTAATGGAACACATTATTATGCTGATGAGGTTTAAGTATAGACAAAAACATCTCCATATAAAAAAACCTTCATAGGAATATGAAGTTAAATACATCTGGTCTGATTCAGGCAGGTTTACCAGAAACGGAAAGGTGGCAATGTCTGGTCCAGAAAGTAAAAATTCTTTCCACCAATTGCATATGAAAAGAGGTAGTTTCTGCACATTTAAACAGGAAAGTCAGTCACCGCTGGCTGGAACAAAAATTAAATGTTAATACATGATTTTAAATAAGGATGCTCAGATGGGTTTTAGTGTAATCCACCACTTCAGTAAACTATTATAAAAATAAGTGCTAGTTAAAGCACTTCCAAAATACACAAAATTACCTTAATAAGCTGAAATCATTTGCTGTCCCCCCCAATTTTAAAAATCCTATCTGCGCCCCTGAGAGCTGCAGTCGGTGCATCACACTTCCTCATCTAAAGTGGATTATGCAGACCATTTACAGTGGCTGTGGTTGTTGCCACAGAGTGCCAGGCTTCCAGCTTTATGGCCTTGTATTTCCATGGCTGCATTAGTGAGGGGAAACTGAGCTGTGGTTCTCTTGCAGGTCCTGGCCAGCAGTCAGGGACTAACTGACTGTACAGCGGCAGTTTCTTGTTGGCTATAAATTAAACTATAAAGAGCCAAGTTAAGGGGGCATTAAATGGGTCAGATGTTTAACTATAGCTGTATCAGTTGTGTTAATGATGTGGAGGTTTTGAGTTATGAGGGGCAGCAGTGCAAGTTTTAAAATGGTACCGAGTCTGAATGCAGGTTGAAAGCTGCATATGCTTCATTTTTAAGGATCGATTTAAATTCCATCACAGTTGTATTGCTGTTTCTTTGAAAGCTGTTTTATGTGGAAACTTTTAGATTTGATTCTCTTTTCCAAGTCATTTTGCTTGTTGCATTCAGAGCTGTGGAATCTTAAAACTTCAGAGAGGAGGGCAAATCAGACTTTTTAGATCTCAATAGAAAACCCTCTTACCACTGCAGCATGGGCCCAACATAGACTTACCTGACCCTGACTGAGTCACAGTAGCACTCCAGTTGATTGTTCTGGTATTTAAGACACGACAAACCATGCAGTGCTTGCATTTGTGTCTCGTGTTCATGGCCTTATTTCTCGCTGTTAATGTCTCTTGACAGATAACCTGTAATGTCATTAAACAATGACCTGGAGGAGGAACTGCAATGTGTGAAATGATAATTGGGAAATCATGAGTATCGTCATTACTAAGTCTTTGTTTAGAATATTTGATTTGAAGCCTTTCGAATGTCTGTTTGACTCCGGGATGGTCATCACAGCCAGATGCGTGTCAGAAGATGTTTGTAACAGCAAAATGCTGAACATACGCTTGACTTTAGCCATCTCTTGTTCATGTTTCTGCTTCTGTTTGTTTCTTTTCCACGTTACTCAGCAACTTCTGAAACACAACATTTGCCTCTCTGATTTTTGTCTTTGCGGGAAATGGTCGTATTATCCAGAAACAAGCGCGTCTGAAGCTTTTGTTATTTTTATCACCTAACTCATAAACAGTGCTTTTGAAAGTTGAGATTGCAGGAGTTGCTGCCAAGTTTTTGTCTGGCTGCAAAATGGAAAATGGAAAACAGGTCGAAAAAGAGATGGAACATTCAGTTTATTAACATCTTTGTTGCTTACCTTCTATCTTAGCCATTTTGATCAAACGTTTTGCACCACATAACTGCAGTTTTATGGTTTATGCTTCACTTTATCTCTTTTTTTTCCCTAGCAACAGCACTCTGTGGGGTGCTCTGAAAGAACCTGACATTGTCAACACCAATGAGTTTGAGGATCTATTCTCTAAGGCCACCGTACAGCAGAAGAAGAAGCCTTTATCAGACACCTATGAGAAGAAGGCAAAATCTAAGAAGGTAAAGTCACTCAGCTCCATGTTATTTACCGTTTTTGTTCTTTCACATTTTGCCACCTGCAACTATGCTTTTTTGTTCAGCCTTGTTTAAAGGAGGTATTTGTGTGCTGTCGTTTTCAATAACCAATCACTCAAAGATGTAGCAAACAGTGAATCAGGGAAAAATTGATTTCAAGTCTTATCAGATCCTCCTCCAAACTGGTGCCTGCAGCTGCCAGGACTTGAACCGGGCCAATCCAGGCTCTCAGGTTCATTCCTTTTATGCATTTCTTCTCTTTTTCTGCGTGCGCTCCTTTTGCTCTGCAGAACTGTGGCTTCGAAATGAGTTTTCTTTTTCTCTTTTTGCACATTTTTTTTCTAAAGTAGAGCAAGTCAAGAAAATCAACACCTCTGTAATTTATCCAGGATTGATCCACCTCTCCCCCCCCCAACCCAACAAAGACTTACTTGTTGATGTCCTGTCAAATGTTGCAACTCTGCACTTCTGCAGCCAGCGCTTCGTCAGCGGCCTGGCTGCCTCATGGTCTTCACCCTGGCGTCCGAGCAGTTAAAAATCGGCCACTGCCCCAGACTCTCCCCACTAAAATCCATACACATCCCCTATTCTGATCAATTTGTAAAGGCTCCACTTTGCTCCTGAGGGCCACGGTGTGTATGCACGTGTGTGTTTTTTCTGTCCCTGGTCTCCATCCCTACATCTCTCCATTCAGTCTGGTCACTCAAATGTTCCAACATTTGATACAACTCAGACAACTGTCTCCTGTCTTTGCTTACATCAGCTTAGAGGAAGCTTTAATGGAAGTTCAGTTAATACAGATTAATATCAATCACAAAAAATAGAAAAAATGTTCCAGGTTCTTTTAAACATTTGGTGTGTAAAAGGAGCTGACGGCACACAGGCCAGACGGTATGTTCCCAGTCTGGCAAATTCACAGTATTTTTTACATTTGATGTAAAGATCTGTGTTTGAAAGCCAAAATTAAGATTAAATATTAAAAAGAGAATACACTCATCCACTATAGAAGTTTAACATCCTGGAAAGCACCTCAAAGTTACAGAGACATGTTTACTTGATCATTTTTTTGTCCTGAAGAGTTTATATTGTGAGTGGAAGGGAGAGACATCATTTGAGCAAGAAATCATCTGAATCACCAGTTAATGACGACTTCCAAGAATTTCAGCTTGGGAAAGAGAGGTGGAAAAAAGGAGGGTGATGAAGGTAGAACTGAAAGCTCAATGCTACTGAATTGAAGGCAACTTGATCAAGGTGGTAGATGTTACAGGATAGAAGGAAACAAAAAGCACAAATACAGTTGCTAGAAATAAATATATTGGACTACCCACGTTTTCCAATATTATATAGTCATCTTCTCATAGTCTCGTATAACTAACGTTTGTTTGGGAAACAATTTTTTTCCCGACTGGAAATGATGTGGAGGGAGAACATCGGGAGTTGCTGAGCCGCCGAAACCTGTAAAGAATGATTTGTTGAACTTTGAAGAGCAAAAGGACCCCAGTTACTGATGCAGGGGCAGACTATTGTGAGTTCCAGGTATCTAGAGGTATTTAGAGTTATTTTACACCAATAACTGGATCCTAACCATACCTTCCCTCCAATCCAACCCTGAATTGGATCAAGCTGTATAGGAAAATAATGAGTAAAAAACATCTCAAAGCATATTTATTTGAACGGGTATCAGGTCTGTTTTTGGCTGCACTGATTAAAACTGTGCGTCACTTTGTAAACAAATGCAAGTTAAAATTCCACCTTGAAAAAAAAACAAAGATGTCAAATTAATGAGGCAATCGCAAGCAAGCAATCCTGCTTGTTAGCAGAATCCAGTCTAAAAAGTCTTCACATGTGAAGATGTGTGTGGCATGCACACACACAAAAGCAGCTTACACACCTGTAAAGGCACCATTACCTAAAGCAAGCTACGATACCATCTAGACATCTTTTTCAGGGAAGGAGTTGCTATTTTAGAAATATGATGCATTGTTTTTATTTACATTTTACAAAGCATCACCATTTCCTGTAAATTTATCAACAAATTGATGAAATTATTTGGTTTTCCTGTTGTGTATGGTGTAATTTGTCTGGAAAAATCTGTGCAAGGTCAAAAGAAATGTTTTCCATGACATAAAAATAGATTTCTTTCTATAAACTACCCTTAATTTAACTCTCAGGAGTTATGTGTCTAATATAAATGTCTCTTCAGGCCAGAGGTCTTTCTTTGGTCCTGCATTATAACCAACACCGCTCAGCACACACACACACACACACACAAAACCAGCCTTTTTTTTACTTTTTACTCAGTTAAAGAGTCACTGGGTGTATTTATGTGTCTGTGTGGGGAAAGTGCTTCACTTGCCCTTTTATGTGTCTGTGTGTGTAATGTATTTATTTTTTTGCATAGTGTGTGTTTTAGTATGTGTAGGATGACAGCACATCCACACAAGTCATTATGCACTTGCTCAGAAAGTGTTGCCAGATCATGCAAACGCTACAGCCCAGGGGCTCCACACGGTGAAAGGAGATGAGTGGGTGGGAATGGAATGTGTTTCTGCATTATGCATATGATCCACTTCCCCACTTTCCAACAACTGCACACGCCAAAAGTTAAAACTTGGGGGATGCAGCCGATGCCTACGTGAGTGGGTTAATCTTTATCATGTGTGCCATAGAAAAATCAAAGCTCTTGTTTACTCTGGAGCCCTTCCCTCCCTGCTGATTAACATATCAAAGCCTGGGAGATGACATAGAGGAGAGCTCTCCCACAAGAGCAGACCGGACCGGACCGGACTGGACCAAGGGTATAATTGCATGCATGTGGCTCTACTGGCTAGAGGAGGCAATGAAATTGGGGCACCTATAGGCATTGGGGAAGGGGGGGATTAGAATCAGCCTGTTGGTGCATTCTTGAGAGATGACGGAGGTAGAGATGGGTGACGATGGAGAAATCACCCAAGCTGAACGTGCTATTGAGTTTGTGCGCAAATAAGTAAACACATTTTCCTACACACACATAAATCAAAGCAGTATCAAGTTTATACATGGCGGATCTTCTTAAACAAACAGTCGTTTTAACCGGTTATAATTTATGAGCACTCATTGTAGGTTTATTAAAGACATATTTGAAGTTCTGTCTATGACGTGGGAGAGTGGGTGTGAGGTTTTTTCACTGCTGGGTGTGTGTGAGGTGCGTATTGATAAGGAGTCTTGATCCAGTTGTTTTTGTAACATGTGGCTGGGTGATTCCAGACAGTCGGTGATGAGCAGCCTGGCAGCTCTGTTAGTGTAAACGCTCTGTGTATGCGTTGCTCCGTATCTGCATCCCACATTTCCTAACACAAGCCTCCTGCTTCAGCTCAAACCCTCTGACGCTCACAGTATCTCCTTCCATCATTTTATTTATTTTCATAGCCTGTTCTTATTTTCTCACTCGGTTTATTTTTCCTCGTAGTCCCTGTTATTCAAACGACCACACCAGTTTCCAATAAAAGTCACCCTTTTTATCCACAGGAGGGAGCCATTAGCTCTTAAAGTCTACCTGTCTCAGCATCAGCATCGCTCCAGATCCCTCCATCTACCCAAGCTGTTTTCATGTCTGCGAGCTAGCATCCAGCATCAGTTGTCTTTTCTCATTAACTTAATTGTTTAGGCTAATTGGCTCGTTCTGCAGCCACAGCAAGCAGGAATGGTTTCTAGGCTGTTTTTAGTGTGGCCCGTCCAAAGTGGTTAATTAGAGGTGTTGGGAAAGCCTGGTACTCTGTCGTCTCAAGTCCCCAGAGTGGGAGATCCCCAGTGATCCAAGTAATAGAGTTGGAAGCAGCATGGCACTCACTAACGCCCTGTAATGCAATACCCACTTCTAAGACTTCTGGTTTCCAGTTCCCACTGGATAACCCAGTAGCCGACAACGCTATAATACCTAATGAAGAAGCCTGACACATTAAGTTTTAAAGCAGGGCTTTACCTTGCCAAAACTTTCTCTGGCTTTACGGCTAATTCAGTCATAAGTAATTGTGACCATGTGTAGGCACAAATAAAAATCCTGTGAATTTATAGTTTGTTATAAAAACCCTGCTTCTCTTTGCCTTGCTCTTCTAGACTGTCCTTTTATGGTACCACTTTTGCCTTTGTACTTTCACTGCGACTTGATATTTTTTGATTATATCTTACATGTGTTCTTGGGTAAACTGGAAGAGGTCCTTTTGTTGTACAACTTCACTCCCTCACAGGTTTAAGCAATGTCTACGGGATTGATGTTTCCGGGCATTTTTGCGTAATGGTGATGACTTATAACAGAGCGTTGATAAGTTTGGTCATTAGGGTCTGGTTGGCTCGCAGGCTGCTTAGACCAAATCTATCTCCAAGCATCCTTTCTGCTTCCATATAGAAGACACAGTTTTACCCACCTTATTATTAGGTAAATATGTTGTGAAGAAGTCTAAGGTGCAACTATAAATGACTCATTCTCACCTGAAAATTGTTCTGTACAAACTTAAAGCTCCACAAATAAATATTTACTGTCCTGTTTATTTACTGTTTTTTTTTCTAGATTATTAAGCTGCTGGATGGGAAGCGCTCGCAAACAGTTGGCATCCTCATTTCAAGCCTGCATCTGGAAATGAAGGATATTCAACAAGGTGAACATTATTCCCTCAGTCTGTTCAACATCTTCAGAAGCTTGTGAACATTGTGTCATCTTCATGTCTCGCAGGAAAAAAAGCTCTGTTTCAGTTTCAACAGAAACGAGCTAAATTTACTTTCCCATTTTACAATAACCGGGTATGACTCCTGATGGAATACAGATGGACTTATTTTTAGAGATGAGATAGCAAACCCTGCAGTAGAGGATACATTCCTCTTTCTTGACAGCAACTAATTTGTAACTTGAATCCACTTCTTTTGGATTCATTTGTGACTTAAGTGGAGCTTGGATGATTTTTCCAGTTACCACAGCGGAAAAGAGATTCCCTCAATTTGTCAAAGCAAGAAATGGGAACAGTGGGGTGAAAGCAGCTCTCCAGTGTTTCTGTCAGGCCTCCTGGACTGGTTAGAATCAAATTACCATCTCCTTTATTAAAAAGCTGCATGGAATGGAAGTATGCTTGTTTTGTTTTTGTTGTTGTTGTTGTTTTCCAGTGGAAAATGAATGTGTGTGTGTGTGTTGGGGATGTTGTAGATGGGCCAGGAATTAGTCCTGTCCTGGGACTGTGGCTGAGAACGCCTGCCGCCTGCTAGTCTGAGCATGCGGCCAGCAGATCTGTTTATTGTAGCCAGTGACGGTGTCCACAAGCCTAATGGGACAGACACCCCACTAATGATCTAAGCATGTACAAAACCACCTTCCCCAGTTAGCAGACACTGTGCTACCACATAAAACCGGCTCAAACACACGCCAAAAAGCACATACACCACTGTGACCATCTTGTTTAGATTTTTTTCCTCTCCCCTCAGTGCCTTTCTCCCTGTTTCAGTATCAGCTTGTAGAGGTAGTTTGTAAAAAGGCCTGTTCCCACCCAGCATGTGGCTGCCTCCTTTCTCCTTAATGGGAGGTGTATGTGAAATGGACAATTTGAATTTGACAATAAAGGACAGAATCCCTAAAAAGCACTTCTAAAGGCTGGCCTCGCCTGCTTGCCTCCCCTTTGTTGCCAAATTAAAAGGACATGGTACATGTAATGTAATTACAGCTACGAGGGAGGGAGGGGAAGGGAAGGAGGGGAAGGCAGCGCTCTGGTTAAGGGAGAGGGGGTCAAAGGCACCCATTGCAGTGACTGGGGGACCTCAAGGGCCACCATGGTTCAAGGGCAAGGGGAGGCTCTCCCCCACACACCACCTCACCGCACGCACACAAACACACACACCACAGGAGTGAAAAGTGGAAGGAGAGGGTGTGAGGCCGTTGGCAGGCAGGCTTTGATCTGTCGGTGTGGAGAGATATCCGGCTCCCCTCAGATCAGAGTGCTCCTGTGCGCACCGGGGCAGGCCCCCCTTTGGTGTGTGATTGACGGCTGCATGGCTGAGGGACTGAATAATCCACTCTAATAAGATGTAGGAAATGGACCTCCAGCGTTTTCTCTGATCCAGACTCTGGGATCACATTGACAGTTTCTCTGCTGCAGAACAGCTGCACACCAGAATGGAAGTGATTGGAAAGACTGGGTGGTAGTTGCTGGGATTTTTTACATTGCATCTGTCATTTAAAAAATGTTTTTATATGTATGTTATGCACTTCACATTCTTTCCTTTTGGCTCCTCTTGGATATTAATATTATTTAATATTATTTTGTGGAGCTCTGCATAGCAACAGCAGAGTCCAACCATGGAAAGTTCCCTAATACCTAATGGTTTGATGGTTTCCATCTTAAACATTTGGCAGCCAGAATTACCCAAATTAAACCTTGAATTCAAAGGGAGTTTGAAGGGGATGAGACTCAACCGCCAAGCTTGTTGTTCCTGCAAAGTGATGCTATTTAAAAGATTTGTCATAAAGGATGAGGTGTGCAGTTCTCCTTGGCCTGAGAACAACTAGACAACCATCAGCTGATTCATAAGCAGTGGAGTCATACCTCCCATCGTGACACCCTCCTCACCTGCCCATCACTCTAAAGACTCTACAGTTATCGTTTTGTGTTTTTCTTTCCTGTCCTCTAAGCTCAGATTCACTTTTTCTGCAATAAAAAGCATTCTTACAAGCCCCAGTTTGCTAAACCAGTATCCTCTCACCTTCTGCTGCCCCCATTACTCACCAACCCACCCACCCACCCCAACTCTATAATCATTAGTTGGCTGTGGTGGTTCTAACTGTGGGCTCAGAGGTCAAGCAGTTTCAGGCTTTCTTCTCTGAGCCATGCCAAAGGGCTTCGTCCACCAGTTCTCTTGAGAGTTGTGGAGAGGATCACCAGCTTTGGCTCCGTCTATGGTCTTCACACCAACAAAATAGCTACACTTCAAATTCCACAATATAAAACTGATATTGTAGGCGTATAATTTAGTTACATGTTTTCTAATAATGCTTTTTCTTTGTTTTGGAGGGATATGTGGTAAAGTGTATTTATCAGCAGCACCCTAATTTAGATTAAATGATCTCATGTGATCATATTTTATCTGATGTACTAATTGTAATTTTATCTAACTTGTAGCAGAATTATAAGGCTTTCAACAATTTCTTTCTGCCTTCAGATTTGTTCTTCCTCTGCTTGACATGCTTGAGTCAAAATTTCAATGATTTATAAGACTGGTTGGCTCACACTGAATGTTATCTCTACTAGCTGTTCTTAATGTGGACAACTCTGTGGTGGATTTGGAGACCATTGAGGCTCTGTATGAAAATGTAAGTAGCCCAGTTTGGACAGTTGTGCAACAGTGGTAATTTTTTTTGTATAAAAATACGCTTTTAAGTGTTGTTTTTCCCTTTAGTGCTTGTAATGTTCTCCATGGATGAGCTGCGCTGTCTGTATTTGTACTACATTTTGTGTGTATTCTTACAGAGAGCCACCAGTGATGAGTTGGACAGGATAATGGGACATTATCAGAACTCCAAAGAAGATGAAGTCAAACTGTTGGACAAGCCTGAACAGTAATATTATTTTGAAAAATTAAAAAACAAATTAAAAAGGGGTAAAGAAAAAAATAAAAAACATAAGTGTGAGATATTTTATATTACTTATAGCAACTTTGCCCGTCCTTTATTAGGTCAAGATTAAATATACATTTTTAACTATATCTTGCTATTTTAACTGTTTATTAATTTATTTAACTAAATTAACTATAATAATAATTTAAATGTATCTTTAAAATTCACTTTTACTATTTTTACTATTCCACTTTTACTAAGTTAGTTATACCATCACCATGTTTTTTGTTTAAGACTGGATGATTTATGAAGTTTTTGCACACGTGTGCAAACCGACGCCTCAGCGTAGTTCAGCAGTTACCGTTGGGGTTAAGTAGTCCCGGGCAGTTAACGAGGTTTGGACCCGGCGGTGCCGCTCCGCCTGGCCTTCCTATTTCCATGTTTGACCAGAGCTGTCACTATAGCTGCCTGAGTCATCCTTACTCAGTGTCTACCTCCATCAGCACAGCCTAATCACACAGGATGTTACTGCTCCGCTCCCCTCCGACACGGCACTGTTTATATAAGTCGTCCCGCATCAGGCCAGAGCTACCTTTGATCAGTCTCTGTGCACCGCTCACTACTTTCCCTCCTCCCGACCCCGTGGACCTTTCAAACCCAGCCGAGCAGCACCGCTCATGACTATCAGCTGCCTGCCTGCCTGTGAACAGCAACATTGACTCAGTCAGCCTGTGTGGGGAAGCTGGACCTGCCAAGGCCCCAAAATACTTATTCCTGTTAGACAATTTGTTTAATTCTGTCATAACATATCACACCCCCCACCCCCCCTCCTCGTCTCTCTGCTCCTCCTCCCTTTTCTTGTTTTCCAGGTTTCTCTATGAGCTCTCCCAGATTCCTGAATTTGCAGGCCGAGCCCACTGCATCATCTTCCAGTCAGTTTTCCTCGAGACCATCTCCTCTTTACATCGCAAGGTGGAAATCATCTCCAATGTCTGCAGAGTAAGGATAGCATGTCAACAAACACAGCTGCAAATGTTATTAAGAAACATAAAGCACTACTTTTCCAAACATCTCTGTATGTGTTTCTGTATTAGGATCTGCTGGAGTGTAAGAGCTTGCGGGAAGTGATGGGTCTTGTTCTGGCTTTTGGGAACTACATGAATGGAGGGAACAGGACCCGAGGCCAGGCTGATGGCTTCGGTCTGGAGATCCTCCCGAAGCTGAAGGATGTGAAGAGCAGGGTAGACGCCACTTATTTTAAAACCACAGTGCCTTGATCTCCTACTGAGTATTAAAACACTGGGCTCAGACATCACTCTTGATTATTTTCTTCTTCAGGACAATCGTATGAACCTGGTGGATTATGTCGTTTTATACTACCTGCGTAATTTTGACAAGGTAAGTCAAATCAGTTATATCAAAACTAAAAGTGAATGAATTAAAACATCTGCAGCTTCACATTTATACATTTCTATGTTTGCTTTCAGCATGCTGGTACAGAAAAGAGTTCATTTCCTCTGCCAGAGCCTCAAGAGTTCTTCCAGGCTGCTCAGGTCAAGTTTGATGACCTCACAAAAGACATCAGAAAACTGAAGAGAGATCTAACTGGTAGGACATGCTCTATTGAATCATTAATTTATTTTAATGTGCATGTCATGGCTGAAACATGACGGCGCTTTGAATTGTACCGCTTAGGTCATCTTTGTTAAACTGACAATCAGTCAGTGTAACTGTATACATTACCATCTTTCAGCAGAGCAGCTTGAATGTAAATGTACTTCCTATGGACTCTTCCCACCCCGGCTCGGATAGATTTGTGCATGCTTTGAGAACCTTGGAAGGCCTGCGGCCACTTTTCCCAGTCTCCAGATAATATATCTCGACTGCCATGCCATCATAAAAATCAAAGCATCCTCACGCTGTTGTTTCCAGAGCTCCAAAAAGCTCCAAAAAGCAAAAACTGTTGGCAGATAAATAAACAAATCCGCTTTTGATGTTGTGTGCTCATTGTGTTCTGATCATTGAGCCACTCAGCAACCCAGCCAGGCAGCCAGTTAGTCTTGGCCAGGGCCAAGCGGGGGTTAAAGGCGATGCCCCCCCTGTTCTCTGGTGTCTGTGGTTATTTAAATCAAGCAATAATACGGCATATGAAAGCAATTAGATATGCTCCACATTGCTGTTAAAGCCCTCTCTTCTCTGACCTGAGGGAAAAATACAAAGAGTCTACTAAAGTACCCAGACCCACCTCAAGCTGTCACTCATTTATTAGGAAAAATGGAAGACCTGAAGACAATAAATGTAACATAAGGGCCCTCGTATTTGATCTCTGCTGCAGCCTAGTCTGGCACAGTAGTCCTCCGGGGTATTAGCATCACAGGGCGGGCATTGGATTCTGGATGTTTGGTGAGCTCCACCTATGACTCCCACCATTTTTATCCTCTCCAGCCGCCAGGAATAAATATTTACGCCTGGCTACTATAAACCAGCCTAAAGAACCCAACTGCTCCTAATTATAAAGCTAACACAGATCACTTCCATCCACAACATGCACGCCGTCTGACACTGAGAAGCGAACGCGAATCACACGTTGGTTTACATGCACCATTTAACTATGCTGAGTGAAGCGGCTTGCCCCTCACCTGATCTTGAGGTGGTGACTGCAGTGATGTGCATTGTCTTGCCCCCGCCCCCACACTTGGGTCAAAGGTCAAGAGACATGACGCTAACCGTGAGAAATTCATTTCTCATAACTTCATATCGCTGCAGAAGAAGAGGTTTTTAATTGTGCATAATATAAATGTCATGCATGTCCAGGCAGCACAAGTGTCCCAGCATTAGTTATGACTTTCTTTTCCTCGTTAGTTATTGGTGATGCTCAGAGACGGGTTGCCGTCCGCTTGGCTGCCCTCTTCTTCACTGACTTATACGGAAACATGATCCTCTTTTGATGGGGCTTCCTGTTTGGGGAGTGGGTGATGACCTCTCTCTGGGCTCTGCTAAGAGGAGAGGGATGAGTGAGAGGCCATGGAGACCTACTGTAGGCTTCTTGGCGATCATTGAGACAAATGTCTTACATTTAGTTTTATGCTACTACTAATGTGCATGTTCTACTGTCTTAGTCCTAAATATTACCTTCATCGCTGAAATTCTATTCACCCTGCGCTTCCAAGAGGCTACTAATTCATCTTTAAGTTGCCTTTTTAAACGACCACTTTCAGACCAGCGACTACATACAAGATTTTTTTTAGCTGCCACATAATTGGACTAGACAGAGAGGCAGGGATGCAACCGAATGAAATAGAATGAAATAAAAAGAAACAGTCAGAGCTCATTTGCTGCTCAGGGGAGTTTAGTGTTTCACAGAAGGCCTGGCCCAGGTTAGGCATTCATCACTGTGGCAAATCAGACAGTGTCCTGATTTTAAATGGCCTTTAATGTCAGGTTTAGGCAGGGCTTTTAGCCTGAGGTCTGTTTTACGATAAAGGTTCCACTGAGAGCGGTGTGTGTGTGTGTTTGTGTGTGAAACAAGCAGGCAAAGGTACTGTCACTGCTCCTCTGACTAAACATGATTGTTAAAAATGAATAGTTTAGTTTTTTTGTGACTTCTTTGTGGTAAAATGATCATGCTTTAAAAAGTGTGCTTCTTAATGGCTCTTCAAATGGATTTGAAAATGGTTGAAAGTGAGCCGCCTTACTGGAGATATCTTTGTAAACAAAAGTTAGTAAAAGAAATATAGGTAAATGCAGCTTTTTTTAAGGAAAGGTCTTTCTTTTAGGGCTCTATGGATCCATATTTAGGCTAGAGTTAATGCCTCACCTTGTATTCTTTGTCCTTGGTTGGAGCTTACCTGTCAGTGATGTGCTCTCATGTAAAAATGTGGGGGAATGGTTGTAATTTGGTGGATGCAGATTGATTTACATGAGATGGAAAGGGGAGAGAAGGTCTTACCTACTTGTCTTTTTGCTAGGCCCTGCTCAAAGGTGATAGCATTTTTTATCCAAAGCGACTTAGATATGATAAGCAGTCATTTTAACCATAGCTATTAACATAACATGCCTTGTGTGTAACATGTCTTGTGGGTGGGAGAAAGCCGGAGTACCTGGAGAGAACATGGGGAGAACAAGCAAACTCCACACAGAAAGGCCACTGGACAAACCTCCTCCTGGGCTCAAACCAGCAACCTTCTTGCTATGAGGCAATAGCGCTAACCACTGTTCCACCATGTTGCTACCATGTTAATACAGTATAATCTTGCATTGTCCTGACATGCTGAGATTTCCTGGAAGCTGCAATGGAGGCTCTCGCTTCCTGCATTCAAACAATGTATATCTTATCATATCAAACTATATATTTTACAATTTGACACTTTACAAACTACACAGGGTCAGTCCCGGAGCAGAAGTTAATCAGATATGATTGACTCAGTAGTTTTCCCTTTGAGTGTTGATCGAGGGCCTGAAAGCATCAGCTCAGATTGGCTTAATTTACCCTTCAGTGCTGCTTCAGGAAAAAATTAAAGTAACAAAATCCGTCAAGATTGGTCCATCTTATAGCTTGTTTCGTTAAGTCATGCACAAAAAACAACTTTCACTAACTTAATGGATTTATCCATGTATTGATGCAGACTACATTAGCACCCCAGTTGAAAAGCAGCTGAGCAAATGTTTCCTTCTGTAGTATCTGTGGACGGCTTTAAAGATCGAAGTTGTGAACCCCTCCCCATCGATATCCTGACTGTCTGTGGTGACAAACTCGTCTCTAAGTGGAGCCTGATAACATGAGCTGTGCAACAAGAAGCAGCGTTACCACATTTTACGTTGTAAAACAGTCCCCAGCTTTTTTTCTGCTGAGCCTTACAATTTATAAAAAAAGAAGCAACTGAATCTATTTCCACTTATTACTTTATTGACTTATTAATATTTACTAGTCAAAATGTACAAATTGATTTTTGTTACATATTAAACATATCCTTTTTGTTGTTCTGCTTTTATCCCTTATTCATATTTTTATCTGAGTTTTTCCTGACAGGCTTGGTGGTATCTTTGATATACTTACAGGAGAATCCTCTTTGTGAAAATACTTTTCCAAAAATATTATTATCACTTCAACAAAGTATCTCCAACTCAATCTTTTAGTCTTTATTCTTTACAGCTGTTGTGTTTTTGTGGGCTTCCTCCTTGTGGCTTTTGCTGTCTGGACCACATTTGGAAGTAAGCCACCTCTAAATTGTGGACTTGCTGTTTTGAACACAGTTTTAATGGGTCCCTTTTGAGTCGGGGGAGCTTTCTGGTAAGGAAACATGGTTTATCCAAACAGAGGAAAATGATTGTCATGTTTTTATTGTCACTGATTTCTCCTTTTCGTTTTGATAATTGCTGGCTTGCTCTATATTTAAGTGCCCTGGCATCCAGACAATCAGGCTGTATGTAATTACTTCTCAGTTATGATCCTCACATGTTGTTTCTTCCTAATTTATGAAGACATCCTATAAATAAAAGATGTAATAGCCTGAGCATACTGTGTTGCAGGTGCAACATCCTTGCATGCAAACATCTAACAAGCAGCAACACAGCAAAGTGAGACGGCGGCCAGACCTGTTAATGCTCTTGTTCTGTTGCAGAACTATTTAGTAATGCAGTCATAAGCAAGTTAAGGTATTTATTGCAGCCATTAATTACTTACAGGTTGGAGGATTGTGCCAAAGTTCTTTCACCAGGCGCCTGTGTGTGTAGTAACCCAGGCTTACAGTTAAGAGGAAATGGGAAAGCTTCGGCTGGAACGTACTCAGTCACGGCTGTTTCCTCTGAGCTTGTGTGAGTTGGATCATTTGGCACAACAACGAAAACCAACCACAAACACATCTGCCGTGCTAACATGCACAGAGACGTTTGGGTGGAGGACAATGCAATCAGAGCGCGACTGCACAGCGTTGTGCGAGATGTTTTTAATTAGATTTTTGTGCAATTCTGGATGAGAGGGAAAGAAAACTGCAACATAAATAAATAATAATAATAAAAAATATATCAATCATGTAGGGACATGCTGAATTAATGGGACAAGGGCAAATCTAAAGTGTATGTTTTTAAATAAAAATGCTCATAATACAGTAAAATATATATTTTTGATCATTTAATTAAATCAGGTTTTGTTTTTTTCTGTTTATCTGATTAGCGTTTTGTGGTTTTATCTGTATCACAACACATAATAATTAAATCTTTATTTAGGAAAAAAGGTCCAGAATGTAAAAGGAAATATTTAATTTGATACTTTTGTTCATTATATCACAACTTGACTTTTATCATATGTTTTTCTTTTTTATCTTTTTCATCCTGCTTTAAAGGCATAGTTTGTGAAACGTTCTTTAAAAAAATATAAATTTCTTAGCAAACTAAATTTAGCAATATTATAATGAAGAAACAGAAACCGTTGAATTGAAGAATCAGTTTAATTATTTCACAAATGTCTCCAAAATGTATTTCCTAATTTGCAGAAATCTAAAGCTTTTTTTGTTGTTGTTGTTGGGCAGTGTGCAGGTCCTTTCACCTCTTTCATTTAAGAACAAGTCATCGTTGCTAATAAACCAAATAAATTTAGAAAAGAAATGGATTGAAGTTTTGGTTTAAAAGATGAATAAATTAGTTTCCTTTAACTTTATTGCAGTAACTATTTTAAGGCATTTATCCTCATCGGAGGCAGCTGTTAAAATAAAAACAAGATAACCACATATCACTTGCTAAGGTGACCAATCACACTGGCTAAGCAAGTGCTTTTATTGTGGTAACTTAATAAATCTAAGTAATGTTTGAATGGGAAGTAGTTATTAAGCCAAAAGAAAGATGTTCTTATAAAGGGCCAAAAGGTCTTTGTTATGAATTCTTCTGAGAAAGTTGGATCTACACATCATTCTCACATGTACAGAAAAGCACTACCGAATGATGAATGACACACACACCTCACACAGCTTCACACCACAACAGGCATGTGTCGAAATGAATGGACCTGCCGTAACCTTTCCAAGCGTAAGAACTGACAGCAGGAATTTTCCTTGCTGTTGAAAAGGTGTTAACATCTTTTATAAAAGCCAAAATTTTGGATAAATGTTTACTTTTTTTCCACAATGTTGTCATTAACATGAATCTCTTTTGCTGGAATACTTGGATGGACCTTCTGATTGGGGCTTGCTTTTTCCAGCCCCCAGTGCAGATCACTATTGCCTAACCACATTTTCACAAACGCATGCGGTACCTACACAAGTCAGGATTGTGTAGCTCATTGGGCAGAAAATGAATCTGCTGATACACTACTCTCCAGAATCATAAGGCTATATAATAGAAATGACAGCAAGTGCTTTCACAACATTGTTTTCTATACATTGCACCTTTAAATCCATCATTCCTGCTGTCTGTTTGGTTATTAACATCTCATTTTCTCCTTTTTTTTACCAGCTTGTGAAAAAGATGTACAGAAAGTGTGCACCAACTCAACAGAAGACCACCTGCAGCCTTTTAAAGACAAGATGGATACATTCATATCTGCTGGTAAGTCAGGCTGACGTTCCCTGTTGGAACATTGCTCATAATTGGTTCTTCATTAAGCCGCTTTGCTCTTTTAGTTCCATCATTTATGAGGCTGCTAATTGGCCTGATAACTAATTAAATTGTGAAAGCTAAAATCTCTGCATTTTCATGGAAATACACTTATTAACTAGTTTTTCTGTACTTTAAAACTCCTGACTAAGCCAGAATAAAGAAAACGACAATCCAGAGCAAAGCCAAAACAATAAATTGTTACTGCTATTAAAAAAGAAAAAGTCAAACATTAGCACTTAAATTCAGAGCATTAAATCACAGATATTGCCTCATGCTGCCAAAACACGGATAGGAGCCCATTACCTTGTTTAAATACATTTGTGTAATTTCTGCCTGTCCTAACTGATTTCCAGCACTAAATAATTTCTACCGCTGAGAACATTTGTAGAATGTCATTCAAGATAAGTAATAAGGTGTTTAAATCTCTCCTACTCCCTCCAAATCATGCACAGTGACACTCTCGCGTCCCCGCTGTCAGGCAGGGATAATGTATGTTTGCTTTCGGTCCTGCTCTTAAGCTGGCCTGTCTCATGTGACATTGTTAAGAAAATTCTCAATGTCTTCAAAGATGAAAGATTCATTTGCACTGAGGATTTATGGCCGAGGAAGTGGTCATGAAAGTGAGCATACGGGGGGTAGAAAGGCCAACTTTTCACCCAGACGCGCGTCACAGGACCTTTTTTATTTAAAAAAAAAAAAGGAGGGGTGTATAATTATGTTTTGTTTTTTTTTTGCTTTGTCAGACAGTCAGCTGGCTGCTGGAGAAGCTATCTTCCATCGCATGTGTGTATGTGTGTGTTTTCGTTCTTGCTGAGAGGCCGTCTCTGTGTGCAGCGAGACAGCATGAGGACAGGAGTCCACAGGCCTGTAGAAGGGATCACATTGCCCCTAACACGGTTCTCATGTACTCTGAGCTTCCATAAAGCTGGCAGGACATCTCTGGCTGTGGCCTTGTAAAGCCCCGCTGGCCTCAGTGGATCACTCCTTGGGACCACCGTGACAGGAGCAGAGCTTCACTAAAACACTGAGCATCTCGCTGTATGTCCCTTTTCTGACCCAGGGACAGACGAACAGCTGCTACACAATCTTCCTTTTGTAGGTTTTGGCACTACTGTGATGAGAAGCACTAAAAGTAGACCCCAAAAAAGACACAAAATGTGAATATTTAGTTTGAAGTACCTTCATTACTCCAGTTAAGCTGGAAGTGAGCACCCTACAATGCAGAACTAAAGTTTTTCTTAAAGATAGGGATTTGTGCTGCCCATTAGATCTCACGTGCTGCTCTGTTTGGCTCATTGTACACAAGCCTTCCTCTCCATTTAGGTTAATATCATTAGAGTATCTGTGGTGGCCAAAGTGACTTCTTTCTGCTACTGCCACATCAGTAGATCTGAGCTCTGTACTGCAAAGCATGTTTTTTGGCACAGTGAAATAATTTGAGGTTTAACCCTAATCCCCCCTGGTGGTTCATCTTTTACAGAGTGTCACCTTAAAATTGATATTTAAAACCCAAACTGAATTAAAACCGCAAGCGGTGATGGAGGCCCTCGCACCTCTGGCGCCGCTCGGCTTATGTCGCCACCGCGTCCCCT
>JBAMHV010000021.1:7740136-7822441 GCA_037177535.1 Pseudomugil gertrudae | reverse complement strand
AATTTGAGGTTTAACCCTAATCCCCCCTGGTGGTTCATCTTTTACAGAGTGTCACCTTAAAATTGATATTTAAAACCAAAACTGAATTAAAGCAGGTTGTCTTTAGGATAAAGGATCTTCTGTTTTGTTCATGTTCGGGGAAAATTTAGACTTTTTTTCATGAATTAAGTCTCTTCTACTTTTTCCCCCCTCGGGAGTTGAATAGATTACAAGATTGTTAAAGTAACTAGGGTTTCATAAGAAAACTGGAAAATGTTTGAACAGCTTTTACACCTTCCAGTGCATTTTTTTCTGTCCCTCAAGCTGTGAGCCCTGCTCTGGGGGGGGGGGTGTGATATTTAATCGGCATTTGCAATGATTTCATGGCTTCAAAAGGAAAAAAACAAAGCAACAGGATCCTGATCAAAGAGTGTTTGAGGCTGTTAAATACTGAGTCATCGCTGATGAGTGAACTTTTCACTCAGGTAAATGCTCGGGCAGATTGCCCACAGATGCACGTGTCGCACACATGATTTTACATATTGAAACAAACACAGGAAGAGATGGAGGCTTGCTTAAGTGGATTTTTCTTCCACAAATGAAGACTGAAGGCTGAAGATGAGAAATGAAGACTGGATGCTGCCCGATCCGAGTCCCAACTCTGGATCTCTCTTTTATGTTTAATTTGTTATAAATATATCACTCTGATTAGTGTTTGGTTTTCTTTGCTGATTTCCAGGAATGTGTCATGTGTTCTACATGTTGCCTTTTCGTATTCTCCAAACATACAGATGATTTCAGCCTTTTTATATGTGAAATATGTGGTTGCACTCTGACTGGCATATTTGTCCCGTTAAACAAACACCATGACTAAATGAAAAACTATTTCTGCTCGTGTAGGGGTCATTTCACTTGCTCTTCATGGAAAATACTCGTGGATCATCACATCTACGCACTTTCTTTGTCACCCAGTAACCAAAGGTCCACTTAAGAAGACTGTGGGTTATGTAGATGAGTCACAATGCGCTGATGATGACTCTGTGGAAGTTGTTTTTTTCATGAAGCCTTTGAGACGCATCTGTGTTTAAATAGAAGTGGGTGAGGAGATGAAGAAGGATGTTTTATGGAAATCTTCAGCATCCCTCTTAGACCGCTCTTCATCTCTTTGTTATCTAGCTGCTGGGTACTTTTCAGTTTGGAAAAGTGTGTCAGAGTTTTAAAGTCCTAATTTATTGTCCCTCTCAGCATGCATGTCTCATAACTTTCTAGTTAGCGACTAGTGGTTTCATGTTTACACACGGAGCGAAGGAAGAGAAACTTCACACGTCCCCTCTCTCTTCTGCTTCTCTCTTTCTCCCAGCTCCTGTGCCACCTCCTTACAGTCGCACCAGAGGGGTACCTCAGGCGCCAGCCTGACCCCCACTGAGACTAACGCCATTGGTCACGGCCCCTCTTCTCTCCCCCCCTCCTCCTTTTATTCCAGACATGACCACCCCCTTCTTCATTAGGGTTACCCAACATGTAAAAAAAAAAAATAGAAGTAAAATGGGTTGATCGCAGGCTTTAGCTCACCTTCTCCCAAAAGACCCCCAAACCTGCCTTTGAACAATTTTTGGAGACTTCCCCCTCTTAAATCTTCAAGTAGGAAAGGTCCCCCATCATTGTAAAAAGGATGAATCTGGAAAAATGCAATAAATCTGAGATCACAGGCACTCTCTGGCCCTAGATAAATTCTTGCACCTCGGCCTGGCCCGCCGCACACATCTGCCTTGCATTTAGACACTTTTACATGGCAGGAGTCCACAGGAGCCTCCAGTTCCCAAGCCTCTCTGTTTTAGCTACAACACGCACACGCATGTCAACACACACACACACACACACACAGCGCTCTGCAAACAGATCACCACTCCCTGCCCCCGAACCCAGGCGCCGCTCCCTCACACTTTGGAGCATCAACACATAGAGGCATGTCAAGCTTTACAATGTGGTTAACAGTCACACGAGTAACATGCTTACTGTGTCAGTGACATCTCAGGCCTGAGCTCTTCTTCTTCACCTTTTCACTGATAACCTGAAAGACATCTAATGAGCAGAGCGCCCTCCTCTGGAGTCGGTAGAAACATCTGCTTGTCTGTGTTATGGAAGCCTCATAATGTGCCACACAATCAGTCTAAATCTCTTCTTTCTGTGTTGCAGCTCAAAAGGAGCATTCTGCCGAAGAGGAGCAGCTCAACACAGCTCAGAAGAGGTAGGAACCGAGTATGAGCTGAGGATTGAAAACATGGTGGTTATGCTGTGTTATTTAGCTGTTATCACATAGCATAAATACTTGCTGTTTATGTAAACAGTGTTTGCAGCAGTTGATAACATTTCCAGAAAGATAAAGTTGGTGAAAAAGTCAAACTTAAACTGCACGATTTAAATTTTTGCATTACTATGCCTGTTTTTAACCTGTGAGCTCGTCCAAATTCACAGTAAAGACAAATAAACGTGCCTTCTGCTGTACAGAGGCAGTCACAAACTTCCACATACACATATAAACCCTGAACCTCCTCCCCTGCACTTTCTATCATTCTTATCTGCTATGTTTTGTGCAGAAGATTCCCAAGAGTCTTCTGAGAGACATCTTGATTTATTGGCGTAAGACACACTGGCAGCCGCTGAGCCTGCCAGCCAAGCAAAATCATATCTAGAGCGTTTAATATTGGAAAAAGATGGAGCAGAACAAACAAGGCAAACAGATTATTTTTGCCCTGTTTGGATTGAGCGCTGAATTGTTTGCTTCACATTGTAACATTCCACTTTCCAAATTAATCACAAGAGCACATTAAGAAGAGTGTGAAAGACACCGGACATGAGAAAATGGACCCTATAAACAATTAGAGAGTTGATTGCTTTGGACAACTTCATAACTCACCCAGCGGCTCTCGGTTTAGAGCCAAGAGAATCCCTGATGGATGACTGCAGCTTTTATTCTTAGTCTCACCGTCATCATAAAGAGATATTTCCATCTAATAAACGACACCGAAATGTGTGTGTTTGTACGCTTATGTGCATGAGTGACAACACTGTAATGAAGGTGTTGAACTTGAAGTGGAATATTGATCAAAAGGGTCCCACAGCTGACGCCACCTTTTCTTTTAATGAAGTTTCCTTTAATATCACCTAAGAAGGGGCAGGCCGACTGGCGCTAGGTATAGCACAAAGAGGGCGGGGGTCTCACCCTCTCTCGCAGGTTCCCACAGAGCCACCTCGTAAAAGTGACACAGTGTTGATGAATATGGGCGTCAGCGGGCTCTACGGGCCCTGGGTGGGCTCTCACATCTGTGCTGGATGAGGGATCGTCATACAAATAGCACTAGCAGCAAAATTATTGATTTAAAAGAAAACAAATAATGGGCAATCAATTGGTTGTGCTACCAAATACTTCATCCTGGAGATCAATATGAGCCAGGAATCGGACCGGAATTAGCACAAGGTGTCGGATGCTTGATATGTTCTTAAATAAAAAATGTGGACACGCTTTCGCTTTAAGTTCAGTGGATAAATGTGTCCAAACTAATAAAGTGGGATAAACTAAAATACTTCTTGAAAATTTTTAGACAAATTGCATTATTGGTTTTTATTCTCACATTGAACATTTTTACTAAAATAAACTTATATTGTTCAAATTTATTCAACCAATTCATTTTTCACCAAAATAATTCTTCTTTCTCCATTAAATTATTTAATCAAATTAATTTTAATTTAAAAAACAGAAAGCTTTAACTGAATATATGGTGCTTCAATTTTAATTGTCTTTACTACCTAATGCATTATACATTTTTATATTTGAAAATATAGCATATTTAAAATCTACACACTACACACAACTACACAGATATTTTTTAAATAATTGAAAATCTGCGGAAAATGTACTTTTCTGTTTTTTCTCTAAGTAGAAAACAATTTTCAAGTTTGAAGACCATTTAAAGATGTGCAATTTTTAGTTGTTGCAGATTAATTTGTTCTATTTTCTTTAAACCATAACAACCTACCACATTTTTAACCAAAAATATGTTTGCAAAAATATTTTCTTTAAATTTGTTGTAATGATTCATACATTAAAATCGAACATTTAAACCTTAAGTGTGACATGTGGATATGTAAAGTGAAAAGTTATGCTTTCTTCATTTTTCAATACTATATGATGTTGAATTTATTGGCAGTAAAAACATCTGAATTTATTTTATTTAAATGTGGCTTTTCAAAGGTTCCTAAATGTAAAATATTTTGGGGATTATCTAGTGTATGTAAATGCATTTAAAATGATGAGTTTGGATAAAATTGTTCTTATGTGAGACATAATTCCACACTAAATCATTATTTTCATTCTCACTTTGCAATGCAGTACATTTTGCAGTGATCCCAAAAGGAAGCTCAGGAATGCTTCAAGAAATGTTTCGTCGAAGCATTCATAAGTTCAAGTTTAAACTCATTCATTAAATAAAGGAAAAACTGTATGAACATGATGTAAAAAAGTCTGCTACCCTTTACTCTGGAGAATTGTCCTGCTGCACAATAAATCCAAATTAAAAATACTTCTGCATAAATGCTCTTGTGCAACAACATGCAGATGTTACCCGTTGCTAAGGCGACATAATCTTCAGTAAAAAGCTTGATTAGGTAGTAAAATAGACTGGATGCTAAACTGGCTTGCCTTCAGGCAAGCCCTGGAATCAGGCTTGAGAACTGGTGAGAAACGGGTCTCCTCTGAGAGAAAAGACGATTACAATAAACACGTGTTTTTTTTTATGTGTTGCATTTAAATAAAATGTTGATGTTGCTATTTTCAGTCAAAATAAGCTAATGGGTATTTGTAGGACTCTGTTCTGTATTTAATAGTTTTTTTATTATTCTTATTTTCTGAACATTGTGGGCTTATAGTTAAAATAAAATCCATTTTTGCTTCACTCTGATTGGTGCTGAAAAATATTTCACAATAAAAAGAACATTTTCTATGAAATAACTAAAAAAAATCCAACAAAACGGCTTTAGGATATTTTCAGGCTTAAATGTAAAGTATTGACATAATGACAAATGTTGATCATTATGTGACCTTTTCCACAACATGCAGGCTTAATTTGTCTGCTTCATGTTTGGGCTTCATTGAGGTTCTTCGGTTCTGTCCACAGTTCTGTCTCATTAAGTTTTCTTCTCCCCCATCACGCTCAATTTCTTTTGGCCTAAGTGCTGCCTTTACAGTCACTCTATATGGTTTTGTTGGTTATCGGGGCTGCATTATTCCATTCAGACGTTATGAAAACGGCCTCTGATTTGGTCCTCTGCTGAATCAGCCAACATGTAGTTTACTTCTGTAATCGTTTCACTGGGGAAACAAAGGAATGCAGAGTTGCCTGTCAGAATATTATTCCGATTCTCACGGCTGTTGGTGGTTTTGTAATGGGCACTGGTTGTTTTTTTTACAGCTGTCAGTGAGGAATGCTGGCTGTGGGTGCAGCAGTAAACCCTCTCACGGCAATGCCATCATAGCAGATTGTAGCTGTCTAGGTGTTTCTCTGCATGTGTGTGCAAGTGCATTTGCTCTGCGCTTGCAGATAAACAGAGTTGTGCTTGTGTTTTGTAAGGATGCCTGAGTTCTTTAGGTTTTTTTTTGTTTGGGGGGGGGTGTACATCTGTTTCGAGTGCAGCTTTGTGTATGCTTCTTTCACATGCTCTGTAGACTACAAGGAAAAGCCAGTTGTTTGATTTGTGCAAGCTTTGACATGATGACCTGAGGTCAGAGAGGGAACTGATGGAGAAAAGTCCTTGTTGGTCATGCCAGACCGGCCCAGCTGTAGCCAGCCTACCTGTGACGGCACGTCTGTTTGGTCAATCTAAACATATCAGAGCCTTGTTCTTGTAACTCCTATAGCCTGCAGAATGATCTACCGCTCTCTCCTGTTTTTGAGCATCCCAGTAAAATGACGTATCGGTGGGAAATGGGAAGCAGGCTCCTGCAGAATTTCCTTTTCTTTTTTTTATACTTGTAGCTGGCAACTTTTCCTTCATAAACATGTCTTACATTAGGGTTGCAACACGCCACCTAGCATCTGGAGGTCAGAGCCTACCTGGGTGTCAATGGGACAGAGTATCCCTTGAATCATGGCCCCCTTTTATTAACCCTCTGACAGGCACAGCTAGAAAAGGTCTTTCATGTTTGGGTTAGCAAAGGGAATCTAAAGCAGCAGGCTGCTTTTCATGCCTTGTGTGTGCTGCTGAGAGCCTCGTGAAGAGTTCAGATTTGGTTACAATTGAATTAGGCAAGGAGCTGGCTTACAACAGTGCTACAGAGAATCTATTTATGAACACAGATCAGATTTGTGTGTGCACACCAGTCTCATCACTGCTTGGCTGCCAGCAGATACGCTCCAACTTCTTCGGTTGTGTGTGTTTGAGAGGGAGATGGTGTGCCTGTTCTTGGCCCTCTCCAGCCTGCAGGCTGTGGAGGTCAATGCGATAATGGAGCCGCCGCTACTGGCTCTCCCCTGTGGCCCAGCAGGGTAGATGCTCTCCTTCCAGCTCCCTTTCTCACCTCCTAGTCTGACTACATCCATCAATTTCTATAGTCTTGTATTTTAAATCTTAATGTGTTCACCCTGCTTTTCTGTGTTTCTCATACTTTACCTTCCTTTTGCCTCTTGTGTAAAATGCTGAGCAGCTCACCAAATTGTTGTCTCTGTATAAAGTTACTTACAGTTGTTTGAGCCTCTGCTGTGTTTCCTCTTTCAGTTTCCAGGATGTGGTGAGCTACTTTGGTATTAAGCCAAAGCTCGGGGAGAAAGAAGTGACTCCAGGTTATGTCTTTATGCTTTGGTACGAATTCTGCAATGACTTCAAAAACAGCTGGATACGACAAAGCAAGAACATCTCCAAGGAGAGGTGAGATGGATTTTTGAATCGCTGAGCTATTCATTTCTCTGTCATGAAGATTTAGTTTGTTGGTAGTAGCGGTTAGCACTGGCTTATCTCCGATTTTCAAGACAAAAAGAAGACAAATTGACTTTCATAATGGGGAATGAATGATTCAATGCTAAAACTGGGATTTATTTGGCCTCTGCGGCATAGAATTTGATCGTTCTTCCAGGGATCGGACTTCCAGGACACATTCAGGTTGTTTAAAGTAAAGCAGAACAAAACTACATTTCATGTCTCTGTTGATTTCGGATAAGTGCTTAATGCCTCTGGACATCACGTCAAAAGTCCAAAAGTGATGCAGATGCTGAGCTGTGAAGAGGGAGGCTGATAGGAGGCAATCCAAGGTCTTGAAATTGCAGCAGCGGTCGCCTGGCTTTACTGGCAAGCGGACACGGGTCTGTGGCTGTTAAAAAGCTGTGCGTCAACGAAGGGCTGCTGTAATGATGCTGGGTGTGCAATTCAAACG
This sequence comes from Pseudomugil gertrudae, assembly GCA_037177535.1. Lineage (NCBI taxonomy): Eukaryota > Metazoa > Chordata > Actinopteri > Atheriniformes > Pseudomugilidae > Pseudomugil > Pseudomugil gertrudae. The sequence continues at coordinate 7,815,039 of JBAMHV010000021.1, read as the reverse complement.
TTGGACAGCCACATGTGCAAACGCAAGTTGTGCCTGTGGAAGTGCAGCAGTAAACTGTTGCTGCTCAGTCAGACTTTTGAGCTGCAGCTTGGAATATCAAGTGCCTTTGTGGCCCTTGTTGCTCTCTGTAGATGGATTTTGTGCCTCAGTGCAGGATTTTGCCCAATTCCCTCCTCTGTAAACTTAGTATCCATTATCCCCTGTGACATGAAGACTTTTACTGCCCTGCAATGAATCTGCGTGCTCTCTTTTAATAGTAATCGTGTCTCACATCATACACAGCTGATTGTGCTTATGTACAATTAACTTTATTTTAAATACTGTTTGCACACTCATAAAATCCAAGTGTGTTTTTAAAGGCCGCCTCATTATCTCATCAACCCACTGTCATTTTCTACGGCTTCTCACTAAAGAGGTTTTCACTGACTGCAAGAATCAGTGTGTGTGAGAGAGTGTGTGTGTGTGTAAGGGGAAGAGCCACAGAGATTTAGATGTTCTGTTAATATGAAAACATTGTGGGTTTTTTTTCCCCACAGGTTAAAAGAAGCTCAAGAAAATATTAAGAAGATCACAGCGGAGAAGAAAGTCGAAACCAAGAAGATCAATGCCAACAGTTTGGTAAGAGGTTTTCTGTATTCAGGGAAGGAATAGAGTTTCACGAAAGCAGCTATTTATCATGTCAGCACTGAAATCGATACACTGAATCTTTGTGATTATTGCCAACAGAAAGAGAGGCTGCGGCAGAAGGAAACCACTGTGTCGTCCAGCTGATTGAAATAACGAATGGCAGAGCAGACTAAGAAAGAAGGAGTGTGCAGGCCCCATTCCTACTGCGCTTACCACCTGCTTCACAATAAAACCTCACTGGACATACTGCCGTCTCTACCCTACAAACAACGCCTCCCTCCCCTACATTGTTCCGTCGCCATGTGAAGGCTTTTCTGTACAACCCCTGCAGCGAGGATGCATGGCTGACACAGCCAAAGTGATGGGAGTCTTAAAGGCCAAAGGTTGACCTCATTCATCCAGCATGGCGTGACCTCGGAGTGCCCAGCTTGCGAGGGGTCTCCAGGGTTCAGTTGGACTCGCAGCAGTCCCACAATCTTCCTGCTGGAAGAGATCATACTCAAAATTTAACATGATCCATTGTTTTTTTTATTTTTTTATTATTTTTTTTTAGCTCAATCATACATCATACAAATCGGTCTGAATATGATTGGAAATATTCCGAGTGTTCAACCGCTGGGGTTGTTGTAGGAACAGATATGCTTCCTGCCGATGTCTGCTGAGAGGAAAATCCCTGTTGACAAAACAGCTCTCTCTCTTAAAGCAGGAAGTTAGCAGTGTCCAATGTTCTTTGCTGTGGTGAGCAGCTTCTCACTCACCGTGTCATTAATAGTCTTGTAAATATGTCATGTTAACGGATCGGCAGGGACTGAGCAGCTTTAAAGAATATGATAAAGGACCTACTTTCCACTCCGAGTGCAGATGAAGATGTGTTGCGTATGGATTGCTGTGCATGAGTTATGAATCCGAGTATGTGGAGGTTTTGCTGCGTTGTGTGTTGCTCTGCACCAGACTGACCTCTCCTGGGTGACGGCCAGAGGAGAACAGAAGCTGGCAGCAAGTCTGGCGTAGAACCACCGCCCCCCCTCTCTCTCGCGTATATACTTGTGCCCTTTTTGGATTTAAAATCCAACAGCTTGTAGCCATGCACTCACCTACCTTTCTTATTTTAAAAAGAAATAGAAGAAGTTGTGCTGCCATCACCTTGGTTCCAGCACAGTTTGGAGCCTTTTCCTGCTCGCAGTAGCTTTATGGTTTTGCACGCTAAACCGCACTCCTCAGTAACCTGTGCGTGTATTTTTTTTTTAACTGTCTTGCACTTTTTGCACCTCCTTTTCCTATGCAAGAACATAAGATGTAGAAACTATATTGCTTCATGGTAAAATCGGATTAGATTTTTATTTTAAAACTGTTATTAAAGTTGTGCTTTAGGCGTGATGTCACCATGCTCCAGGGTCATTGAGGGGAAAAAAAGTCTATTTATGTAAAGAGATGGGTATTTTATGCCAAAAACATCAGCTTTGTTCCCTTTTTTTTAAGACCTTCTGGGTTGCAGGTAAATTGATTATATTTTCACATGGATGTCACTTGTATGTTGTATAAACTTCCTGTGGAAATGTATTTTGAATAAAGTGAAAAGAGTTGCCTTTTTTAGTTTATGGAGAGATCAGGGATGGTTTTAGGGTAATGAGATTTAAGATTGCCACCTCAAACCATGTGAGTTTTAATACCTCAGACTTCCATTATGAGATTTTCCATAAAACAGCACCTTCGATAACTTTTTTTAAACTCTAAAGTCTCATGGATGCCATTTATTTTGTGTAAAACTTTAAGCTGTTATATTTTCCTGTTGAGGGGGCTGAAAAATAAATGTAAAGCTTATCAGAAATAACTTTTAGTAGCCTCTGGTTTATGTAACATTCACTCTCTGATAGGTGGTTTGTAATTTTATGGAATTGTTTTAGATTTCAAGAATAAACTGGATGTCCGCTCAGTCATTTGGATAAAAGATGTGTTGGACCAGTTTTTCTGCTGTCAATACTTCTGTGTTTGAACTGTGTAAATTTGATATTTATCTGGAAAGCTGAGTCATCAGAGGGGTTTGATTTGTAAAGCTGCTGGGCAGTTCATTAAACTGTGAGTCAGACTGAAGACTTGTATTTTGAACATTTAAACTTGTTCTTGGAAATCTGCTGAAATAAAGTCATTCATTACAAGTGGAGGAATTTTGCTGTTTTAACAGGACTGAGTTTTATGTGGAAGAGAATGAGATCAAATAAAGCTGATTTTGTTTTATAACAAAAATGCAAACAGATGCTTGAAGATGGAAATTTAGGACATTTGTTTTCCATCTCACTTTATATTTATCTGGATACTTTCCAACTCTTAACTGAGGATTTACACCTAGGATGCCCAGCCAACAAAACAATGGCTAAACCAGAAAACTACTCACTATATCCATTAAAGTTAAGTCATATGAAAAAATTAAATAAGTAAAAGTATAAATACTCAAACTGGTTACTGTGATGTAAAAAAAAATCTCAAAAGGCTCAAGAAGCTGCAACACGGTAAAGGGTCATCTCACAGTTTAATGTATTTTTCTACATAATTAGTTACAAATTGTATGCAGTATTTTTTACGTTTTTGTGGATAATTTAATCAAGAGAATAAACAAACCTGTTAGATCAGAGATGGCTTTACATTTCACAACTATTTATTCTTCATACTAAACCAACACTGTACATTGTTCATATAAACTAAAGAGGGAGTCACTTTCCTCTACAAGCTATTTAACTCCCAACTTATAAAAAATAATAATAAAAGAGAGAAAATTTACTGGTGCTTCGAAATTCACAGAAATACATTAGGTTAACCTTGAAAGATTCTTGAAATCTCGAAATAAAAATCACATTTTTTTTCATTTACAAATATTCAGTCATCAAATTCCACACAGTGGAAACATCCAGTTCTACAAACGTATGCATAAAATAAAGGTTTGGACAGAAACATTTCCCCGGAACAGCGAGAACTTTGGAGCATCAAACCGGGTCTTTTCTCTTTGCTTCTATCTGGGGAGGATGAGGAAGCCGTGCGTAAAACGTGCCGTTTCAAGTCAGCGTGTCCGTGCAGTGTTCTTGTTTGCTTTGAAACTTGTGAGGTGTAAAATGTTGCGTGTCCGTTTGTTTTTTTCATACGATGTGCAAGTTTGTGCGCTTTGTTATTAATATATTGTTTTCCTTATTTTTTTGGGGGATGTGGCGCACATCTCCAGATGGAGACAGGCACGTGTTCTCAGAACACTTTACCAACAGTCACGTCCTTGAATAACGCACACACATGATTTGTGCTTGGTTAGTCCAGGTCTATGGAAATGCAGCGGCACTGTTTGACGCGCTGGATGCGCTTCTTCTTGGTGGGTGGCTGCTGATCCGGACAGTTCAAAGTGAAACTCATCGTGGTAAAACGTTTCGGTTTACAAAACGAACAGGACTGGAAGGCACCCTCCTCTTTGCGAATATGCCTGGGGATGTAGAAGGAGTTGCATTGTCCGTAACAAAAGCGATTGATGATGGTGCGGCTGACGCAGCCCTCCTCGTGGATTGTCTGTTTGAGGGGCTGCGTCTTGCACCAGTCCCGTTTCAAATACTGGCGCTCTGTCACGTGTAAAGCTTCCTGGCTGGACTCCAGCACCTCGTCGGCTGGTGAGGACGCGCCCGGTCTCTGGCGGGACCCAGAGCCCGCCTGCGGAGGTTGCGGTTGTTGCTCCGATTCGTTTGGGTTGCTTTTGTCAGGATGAGGAATGGCCCCTTGTGAACCCCGGTTTCTTTTTGAACTCGCGGGAGAGGACAACAGCCCGATGATGAAAACCATACTGCAGAAAATACGCGTCGAGATGGCCATCCTTTGGGAGAAGAGATGACAAAAGAATGAATCCTCTAAAACTTTTCCACTCAGCTGTCATAGCTTTTACGCAGCGTAAAAACGCACGCAGAGCAAATGATACTTCTTTGAAAACGCTTAAAAGTCACACTTAAAAAGGAAACAAATATTTCTTGCAATGACTTAATGTCAGCTAAACCTTGAAAGTATTATATACTCATAGTTTTATAAAAACAGACTTTACCAAACAAGACAAAATGTCATGTTCGCCAAGTTTGTAAACCATCAATAACAGTTTAAGAAGTGGAAATTCACAAAGATGGGGTCAAAGCTGAATTACCTTAAATTTACTCACCTGTGCAAGTTTACTCTGCGATACGATGTTATCCTGTCAGTCCTGCACCTTTGGAAGTGATAAGCACCTACGGCAGTTGGCTGTACACTGATGGGACTGTGGAAACGTGGTAGACTAAACGCTCCATAGACAGGGGCCACGGAGTTTAATACAAATTGCTCCAGCGCCGAACTGTCTCCCTTTTAAATGTCTGACAGCTGAGAAGTGCACAACAGTTATTGGCTAAGCACGATGTAAAGAAAATCAGGACTATCCGCCCCCTCAACACTTCCTTGGACCTCTCAGAAAGGCAGACAAGCGAGAAACAACGAGGATAGTCAGGCAGGGGGGAGGAGGGGGGAGGAGGGAGCAAGAGGAGCTGAAGGCATAAAGTTTATCTGCACGTGGAAAAAGTGAAAGTTGTTTCCTCTTTTAAAAATAACTATTAAAGTAATACATTATTAGAGCTGAAGGAGATTTAAGTCTGTAGAAATTAATGTAAGTATTGATCATCAAAAATGAATCCAGATATTTTCTGAATATGATTGTTAGAAAATTGTAAACGGATTAAGAAAAAACTTTTATTCTACACGGGAAGTGGACGTTCATCGCCAAATAACTGTCTTATTGGATTATATATGAGAACGGAAGCTCATTTAGAATATGTCGAGACAAACTGGGAACCTGGAAGATATTATTTCATGTAACACATAATTTCCTAATCATCAAATGTATTAATCTGTTTACATTTTTATATATTCTATAATTGACTATGTTCATGCCCATATAACTCAAGTTATGATGAAAAATAAAGTTAAGAGCAGCAGTTTCCAGTCTGTGAAATATTTAGTTGTTGGTGGTTTATGATGTGGTTTTGAATATTTCATTTTCTGTTGCACCAAGCCAAGTTAGGAATATCATCAAAGAGGGATTTATTTTAACCATAAACATTCCCGGGGCTTAAATGCTCAGTTTAATCACTTGAAGGACTTTTCCCCCACAACCTGGCAACCTCTGTAGCGGCTTTATAAGCAATAGAAATGTATTACCGCAAATAATAAATACCCTTAAGGGCCATCTCTGATCATAAACCCATTTATACGTTTTTTGTTCCAATTATCGCGAGATTCTGCGCGTTTGGTCCAAGCTTGCAGGCTGCTGCAGATCAGTCCTCAGGAATAAGTCAGACATTAATAAATCACAGGCTTAACAGCAGTTAAAACATTTTTTTGGTACTTTTTGGCTCAGATTTTTTATTCTACAAATAATTGGGAACATTTTTTTAAGAGTCTGCAGACAGATGTTGAAAAGACTTACAGCAAACAGAGATGCATTTCTCAAAGGATAATAAACATATGTAGGAAAAGTAATCTTGGTTTCAGGTTGTCAGAGGTAATAGCCGACCCTGTTACAGTATAAACTGGAGCCTGATTAAAATCACATTTTAGTGTGACTTTATGAGCTGCAGCTGTTGGACGACACCTTGTGGCATCACTAAGAATCGGCCACTTTTCCAAAAGAGGCCAAATCAGTCTGTGCTGTGAGTTCAGAAGGAAGCGTTTCACTTACTGAGTGTTTGAATGAACAGACCATAATAAATAACGGATTTAAACACTGAGTTTGTTTTAAAAAAAAAATAATAAAAAATTAAAATCCATCCAAAAAGGTGCATTTTATTCCCTGCTTCCCGTCATACGACAGTAATAAAACATTTTGCCATTTTAAAAAAGCTCAAATTTTGTCAAGTTTTTTGTTCTGATCCAAATATGTACCATATAATTAGCAATAAAATGCATAAACAAAAAGGTGAGACACCGAATCACAATATTTCCAGTCGACCATCACATTTTACCCAACACATAATCAAGATTATAGTTGGATGCTTCAATGTTTAAATTAACATGTTTAAGACACTTAAAAAACTCCCAAGGAACTAAAATTAAACTACAATAACTGTAGGTGAAAAAAAATAGGATGCTGAAGCTCAAAAGTTTAATATCATGGAGTCTCACTTAAAAAGAAACCTGCATAGCAAAAGCAAAGAGACAAAAAGGATAAATAAAAATGTTCTATAAGTCAATGGGTTTGGTAGCAGACAGCAGTTTCCCCTGGCTAATCGGGTTTCTGGGAGAACCTCTGTAATGGTTCACATCTTTCTCTGCTACCTGCTGCACAAGAGGGTTCGTCACTCTTGATGGATCAGAAACAAGAGAGTCCATTTTGTTCTTTGGTTGGACCTTGTTGGTCATATCGCTCAAAGCACAAGACTTTTTTCGGGCCAGAGTGCTTGGCAGTTTTGGTGGGACTGGAGGTGGTATCTTTACATTGCTGGATAGTCCCTGGTGAGGCTGAAGCTGTGGGTGAGGGGACAGGCCACTCTCTAAACTCACAGCCTTTACCACATGACCACTCTGACAGGGAGTGAGCTCTGCCTTTCTACCGGGTCTCCTGCTTTCTCCAAGGAGGGAGTTAATCCTACGAACAGTCTGGCGCACAGGGGTGCGGTGGAACTTCAGTGGTGACCTGATTTGTTTGCTCTTTGAGCCTGTTGGAGAGTACAGGGTGAGTCTGTTGAAGTGTTGAATGTGGTCTGCCACCTTTCGCTTTTCCGCCTCCTGGTTGCACAGTGAGGACTGTTTGTTTCCGACTTTGGTACCAATCTCTGGGAGAGATTCCGTCTTCTCACGTAGCCTGAAACCTACAGGACGAGTTTCAGTCGGTGAAAGATCATCTTTGAGTTCAGCACTGGGCTTGTGTGGAGTCGACTGCAGTTCAGAGAAGACACCCTGCTTGAAATGTGCAGGACTCTGGATATCCAGAGCACTAATTAATCTGCTGCTGTTCAACTGTGCTGCCTCCTTTACTCCTGCTCCCACCATGCTGAAGAGAGCAGTTTCACAATCATCACTAGCTGGACTATGGTTATAGCTAGACTCAAAAACTGCACTATCAATATGCAAAGGAGTGAGTGGCGCACTAAAAGTAATATTCTGTTCATTAGCCAGAATCTTCTCCTGAGCTGGGAAGCTGGAGGTTTCAGCGTCCATGGAAAAAACTTTGGCTCTAGGACTCACTGGCAGAGTAAACGTCTCGCTGTCTAACGAGTTCATCACATTTTGTCCTGCGGTGCTACAGGAGTCCTCTTTCCCATCCTGGAGGACCATTTCTCGTCCCGTGGAGGCCTTACTGATCTTCAGTAATGTTGGACTGGGTCTGTTTTTAGTGTCAGTGATGGACCGCTCACTCTCGAGGCTCTCTGCGCTGGAAGCACAGCACAGCTTCATGGACAGGCTGGCCCCTCCTGGAGACTTGGATGCAACGATTGCAGGCTCAGACATGTAGTTGTTTTTGAGGCACATGCTCATGGGCGTGTCTGTAAAAGACTGTCCGCTGAAAGCCTGAGCTCCTACAGGGGTCTCCCCGCTCCATGAGGTCCGGTGGGCACTCGAGTCACATTGAGGTGTCAGCAAATTGTCTTCAGACTTGCTGATGTACTTAGAGCCTAGAAAAGTAAAAGCAGCATTACAGTCTTCTGATCCAAAAGATTCCATTTACAACATAACAGTGAGGCTTACGGTTACGGCTACTCACACTTGGATTCAGTTTTTCTGGACACAACTGATGGCGTAAACTCCGTCTCATTGGGGAATGGGAAGTTGATGGTGCTGTCCTGTGTGGCAAGTCGCCAACCAATGGATTCAGATCCCTTTACATGCAGCATGAAAGGAGAAATTTAAGAAAAAAAGAACTTTCAAGATGGATTAAGCTTGAGAGTAGTGTTATGATAAAACAGACCCAACAGAAAAACCCAAATTGTAGCTTTATTATGTTAATAGACGTACTGGAGGTTAGTTCTTCAGAGGATGACAACAATCACTCAGAAGAATCAAGATGTCAGTCATGTTTTAAAAATATTTTATTAAGTCAATAATACACATTTACCTTAAAGACATTGACATTTTTAAACGTAAACTTTATGGTATATTAGACACTTTCACCTAAATATAGATATCTGGGTATAGACTGGTTCTATGACCTTGTACCATTAATAAATTGTAGGAACACAATTTATTTTATGCAATTACAAAATGTTAAAAGGTGCAAAAGATTATCCTCATGCAGTAGTTTAAGTGAGCTTAAGACCAAACAAAAAAGAGCTAATGTGCACCCATTCATTCCAACATTACATTGGGTGTGCAAATATTTGGATTTTCACACAGTTAACGTCACTTCATGGACCCAACGGTCTCTTTTAGCAGTGAACCCGATAAGCAGCTGAATTTGGTTATGCCACCACACTTACAGCGTCTTTGCTGCTCTTCCCCAGGCTAAAGCGTAAGCGTAGAGATTTGCGTGGTGCCTCTTTTTTGCCAACTTTAGGAGAGAAGCAGCCGGCTCTTCCAGATTCAACTCTGAAAAGGAGAGAATTCATATGAAAAAAATCAGCAGCACATTTCACATTGTTGGTAAATCACCTTAAACGTGACCAGTCTTAAACATGTTAAAATATAAAATAAATGGGAACTGATATTAAGAAAATGCAACCTGTTGACAATATGTCTGTTGCTAAGTCTTTTGCTCTTCCTCCTTGAAGAGGGAACAGATTGCCTTCGAGTTTTTCCCGCAGACAGCAGAGTATTTTGGGAGGAGTCTAAGACCCCCGAGGCATTGTTGGCTGAAATATACACAAGGAAAAATGTGTTTTACTTACCACACTTTAGGGATAGCACAAGAATAGATAAAAGTCATCAGTACCTGATCCAGGAGTAGAGGTCCCAGAGAATAAAGCGTTCGGAAGCAACTCTATCCCAAGGTTCTTCTTGATAGATCTACGTTTCTTGTTTGAAAATCCAAACGAATGACCAGACTCGAAAGGAAGTTTTCGCTTGGAAGAAGGTGTTGCAATCACAGGCGTTGCAGAGGAAAAAACTGGCAAAGTTACAGAGGAATTAAATTCTTCATACATGCAGATTTGTTATTGCAGGTTTAAAAACAATAAAAGTAGTGATTTTTTTAATCAATTCTAATCCAAAGCAAAAAGAAATATCACATCTGGACTTTATCCATTATCCATGCAATTGACAAGCAAACAAGCAATAATGCAAAAGCCGAAAGGGCAGGCATCATCATCATCAAGTGAAATGTGCATAAAGTATCTGAAGCAAGAACACAAAGAGTGGCTTGGAAAGTCTGATTTCCATTTGGAGAACAGAAAGCAAGTGATCTCAGAAATATAGAGGATTTATTTTAAAAAACAATCTTCATGCTTCTCAAAACATGTTATCTCATCTGATCACAGTACCTACCAGCACTGTCTGCCTGGGTGACATTAGTGGGTGTTCTATTAGTTTTTATCTTATTCAGTGCACCACTGACAACATCTGAAATTTAAGACAAACCCAACCATGTAAAACTTTGTTCAGAATAAAACTATAAACTGTATTATAGTGTTTGATATAACCGTTTCCCCAGTTTAAGATATGATCAATTTTACACTCTAAACGTCCCAAACCAATACATATCTGATAATAGTTGTACCTCCAAAGCTACGTCTGTGTTTCTTTTTCATCCCAGAGTTGAAGTCCAGGTCTTCCTGCTCATTGCGGCTGGGAGACGAAGCCCCCACCTCACACCCTATCATGGAAGGAACTCTGTCCTGAAGAAACTGTGGTAACACACCTGAGACACAGAGCAAAGGTATTTAATGTTAAGAAGATAAAGTAGCCTAACACACAGATTAACTCTAGGCAAGATGAATCAAGTCATACCAAAGTTGTGAGCATTTTCTATGAAGCAGTGCACGATGGCAGCTTGTAGTCTGAGGCGTTTCTCAGTGTTTGTGTTCATCTTCTCTGCACCATCTCCAGAATGAAGGAGGTTAGGGGCCAAAATTACAGATAAATTACTGCTATCCATTTTATTCTCTGCACTCCTGTAATTACACAAAGGCAAGGGGAATAACATGTAAATGCAGCTTATGTCTACAATGAAATAGCATTTGTAAAGTCAATATAAAAAACAATTTATAATTTAAAAACAAGGCAATCAAAAATATTGCGAGTACCTTTGAGATACACTGTGAAGGAAGTCAAAAAAATGATGCAGGGCACAAACGTTTCTGTCTGGTAAGACACAAGACAGCAACATGGTTGCAGAAGTTCTTTCCTCTTCATTGGGGAGTTGCTGGGCCTTGAAGAAGGCATCTTGCAACTCTGCAGGTATCACAGGCTCTGGAAGTTCCCTGAAGAACTGTTTTACCAGGCCTGCTACATCACAAGGAAGAGCAGTGGACAAGCATTCTTCTCCTGCATCCAGCTTAGCCTGGACAAACAAAACACAGTCTCATTACCGCCCATTCACAAGGTTCCTCAGTGAAAACATCAGCTTCCACTTACTCTGAGTGCTTTTAGGCGAACAACAGAGCCTGATTTTCTGAACAAGCCTTCTGTATCGACGTGTGCTAGCAGCTTCATACATGCATCAACCAGAAACCTAAGAAGGCAAAAAGAGTAACATTCATGTACAACTGCTGCAAGCTGTAAATGTCAACTGCAAGCTAAAAAGAAAAACTAATTAAGGGCGTTTCCTTACCTTGGCACGCTCCCACATTCCATATTATAGTAGGGTAAGCTGTCCAAGCATACACCAAAAACCTTTGACTTAAAAAATAGAAGCAGACATTTATACTGATTAGTTCAATTTCATACAGACACAGTGAGACATGAGCATATGTATCAGTAAAAAATGTGTTAATTCACTCATTTAAATTTATCAGCAGCATCCTACCCTTTAGCTGCTTACTACACCAAACGTATGTGTTTATCCCCCTTCTCTTTTACCTAATTTAATATGAAGATTTCACTGCCTCCATCTTTTTTTGATGACTTTGACTCACAAGTTCTTGATTCATTCAGACTGGTTTAAATGTGACTCAGTCTTTTTGTCTCTGCATTTTAGGGCTGCAATGCAGAAGTTGCACAAGTCACAGTCTACTTCAACAACCTCGTGACTCCTATGACCCAATTACATTTGAATAAATACATCTCAGGCTGTATTGGTTATTATTAAAGAAAAAAAACTGTATGTTAAGCATTGCAAAATATCCATCAGGTAAATTTTAAGTCCCGTTTTATTGTTAAAACTTAAATTAAGAAGTGTATGATGTAAATAATCAAACAACCACATAAAGCAGCTCCAGTGAGCAACATGGATGACAACATCCTGAAAACAGATGGTCTCCTTAGAGGGGGTGCTTTCAATTATATGCTAATTTGATTTCAGACAATGGTATTGTAAGTAGCCAGCCGACTCGGGTATCTTTTACTTCGTTTATTTTCACAAGACACGCTGAACTCTCTTCAACATATCCAATACAGCACACCTCAATAACCCGCTCTCGGAGTTTTACGTCTCCCCCCCGAAGTCTCGCGTGAACGTAACACTTTAAAACAGTACAACCATTACAGTATTATCACTGCTAAACTGTTGAGCTGTTTGATTCAAATTCCCAATAATATATTCTAAAAGCGTGTTTCACAACCAATTAAAAAATATATGAGCTACGGGTGCTACAACGAGGAATCAGCTGAGATAAACTTACCGATTTGCTCGTTGTTGACTTGCAGCTGGCTGCTTTGTTTTTGTTCCAGTTCTTTGTCTTTATGCCATAAGCAGAGCGGAGTTGTTGTACAGCCACCAAACGCATTACATTTTTCTCCATGACTTTCATTTTTTAATCAAACTTGGTTACGTACTTAAAAAAAACATAAAGCCAAAATAAAATAAACTCTCACTCTCTCCTACTGGAACGGATATCAAAGCTTACCGAACTGTTTCCGGAGTATATTTCAAACAGAGGCGCTCCCTACGTTCTAGGCTGTGATTGGATGAAGATTCTTTGAACCATATTTCTTCTTCTTCTTCTTTGGTTTTATGGCGGGTGGCACTCAGCGATTTAGGTGCACTTCCGCCACCTAGTGGGTTGGAATGTGAACCAGAGTTCCATATTACCCCCGATTACCCCTAACAAACAAAAAAAACCCCAACTAAATCCTGTGTAATAAACATAGACTGTATAAAAAAGATAATAATATATGTAATAAATTAGCTTCTTTCAAGAACATTAGTGAAGTGCCCCCCCTCCCCCGCGCGACCCCGTTAGGGAATAAGCGGTAGAAAAACGGATGGATGGATGTTTTGGTGTGTGTGTGTATGCGTGTGTGTGTGTGTGTGTGTGGGTGTGTGTGTGTGTGTGTGTCATTCCAATCTTAATGTCTGCCAATGAAAAATGATCTTCCTTTTATAGGACCATATATAAATCCTGCTCGTAAAACATTACATGAGATACTCTCACAAAAGTGTTTCTTTATTACAATCAAACACAGACACGTATTTACAGTAGGCAACAAAGTACAAATGCATTGATGAAAAGAAGTGGCTTTTGATTTTAAAAGCATTTCCTGTGGACAATGGAGGGTCCTGCCTCATCATACTCCTGTTTGCTGATCCACATCTGCTGGAAAGTGGACAAGGAGGCCAAGATGGAACCACCGATCCAGACGGAGTACTTCCTCTCAGGTGGAGCAATGATCTGTGAGAGGAAAATATACTCTTTTAGTTTTGCAGTGTATAATTGCCTTATCAATAAGAATGATCTATGGAATTCATTTTCTCTCACCTTGATCTTCATGGTGCTTGGTGCCAAAGCTGTAATTTCCTTCTGCATACGATCAGCAATACCAGGGTACATAGTGGTACCACCAGACAGCACGTTGTTGGCATACAGGTCCTTACGGATGTCAATGTCACATTTCATTATGCTGTTGTAGGCAGTCTCATGAATGCCAGCAGACTCCATACCTGGTGGAGAATAAGCAAGTGATAAGATAATGATATGATTAAATGATTTAATACAATTACAAATAAAATAAATGTAATAAAAGAAATAAATGAAGTGCAGATTCTCAACTCACCAATAAAGGAAGGCTGGAAGAGGGTCTCAGGGCAACGGAAACGCTCATTACCAATGGTGATGACCTGACCATCAGGCAACTCGTAACTCTTTTCCAGAGAGGAAGAGGAGGCAGCAGTGGCCATCTCATTCTCAAAGTCGAGAGCCACATAGCAAAGCTTCTCCTTGATGTCTCGAACAATCTCCCGTTCAGCTGAGGAGTAAAAAATATAAGCACTGATGACACTCATCCATACTTCTAACAATCTGATTGAATGATTGAATAGTAACCCTACCAGTTGTGACAAAAGAGTAACCACGCTCAGTCAGGATCTTCATCAGGTAATCAGTCAGGTCACGCCCAGCCAGATCCAAACGCATGATGGCATGTGGCAGAGCATAACCCTCATAGATGGGAACATTGTGAGTCACACCATCACCAGAGTCCAGCACAATACCTTTCGCAAGCAAAGAAGAGAGTATTTGGGGATATTAGTCATCTCCACATATGTGTAACATTATAAACAATACCTCTGAAATCATTGTTTAAACACTGAAGAGGAGGGATTAACACCTCCTTTTACGATGAGATGCGCCTTCGTTGCATACTCATCAAACATTAGCTCATTGCATAACTGACAACAGAATACTTTTGGTACATGTACAAAGGTTACTGACCAGTGGTACGACCGGAGGCATACAGAGACAGCACAGCCTGGATGGCCACGTACATGGCAGGGACGTTGAAGGTTTCAAACATAATCTGCACCAAAAATAAATCACAATGAAGGAAAAATGTGCCAAGACTGGGTCTTAATGTGACATAAAACAAATGCATGATCTTCTTAATACCTGAGTCATCTTTTCCCTGTTAGCTTTAGGGTTCAGGGGGGCCTCAGTCAGCAGAGTGGGGTGCTCTTCTGGGGCCACGCGCAGCTCATTGTAAAAGGTGTGGTGCCAGATCTGTCGGAGCAAAAACAACAGCTGATTTTAAGCCAGGAAGAGCTGTTGGCTGGACTAACAAATGACCGGGTTTTTAAACTGAAGCACCTAATCTAAAAATAAAGCAGCTTGTTATGATGGCGGCAGGTTGTTAAGCCTTAACAATGCAGAAGGTCAGCAGCCATGAATGCTGTGAACGAGTCCCCTTGTCAACACACACCTTCTCCATGTCATCCCAGTTGGTAATGATGCCATGCTCGATGGGGTACTTCAGAGTGAGGATACCCCTCTTGCTTTGGGCTTCGTCCCCTACGTAGCTGTCCTTCTGACCCATACCCACCATCACACCCTGGAGAGGAGAGCATGAGGAGAATGTTAGAAACTACTTTTTCTCTCGGCTACAGCTGAGAGGAATTGTTTGTTTCATGAAGACAGTATTTTGTTTTGGGTGTACTTGGTGGCGGGGCCTTCCAACGATGGAAGGGAAGACAGCACGGGGAGCATCATCTCCAGCAAACCCAGCCTTGACCAAGCCAGAGCCGTTGTCGCACACAAGTGCGGTAGTCTCATCATCATCACACATGATCAAGCTTTACTGGAGTGGTCTAAACTTCAGTAGATAGAAACATAAGGAGATAATTGTTGTTTGTTATTCCATTTTGGTCAATAGCATAATAAAATGACAACGTTTC
The DNA here is from genome assembly GCA_037177535.1 of Pseudomugil gertrudae. NCBI lineage: Eukaryota > Metazoa > Chordata > Actinopteri > Atheriniformes > Pseudomugilidae > Pseudomugil > Pseudomugil gertrudae. The sequence goes on along the minus strand of JBAMHV010000021.1, from coordinate 7,799,675 downwards.
ATCATCTGTATATGATTGACATTAGTATTAGTTATCTGCAATGTTTTTATGACTTCCCAGTATTATCTGACAACATTTATTCAGGAATAATCACTTGCAAACACCAACCAATGCTAGAACTTACTCTAGCTCTATCTAGAGCTAATTAAAGGGCTATCAGGTGCTATTTCTGGTTCCAAACTTGTAAAACCACTGATACCATATCTCTAGTCATGATTGTTCCTGTACTTCTCAGAGCTGCGGATGAAGCACCAAAAAGGGACAAACAGAGGGACCTGATATCTATTTTGAGTTCAGCTTCCTATCTGTGCTTAACAGGGAAAACAAGTGACTGGATCTCCAGCTATTTCAGTTCTGAAGTGCCAGGCCAGCACCCATCTCTCTGCACGGCTACACTTTTATTTTACAGCTCATCCCCACGCCCCAGATGCTTATTTGCTCGATCCATTTATCCAATGCTAAATGTGTCAGATTTTTACAATACTTTATAAAAATGCAAGAAGAAGAAGTCATTTCACTCTTACCTTAATGCTTTCCAAAGGTGATTTTATCACATAGAAACACACAATCTAATGAGCGCTCACATAAATATCACAGCACTAAAGCACTATAGAACTTCCCAATAAGTTTATTTTACTGTTGCAATGTGTCATTTATGCTCTCCTCCATTCATCTACAACATTTCCTTCTTATAAAGCAAACATCCAAACCTGGTTAACTTCAGTGATTCAGAAGGACAAGTAGTACAAAGTACTCACCAAGGTTTGCTGGTACAGATGCTTCCACTGGGATGAAGGCTCATGGTGAGGAGAGCCCCTTAAATTAGACCCACGCTGATCCAGGGACCAGGGGCGGAGCTGAGGGGTTCACACAACTCCAAATAAGAGCCTCCAGCATAAATCAGCGGGCACCAGAAAAAAATGTTTCACATACATGGATGGAGTTCTCTCTCTGCAAAGACGAGAATACAATTTTTATGGTTTTTAATGACGTGAACAAAAAGTTTAAAAGTCCTTTGCACGTCCTTTGAAATTGAAAGTGTAAATATTTTTATTTAGTCAAGTTTTCTCTATTATTATTTAGTTGCAACAGACATTCATGTCTGAAATGAGCATAAGCTTATAAACAAACATCACAATTTAAAAGTTTGGACTCATTTTCTGATGAGATTCAATGAAGAAAATGTGCCCAAACATTTGACTGGTAGTATACATATGCATTCATGTGTTAATGAGTCATTTCTTCATAGCTTATAAGAAGTGCAGAATTTCATCATCATGTTTTAAAATAGTATTTTGTACTCTGTCTACAGGTATTCTGCACTGTAACCCTTTGAGGTGATCTCATTCCAGAGTTGGCCTAGTTAATGCAGCGTCACTGGTGTCTTGTTAAGCAGCTGAGAACATTGTATGTGTTTCTAAACCATCCAGCTGGCATGTGCGCTGAGCCTCCCAAATATGTAGAACAGCTGATGGGAACTCTATGGGATCTGTGTCTGAGCTGAGTGCCTGAGTGGCTTGTCTGTATCGCTGCTTCATCCTGATTGGCTCTGCTGTCTCCTTGTAGGGTTATGGGGAGCGCCAGACATTTAGGAGCAGCCACTGATGTTGCTGAGCTTCAGTTTGAAAAGAGGAGCTCCATATTTGTGCCAAGCACCACTTGCATGGTTTCATCCCTGATGTGCTCTGTACCTTATGAGGAAATACTGTCATTCCTGCAGGAATTATTCAGATTGACTTAATGTTCTTGAGAACACATTTCTTTCCGCTAAAACTACATATGATCAGAGCTCACAGAATAATCTTAGTATTCATAAAAAATTCTTGAAATATGCCATTATGTAATATAGAATATAAATCAAATGTGAAATTATACAGCTGAAGGAATGTGAGGGTATGCTTTTGAACACCAACCACCAAATCTTGCTATTTATAGCCGAATCGCCACAAAAGTATGCCTACTCATTTGGACTGATTCAGGCTTTTTAATACATGAAAAAAGATGTAATTCATAATAAACTTTTTCAACCAAATAAAAGAGACAAACTGTTTTATCTAATTTTAAATGATCAGGCTTTGAAAGTAATTATAGGAAAATAAAAAATGACTAAGAAATACTGCTTCTTGTAATATGTGAAGAAAAGAAAAAAAAACATAGATTCTGAACTGCATTAATATTCACATTACAAGAGGGAGGAATTTTGGTGATACTTTTTAAAAAAGTGCAATTTGTGCATTAGTCCTGCATTTAGAAAAGTTAAATACAAACAAAAACCCAGAATCTTGGGTGCTCCTTTGGTATTACATGTTAGACATTGCTTCCCCGTGACATCATCAAAACACCAAATTACTATAATATAGTGTAACAGAGTTTTAACTCTGCTATAATGTCCTACATTTAGAATCAAAGCTAAACTGAAGTATGGCTTCTTGAACCATCAGCATACATCTAACATTGTTCTTAAGCCAGCGGGTTTTTTCTGATTATCATTTCACAACCACCAGTATTAACAAAGCTAGGGTTTAATTAACAGGGATTATTTGAAAGTTTATTATTATTATTTCATCTAAGCATTGACACCAAATCTACATATCTATTCCTAATCAATCAAACCTCTGTAACTGATCTTTTTTTTAAATAAAAGTTTTTGTCTATCTACTAAATGTGTGATAGCTACAACTAGTTAAAAGTAATACTAGAATCTTCTACATGCTAACAATCAATAATCTAATCCTACAACATGAATAAATGTCATACTGTGAGCTATCTAATCAAAAACAATGAATACTTTGGAGGCAGATATCCAGTTAACAAAATGTCCCTTACATGATGGTGTGAAAAACTCAAATTGATAAGTCCAATTATTATTATAATGTTTACATACAAGGCTATTGCATTATATTGAAATGTGATGGTGACATGATATTGTGTGGCCTAGTTATTTTTCTGTATCTGAGCCAGAGCAACTGGAATAACACAACTAGAAATGAAAAATGAATGAGGTGAAAAATCCTTGTCAAAGGACAAGTCATGTATCATCTAAAAAAAACAGAAAATTTGAGCAATTTATGTTTCAAAACACTTATTACACTATTAATTTACAAAATTGATGAGGACCAAAATAGGAATTTCACAAAGTGATTAGTACACATGCAAACACAGTTGTGGTCATATAGTCTTTCTTTTATCAGTAATAATTATTAATAACGGCAATAAAATGGTTATAATTTAAAAATTTTGCTTCACTGTATATCTCTTTTTCTCTCTTTTATTTAATGGAATTAAATTCTGCACTGTGTTTTAATAAGCATCCTATAGCACCACGGTACCGTTACTGCCCCCTAGAGGCCTTCCTGGAGATAACAACGTGATGACGTCAAACCTGCGACACTCAGCAGCCATGCGCAAGAGGCAACGCTGTGTGGTCGCCTGTCGACGCTGCGCTGAAATGCACATTACTTTCTAACGCCTGTTAGCTGTGTATCGGAACCTTTCAAGTCCGACTTTACCAAAAAAAAAAAAAAAGCGGAAGGAAGAACTGGGTGATAAGTGTTGTAGTAGCGGGGCAAAGCAGTGTGTCCGGCGGCTAATCTTTCTCCTTTCTGACTGCTGTGAGTGAGAAAGGACGGGGTGACTATCATGTAGTTGGAGGAAGAAGAATGAGCAGTCAGCACGCTCCAACAGATGGGACAGACGACTATACAGTGCAACAGGAAAATGAACTAGAAGCGCTTGCGTCTATCTTCGGAGATGACTTCCACGACTTGCGGAGCAAAGACCCATGGAAGGTAGCTAGTGATGTTAGCTTTCACCAAGTTTCCGCGCTTTGCTGCTAACTTGATGTAAACAAATGCAGCAACACTCACCAGTAACTGCTTAATTTTAGGTTAAAAGGCCCCCAGAAGTGTACCTTTGCCTGCGGCCCAATGGGCTGAACATTGGACAGGAAAGCTACGTTTCTGTGGATCTGCAGGTGAAATGTCCTCCCACATACCCAGACGTGTGAGTACTAATCTCTGTTGACAACTAGCATGCCATCTGTTGGTCCCTGAGGTTCATGCTTGTAGTGACCAGCTGCACCAACACATGCCTGGGTGTCAGGATGAAGTACAGAAACTTTGCTGCATGATTTCTGTTAGATAAAAAGGTCATACAGAGTATTGCCAGATTATTTTAAATTTTATAGAATTCATCTAAAAAAAAAACTCCAAGTTTCAGATGAAATTTAAATCCTTTCTTGAAAGATCTGATGAGACAAATATGCAAAACTATATAGATTTGCAAATTGCAGCACTACAGAACAGTGTAGTGTTCCCCTGTGTTTATTTAACCAAAGTACAGTGATGTGGCAGAGCTAATGTTAGCACTGTTGATGTGGGCTCCTGTGTGAATAGAGCAGCACAGAGAACAGACCATGGTTGGGATTTGTGGAGTTTCTCATTACATTGTGGGTTTTTGCTGGGACAACATTTACACAGAATGTAATGGATGGATGAAAGAGAAGCACCCCTGGTCGTGTCCACAGTTCTCACCACCCTCTGCAGTGACTTCCTGTGTGGGTCAAAGCAGTTTGATATGCAGCTGGTCATCATGCTCCACATAGTGGAAAGTGGTCATGATAGAAGGGGACAGTTGTCCTCTTTTTATCTCGCTCAATGAAAATGACACAAAAACTTCAAGATTAAGGGTATTATGTTTTAAATGGAAGCAAATTATTAAAACTACTACTACTACTAATAATAATTATAATAATAATGAACTATGCAAAAGTTATATTACTCCAACAAGCGCTAGTATAGAAGGAGTATATTGCCATAAATAGTGTTGAAGTGGTGGAATTAATAAGTGTTTACTTCAATAACAGCTCTTGTGTAGAAACAGTTTGTTTGCTTTTTGATGACCCAGAAGTGCCAAAGAGACGGTGATAGGGTGGAATAGTCATAAATACTTTTATAGCTGATCTACCTTGTTTGTCTAGCTTTTGTGTTAATATGTATATAATGTTGGCATGTTCAAGCAGGCCTTGTATTATGCTGATTAAAACCGCAGAGCTAAGCTGAGACATTAAAGTAACAGAAGCAGGATTTATTATTTTTTTATTTATTGTTATAAAAGACTTAAGACATTTCCCAAAGAATGAGCAAAACTTTGTGAAAAAAAGTCACGTGCAGTATAATTTTTAGAAAAAAAACAACCCACAGCCTCTGTTTTGACTAATTGAGTAGTGAGATTTGTCGGCATCTAATCTATTTATAGCCTAAACTTATTTATTTTAGCTATTTAGTTTATCCACATGGACTCGCATAGTTGGGTGGAGATCGGAGAGAAACTGTTGCTTCATGGACCTGACTGTGACTTCCATACATGCCTTTGAGTGATCTATGCTCAACTGAGTACAAAGATCCAATACAGACTTCTCACTGTGGTCTTTGTGTCTCACTTATGTGGTATCATGGGATATCATTAGGCCTCCAGAACTGGAGCTGAAGAATGCCAAAGGTCTTTCAAATGAAAACCTCCAGAACCTCCAGAGTGAACTAACCAAGCTGGCAGCAGTGCGATGTGGAGAGGTGAGGATGAACTGACATGCCGTGGGTTCCCATGTGCACCGAGACTTCTGCTAACCTGCGTTGCTGCTCTGTTAGGTGATGATTTACGAGCTTGCAGACCACATCCAGGGATTCCTGAGTGAGCACAACAAGCCTCCGTCGCGCTCGTTCCACGAGGAGATGCTGGAGAACCAGCAGAGGCAGCAGGAGAAACGAGCCCTGGAGGAGCAGAAGAGGATCGACCAGCAGCGCAGAAAGGAGGAGGAGATGGTAAGGAAGGGAAACAAAACTGCTATTCTTCCTCTTAGTGTAAGCTGTGTTGGTGCTATGATGTCATTTTGAGATGATTTGTCAAGCCTGGTCACAAACATTTCGAAATCTCAGTTGAGGGGCTCATAGGTTTATTCTATATATGGAAAATAACTTTGTCACTCTAAATAAGAACCAGAAAACCTCGCCAGAGATTCATATATAGAGAATTAATCAGAAATAATAGGATTTATGAACAGAAACTGATGCAACCACACACAAAGTGTTTTAAGAAAGGTCTTATTTAAATATAACTGAACTGCTTTAACCTATAGACATTAATATTATAAATATTTTTGACTGAATTATTTTGAATCTGCAGGAAAAAGAGATAATGGCTGTAATCCAAAAAAGAGAGGAGGAGAAGCGAGAGGAAAAGAGAAGAAAAGAAATGGCTAAACAGGTGTTTCTCAGAAAGTAGTTACACCCATTGAAGAAAAGCAGTACTTACATTGTCATATATAGCTTTTACTTAATATTGCTTTATTTAAAGGAGCGACTTGAGAGTATGGATCAGTCTGTCTCCGTGTTCGGAAAGAGCCCACCCAGTCCAAGTGAAAGTCCTGAAATGACTGAAGCCAAAAAGAATGCTGGTAACCGCCGCCGCACTACTTCTAATACACGGCACAGGTACAGTACACTCCCCACGCGTACAGATGCAAGTATGTAAAGCAGCTACAACATAACACCTGAAACTGTGTGTTTTACCAGGCGTGACACAGTGAATGAAGACAACCATCGCTCGCAGGAGCTGCTCCACTTTAACAGCAGCACTTTTGGAGAGCTTGTTGTCCACAGAGGGAAAAGTTTAGGTGAGAGTTGCTATCTCATGTTCCTTGTTTGGTGTTGTGGGCTTCTGATCAACAGTGGGTGTTTCTGACAGGTGAAAGTGAGCGGCTCAGCCATAGCATTTATTCTGCTTTTGAAACGCACTCGGGAGAATTCTGTGTGATTTATGAATGGTCGTTGCGCTGGAACAAGAAGATGGCCAAGTTCTTCACCAGCCAGGAGAAGGGAAAGATTGAGAACTGTAAAAAGCAGGTAAGTGCAGACAAAGCTGTTATTCAGACCATAGTAGTTTAATAATGGATTTAGCCTTTTTAAGAGCAGGAAATTTAGCCATAAATGGTCCTAAAAGCCACTTTTAGAGTCCTTGTTTGAAGGTTTTTTTCCCTGGCGTATAGATCCATGCAGCAGAGAATGAGTTCAACTCCCTCCTGCGGTTGGACCATCCCAACTTGGTGCATTACATGGCAATGAGCTCCACTGAGAAGGAAGACTGCCTTATGATTGACCTGCTTGTGGAGCACGTGGCTGGGATCAACTTGAACCAAAGCCTGATCTCTCACAGCCCCGTCCCTCTAGATAAACTCTGCCATTACACGGCCCAGCTGTTAGCTGCTCTAGACTACCTTCACTCCAACTCTGTAGTCCACAAACAGCTCGGGGCCTCCAGCGTGCTGGTGGACTCTGAAGGCAACGTACGACTCACTCATTACAGTTTATCAAAACGGTTCGCAGAGATCTGCAAGGAAGACATTTTTGAGCAAGCCCATGTGCGATTTTCAGAGGATACTGTAATGCCTACGAAGACGGGGAAGAAGGGGGACGTGTGGAACCTGGGGTTGATGCTGCTGGGGCTCAGTCAGGGGAAAGAAGTGAAAGAGTATCCAGTGACTGTGCCAGGCAGCCTGCCTGCAGACTTCCAGGATTTCCTCAACAAGTATGTAGCTTTAAACTTTTTTCTCTGCATTATGTGAAATATTTCCAGATACAAATACTCTTTTTCTGTTTGTGCTTTGTTGGTTTGTGTTGCAGAATCTGCAGCAATACCGGTATCAGAATAAATTGTTTTATGTGCAAGTATTTAATCAGAAATGGAAAACGTCTTAAATTATTTTTTAAATTGAGCTAAATGGATGCATACGTTCCAGCTCTATGCCAGGAATTCTTGCTGAATTGTATGTGTTTGTTATGAAGGTGTGTATGCCTGAATGATGCTGAACGCTGGACAACTCAGCAGCTGTTGGACCACCATTTCCTCAAACCGCCTTCACCCAAAAACCTGCCACAGGATGAGACCAGCCCAGAAGGTTGCACACACCTAAGTATCTTCATTAGGTAGAAAATATTTAGAATATATTATTTAGTATCAATTGTTCCCTCACCCTTTTATTATCACCCAGTGCAGGCAGAAATGATTGAAGCAAACTTGCCAAACAGAAAATTAGAAATAATGCCCGGCGTGGTGTCCATTATCCGAAAATAATGGACACTTCAAAGGACATTATCCCACTTATACCATGGTCACTTACAAAAGAAATGAATATTAAATCAATCATTAATACGATTATGTTGGTTTTTTTTCTGTTAAAATCGTAAGTTTATCAGAAGAATCGGCTAAGCAGACTATTTAATGTCTGTCATTATGCTGTGAAGCGTTGCCAAGGTAACTCGCTCGGCCCACAGAACCTGCAGCTCAGTCAGCTGCAGCAGAGAGAAGTGAGATGATTGCTTAATGTTATAAATAAAAAGGGGAAGTGCACCTCTTACCGCATGTGTGTGTCCAAAGAGTAATGCAAAAAAAGTTCAAAGATAGTTTCCTAAATGGTTTAATTGCAAGAAATAATTTATCCAGAATTTGACAAACCTTTTAAAATTAAATGCAACATTGCTGTTGATTGTGAAATTTGGTAGAGATACTGGCATGTCCGTCCTATTGGACTTAATGTTTGTGGACCCTGACCACCGCTGGTTGGAACGATGCGGAGTGACAAAATGTTGCTCCATTTTCGTCTTTCCTGGATTGACAGAGCCTATAAGCCTGCAGGCTGCTTTCAGAGAGTCGACCACACCGTAACATCTGAATCAGGTGTGCAAGTAAAAATGCCAACAGTGGTCATGTGTTCTGTGTTTCTGTTGCTACAGTTGGTAACCGTAGCTGCCAGCGCAGTAATTTAGAACAATGAGACTATCTGACCGGAATTTCTTTTACAGGTGTCTCTTATCCAAAAATAATGGACACCTCCATTATTTTTGGATAATGGACACCTAGCAACCAATCAGAATCGAGCATTTATCCGGACCATGGTATAAACAGTGATGGAGGCATGAAAACAAACCATAATTTCCACTTTTTTAGTTAGAAATGTCATTTTCTGTATTTATAAATTTAAAACTCCTTTTAATGTTCATAGTTATGATAACTTAGTTTCCCACTCTAATGTTTTGTGTTACAAAGATTTAGCATTTTCAATACTGCTTTTTATTTTTCTGTAAAGCATTGCATGATCTGAGAATAATTTTTTATCTGAGTTATTAGAAAATCAGCATTAGATGCTCATCTATATGCTTCTACTATAATACAGTGTAAAGGTGCATGTATGCACATTTAAAAAAAACTATATAAAGTAAAGCTTTTGCCATTTTTGTTTAGAAGATGGGTTCATGTTTATAATAATTTCTCATTTTCCAGACCTAGCTGTAGATTTTCCATCATCAGTCATTCCCCGCAGCCACATCCTCAACGCTCCCTTCAGTTCAGGGTTGCAGAGGCAATTTTCTCGCTATTTTGATGAGTTTGAGGAGCTGCAACTTCTAGGAAAAGGAGCCTTTGGTGCTGTAATAAAGGTTAACTGCTTTTTTCTCATTCCCTCAAGTCAATTTAGTTTATAGCATTTTTTCCTCTAAGTCTTCTTCAGTTTCTATGCTCTTCACTTGCAGGTTCAAAACAAACTAGATGGTTGTTACTATGCTGTGAAGCGTATCCAGGTCAATCCAGCCAGCAAGCAGTTCAGGCGCATCAAAGGCGAAGTGACGCTGCTCTCCCGCCTCAACCATGAGAACATTGTCCGCTATTACAATGCGTGGATCGAGCGGCATGAGCTGCCGTCCACAGGAGTGCTGAGCAACACCGACAGCTCAGATCCTCAGAGCACACCTGACAGACGTCCGCAGGGCAGAAATTCCCCACAGCGCCTCAACGAGCTCGGTCTCCCTGACAACGCAGAGGAGATTGCTCCACCTCCGGCTTTGTCGAGCTCTGTAGAGTGGTCAACTTCCATCGAGAGATCCTCCAGTGCCAAGTGCAGTGGACACCAGTCAAGTGACGAAGATGATGATGAGGATGAAGATGTATTTGGTGCCTCTTTTCTGTAAGTTTGTTCATCTTTTTTTTCCCTTTTAAGAATGTTGACACAAAAACTAAGACTCTCCTCCTCCTCCCCTCAGGCCTTCAGATAGCGACTCCAGGAGTGACATCATCTTTGACAATGGCGATGAGAGCACAGACGAGATGTCACAGGTGTATAAAACCTTTATGTCATCATTTGTCCCTTGTGCTTGAGTTTATTTAGTGTCACATGTGGTGAAACAAGCAGCTTAACGTCTTTATTTGCAGGCTGAGGCAAGCAAAAGACCACTGACTGATACAACAGCGAGCTCAGACTCGGATCGACAGCTCACAATAGCACATTACCTGTACATTCAAGTAAGCCTCTTGTTTATGCCACATTTTTTACTCCTTTTATGTCTTTGCTTAGCTTCTGATGCATGCTTTGGGTTCCTAACAGATGGAATACTGTGAAAAAAGCACTTTAAGGGACACAATAGATCAAAGCCTGTACCAGGACCAGAATCGGTTATGGAGGCTGTTCAGAGAGATTCTGGATGGTCTTGCTTACATCCATGAGCAGGTATGGAACTCGTTCAAAATGCATAATTATTATAATAATTAAATCTTTATTTAGCACTCATACCCACTTCTTTTTTTTAGGGAATGATTCACAGGGACTTGAAGCCTGTCAACATCTTTCTTGACTCACAGGACCATGTGAAAATTGGAGATTTTGGCCTTGCTACTGACCATCCTGCTAACGTGGTATGCAATGTGAAGCTTAACTTTGTTTAAAGATTGTGTTCAAAACTTAATGTATAAAATGTGGCATGCTATGATCTACTAAAGAGAATTTCTCTCACAGGCTGCAGGTAAATTTGAGCAGGAAGAGAGCAGCGCAGGACTGATGTTCAAACCTGACCCAACAGGTGGAGACAGTTTAAATATACAGTACTCATTAAACATCAGTCTTTGGTAGCCAAAGATTTTAGTCTTCCTTCCATATTTTAACACAGAGTTAATCTCTTCAGGTAACATGACAGGGATGGTTGGCACAGCCCTGTACGTCAGTCCAGAGGTTCAAGGAAACACCAAAGCTACTTACAACCAAGTAAGTAAAATTCACTTATGTGGCCTAATTTAACTTTGTGTCCTCTGTATAATTTGTTAATGGTTATAATTTATTTTTCTGTCCTCAGAAAGTTGACTTGTTTAGCTTGGGAATCATTCTCTTTGAGATGTCCTACAGGCCTATGACCACTGGTGCAGAGCGCATATCTGTCCTCAGCCAGCTACGAGTGGTATGTCAGGAAAAATATTTTCAAATGAACTCATTTACTGCCAAAGGCTTCTTTTGACATTCTTCTGAATCCAAACATTTACCGACAAAGATGTCAGAAGACATCTTTTGCTCTTTCTGGAAAGCCCATCTAACCTGGTGCGTGCATCAAAATGTCACAAAACGTCATGAAAAGGCTCCGAGCGCGTCCAAAAGATGAGCCAAAATACCGGCAAAATACAGCTATGCTGGCAGCCAAAGAGTTATTGTAGTTTCTAAATCTGACTTTTATTTAACCACCATCTGTTTTAATTTTGTAGGAGCCCATTTTTTTCCCAGAAGACTTCCTTTCATGTCAGCAAGGAACACAAGTAACTGACGCATTACATTTTATATTAATCTCTGTACTCCTTACTCAGCAATTTTTTCTAACAGTCTTAACATTGTGTTTTTCAGAAGAAGGTGATAGAGTGGCTTCTGAAACATGACCCGGCCCTTCGACCAACTGCCCAGGAGCTACTGAAAAGCGAACTGCTGCCACCTCCTCAGATGGAGGAGTCTGAGCTGCATGAGGTGCTGCAGCACACCATGGCTAATATCAACGGCAAGGCATACCGCACAATGGTGGGACAGCTGTTTGCGCAGAGCACCTCACCAGTAATGGATTACACTTACGACATGGATCTTCTTAAGGTGAGGCTGTTTCTCATGTTTCTAAGTTTTTCATGGCCAGGGCGAGTTCAGCATCACTCAGATGTGAGACTGAACCAATATGGAGAAAAATTAGGAGGAAATGTAAATCTTCCCCTGAAGTTTTCCCTTAATGATGTGGAATATGAAATTACCAGCATATAAAATGGATGAGTTGATGTACCAGCAAGGACAAAGCTTGGATGTTTGGAGGAGCCTTTTTACCCAGATGTGGTTACTGGAAGGGCCTCCAAAACCTTTCTTTTCAGCAGTCGGGTTAAACAGGCAGAAAGGGGAGAGGGATTCAAGTGCAAGACTACAATGAAAGGTGCATGAAAGGTGCTATATAAATCAACTTGCCTTGCCTTACAACAGATGATACAGGTTTGAATTTTTGTCCATATGGTCTACTTAAAGAGCTCATCTGCTAATGATGTATTTAAATTGACCGGTTTAGTGGTTTTGTACTTGTTTATCAGCTAATATATTTATTTATACTTCAGCTATATATTTTGATATATATTTTTAAAGTATTTAAAGTAAAATTTGTTCAGTGAATTAGTGTGTAATCCCAAAATACATATTAACAAGAGGATAGTTTAGATTTGTTGCCAGTTTGTGAATTAATAAGTTCTTACAAACTCATCCCAATAAGAACACAGTGTAGAAAGTTGTAGTTGGGAGTGAATGGTTACTGGGTGAAATCCCCATTTGTTGTTGAAATTGGGGGATTGTTAAGCTGTATCTCAGACCAAGAAGTCCAGATCCTCGTCACTTTGCTGTGATCAGAAGAGCCTGCACTCCTCAGTTCAGAGCATAGTGAAAAGGATCAGAAATTTCCCACATTCAGCTGAATCCATCTTCATTCACACTGGCAATGCATGGAGGTCTTGCACATCATGATACCCAAGCTTTCAGCAAGCATTCTCCTTTATTTCCCTTCTCTACCTGTAGATGTCACTACATGCACATACATAGCTGTGCTGTTCACTCTGTTTCTTTCTTGCTACTTCAGCAGGAGTGCAGAAGGCATTTCACGTGTAATCAGTCCCTAACAGTGGCTGTTTGTTTGCTCTCACTTCAGGGCAGCTTCAGCTTCAGCAGTGCCAAATTGCAGCAGTATGTCTATGAAACCATCACCAGGATCTTTAAGAAGCACGGTGAGTACACTATCTGTGTGCATGTGCACATTAACCTTTTATTTACCACAGGCCACTTGGACTCATGACTTGTTGCAGCCTGTTTTAGGGACACCAACATCTGCTCCAGGGATGTTGGAGCTAAACAATGAATTCACTGTTGGGTAGCAGAGAGTATTGTTTGTTTAGCTTTTGTGCACATTGTTGATTATGTCCAGCTGTGCTTGTTTGTGTTTACTTGCATGCAGTAGTTCTCTCAGAGGTGGGATGGTGGGACCATTACATGTCTTATGGAAATGTACCTGTGATCTTTAAATGTTTGTCTTCAGGTGCAGTGCGTCTCCAGACACCGCTGCTCCTCCCCAGAAACAGGAAGTTGTATGATGGCAGCGAGTTGCCCTGCTTCATGGACCACAGCGGAATGCTTGTTACACTGCCCTATGACCTTCGCGTGAGTTCAACACATACAGCATCCACTGGGGTGCATGTGTCCATGCTTACACACAAACATCAATTACAGAGCTAATTTGTATCAGCAAATGCAAACACGTGCAGTGTGAGGCTGCAATCAGCAGCCGCCATGACATATCCTGCTGTCTCAGGAAACCCTCAGGACTAAATGCTTGTTTCCACTTCGTGATTGATTACAGCCCAGTATGCACCGACTGGCATTAAACATACACTTAAAGTCTCCACTCTTGTTTTCACTTTAGATGGCGTTTGCGAGATTTGTGGCCCGCAATAATGTAACACACCTGAAGAGGTAATGTTGGCTTAATTTGAAAGATTTAACACTTCTTTAACATTTTTGTCAGATGAAATGTTGCTGCAATGAGACCTCGGTTTCTTCTTATGTATGAAAATGCTGGGCCTTGTGTGACTTCAGTGTGTCAGCAGTTCCTGCATGGCGAAGGCATTAATGTTATAAACTGGCCTGCCTGTTCAGTAGAGTTGAATCCTATCAAACAGCTTTCAGACCTTATTTATTATTCCATCCACCACTAGCATGTCTCATCACAGCAGTCCAGGGGTTGACTGATGGCCTGATCCAGGTCTGGGAGGAGAACCCTCAGGACAACATGTGTTGTCTCATCAGGAGCATGCCCACATGTTGTAGGGAGTGCATACATGCATGTGGAGACCACACATGCACTGAACCTCATTTCTTGAGGAATTTCGACAGCAGTTGGGTGATCCGATCTAACACTAAACACTTTTTCCATGGGGAATAATTTTTATTTCCATTAATCATTTTTACTCAACGCATTCCACTATAAAGACATTTTTGCTGGAATATTTCATTAATCAAGATCTAAGATGTGTTATTTGTCAGAATTGTCAACAGGAGCATTTAGTAAGATTGCAAAGAATTGAACTGGTTATCATCTACTGTAAATGATGCAAAAGTATTTAGAGAAATCTCTGTACACTTCAGGATGAGAAAACTAAGGCAGCATCGTTTTAAAAGCAAAACATCTGATTTTTTTTGACTCAGGAATAACTTTGAAAAACAAATGCAAGTTAAAACCATTTCATGTTTGAGCTGCAAACAATATTAAACAGTTATTTAAGGAGAAATGTATATCATGTAAAGAAGAAACTGGTTTCTTACAGGTTAGAAATGATCATAAAACTGGATCACTTGTTCTGTGCTCACTAAGCACATAGTTTAAACAAAAAAGAGGATCAATGCTTGTATTAAATCTACAAAGATTTCTTTAATCCCGAAGAATATATACTTGAAATGTAATGGTCTACAATGCAGCAAATATTGTTTCAATATTGTTTTTATCACCAAAGAATCTGAGTAGCTTCCCCACCATTCTGGCCTTTTGGCCACGGAAATAATTTGATGTATTTTAAAATGAAAAATAAAACAATGAAACTGAACTGATTAAAAGTTAAAGCCCAGCATTAAGCTGGAAATACATTTAATATCAGCTACGATGCAGATTTGCTTTCTTTTTTGGGAGGACTAACTTTTATTTATTGTATTTTTTTTCCTGGCTAGCATTGCAGCAAGCAGAATGCTGATTTATATATTTTATTTGTATTTATTTGCTGTTGTTTTTGCCCCCCCACTAGGTACAGCATTGAGCGAGTGTTCCGCCCTAGGAAGCTGGATCGTGCGCACCCGAGGGAGCTCCTGGAATGTGCCTTTGACATCATCACACCCGTCACAAACAGTCTTCTCCCCGATGCAGAGACGATTTACACCATCTCTGAAATAGTTCAGGAGTTCCCGGCGCTACAGGTTATACGCACACGATCTGCATCCAAACACAGAGTTTGTGTATCATTCCCTCTTATTTTCCTACAGAGGCCGTCATCCTATCTTGACCCTTTGTTTGTTTTTTCCCCTTTACTTCCCACCCACATTCTCCACATACCAAAGCATGTGTAACCCTGGGTTATTTACAATGTATTTATTGTTTATGTTGTAAATCTGTTATGCATAGCTCTATCCGGTTCCTTCCCTCCTGTCCAGTACAATCCATTTCCTGTCCTCGTCCACCCCAGTGCTGTGCCAGCCAGTCGCAACTCTTTTTATTATTTTTTTTTATACTTTACAAACCCAGTCAACCTTGGGTCTGGCCTCTAGCTCATCCCTTTATAGATCCTGTTTCTGATCCTCTCCACTGCCCTGCTCTTTGTGCAAAAGCTTTTAAGAATATGTGAGTCAGACAGAATGAGAGGCCAGCCGGACACAACAGTTATTATTCACTGAGGTGGTTATTGTGCAGAGATGCTGCTGGTTTTGACTGTAAACGCAGCTGAGAGGGTTAAAGGTGTGTTTATGGCTACAGGAAAGGAACTATAATATCTACCTGAACCACACCAGCTTGTTGAAGGCCATCTTGCTCCACAGTGGTGTTCCGGAGGACAAACTCAACCAGGCCTCGAACATACTTTGTGATGCAATGGTTAGTCCAGATCACGCATAATGTACCAGCTTTTATTATATGCTGCAGTTTTTTTTTATTATTTCCTTGATATATGAATTGACAGAGCGAAAAACTGACCAAGCCTGAGGTGGAAGCAAAGTTCTGCAACTTTTCCCTCTCAACCACCACTGTAAGTGTTCACTGGCTGCTTCCAAACACACTCGATCTGCAGCAATACTTTTCTACTCACTTATATACACACTCACCTGTTGATTTTTAGCTGCACACATTGTACAAGTACATCGAACAGAAGGGCAGTCTGCAGGAACTGGCACCGCTACTGACATCGCTCACCAAACAGAAGACGGCTGTCACCCAGCTAGCCAAGCAGGGTCTCAAGGACTTGGAGGAGCTCACTGTGATCCTGCGCAGATTAGGCGTTAAATTGAGGGTGAGCTGGATGAATGAAAGAATAAAAAAAACAAATCCCACTTTTGTGTTTTTTTGTATAAATGTGTTTATCTCCTGGATAGGTGGTGATCAACTTGGGTTTGGTGTATAAGGTGCAGCACCACTCTGGAGTCATTTTCCAGTTTGTGGCTTTCATCAAGAAACGCAAGCGAACTGTTCCGGATATTGTAGCTGCTGGAGGGCGCTACGACCACTTGGTGGGTTTTAGTCATCCTTCCACACTCTACACATTAAAACTAGATCAGCAGTCGGAGAAAGTAGACCTCTGCCAAGCTGCTCATTTCCACATTTTCCTGTTTTAGCCCTACATTAACTTTATATGGATACACTATTAGATTCCTAGATGCATTGATAATGAATCCATCTTGGTTATATCCCGATATTTGTTGTATAATTATATTTTCATTTGTTCTCTTGCAGCGATGAAAGGGTAAAAATTTTCCTGTCCTCAATCATAGTGTCCAGAATTTTGTCATAATCCAGATCTTTCTTTGATATCTTGTGAAATCTGTTGGAAACGTGTGTATTTTCTGGCCAAGCATCCTGACCCAGTCAGCCAGTTATATGCATGTATACTATCTGGATCCAAATGACCTGAAGCGCTTCCAAAATGCAATGGGATTAAAGTTAGACTGAAACTAATTCTCAGAAATTAAATCATAAAAATCTGTCCAGTTGTTTCTGTGTTAAGTTGCTAAAAGACAAACTGACAGCAAAACAACCTCTGCCAGCTTCCTGTAGCCAGGGGATAGTTATTAAACACATATTATTATTTATATGTGTTTAATGTGTGTGTGCAGCTGTGTTTGTGATGCCGCTCATTTTGACTTTATGTTACCAAGATCCTGGAGTTTCGAGGACCAGCTTCCACAGTGCCGGTCCCCAGTGCAGTGGGAGCCAGTGTTGCTTTGGACAAAGTCTGTGCTGCCATTGCTAACATGGAGGAGCCAGTGAGACACACACACACACACACACACACACACACAGGGGTTTGACATTTTTAATTATTGTAATGAGGGAGCAGCGGGCAGAGTTTCATATTTAATGATGCCTTTTTAACAGCAGTTGGCTGCCACACAGCCACTTTTAGAAACATGTTAATAACTATGATCACGGCCGCTCTCGGTTCCATGCAGTTATTTTTGGAGCCACATCATTTTCTAAATCTTGGACTTAGACTTGAAATTGTCTAAAATGAAATAATTTATTATCCAAATGTGTTTTTAACTACAGTTCTCTCTATTTATAGTGTTTGGGGGTGTGTGATTGTGTTTATTGTTCTTTGCATCAGCCAACAGTGAGTTCCTGTGATGCTCTGGTGGTCCCTGTAGGACATTCTTCAATGTCCAGAGCCATTAATGTTGTCCAGAAGCTGTGGAGCAACTGTGTCTCTGCAGACATTGCCTACGATGTCTCACAGGTTAGCATCAGGACTGTCTTCCCTCTGGAGAAATGGTGGGAACCTTTTCAGTCTATATTTATTTGTTTCCTGACAGATGATGTCACTCGTCCACATTAGATCCACATCTTGAATTTATAGCGACTGTCCTCCTTTTCCGATCGCTTACTCATGACCGCCAACAGGCGATAACGAGCAGCAAGGGAGGAGTATATCTTTCAAATGGAGGGTAAAAGGTTTAGTTGGGACAGGAGGCGTCACCGTTAAACATCAGCCTGTCAGAAAATCTGAGTTTATTACGTCCTTGACCGGTAACAGATAAACATGTCACCAAAACAATCCCCCATGTACAGCTTGTAATGGAAAATTTAGACATTTTCCAGGATATCGCACATTTTAAAAATCAAAATAGGAACATGAAAACATTTTTTGACACAGGTGTGTGGATTTAAAGGTGAAAAGGCAACTATAATAACATGAAATCAAAAGGTCGGCATTAAAATGTGTTTACACCACTAAGTACTTAAAAACTGATTAAATTTCCATTCAAGCTTGTGTGTAACTTATTTTCTATTTTGTAGGTTAATTTGTATTATCACCGCCACTTTTAACTGCAGTAGTGATGGTGCTAGTGATCTGATGGCCAAGAAAAGGGTTTACAAGACATTTCAGAAGAGTATTTATAAAGTTTTGCACTGTGGTGTTGCTAGCTAATGTAAGATCTAAAACAGTTTTTAATCTTGCACTTTATACATAAAGCTGCTCTAGAGTGAGAAACATTTACTGTTTTTGTATTAACACATTACATGGCATTTATTCTATGCAATCATTTGTATGATTTGTTTGTCCTGTGACTATGTAGCTGAACTTTTATCTACACTGAACACAGCACAGATTTATTTAGTTTCTGAGCTGGACAGTGAAAATGTTCTCAGCACCTCTGGCTAATTCTGCAGTAACCTCATCCCTCCCACAGAGGGAAACACTCCGCTTCTGCCTTTAAGCTAAATGCTGCATGTTTGGATCAGAAATGGTAGTTATCTCGGTCTGAGCTCTGCTTTGTGGCTGCATTTTGGAAAAAGTTTACTTTGCATGACACTGCACCGTCATTTCTGTTATAAATGATGCTATGTGAGACAGTAGGACAGGCAGGCTGAGATCAGTTCTCTCAACATAAAGCTTTTTGTCCTCTGACGTAAAACTTCTGATGTTGTGCTTCTGTCCCATATATTATGTCAGTGTGACAAACTGATCTCAGGCCTGTTTGTGTAAACTGCCTTCGTGCCACTTCTTCGTACCAACGTTTTAATGTTTTTTTTCCTCCCTTCTCATTAATCCTATTGTTATTTTAACTTTCCAGCTCTGCATTGACTGTTTATTTTAATGGTTGTTATTGTGAGTAGCACAGGACACAAGCATTTGGCCACCATTATTTCCCCAGACTCCTCAGAGATAATTATGAGTCACTAAAAAAACAACCCATTAAGTCATTAAGCTCCAAACTATCAAGGGTATTTTTTAAAGTGTGTTTTTATGCATTCAGATCAGTGCTTTTTAATCAGTGAAAAGCCGGTTAGGACACCTTATTGAGAGCTTTTCAATCATCCACTCCCCCTCTTCTGACTTTTGTTAGCAGTTCACATGCAGGCATCTTAGCGGGCAGACTTTAATTCATCTCCCAGGAGACTTTTCACCCTCTTTTTCCTTTTATTAACCAAATATGGCAAACACCTTCCACATGCCATCAGCAAAGATCCCAAGCTGCCCATCTGTTCCCGGGAAGTAGCTTACCTTTGACATAATTCAATGTGACAGGAAGAACGTTATTAGAAAAGAGAAAGTGTGAAAGCGTACATGAAGACAGGGCAAACTGGCCCTTGTGTATACATATACACTGCAGGGTTTGCTTTAAACCTCTACTAGCAAGTCCAAAGGAGGGGGTGTCAAACTTGTTTGCATGCACACACATGGTCGAGTGCATTGGCCGAATTTACAGTGGTTTTGCACACAACTCCCAGTTTGCTGCCTGTTGCTTAGATTTAAAGCAACTTCCTGTTTGTGTTAAACTGGAATAGAAGAACTTTAATGCTGCTATCAACACTTTTTTGCCACCACTTTTTAGATGTTTCTCAGCTCCATTTTCCTCAATCTTTCAGCAACAAGATCAGTAACCGCTGAAATGGGGAACTATGGCACTTTAATTGTATAATTCTTATGTATTTCCATGTTGATTTACGATGATTCAGTAACTCGTGGAAGAAAACACTGCAAAACTTGTCTGCAAGCTGTCAGCAACTTGTAGTTCACTAAAATTCAGACCCCACACTGACCACACTGGACAGCTCCGTTAAGGCCTTGTTGTGAAAGCAAGGATACCGTACATAGTTTCTGCTTTAATTTCAACACACTATACGGTCTAACCCTTTTTGTCACAACTCATTTGAACACCTTTAATTGTGTTTTGACTGTCATTTTTCTTGCCCTTTCATACGGTCAGTCTCAGGAGACGCTTATGGAGCATTGCAGACTGGCAGGCATAACTTGCATGGCCCTTGTGTCGGACAAAGAAGGACAATATGTGAAGGTGAACCAACACTCTTCTAGCATAAGAAACCTTCTGTTCTTTGAGTATATTCACATTCACTGTTATTTATTGTGTGCAAATATTGTTATAAATATACTAGATGGCAGCAGATGATGTGGTTATGGGAATGTCGTATAGACCAGCATATGTAAAAGAGATTTTTTCCCCCCCTAAGGTGAAATCCTTTGAGAAGGACAGACAGTCGGAGAAACGAATTCTAGAGTTTGACTTAGTGGACCACATCATTCAGAAATGTCGGACCAAATTCTTTGATGAGAGAAACATCAGGTAAAAACATTTAGCTTGATGTGCTGTTCAGATGCCGGGAGGAAAAATTCAGGGTTTTTTATGAATATCAACCTTGTGTCCCTGCAGAGAAATCACTGAGAGCATGACTCTTCAGAACCCAAAAGGGTCGCTGCTCAACAACACAGGTACTGAGAGCCATCGCTATACATCAGCTTCTAAAAACTGGATGTTTGTGAGTGTAACGTCTTACAGGAGCATAAAACAAGCACACTACTGTTTCCATACAGTTGGGTTGTGTCTTCATGTAGAAGCTAAATGCTATAAAAATATGTGGTGTTTACATAATTTATTCAGATTGATGAGCAAACACTGGCATGGGAGAATGAGCTGTAGTGTTTGATTCCTCACCAGCTTTGGCACAGGCTGTTTTAATTAAATCAATAAGTAGCTGACAAAGAGGATGTTTCAGAAACTTGTGCTTTCCTGTTAGATGTAGCCTTACCACATGGTTTCATAACTGTGTAAATGTGGCAAACTGTCTCCAGGCTGTTCGGAGCAGCATGGGAGCAGCAGCACAACAAACATGAACGTGAACGTCATCGGTCCAGAGAAACTGTCTGCTAGCACAAGAAGACGCTACGAGACTCAGGTTTGTGACGCACAAACACGCACTGAGATAGAAACTAGCTTCTCTTAAGAGCTTAATTATATTTTGGATATTAGATCCATGTTTGTGTTTGTTTTTGCCTCCCAAACTTTTTTCTCTTTGTTTTAATCCTTTCATCTTTTAGTCGTTTGACCACAAACAGTAACGGGAAAGTTCGGTTTTCTGTACAGAATGTGAGACTTTACTGGCCTGCCATTCACTTGCCCACCACAACATATCTCTGCAGCAGTGCCCCCGCTTAATTTACAGCTTGTGACCCACTTAAACAAAGTCAGCTGTGACCTCTCAGCTTCTACTAAGGCCTCTGTGTAGACACCAGCTGTGAGCTTTTCAACCAAAGTGTGCCGGGTCAGTTTGAAGCTGCACTTTTGGTTACTTTTTCCTTTTGTAACACAACCAACCGATGCCCACATAACTTTCAAACCAATTCTCTTTATTTAAGACGGACAATAAAGCTGAGAAAGAAGCTAAAGGCTGTTTTCATAACACAGTCTTACACAAGGCCTATGTGCTAATACAGTATATACAGATGATTGGGTTTTTAGACAACCTAGTGGGGAAAGTCACACCCATTGTTCCACAAAGCCTCTCGTGTCTAATGCATGTCAGCATAGCGGCGTATTACTCATAAATAATATAATGATTGTTACTTTAAGCCAAGTCAATGGTTTGTTTATGTAAAGACTGCATGTTAACAGATTTTCCAGTTATTTCATTTTCATGGGAACAACTCTTTCCTTTTCTTTCATTCCTTTTATGTTCATTTCACATTTTCTTTTCCTCTCATTTCAGATCCAAACAAGATTGCAGAATCTCAGTAGCAATTTGCAGAATAAGAGCAATGACATTGAGGTTCTGGCTGTAAGTGTACTGTTTGTTTACGGCTTTCATCCCTCTCAACCCCAACTCTGTTTTCCCCTCTTTCCCACCTTATCTCCTCAATTCATGTGTGAAATTACAGAATGAGAAAAGGGCTTCTGATCGCAAAAATAACAAACATCACAGGGAGCAGCCCCCTTTTTAGTCATTTGCATTGTGTTTCAATCCCCTGCTGGTGGTGAGATGGCTACCAATCTGTTCCAGTTGCTACAGAACAATGAACACTAAATAGAGGGTAGCCAGCGTGTCATTTTGGGTGGATGTAAATGGCTGCCATATTGAGTTTATTTGTGGTTGCATTGTAGATTTACGGCCAGATACTCTTAAAGTAAATTCTCCCCGCTTGTCTTATTTACAATATCGCTGCATATTTCAAATACATTTTTAAACCCAGTTGGGATCTGGACTGCATCTGCAATGCAGCCATAAACAGTAGTTACTGAAAGGAAACATGTTGCTGGTAAGCAGCTGCACAGAGGCTGTTCGATGTATCAACAACCTGCTTGTATAGTAGTCAGAATCCTGGAGGCCATATTGTTGTACTATAATGTTCAGTTCTCTTTCTATGTAAAGCGTGTAATATTGTTAAATTGTAAGATGAGACTCAATCGATTGTATCTCTTATTTGTCTTTATCCTGCAGGTGGACTTGCAGAAGGAAACATTGATCAACTTCCTCTCTCTGGAGGTAGGTTCCCGGCTAGCTTAATCAAAAGCACTGCAGAGTTAATAAACTGCTGCGTCCCCATGAAGGCCTCCGGGGATGGGGAGGGGTGGAAACAGAAAGAACAGCCAGTAAAGGTCAAGGTCCGAGACAGGAAGAGGGAATCCCGTCTCCTTCCTTAAAACCCCGTCTGATGTGAAGTAGACTTCAGGAACTCCCCCTGCACTTTTTCAGTCAGGGTGACCTAAGAGTCTGCTTTCACACTCCTTTCACAAGACCAGCATATGTGACAGACACACAGTTCAGTTAACCAAACACACTCTTAAGAGGTGTTAATATTCACATTCCAAACTTCTTACCAAGACATTTTGCTCATAAAATTCCAGCTTCCTTTGCACAAAGGCTAATTATGATGGGAAGAAACAGTAAGAAAGCAGAAAATGCTCCTAACACTGCAGAAAAACTCCACTCTATAAATGAATGGGCCACCTATACAGCCCGTTAGTATGTAAAACCCAAGACAATATACAGTGTGTGTTGCTGGGAAGGGCTTGTTTTAATGTGGCAAATGATCCAAAGTCACACGAGAAGCAAAAAAAAAAATCTATAAACTTCGTGGCTGCACTGCTCCACTACACTTGACATGCAAAAATATACTTAGTTTGTAGATGAAAAACCTTGTTTATTCCTGACATTGCTGTCTACTTCCTGATCCTGAGATCTGGTAACAAACATGACACTTTGTGTAGCTTTTCCTGGGGCTTTTTATAAATTTGTGTCTGGAACATCTAATCTGTTCCAGGGTGTTTGGGTTTGCTCGGCTTGGTATCAGTGTCTAGCATTTGCTTAGTTTTCATTCTTATATAATCTCTGCTTTTAACACCTGCTATTTCTTGTTTTTCAGTTTGAAAGTGAAGAACTGTTCAACAGCAGCGTCAAGACTCTGCTGTCTCGTCTCCCAAAGCAACGGTACCTTAAGTCCATCTGTGATGAGATCCACCACTTTAAAATAACAAAAAGGTGAATTGCCACGTGTGTGTGTGAATGTATCGAAGGGAGAATAAGTATTTTGGTGATGTTTCCAGGCAAGGTAACACAGGAATGGGAAACTCTAGATCCCAAAGGCTGCAGTCCTTACATTCTCTGATGTATGTCGCTTTGGAAAAAAGCATCAGTTCAATTAGAATAGAAAAGAATAAAATAGAAAAGAATAGTGGAAGGGAGAAAACATAGAGAAAAGTGGAAGGATATGAGATGAAGCAAGATTCGATATGAGACAGACTTGACTGGTAGGAACTCGTGAAAGGCCAGATGAAAAATGGACACTGACTTGGTCATCTTTAGGGAACACCAAACCTCGGTAGTGCCCTTTTCAAGCTCACGTTGCAAACTGCAAATAATAAACATGTTAAACACAACCTGGTTTGGTTAGAATAAAACAGACTGCATGATGTTATCAGAAGGTAGAGATTAAGGTTAATTTCTGTCCATCTATTGTGTACTGACTTGTTCATATTAGTCTTAAAACAAAAACAAACGTGTTGCTTTGAATATAAACGAGAAAAAAAGATTTCTGAGTCAGCTGTTATGAATTGTGCTTCATGTATAAATGTTGAAGCAGCTCTTAAAGGTAAATATTTCTGTATATAACCCCATTTATAGTTAAATTTTTGTCCATTTAAGTTGATGTAATATGTTTTTCAATACTGCGACTCTGAATTTGATTAAGTGGCATAGAAAATGAATGCATGAAGGTTTAAAAGGTTATAAAAATATTTTTTTGGTCATTTACTTTATGAAAACCCAGATGGAATCGCTTTCTGGCAAAGATGAGACAGAGGTGCTGGGTTTTCGTCCCCCCCACTGGTTTCCTCCCACTTCTAACTGGTTATTTTTCCTTCAAATAAAGCCTGAAGCAAACAGTTAAATATGTTAAAGATGATGTTTAAAAAACAAGGCAGACATCCGTTTGTGGGTAGCTGCCACTCCCAAACTCAGCCCAGACCACACACTCCAGGTGTAGCAGTGACAGTCAGGCCTTCAAAGACTGCTGTTAGACAGATAAACATGGCCTTGAAGAACATTAAATCCTCAGCTGATCCTTTTTCCTGAGGTGAAATCTGGGGAAGGGTTATCCTTGTTTGGTCCTCTGGCGTTTGACTCCCAGCAGCAGTGCAAATGATGATAAACGTTGACTCATATCCTTGTGTTTGAGCTTTAAGAGTGTTGGGTGTCCATTAAGAGCAACCCTGTGATGGATTCAACAGGTTTTCTGCTTCATGAAGAATTTTAACAGGAAAAATGTAATAATCTCCAGAGCAATTGGTTTTAATTTCCGGTCCTTGTTTCGCTTTTCAGCTACCATTCAGGGGATAAAAGACTTGACTGCTAAATGAGTGTCGAAGTAGCAACAATGGATTCATTAAGTGTGTGTTTTTGTGTTTAGCTGTTTATGTGGAAGGTGGGGCACAGACAACTGAGGCCAGATGAGCAGGGTGAAGCAGCAGGGCCAGAAACTGAACTGATCTAAGGAGCTTTGCAGTCACTCATCTTCTCCTTTGAGTCAAAACTGCTGCAGACAAAAGCTTGTAAACCTGTCTCAGCCCCATTTCCACCTGTCCACAGTGACACTGGCAACTGGGAAACTGCCCTTAAACAGTGTAGCACCTTGGACTGGATTATGTCTGCATGAGAACATCCACGCGATGATGCTAATCTTCTGATATGTCAGGATTATTCTTTACACTGTCGTAGCTCTGAACCCAGAGTATAGCTGGAGCCAGTAGGGATTAGTTTAGCAGGTATTTGAAGATAAATCCAAGCTGTTTATGACAAACTTCAGTGTTCCACATTGTTGTAAATTATTCATTGTGGTCATATCTGAAATTATGACTCACAATTTAAAAACCAGACATATTTGAAACACCGTGCGTGACCAAACAAAAACATCACTCCCAAAAGAAAAGGTTGCACACTAATATTTCCTTGGACTGCTTTTTGGTTGCATTATGGCAGACTTTTGTTGCGGCTTTGTTTACATGAAAGGTGCTATATAAATACACTTGCCTTGCTTTATTTTGATAAGCTTCTGCAGTGTTTTCACCAAAGTCAAAGCCTCTTTCAGCACATCTCAAACAAACCTACATCTTTCCACGACCACAGGATATATTCATGTTTTTTGTAAAGAAATAAGAAGCTAGACATTGCATCAGTTGGGATGAATAACTTGTAGCCAGCTGAGAGATAAACCCAACATGTAATAATGATCTGTTTGGAGGCTCCTACCTATTAAGTCCAGGGGTGATTTTTGTTTTCTTCTTTTGGGTCAGGCAGTGTATTTAAGTTATGGTATTGCGTAAAAAGGCTCCATCTCTGTGGACATGGAGCCCTTCTGGGGTTCTGTTACCTCATTAAACCTGACAAAATAAAGTTCCCACATACTAACTGTATTTCATTTTCCTAAATTTGATCTGTTTGAAAGTTAAACATATGTTTGTTTTTTTGTTATTGACCAAGACATGTCCTCTTTCAGGGTGGCGGTGGTGGTGTTGTACAGCTATAAGGACGACTACTACAAGATCCTTATGTAAAAACCAAGGAGTTCCACTTCATCCAAGTTCAGTCCAGTCAGCATTCAGATTTTTTTTTTATTCCTGGACCTGCATAATGTAACTAAAAAGCTGACACATTCACACCTTTTCCATCAGGAAAATGAACCCCAAAGAAACAATTGACTTTGTTTTTAAGGTGTTGAATGGAGATTCAGGTTATTTGCACCAAACCTTTTGGTCTTCTCTGGTTTTCGGTCAGAGGTTCACTGGACTTCACTGCCTTAATAGAAGCAAACGATTTGATCAAGAAAAGGGCTTTTTAGAGAAGATCAGTTGTAATGTGTATATTTCTATCAAGTAGATCAAAGAATAAATCACTTTTTCCCAAATGCTGCATCTTTTTGTGTCTGTATGTGAAATAAGAACATTTCATATTTAGATTAGAATCAGTCTCAATATAGTTTCACCTCAAAAACTGCAGTGATGCCTCCGTTAATACTGAGAAATCCAAGACTATTACTGGTCTCAGTGAGCGGTTGACCAATAAAGACTAGTCTAGAAACAAGGTGCATAGTCTTAAGTAATTATAAGCAACTCAAGGCCACCGGCTTGTTAAAATTCACAAGAACACTGGACCAAAACTTCATAGTTGAGCTACAGAGGTAAAGAAATTGTTCTCTAAACATTGATGTTAAAATGTCAAACAATGAGAAGCACATTAGAGAAACAAAAGTCTTATTTCACCATAAGAGCCTCATCAGTTATCAGCGAGTTGTTTTGGCTCCATTTTAGCCAAAAGATGGTTTCCATCACTGCTGAAACTATAAATTCTGGATCATACCAAATGATTCACAGACCTCCACAAAAATAGATCATTTTCTTGGAGAGCACAACCTTTGAAAGCTTTATGTTGCAGTATTTCCAGGTATTCAGAACCTGGGAAACTGACCTCAGCGTTTGCTTTATCCATTCTTCCGGAGAAGTGTCTTCACCTTGAAGTTTATGAGTATGGTTTTCCAGGACAAGTCAAAACAACAGGACAGGATTATTCAGGTTTCCCAGTCCAGCCTGTACCTCCGTCTCTTCCGGCATTTTATTAGCTAGTTGGATAGATGAGAGGTCGTCTGGCTTTTTCACTACTACTTAAATCTTAGCCCCTCCACCCCTTTCCCCTCATAAGTGCCTCTGCTGCTCACATCTGCATCTACTATGAAGATGAGAGCAACTGGAAAGCAAGACAAATGTTCAGATATAAAAAAAAGTCCTGGCCCAGATGTGCACGGGCATGCATGTGAAGCAAAACCAATCAATCTTTAACCAAATCGTAACTTTTCTGGCAAACTGAAATCTAAATATCAGCACAAGCTAATTTGATTCACACATTTATTTTTCAAAATGAGTGTAAATGTTACAGTTTATAATCTAAGAAACATATTTACAGAATTTGCAACAGTGAAATAAATAAGGTATAGAATATAGCAGATAGAAATGGTAAATGGTCTACAATGTACAGCAGCTTTGGCCACTAAAAGTTCATTTTCCAAAAAGAACAACCCTATAGTATTAATAAATAAAGCTATGTAAAAATAAATAAAAAGGTACTTCTGTCCTACTCATTTAAACTACTTTTGTTTTTAACACACAGAAGAACAAAGTATTGCGTAAGCTCTTACAGTTGCCTCTTCATCTTAAAGCACATGATTAAACAGATACACATTTACTGAAAAATGCTTCATTATAAAATTAGTTTCTAAACAATTTTGGCATCAAATGGACTTTGTATTGAAATATTGTGAATTAGTGTCAGATTCTGTCCCCGTTCTGCTTGGTCTGGTAAAGAAGCCTCTTAACCACAACTGCATGTTCACTTTAACTCTTATGTACTTATTATACCAATCAGATCCCCGGTTAGGCTTTTTATTCCTCCAAGAATCAAGCACAATGCTTTTTCCTCATAAATGGGCTCTGAAGTAAAGTACAACAAACTACCATCATACCATGCATCTGTATATAAAGAGAATATATATATCCTTAATTTGTTTGTGGACGAGTAAGTTCGCTTTTCTTGGTATCGGCAAACAGTTATGAACAAAAACAAGTTGTCCACGTAGAAAAATCATTAAGGCTTAGGATTTAAGGCTTTACAAAGAATCCTTACAAAGCATTGTGTGTGAGCTTCCTGCACACACTGCTGTGGATCAAGTGAGGTGTGGTATCAAAGACATTCCTCGTAGATCCAGATGAAGCACCTGGCACCTTTATGTTCCTCTCTCAGCTACCTGAACGAACACGATTCCACTCTTATTCCAACATCTTTGAGATGTATTCCCACAGTCTGATTCCTTTTCCAAAGAACCCAACACTGCGTGAGGATGGATGGCCAGTTGAGTTTAGAAAGCACATTTACATACATTTATTTTTTAATGCAACTGCATGTGAGGTTTTTCTGAACGGAATTACTGATACATTTGAAGGAACGTGCAACGAGATCATTTGGAAAGTGTGTCTTTTCAATTCAACATGGGGGGAATATTTAGATATACATTTAAGGATCATTTAATCGGCTGATTGTGACAAAAAAAAAAGTGACCAATGACAGCACACCTAATACAAATACTGAAATATACAAAAAGTAAAGATGGAAACCACACGTTCTAAAGCAGGGGTTTGAATCCGAGGGTCATCGTAAAGCCTACCGGCTTCATGCTCAATTTGACAGTTCCTTTGGTCCCTCCAACAGATCCATGAAGCCTCGCTGTACTTAACACGGTGACATCCTGAATGTCCTCTTTACAGCCCAAACCCCTGTCCTAAAGCTTTTTTATGCCCCTCTTATTGTGCCAAAGTTCCAGTTTCAAAGGAGGCAATAAGAAGCTGTAATATTACAGTGTTCACAGTCTGATTCTGACAGAGGAGCCTCTCTGGCTGACTCATTTACTGTTTTAATCCCAGTGCAGAGTGGCTGTGTCTTCTAAATGTCCACTGGTCCCACCTCCAAGCATGTCACTCCACCCCGAAACATCCAAACACAGATGACACGTAATGAAAAGCATAAGTGGTCACTTGTTTTGTCTCCTGTATAAATTCCTCTGTTTAACTATCACAAAAAGAAAAGGATGGTAAGAAGGAGTACCCAAAGTGTGTGTATGACTACACACACCACAAGGGCCACAGCTGGAGCGAGTGAGAGGTGCCTGACAGTTTTGATCTGCAGTTTTTTCTTTGTTTTTTAGCGTGTTGTCCAGTCATTGCCCATGCTGAGCTTGGCCCTTGGAATGGTCATCTTATCTAAGCAGGGAGAGCTCATTTCTGGAGAGAAGTGGATGATGCCGCAGTCGTTCTTTATGTTCTGGAATTTGTTCTCCTTGGAGGGCTCCATGTAGACCACAGAGTTCTTGTTTACATGCTTCTTCAGGATCACGGTCTGTGGAAGGGTGAAGAGGAAATAAAGTGAGGCCTTGACTTGGTATTTTGCAGACAAATTGTGTAGCTTTTATTTTCTTTAAACAACTTTGTTCTTTTTTTCCTGCACAAGTTTCATTTAAAGGTGACGATATGAGCCGTATCTCCCATTCGAAAAAAGAAACAGGCACATTTGTCCTATCTCACCTTCTTTGGTGCACTGTAGCATGACATCTGCACCCACTTCTTCTTCTTGTTGAGGAGTAATGCCACAATGAGGAAAAAGATGATAGCCAAGAGGAGGCTAGCCAGGATCCAGGCCACTGATTGGTAAACAAAAGCCATCTCCGTTTGGCTTGGGTAATTCTCACCCAAACCTGGCTCATCTGTTGGACACGGACAACAATGAATCTTAGTACTTATACAAAACAGCTCATTTCTTTGATTATCGTTTTGACAGATTCACACTGAAAGAGTACGATGACGTGTCCCAAGAGGGAATGTATTTAGTCTGGGTCCATTTCACAAGCCATCCAAAATAAACCATTAGCATAAGCATTGAGGAACTGGCAGAGATAGTGTGGTAAAGATGCCAAAGAAGTAAGAGAATGGAGTCAGAAAGTAAAGTTGAGGCGGTGAAGCTTTAACCTGTCTTAGTAATGTCGGGTGGCGTAGTGACAGTGCTAATCCAAGGTGCAGTAATCTCCGCCGCAGTGGTGGTGACTGTTGCTTTGTGGCCTGTGGTGGACATAATCACTGATGCAGATGTTGTCACCTCTGTTCAGATAGAAATAACATAGCAACATGTATCATGCAGTAAACGTGACAGGCTAAATATTTCTGTGAGTTAGTGTTTACACTCCCTGGTGTCGCAGCAGATAAGCTGTGTTTATACAATCTGTCCTCTTAACTTCCACTGGACGGTTTTGCAAAAACATTACGTGAAAGGCTGTGTTTTCCACCAGGCAAATAAAAACAAAAGGCCTGGCGAAACGGCGACATATTAGGGGAAACAATGGAGGCTTGTGTGGAGGTTTTCCTCTTTAGGAAAAGCTGACATGAAGCTTTGCCTTCCTGTGCTGGTGCAGGCGAGAGCGCTGCAGGCCGAATCAGCCGGGGACAGGAAAAACGTGTGAATGTGCGGATGCTTGAGGAATGTTTTTGCTCTGAGGGGTGCTCTACAAGTGTGTCACATAGAGCGATTGCATTCCATGCCTATATAGCGCCAGAGTGGCTAGGTCTAACCAACAAACATGCCCACACACAATTTATGCACTGCAATCTACTCTGTTTTTGTTAGACGTGTAGCATTATGTATCATACTCTTTCATCCATTTTAATTTTACACAGCAACAGGGAAGTGTTACATGAGATACATCTAACTTTTCTATTCTCAGTAACAACTTCTGTACAAATACAAAAAAAATCAAGTAGGCTCTCCCTTTACAGAGGCCTGCCTAAAAACTCACCGAGACAGTGAGGGCAGCACTGGCCCTTGCGTAAAACAGGCACCCTGCAGTTGGCAGTCGGACAATGTTGAGAGAAACACTGAATGGTGCCGTTGTTGCATGTGCAACTGGTGCACGCATTGGTCCTCCAGGAGTCCCCAGCCAGCAGCACGTCTCCTTCGCTAGTTATGCAGTACTCCTGTTGGCTGTTGTTCACTGGCAGTAATGGGCTCAGTGTCTCTATGGGCATAAACAAGTGTGAAACAGGATTAGTAATGAAATAATGGCCCGTGTGGTACGACACGTTGGATCCCTCTTCGCTTACTAAAATAAACCTGGAAATGTGAGTGTAGCTTGATTAAAATAGCCTGCTTTTGTCAGAGTTGTAGAAGTGTGTGTGAGGAGTGCTTTAATGGCTGCTACCAATAAAACATACAGTAATGTATGTTAAACACAAAAGCAGTCCAGTCTCAGACCCTATCCCTTTCATCACACCCCGCAGATCTGGCCTGTGGCCTCTTCTTGACCAGAGGGGACCTCATTAGCATGTACACACTGCACTGCTCTACTGTACACATACATCATTTAGCCTGTCAGTGAGATGCGTATTATTCCCACATTCCTGGTGACCAGACCCACCAAAATATCAAAGCCCGGCCTTTGACAGTCTCCTTTTGTGAGGGGAGATGCGGCGATAAGGTGGGCCAGCATTCTCTAAGAGCAGCTCTCTCATGCTTCGCTGATTTGTGGGCCTCATGCTTGAGAGTGATTGGGATGCTTTGTTTATAAATTTACCAATGTGTAAGAGACACCAAAGTGTTTGGGCTCAGTTATAAATAAAAGCTGCATGTGGTTTTGAATTTGTCTATACGTGTGTGTCAACGTGTATTCTCATCACTGGAGAAGATTAGTTACATTCTTTTCCCTCAAACAATCAGAGACTTAGATGAGCCTCTGATGTGGGCTGCTGGGTGTAAGCAGTCCATATATGCTGCTGTCTGCCTAGAGGAGCTCTATGTAAACCCAGCCGGTGTTGGCTGGTTTCTTTATGAGCCTATGCGCCCGACATTAAACTGCCTCACAAAACAACTTGCTAGACCTTTCAAAACCACATGCTGATAGCACATCTTCTCTGCTTACTACACCAACCCGTCCTGAATTTATTCAGGCTTGTTATTCTTTTGGAAAGTGCTCTTCCCATAGTTTCTTTTTCCTTTTTTCTTTAATTTACCTTTGCACACATGGCAACAGGTGTCCTTGTTCCTGACGGGTGTCTGGCAGAGAGTTGGAGGACACACTTCCGTGTCACACAGCACACGTCCTTTCCTGCAGGTGCAGCGGGTGCACTCGTCCAAGTTCCAAGTTTCCCCCTCCACGTACAACTCCCCGCCTGGTGCTCTGCACACCACCATGTCCATCCCCTCTGGCTGACCGCTACCTGATTCATCTACAGCAGAAAAGAAGGGAAGTAAGAGAAATGGTCACATTTGTCTTCTGACATTAAATTTACACAGAAGAGTCATAGACTAAGGAGGTTTGAGGGAGGGATTTCTTTAAAACTTCAACTTCATGCATCCTATATATGTTGTAAACATATATACTGTCCAACAGAGTAGCAGACATCTGTAAGGAGTTAGCCAGTTGTCTCCTAACAGCAAAGTATGCATAGCTTCTAAAAGTTGTAGACATTTCACTCATAAATATTTGAACATCCAGCTGAGTCCCTCCTCCATAAACATCCACATAAATCGAAGAGTTGTGGATAAAAGAGGTTTTTTTTTCCATTTGGATCGCTGCATCATTCAGTTCTACAGAACTGGATGGAAATTGTAATGTTTCAAGTTTAAGAGCAGCAAGTCACAGATCTAAATGATGAGAATGTAAACTTTCAGCAGTATGAAATTGGGCTGCTGTAAGTGTGTGTACACTAGGGGTAGGAAACTCTGGTCCTCAAGTGCCACCGTTCTGCAACTGTTATGAGTTTCCTTGCTGACATGTCAGAAATTATCAGGGGACTTGTGCAGAGTTTCACGTCAAACTCAACACAAGTCTACTGATTTGAGTCGGGTGCGATGCAGCAGGGAAACTTGCTCCTTGTGGTCCATCACAAGGCCACATCGCAGCTTTTATAGACTTTTATTTGAGTTTACTTATAAATGCTCCCTTTTAAAATCTTTTGTAACTAGTCATTCTTTACTTAGGAAGCATGTATTACACCCATATCTTTATTTCAATGCAGGGTCACATGGGGCTGGAGCCTATCCCAGCAGCTACTAGGCGAGAGGTAGGGCACACCGGGACAGATTGCCGGTCTGCCGGGTCCTGTGGTGCAAACAGTCTAAGAAACAAACAGTGATTTATCCTCACACATGGGATAAGCAAACTCCACACAAAGGCAGCGGCTTAAACCAGGAAACTTCTCGCTGTGAGAGAATCAAAATACGCCTTAAAAACTGAGCTAATTTATAAAGAAAAGCTAAAACATTTTTATTGCAACACCAGTGCAAGCTGTTTCAAAGCTACAGTTAATTATATATTAGTTGAACCGTTCTTTAAAACTTGAAACCTGCATTAACAGTGGAAACCGGTTTATAAAACATGGAAGTATTTTGTACAGTAAAGGTTTAGAGCATATCTGAGACAAATCTGCACCCAAATACAGACTTTTTGTGCTGCATGGTAGTGTGGTGGTTGTCAGTGTTGCCAGACAACAAGAACTGGTCAGAAAATGTTTAAGTGCATTTACCGGACATTGACGTTTACGCACTACGTGGTGTGCAGAGTATAGTTTTAGTGCGCTGATTGAGACACAGCCTGTGTCTCTGTGTCGGTCCTGCAGGTGTACCCTACCTCTGCTTAGTAAATGGGATAGGCTGCAACCCCCCCGCAACCCTGCTTTGGAATAACAGACTTTCCATCTAAAGTGTAAATAAGTGACTTATAAAAGTAAGTGAACACATTTTTGGGTAAACTATATTGTAAACAATGTAAAGGAAAATAGAAATATTAAACTTGAAACTACTAATAAAGTTTACTCAGATAAATAAGTTAACCCAACTTATGTTCACAACATAACAAGTTGTGTCAGCTCAGATGTGAGTAGATGCCAATATTTATTCTTCATCAAATTTTGGATTCCACTTTGAGTTAACTTCTTAATGTAGATTCACAAAAACACCAGAACCACCTTGTTTGAGTTTACTCCAAAAAACTTTACACCGTAATAAAAAAACTGGCTGCAGACATGCAACCCAACAGCATGTTTTCTGAACAAGTCCTTTAAACTTGAGTCCTTTGTAATAAAAAAATAGTTTCCTCTGAAACAATGTTTGCATGCAGATTTTTGTTCAGTGTTTGGAAATGAATTAAAGAAAAAGTTATATAATATAATATATATATGGAGTATATATGAAAAATGCTTAAATGCAGGCATACCCTCACAAGTAGGACAACACTGGTCAGCCTTGACAACAGGATGAGAGCAACTGGGCATGGGGCAGGATATGAGCACGCACATCTCCCGCCCGGAGTGGCAGTAGCAGTCGCGACAGCCATCGTGCCAGCTTTCACCTTCCTCATAACGGTGCCCATTGGAGGTGAGGCAGTAGCTGGGGGAAGGAGCTGGGACAGTGGTGCTTGGGACATGGGCACTTTCTGGAAGAAGAAACAAAAAAAAAGGTGAAAATCTTGGTTAATATGAAGCTTTCAGTGCTACTTTGATCCAATGTAAATTGAAAAGCCATTTCATATGCTGGTATATTCGCCAGTTAGTGTTTGGTTTTCCTCCATTTTTATTCAAATCAATATATTGTCTAAAACACAACCTTAAATAAAGATTAAAGATGAATACATTTGATTTGGTCTCTCCCAACTGACAAAACTAACTTAATGTTTTTAAGATCCTCATTAGATCCTCTTGGGTTATATCATTTTGAGACCTTGTAATTGAGGTAAAAAAGTGAAAATGTTACTCACATGACATATTTTGTGTTTTTCCATTATCATAATTAATTCAAATTAGTATGACAAAACAAATAGACATAGCACGGCCATTGGGTGCATTTGCAAAGTATTAGACACAAATTATAATGAAGAAAAATACTTAAAAAAAAGTTAATTACATCTGATTTCCTTACATTTCATAAAGGAAAGTTACGTCTCTCCAGTTTTGTGTGAGAAAAGAAAAGATAAGGCACTGAAACTTTGCATTTAGAGAATTTGACGAGCTCTCATCATGACTGCCACATAGATACTTCTGGGTCATTTCACTCAGTTAGGAGCCTTCCAAAACAAAGAACCACCCGATTTCACCCAGAGACCTTATTAGTAGTCGAACTTGCCAAACTGTCATGGCACGACTCTAAGCTTGATCGGATCTGGCACAAAGCAGAAACCAGTTAACTGTGCAACCTTGGCAGATGTTCAAACCTCTTTTTTATATTTTTATATCTTAAAAAATTCCAGCAAATAAATTAAATTAAACCAAACTAAAGGTTTGGTTCCTGTGAGTAAATATTTAGCTAGTCTGCAAAGAGACTTATTCATAAGTTTTAAAATCAGGTAAACAGTGGTGTGTTTGCAGGTAATGCCGGTCAGTATGTTTCCATTTGCGGAGGTAGAGGAACCAGGTGTGCTGCTGCCCCCATACAAGAAAACACTGCACAAAGCTGGAATATTTATAATGCAGCTAAAATGGCTAAAAAAACATCACATAAAATGTGGTAGCAGATAAATATAGCTCCTGTATAGCAGCTTTTAACTCTGAATTTAATTGGAATTGCACAAACATTGCATGGCTAAACACCAACAGCAACCAAAACAAACAGGCACAAAGCTCTTTCACAGCAGAGCAGCGAAAGGTCACAAAATCAAAGCCGTATCTTAGTATCAGATCTCTAGTTCGGTCTACAACGCATTACTTTGTCCGTTCCACCAACACGTCTGACCATTCAGACTGTTTGAGTACCAAGACGTAACATTTAAGACACGGAGAATGTCTGTAATGTGATTATATCACTCTGTAATAAGATTTAATCTCAACGGTACCATATCAATGTTGTTCTTATGCAAAATAAGCAAAGCTCATTCTCCGGAGGCCAAGAACACACATTTAATAGCAAGATTTTAGATAGGTTGTAAGGGAAATCTAATTAAAAGAGAAAAGTTCATCATCTGTAGCTCATAAATGAGCCAAATGGCTTTCAGATGAAACCCTATTGAGGAAATTTTCACTGAACAATGTTCTGGTGGAGTCCTTCGTCCTTTACCAGATGCCACCGATGGCTTTTTTTAATTAAAGACACCATGAATGTCTATTTGACGTCTAAAATACCCCCTATTTTCTTTTTTTTGTTACAAGATTTATCATTTCAATCTAAGTCTGAATTCTTAAGATGATTTTTCTTTATTAATTACGCTGTACAAACCCAATGCACCTTTTGTAATCTCTTTGCACATCAACTTCATTTTACATCTTTTATTCCTTTAAGGCCTGATCTTCCTGAGCCTGATCTGCTCCAGTTCTTCAGCTGATTGATCCAAAGCAACAGGCTGAAAAGGAGCTCAATCTTTGCTCCCAGATGCACCATCATTGTACAAAATGTGTTAAAAAGGGATGTCATCAAGCATTGTTTTGAGGAATTACACAGAGGGAAGGAAAAAACACTAAACAGGAAAGTCTTGCCCTGTCCCTTTTTATTTAGTTAGTATCTGCAGTCAAACATATCAAGTTATTCATAAAGAATCCATAAAACAAAATCAAATATATTCTTTTGCTTCTACTCTTTATTTGAAGAAGCATAAATTATTTAGCAATCACTTATGAATATCAGTGAAATATTCAATAAAAACTGAAGAGTAATGTTATAAAACTGGCTGTCTAACTATTTGTTTCTATTCGCTATGGAGAGTCCTGGTAATCTGTAAATATTATGTCATTCACATGTAATTGGCCGTTTTTGCAACATAAATACTTTAAGTACAGTTACCTCATTTTGGATTTACAGATTAGCTGTTGAAACAAAGAAATCCAAACTTGAAGGGTACAGAGAGGGCACCATTTCCTAATAGGTCAGTGCAATATTTACTGTGTTAACCAAAGTAATCTCAGCCTGTGGGCAAGTTTAATGCAATAAGGTCTGAATAAATTCTGTGCAATGTTGATTACAAGCATTCAAACAGCCCCAAATCATATATACTGTACATCCTACTCTGATCAACAAGCAGAAAGGAAATGGTTTGAAAGACATGGAGATTTAAACAGGTATAGAAACTAATTTAGAATATTTTTATATCAATTTG
Organism: Pseudomugil gertrudae; assembly: GCA_037177535.1. NCBI lineage: Eukaryota > Metazoa > Chordata > Actinopteri > Atheriniformes > Pseudomugilidae > Pseudomugil > Pseudomugil gertrudae. The sequence continues at coordinate 7,762,097 of JBAMHV010000021.1, read as the reverse complement.
GAAGTTTGTCACCTTTCTAATCTTACCTACATGCTACTTTAACCGTGTGGTTTGATGTCTTACCTTTGCACATGCAGATGGAACAGCCTTTCCTGTTCTGACGGTAGCCATTGCTGCAGTGCTTGTTGCAAGTGAAAGGAGGACACTTGACACAACGACACATTTCACAGCCATGCTTGTTCCTCCTGTAGGGTCAGAAATATGGAAACCGAAATCAACTTCAGGAAGTAAACAACACTGGCCTAAATTGTGGTTTTAAAAGTGGCTCCAAATCCAATTACTTCTCCAAGATCTGTGAAACAACCTGGTGTTGTGACACAGTGAGACACAGCTCTTCAAGAGTAATCAACATCTGGACCTGCTTTCCTCTTTCCGTATTAGCGCCCTTTGAAGAACGGCAAATAAAAGGCCACATAAGAGATGCCTGTGGTTTGCACATCATACCAACCTTAAAGACTCTGAAAGAGGCAATCTAAAGCCAATTCAGATGCTTTCAATTCACTCTGCTAGCATCTTTATTGCTCTGAAAACCTCTGGCGAACATATAAAAGTGCAAGTGAGCAGTGGCCTGATAAGAGCTAATGTAGGCAACAGGAGTTTGTTAAAGGACAGTAGCATATACTGATGGTCAAGTTGATGGATGAGCATTTTAATTCTACTTAACCGACCAGTAAAGACTCAAAATAAGGCTCATTTTTAAAGGGATACATTTGTATTTATGATTAGGGAAAGCATGAAGGACAAAAACTGGAAACAGACCAGTTGGATCTATTTATGTGTCAAATAAAATATGGATGAGCTGCAGGTTGATAAACTGTCCAAACCCAGATGAAAAAATGACCTGTCTCCTCCGTCTCATCCATTCTCCCTCTCTGCTCATATCTCCAGGTAAGTGATGACTCCTATTTTATGCCGAGGCTCTCCATGCCTTGATAATTACCCTATTAATATTCATCTGCAAAAAAGTAGCGCCTTGTAGCCATTATGCATCCTATAAAAAGAGGACACAAATGTCAGGCTCAGCAAACAGAAGAGCCTTTCTATGCTGAAACAGCAATAACAGCTATAGAAACAACACGGCGAGAGGCTGGCCACTGCCTCACTGTACAAACACGGAGACAGAGTCTGCTGACCTTGGAGCAAGGCTTTGTTTAAAGATGGTATGAGGAATGCCAAGCAGCGCTTGAGGCTCCAGAGGGATAGAGAAGCTTGGGGAGACATGGGAGGCCCTGGCTTTAGACTGCTGGCTCTGCATTATTTCCAATGTGGCACAACAGTAATGGCTACAAGCATGCCATTCATGACCTGTGTAGTCAGAATTGGGATTTTTGAGCCATGAAGATTGGCTTCTACTGCAAAAGTAACACTGAATACGTCCTTTATTGCTCATTAATAATAGTTTTTACAAGGTTAACATTGTGCATTGAAGCACTTGAAGGGTGTCATCAATGCATTCAGTATAAACACAAATCATTCGGTTTCTTTATGATGGCCACATGTAAGAAGCCTTGTTGAGAAGGCAGAAGTGCACTGTAAGAAAGGGAAGCTCTCAGAGGATTTTAGACTTCAGAGGCAAGAATTAAACAGCTGCTCATGAAGGATAAAACCAGGACTTCCTTCCCCTCTTTTGCCCACAAGATCATCTTCACGCAGCACCCCCACCCCCCCACCTCCATCTTTAGCCTTGGCTTTGAGAGCATGCTTGAGCTATCAGAAGGATCTGACTGTATACATTTCATAAAAGCTGCTTTTGTCCTGATGCGTTTTTGATCGTTGTTTTGAGACAGGATGATGATTTATGAAATGAGAGTGGTGCCTGGGGACTAAACGTCCCGCTACAAAGCACTTCCAGATGTTTGATTGGGTTAAATAGGATTAGGAGAAGAGGAGTTGCAGGGGGCTGAGAGGCTAATGTGGACCTCACAGCAACTTGACTCACACACAAACAGAAAAACACACACCCGCACGCAAATTCAGAAACCTGGGAATGCCCACCATGGTGGATAGGTCCTTTCATCTTAGATTGGAACAGCTGTTTTAGAGCTTAATACATGCATGATCAATTTTTACTAACATTTCCAAAGATTACAGCCCATTATAAGAATATACGAGCAAGCCTGTGTGTTATCTCTGACAAACACATATGTTTTTAAAAACAGACAGAAAGCATGGATGAGAAATGAATGTAGATGGAACTGGATGATGGGAAACCAATGGGGTCAGTAGTTGTACGTACACATAGCCAAAAGGGCAGGTCTTTGTGCATGTCAGAGGTCGGCACTTGGGCGTGGGGATGCTGCACTCGCACACCTCACAGCCAAAATCATCCCTCTCATATCCCATTGGGCATTGCAGAGAACAGTATTTTCCCAGGTCAGGACAGGAGTCATCTGAAAAGGTTGAGACAGAAGTCATCCGATCATGGGTACAGCAATCCATCAAAAAAAAAAAAAAGGAAAGGCATGATTTGCTATGGTCGCAGGAATATTCCTGCAATGGAGAGACTTGAAAAGACACAAATAAGCAGCGATGACGAGACAGAAGCAAAACCAAGAGGGTGCCAAATTCTTTTGGTAGCAGTAGTAGAGAGCCAGTAAATACATGCATCAATTCAATAAGACGTGAGGAAAGAAACCTTACTGTTGAGACACTGGCAGAGGAGACATCCATTCATATCTTGATGGAAGCCATAAGGGCAGTCGTTCTCTGACAGGGTGCAGTTTTCCAGGGGTGGGCAGAGCATGGGACTAACCGTTTCATAAGAAGGTTCTGGAGGAAAAAAAGGGAGAGAATTTGTATGAGGGAAAAAAAAAACCTAATCACAAATTGTGAGGGACAAGGTAAGTGTTGTGATTTGAACACCTAGTTTGTTTTTATTTAATCCACTTTTTTACTTCCACTGCTAAGTCCAATTCATGGTTATGAGGGGCAGCAGTGGGTTAAGAGGTAGAGCAGGTCGTTCAAGGACCCAGAAGTTGCAAGAGTGAGGAATGAATGCACAATAAAATCAATGTGAAGTGCTTTGGGTACCTTGAAAAGCACCGTTTAAATCTAATCCATTATTATAATTAAGATGGAGCCTATCCTAGATATTAGCAGGCGAAAGGCAAGGTACATCCTGGACGGGTCGCTGGTCCATCGCAGGGCTTAATTCACTATTTAGGCACTTGCTTTAAACCAAACCATTTGAAAACCTGGTTGAAAAATCTGCAAATCATAGTGATTTTAGCACGAGTGGATATACATGACTGCAAAAGAGGACAGGTCTCTTCATTCTGAGGTAACTTTACACAATACGTGACATTTGTTTAATATCAGTATTGTGCATATTCTTAAATAAAAAGGCAGGTCATCTAAATTATAAATATATTCTGTATATATATGTGTGTGTGTACCTACTGCCTCTTAAAAGGTGTACCATTTCATCCATGCATCTTGTGCCAACTGTAATAGCTACCTATTAACGCGCTGTAAACAGTAATTACAGATAAATGTTGAGCAATTACACGAGGGCGGGTCGGACTGTGAGAGGGATTATATCTATCATTGTACAGAAGTGTCTTATATTAATATTTCACATGTCTTGCAGATGTCTATGTTTGAGGACAATCAGTGAAGAGGACTCTTGTTAAGTCCGATTGTTGCACTGCTCCACACTGTCTTGAATTCGCGACACATTTTTTGTAAATCTGAAGTAAACGAGGGTACAAGAGGTACACAAGCACCATCACATGCATCCCGCCATCAAACACCTCTCGCCACGTTCTGTGGGAGGAGCAGTTCAACGAGCTGTAACTAATTAGGCAAAAAGAAAAAAAATACACTTCAATTATGCAGCCTCCTACTTTAAAAGCATGCCATAACCACACACACACACACACACACAGGTGGGTCTCATTTTGGTGGGCAAGGGTAATAAAGGAACACAAAGAACCCTGCAGCTTGAAGAATGCTCTGTGGCCTCCCCTTTAATGAGCTCATGCCGACATGGTCTCTGCAGCAAAGTTGCAGGACAAAATGAGCCTTTTACATGTGGTGTGTGTGGCTCACATAGAGGCTTCAAGCATATTACATAGATTAATCTCCATTTGGTTTTAAGACTCACGCATACCTTCACAGAAGGGACAGCACTCTCCTGGAATCTTCACTGGGTTTTGGCAGCTCTGTTTGCACGCCATGGCTGTACAGTGTGGCTCTCCATCCACGCACTGGCAGAAGGTGCAGTCATCCTCTTTCCACTGCTCCTCATGGGCTCTCAGCTTATTGTTCACCCAGCAGCTGGCCTTAGTGCTGTCCATTGACAGCAACTCCACATCTGAGAGAAAAAAGAAACGTGTAAAGGTGACAATCTGGGTCATTAGCACGATGAGGTGTAGACAAGTTCAGCAACCATGATATAAAGGGAAGTTTTGCTCAAGGCTGCATCTCTGTGCTTCCATACTGCATTCTACTGTGTCTGAATAACAAGTGAGGGAGTGAGCACAGTGCTGGGAGATACCCCACAAGGGACCTAAGGAGAGATGAAAACTGACCATTGACCAGTAGTTAGGTAGAAAACATCGATGAATCTAGATTAGAAGAGGGAGAGGCCTTTTGCTTGATGACAGCATATGTATGGATGAAGTTTGGAGTAATGCTGATTTATCCTGAGAAAGATTTACTAATTGGAAAAGGCTGATTACATTCATAATGCCTATCCTCTCATGGTTTTAGTAAAAGTCTGAATTCATCTATTTGAGTTTTGGATGTGACCCCCGCAGGTCAAAGGTTAGACCAGAGTTTTATACCATGAATTTCTCTCCAGTCATTATCCTTTAGTGGAAGCCATAAAAGTTTGAGACAGTTTAAAAGCCAATCTGCTGGAGTAACGACCCAAATCCAGTTCTGAGAATCGTTTTAATTACAATTTTGTGATTTTTTTCTGTTAGTGAGGATAAAGGACTCTTTAAAAAAAGATTTCTGTCTGCTCACAAGCATGGTATGGCTTATGAAGACTGCAAGGAAAGAAATGGTTGTTGTGCATTATCCTCTCAAAGCTTTGGTCTGGTTTATCCATCTGGGGCCCATTAACCTGAGAAGGCTCCTATTTTATTTATGTATTTATTTATTTTATGTACAGTTAATGCATGCTGTACTGCTACAGTTGTAAAAAATAAAGTTGAAAGATTTGTATGATTAATATTCAGAATTGTATCATTACAATTTCATGCAACTTCTACAAAAGGTTTTGCACAACTGGTTTTTATTAACAGCTGTAATCACCAATGTGGACAAAACAGACATTTATTGATTAGTTTGGCAAGCAGTAAAGTTTAAATACATTAGATATTACTTTTATTTGTTTCCTTTAATCCCCATCTTTGGTTCTAATTAATTACCGAGTAAAATACCTGGCTCTGTATTTGCAAAATACTCCAGTGATTAGATTACTTACTATACTGTGTGTTGTGCAGATAACACAAAGTTTTATTACCCCTTCACTAAACATTGTTTAGACTAATAAAAGAATAAACCGATATATCAAAGTTGTGGGATGAATAACTGGAAGAAAACTGTTGAGCTGAGGGGAACTTTAGAGTAATTCTCTGTGGGGGTTTTGCCTCCAGGCAAACTGAAACAGACCTTTCAGCATGCTTCATCCAGATTAAGTGTTAAATCTATTGTTCTAAATTGAGGCTTGCAATAAGAAAAGAGCAGCTTACATAATTAGAAAAAACGATGAAGGCATGCACATCTAAAGAAGTGCAGACTACGACGTGTACCTCACTGTTTCTCATGCATCGATTAACTGGAGCCATGCATCCAGCGGCCAAACCTGGCTACCATCTACAAGCTTCTGGCGGTCTGTAATGTGGTTGCCATATGCGCAGCAAGCCCTTTTTATTTAACAATGCCAAAAACACATCGGAGCTCCCTACCTGGCTTTGAGCACACGTGTTTTTGCAAGTGCCCCCCATTAAGCCAGATTACGATCTTACAATGCACACTCAAACCCTCCCCAGTGCAAACGAATCCCTGACTGGCTCCTATTTTTCGCCACGTATATTAACAACTGTTAGCTGTTGATATGAAGAATCCATAATATATAGTGTGTGCCAGGAACTGAATCAGCTTTTTACTCTCCTGTTTGAGCAGCAGGATGTCCATGAAAAGGATGCCACAAACAAAATATCAATGCTAAAACGCAAGTGTGTGTACCTATGCAGACAGGGCAGCATTCGCCCTCAGGAATGTAGAAGTTTTCACAGTCCAGCTCGGCACACTCGGCCTTGGAGCAGAACGAGATTCCTCCTCGGCACTGACACAGCCAGCAGGGGTCCATGCGGTACACGTCCCCCTCGGAGAACTCTTTTCCATTGTGGACACACTTGGGCGAAACTAGAGAACAACATAGAAAATATTAATCCTATCAACCTCAAACACACATGTGTTATGTTTAACATCATGTTTGGTTTATAAATAAGTATTATTACCATTTACAAGAGGCTACAATAACTGAGTATAATCAATTAAATTCATTAACATCTGATCATGTTTCATCTGTAAGGCAAAAGTATATCTCATCCAAACAATGCAGAGAAAAAGGATGACAGCTGAAGGTCTTTGAGTTGGAAATGCTATTTAATGACAATGAAACAGAGTCAGTGGGGAGGAATTTTGCAGGGATCTAACAAGACTGAACTCGTGGAGCTCCGAGTAAAAGAAAATAGTACGGGCTGGACGCTTTGGCAGGATCTGGGTTCAGCGCGGTGCCGGCAGGTAGAGTGAATCAATGCTTTGGCCCGTTCCTCCTAAAAGCACCTAAGCAGGTTGCTTTCAGTTTCAGCTACAATCTACCAAGCATGGAATGGCACTAATTTAGTGACATCACTTTTTTTTTTAATGGCAAACAAGTGTCAAAATGTATCCCAATGCACGCGATAAAAAAGGGAAACGGGTAAAGAAAAGGCTGAAAAATAACTATAGAAATACCAAAAGAGGCACTCAAAATTAATTAGGGTGTTTTTGTAACCAAAGGAACAGGAAGATTACAGCATAACACCACACCACAGTACTTTAGTTTCCCCAACATGGCAGGATCATAGTAACCACACGATGCCTTTTCACCGAATACACTTCAGCATGAGGAAAGTGAGACATTGTGGTTATGTAAGAAAGTCTCCACACAAGCCGAGGAGTGCTAGTTAGGTGCATAAATGTATTGCACAGATGTGAGCAAATGTGGGGACAGCAGTTTCTCTAAATGAGAGCAGAGGTTACAGCAGCATCTGTACACCATACCGCTGAGTGCAGACTCAAAGCGTCTGAGCCAATGACCCCATGCCTCCCGACAACCAGCGCTGCGCTCTTAACACAAAGCAGGTGTTGCAGCCGAGTTGAAAGTCAAAGCGGGATTTGTTGATCTTTTATTTTCTTCCATGCCATTTTCCACCCCCTCCTTTCAAAATGATCTCTCCTCAGTCTTTACTCCTGCCATCCTGCTTTGCGTGCAGCAAAACCAAGCATAGAAAATGCAATATGCACTTTAGCTGGCCAAAGGTGAGGCAACAGCTTTGCAATAGGAAGTCATATAAGGGGGATGCTCACATGTGATTTCCGCAGTGTTTGTTAATGGTAATCCCTAAAACAACTTGCGGCACAGTCTAAATTCCAGGCAGGCTTATTGATGTTCAGTCTCCTCTAAACTGAGGTGAGGACCGGATGTGGAGATGCACAGTCAGTAAACTATTGACTAAAAGCTTGTCTAAATAGTTCAGAATGAACCATCATTCTGGTGTTTCCTGTTGGTATAAAGGCATAAAAGTACATCCACTGTAACAAACCTTTCCCATAGATGAATTTTGGATCAGTTTTTGACTTAAAACAGAATTAACAGAACCCCCTTTTGAGAACAAGGCTGCTGTTGCATTGCATGTTTATAACAAAGCCAAGCTGAGCTCCCTGCGAGTCATTAGTGTGGTGATCTCAGCTTTGTTGCAACACAAACATAAATCTCAATACAACATGTGCTGTACTGAATCGACTCTACAGTCCAGCCTGACAACAGGGGACGTATGCAGAAGAAGTGCCAGCAGTGGTGTTGATACACAGCAGCCAAAGAGGGTCATCTGTAATATCAGGTGACATTAGATCAGGACTGATTGGCCAGGTCTGCAGTGGCACACAGATGCAGTTATTTTACAGTGAAAAGGGGTCCATCATTCAAGGAAGCCAAAACACACAGGTGGAGTTTATTCCAAGTACACACACGGACCCTGACTAAACATCAGCCCCCAGCTAAGCGGGCAATGGAAACAAATTAATCAGTCCAAGCTACACACAAAGAGACAACGCAGAGTTGCGTAAAATGTGCTCCACTGGGGTATGGCGATTCAAAGTGATTTAGACATGATATGACGCTGTAAGTGTACTCGTTGGCAGCAGCAGGACTGGGGAGTCGTCCCAGCACATGTCCTTGTTCATGTGCCCATTTGTGGAACTTTTTGCCACGCAGTCATGCAGGGCCTAACGGACAGTAGAAGCAGCACAAAAGGCATCAAGCCCCAGGTCCAAAGAGCAGCAGACACTTGTTATCAAAACACTGATCCCATGGCCCCCATAGCTGCCATTCAGCCCCCGCCGGCCTGCCGGACTCGATTACTCTCCCCACTGGCAGACTGGAGCACATAAAAAGCATTCCCATCAATGAACTGTTGAACCTTTTCCCTTCTGGATGTGTGACCAGACAGGAACCCTTTGACACTGCACTTCTGTTGAGCAAATTCGTAGCCTAAGCACTTTTCTGGTCACTGGGCTTGTTAAGTCCATTAATTCCAGGACACGGCGCTCATTTATACATCTGGAGGGACTAGAATGGGAATTTGTTCTGTTGATAAAGCAGTGAATATTTGTTGGGTGTGCAGGGTAAACATCCCCCCCACCTCCCTATCCTCCTGACTCTCCTGGCTGTCTCTGAAGTTTCAACATCTGCTTTCTCTTGCATCCTTCTGCCTCCATTTCACCAGAACAAAAGAAAAAAGGAAAAAGTGCATCAGCTTGTTTGCGACCAGTTTTTCCCCCCTCTCTTTAGATAATAGTGTAGTGTGGCTGCAACCCTGAAAAGAAATGACTTAACTAAATCAAATTAAACACTTGGATGCATTGATGCCTGATAAAAGCCAGAAAATAATTATCTAATCAGCATGTTTTCCTTTTGGTTTGTAAGGGAAAAGTTTTATTCAAAGAAAAACAACCGTCTCCAGTTACTCATTGTGTCTCACAACTGTGCAACTGCTACTTGAAGTGGAAGAGCAATGAAGTGGATGAGGAAAAGTTCAGTGCAATCACCTTTCTGGCACTCGAACACATCACAGCAGTCTCCCGGCTGACCGCTGGCCTGACCAAGCGCAACGGGATGCTGTCCGCTTGGGCATTTAAGCTTGTGACAGGCACGGAGATCACAAGTGCACTGGGGTGGGATGGAGGGGCAGCAACCAGCAGGGGGTGTGTAACTCTTAGTCAGGACTGAACCCTTGGGACAGGAGGGCACCTGCAGTGGAGGACATGTGACCCCAGCACACCTCAGCTCTTCTGCAGAGAAAAAAAAAACACACACATGGATACACGTTCATGTTAACGTAAAGGTGGGTGAGTCACGAAGAAGGTTATGAAAACACAAACAGTGACATAGACTGACACAGATAAAGACCCCCCCCCCCTCTCTCTCTCTCCTCCATTCCTTTGGGGTAACACCACCTTTCGCTGCTCTAAGCTCTGACAGTGCAAACACTGTTCTCCTGTGTTGAGTGCATGTTAGTGAGACGGCTGCCTGCTTGTAATGTCAGCTGAGCCACTTCAGAACGATGCTGCTCATGTTTCAGGCTAAAGGCTAAGTTCACACAGTCCCCCAACACAAACTGCGTGCAGGCATCAAATCCCCACTTCAGTCTGTGGCAGTTTTAAAGCATCGTGTCATAGAAGTGAGACCACGGCTCCCTCTCCCCTAACAAGAGAGGCTCTCTGCATATCCTGTCGAGGCGGCTCTGATCCCACCCAGCCTGGCTCAACTTGCCCACAATCCAAACAGCCCCTCATGCTCTAAAACCAGTCATTAATAGCAGCCAACCTTCAACAGAGCTTTCCTTCATTTCAGTTTACAGACTCCCTGTTCACTTAGCATACCGGGATGTGTTTGTCTATTCATCTGCAGAACCAGCATAATAGCTCCGATATCCCTCACTGAGGCTTGGGTACGGCTAATCTGCGCAAAAGGTCTCCGGAGTGTATTTTGGAGTTGTTTTAGGAAAATGAAAGTGGATCCTGCTCTCCGTAGATATTGCATGAGAACAGAAGCTTCTCTCCACGGGGCTAATTTTTTTTCTTTGGTTCTCCGTGTCGCTGTAATGAACACGAGACAGGCAGAGCTAAAGTACAGTGAAAAACAGACTGATGTCCAAGTTTATAACCAATCAATCACAAATCTATGGTTCAGATCCCTCTGGGAAAAACAAGATGATGCACACTTTGAAGCATTTTTAGTAGACTACACAAAGTGGGAAAGCTGTATTAACTTATGCAGCCTTCATGGATGAAAAGGAGGGAAACTGCACGTCTACTAGATGCCATCTCATTTACAGGAGAAAATGTGTCAACACACGACTGCAGTGTTTGGGGGTTAAATCAAGAGAACCATTATTTGGCAATGAGAAATGCTTGACAATCTTTGCATACATCTGGTTTTTGAGGAAATGGAATGAAACAGGCTGAGATTGCGTAACAGTACTTGGGGTTTTTTTGTACTGTTAAGTTTCCAGAGTTTTGTTGATGGGTTTCCCAGACTGATGCTGGTTCAATAGGCCAACACAAGTCTCTCAGAAGATGTGTCTCAAACCAGACAAAGACTGGTAAATATATTCCTGAGAGTTTTCAGATAGGGAAACCAAATCAGTAAGAAAATGTAGGGTCCAGACTGCTCATGCCCCGATAGTTTGTGACTTAGTCCAAATCAACCTGCATATTCTCAATCATTACAAATTAAAAAAGATATTTTCTTTTATCAGACCTGATGCTCTGCTGACATGTGGTTAAGTATCAGTTTAATGTCTGCTTGACTAAAATAAAACAAGAGGGGCTCTGGCTGTGACTGCTGTAGTCTGGTGGGTGGAGGGAACTGACAGATGAAACTAAAGGAAGGGAAATGTTGAATTTTTCTGGCTCCATATAAATCCAACAGAAGTGTGAGGCATCTCTAATGTACTGTTTACTCAAGCAACGCTGGAACAAGTGAAGACTCCCACAAAAGGTCTCATTGATGAACTCTGGAACTGAAAAGTGACATTGAGGGAAAATTCCTGAATAAAAAAAAAAAAAAACACAAACCTTTTAACGGTTTTTGGCCAAATGTGCATGCTGAAGGTAAATAAACTAGTTAAAAAGATGCTGATTGGCCGGTGTTTTACTTTCAATCAAGTCTAAATGCAGTCTGCTGCTCAATTGAAGACCGGTTTTGCATATGAAAACCTCAAGCTTTTAAGAGCCACAGAAAATACGCCGGGGCAATCTTACACAAAGTTTAGCAGTGAAAAACACTTTCTGTGCATTATTCTTCAGAGTAGGCTGATTACTCTTTCAGTTGTGATAATGCCTGGGGTTAGAGAGCTCTGGGAAAAGCAGCTGGCAGACACACCATTGTCATTCAAATGAACAGAATTCTATCCATCTGTGGAAATGGTCCAAGCCTTGCAGGTCTAATTAATATAATTTTTTAGCTGAGATATTTAAAAGCACAATAGACAGACACAGAGGATGGAAAAAGTCAGCAGCTAATGGATTTTATCCTGTGCGATTCGTGCTCTATCTCTTAGCATAAATGGCTATAATTAGTGAGTGAGCGACCGCAGAACCAATCTTTGTATCACAATGGTGGCAATACTCCAGCTTCCACGAACACAAAGGCCCTGATTTTGTATGCTTGACAAATTCTCTCTGCAGATTAGGCAACATGTGCTCTTTAATACTCAAAGATAGCAAAGAATGGAAAACCTTTGACCATAAAGCACAACCTGCAACAGTGTGTGATTTCTCTTAGCTGCACTCAAACACACAATGCTGGTCTGGAGAAGGTGAGATGTGGAAATTGCCTTGTAACCACAGAATGGCAACACACATTTCTGGCATCTCTGCAACTCATTGAAGAAAGAAAATCCTCCACTCATAACAGATTTTTCTTTCCTTTCAGGACTGGGTACAAGGAGCGCAGTTTTTCCTCAAACCAGAGCGACTCCGACAGGCAGAGGAGGCTATGTTGACAGCCTGAGTTTACTCATGGAAAAAGTGCACAATGTGAGTTCTGTTCACCAACCGACTTTGGAAACAAGTCAGGGGAGAACAAAGCCGTCTCAGTCCAGCTGCCCTCTGTGGTTTCTGCTCTGTCCTCAGGTTTTGTAAAGTTGTTCCATGAGGGGACACATCAGGGCCGTCTCTCATGTTAAGCTGTGGGGGGCTGGCCCCATGCCCACCAGCTGTCACAACTTAGAAAGTAAGCATTGTTTACATCTATCTGATTATATGTATAAGTAGTGAAGTGCAGGTCTGAGAAGGTCAAGGTCTAAAGGCAATAGCAAGGTCCCCAGGTAGAAACACGTTACATCATGGACAAAGGCTCAAGGTAGCAGAACGTAGGCATGCAGATGTTGGCAGCCCTGGAACTACCGGTACTTTATGACTTGTTATCTTGCTCTTTAGCTAATATTTGCTGATTTAAAAACGTGATCTCAGACTCTTAAGTCCCACTACAGCAGAAGTGCGATTGAGTGGGGTCATGAGAGCGTCTGCAACTTGTATGTCAACATTTGCACATTGATGCATTCATGTAGGTTTATGTGTGCACAGCAAGTATACACAGCATATGTGCAGATCCAGTGCAACTCTTTGCTGTCAGATGGAACAACAACAGTGAAAAAAAATGTATACTTATACTAATTTATACTAGTCTGTTACCTAGACAGACAAGCACATTCAGCTGAATCAGGGATAAAACTAAACATTCTTTGCTCCAGTGGGCTGCCCATAAAACACTTTAAAACAAAACTGAACAATTATCATGTGTAGTATCCATTAGACTTAGCCCTAATATCCTGAAATGGTAGAAAACAATTTAATGGGAGACCTGGGGTGTACACAGCTGCTAAAAAAACTGTGAAACAGGCAGTTGCTTTACTTTCCACTTTGGCGCTAAGGAAAAGAATGATGATAGAACAAATGGGCCAGAGAACATCGGGAGCTGGCTCGGCCTCCAGTTGGAGTGTCTTTGATTTGTTAATAGTTATGGCTGATTCAGTACGGAGAATTTAAGCCCAGAAAGAGGGAATGGGTTATAGCTGGACAGGCAGAAGGGGGCTAAGACTTTATGTGTGTATTTTGGCTTTTCCTGCTGGCCTAAAGTTGCCTGACTTGGTTAGTGGCTGACCAAAAGTTGTAAGTGGATTGACAGAAATCCCAACATGCCTTTTAGGGATGTTTTTTTATCTCAACAGTCACACAGGAGCTTTGTTTCCTCTTTTAAATCACTCTCCACACACATAAATACGCACACTCTGGGAACCGACGGGCCACAGTTTCCTCAGACAGCGTACAAACACTCAGCACTGAGACGTCTCGTGCCCCCGCCAGCCGGTGGCGGTCTGGCTCGGCCAGTAATAGTCCTGCCACAAAGAGGCTGCAGCCAAGCAGAACTAACGGTCCTTTCACAAGGATTGAGAGAGGCAGGACGGAGGTGGCATATGTAGGCAAGCAGATTTGTGAGAGTGAGGTCAGCTGGTGCTTTGGCATCACAGTGGGCACCGCATCTCTGTCTGATGAGCCACTTGTGAATTACCAAATGCATGTGAGGCCCAATTTTTCTATCTAAACCCAATATTTTGTCTCCAGGGTGAGTAGTAGTTGGTTAAGTTCATCGGAATAACTCAAGTTTGCATCAGTCACACGAATTACTGTAATGTATAAACTGCTGTTGCATGCTTCCATCAGTAAGCAACAACAGCAAATTCCTTTAAAATAGCGGAGCCTTATCATGAATGAACTATGTAAACCATCCCAGAGTGTAAAATTTCTAAATACCATCCTACCATGACCCCGGGGCCTGTACACAAATACCTCAACAAAAATGGTTGGCTTCTCTTGTGATTTCTTATCTTCCTGCATCTTCCCTTCCTCTGCTACACTTATCACATCCTCTGTCCTCCCTGACATGTGGACAAAACGTCTGCTGTACCATGTTGCCTCAAGCTGTACGAAAACAAATTATATCATCATCCATCCATTACTACTTATTCCAATGAAGGGTCCGGAGTAGCTGGAGTCTATCCCAGCAACCACTGGGCGAGAGACGGAGTACACCTTGGACAAGTCCATCACAGAGTCAAAGTATACAAATGTTTTTAGTATGACCAAAAATCACAATGTGGACGGCAATGAAGTTGAGCTTTAATAGATCATGAAGTCAAGGTGAAAGCAAAACAAGAAAGGATTTTTTTATGTTGGTTTGAAACCTAAAAGTCTTCTAAAGGATTTTTACTGGAATTATTACAGCCTGGTGGCACGATTGGATGAATACAATGAACACAAACTACCAACCTGACTTGATCTCAGAACTGAAACAAGTTCTCAGTTGGTCAAAATACAACATATGAAGCCACGTCACAAGACATTAGGACTTTAAATGATGGGTCTTTGGAGCAGTTGTGTTGTAATGCACATGGTATTCCATTCCTTTAACTTAATTGTGACAGTTAAATACAGAGCTTGATGTTTCAGAATAACAGTTCCTAAACAATGGATAACGTAATCTTTTATATGCACTTTGTAGTAAAGACAAGTATTATCAATGGAGTTCTCATGCCATGACAGCAAGTTTACAGGAAGCACTCACTTAAGCAGGACATGGCATCTTAATAAGCGTCTAAAGACATCATAGTTTTGATTGACACAGTTACCATGGCAACCAACAGGACCACAGAGTCTCAGTCTGGTTGCAGAGGAAGCTCCTGCTGATGACAGACAAAAGGAAAATCTGTGCCCAGACGTCAAGACAAACAAGATAATTATCTCACACAGACACATGCATAAACACACGCAGACACACAAGCTCATTTCACATATGCAACGATATACGGTATCAGCACATGGACGCATGTTCGTGTGCGTCGCTCCACGTGCATGTGCATCCTCTTAGACAAAACAGATCCACTCATCCTGCTCTTCTGCTTAATGATGGGCTACGAGAGGGGTGGGTGTGTACTGCGGTGAAAACTCATAAGCTGCTGAAAAATGTTGTTTACAGTTTTCACTGGTTTGAGTTTAAACTGTCATCCAGTGGACTCAGGAGAGGAGTTACACAACAGACGGTCCATCTTTCACTGTAACACTAAATGATACATCTAGACAATATAATGTTTGATGAGCACACTTCCTGTGGGATTTGCTGAGTAAATGGCTCAAGATAAACATCCATACAGCTGTATAGTGGATGTTCTGTAATAACCTCTCTGTTAGCTGTAGACTAAATAAACTTTAATGTGTTTTGATGGCTGATAGCCAACCAGAGCATTAGCTAGAGCTTTTTTTTTTATCTGTGACTCTTCAAAAGGAGGAACAAACATGGGAAAAACTATGCAGACCGGCAGTCATAGTCACATGCTTTAGACTTTATCTGTTCAATAAAGCACCAAACTAGTTTATAATCAAGTTTAGATATTCAGATTAAGATCTGAACATAATATGGTTGGAAGTTCTAGGACTACAATTAGTAGTAGTCTAATTCTTTTTTGTGAATGTCACTAAAAGGAAGCAGCCGCTTCATACAGACTGCCAATCTACCAGACACCTCACGATCCCAATGAGGAAACTAACCTCACGCTGCCAGTAATGTTTTTCACATAGACGTGTCAATCAAAGGCAGAAATGAGCAGACTTATTCACACCTTAATGGCTATTTACAAAAGGTCTTGGAGGCTCCCATTTATAAAAAGGTAGACATTATCTACTTTCCCTCATTCCTATTTGACCCTTTCAGCATCTTTAATCAGCCCCCCCTCCCTTCCTTCTCCCCTACATGATAAGTTGCACAATAAAAATATAATATTTGGGTTTTTCATGGTGCTCCTGTTAAAAAATGTAAAGTCACAAGGTTTTCTTTAGTCAGCAACGATACATTTACCTTTACACATAATTGGCTGTGACACAAGGAATGCTGTGGCGGTTTCACTGAGGGGATTTGACCAGGTATTACTTCCTGTATGTGAATACTTATATTAATAATAAAAAATACATTCTGAGATGCTAATTTAACCAGGCTGTCACAGTTTATTTAAAAGCCACCAAATAACTGAGCTGAGTGGAGCTACTGGTTGCTTACTGTACAGCTGTCACTCTAAAGCTACTTGAGGGTTACCTGCTGCTTCCTGGCACTGGCTGCGGTTGATGTAGGCGAAGTGGTGGTGGCAACTCTGAGACTCGCACACACAGCCCTCAGCGGTCAGGTTACACCCGGAGAACATGCACGCTGGGTTGGATGGTCCCACATACTTCTCTCTGTGTCTTTCCCTGTGCTCGTGCCTCCGACCATCTGAAATCCAGAAGCAGTTGCACATACCACAGTCACCAATGAGTCACAATGGCAGCACTTGCAGATGAGTGTAAAAACCACTACATAAAGCTGTGGCCTGTGTGTCATCATTAAAATATCCAAGTAGCATCAGTTACCTCAGAGCCACATTTGTTATGAATTAGCTCTTTTCCATGAACAGCGTTGTAGCTTCATAGTCTGATTAAGCTCTTGCGTGCATCTGTGATTTTTAACAGCTGGAAAAGTAAAGCCCCACCTGATTTACTGGCCTTCATACACGTTTCTTGGTCTGGGTAGGTGAAGGATCCCAAGCAGGTGTGATAGGCATCACACACACACTGACCACCTGCTCTGTCACAGCCCGTCATCAGGGGACAGTGCTCATCTTTAAGACCTGCATCTGGATGATCAGGAAGTACTGTGGGGCACAGCAAAAAGAACAAAGTTTATCAGGATTCGACTCATTTCTTAATAAAACATTGAAATAAAACATCTGAAATGGGAATTTTTAAAAAAAAGCGTTTGTCAGTTAGGAGTAAAGCTAAACGTGACCAAAGTAAAGAAAAAATGTGTTGGAAATCAACATATATTCATCCAAACTGTTAAATTAGGCATCTTACATCCTTTGTTGCAACAGAGTACATTAGCATAAACAACACTGAAGTGACCAGTTTATTGCTGGGCTGAAATCCCTCCTCCTTTCTCCTTGTGCCACACTACTACAACTACTGAAGCCATTTGCTTGCTTTTGTTCCACAGCGTGGGGCCCTCCCAGGGTCTCCATCTCTGAAGGCTGCAGGAACGCCTCCTCTGAACTACGGCCATTTGCACCATCCCCACATACTGTTGCTTCACCCAGTGGAGCCTTACCTCCAAGATGGCATCACAAGGCTTATCTCCAAATGGATGAAATTTTAATGTTACGAAGGAATGTCACATTGGAGCCGAGCTGAATATACACCAAGATCCTGGGATTAAAGGGCCCCAACATACACATTACCCTTAGTGTTCCCTTCACGTTCATCCATGAATAAACACACATATATACCCCCAAATTACCCTCCTTCATTGCTATCCAAGAGTAATAAGAGTGGCAGCAGAGTAAACAGGATGAGACAAACTGTAACACAGACTATCCCCTTCCCAGGCATTTAGCTCCCAGGCATCAAATCAACAGCGTGGAAGCGTGACTGCAGCTTGTCAAAATACTCTGGCTTTCTTCTCCAAATAGCAACACACCGGAACAATGCACCAGAGGAGGAGGTGTCAAAAGGTTTAACCACCCAACACAAACATGAGCTCTTCAGGGTGTGCCTACCCAGCTACTGTAGAGATCATACATGAAAAATGAGAGTCCTCCTCAGCTAGCGTGGGTAAAAAAAGATTATGCGATTCAAAGCAAAAGAACTGAAAACAGCATGGCTTTGCTATTAAATGTCACGGCTGATAATAAAACACATATGTAGATCCGTATTAATCCCAAACAGATGAGAATATGACATCTCCTGCTGCGATAAGAAAAAAAGAACTGCTGAAGTGAATCTGCAGGACTGCAACAGAAAACATTCTTGTAAATGGTTAAAGCAGATTTTTGCTGAAGAGTTCTGAGCTTACATGCAGTAGAGCAAAACACTGGCCAGTGGAAGTGCTGAAGGTAGTGTTACCTTTAACCTGAGCCAGCCAGCGCTTTTAATAGCTCTCCCAGGCAGCCAGTGAACTGGCCGAGCACAAGAAGCCTTTAAAAAAAACCAAAACTTTCTCTCTTATTTCCTTTCACCCTGAAATGATCCTCATTTCTTCATTTTTTCCATCCTGAGGCTTTCCTGTGCCTGAAAGGGTATTTCAGATTGAGACAGCGGTAGTGTTTGTCTGAAAGGTGCTAACTGGCATGTAGAGAAGAAAAAAATAATCAATGAAAGGCCGGGAAGTGAAAAGATTGCAACTAATTTTAGCTTGACCCTCACCTACTTGAGCTCCCTTTATTATAACCAGCCTCAGTCTAGAACCATTATGACTGAACCTAGTCTTTATCAGTTATCCAGTCTGGCATGAGTCTAGCCAAAGTCTATAAGGCTTCATCACAGGGGGATTCCTCTCTCAACCATTGAGACTGCTTGTCTTGGCATCCAGAGCCTGGATGGGAAAGCTGACCTCTAGAGGCCCTAAGGCTGATAGCGAGCTTAAAAGGAAGTCTTTGAAACGTTAGATAATACCAGAGGAAGGGAGATGTAGAAGCCATGTGAAGGAGTGCAGTGGACATAGCGTCCCTATAAGACAGGCATTCTGTTACATGGTATGTTAAGTATCTCTGGACTTTAAGGTACTTGGCTTTAAAGCACGGGCACAAGTACACAGAGCTTTAATACTACTGACTTAGGTGAAACTTGTTCCCAGCTGAAGCTTAAATGATCAGGTGAACAGGCTAAATGATGTCTCAAAAGTGCAGGTGCATGCTGAAAAAGCTGCAGCATTAAACTCATTTTTCTACATGTTCTTGTCAGTTTAAGTGTCAGGATCATTTTGGTTGTACCTTCAGGAATAGTGAGATTTACTGGCAACAAATTTATGGACATTTTCCCCTGAAAGGGAGAGATTAGAAATCATTTCCACCCATGTTCTAGTAGGATAGCTAGTTCTCTCATGACAACAAAAAAACAAACCATAATGCTAAGGTATCCTGCTCGTATAGTATGCAAAGTGTCACCTGCACTATAAAACTGCCTCCACACCCCCATTTTGACCACCCACTAAATCAAACTGTGAGCAGCAAAACAGGGGATCAGAAAAGCGGAAGCATTTACCCCTTACTCTTGATTGCAGACCTAATCACTTTAAGACCCTTGCAGCTTGAGGAGGGAAATCTGGGATCAGCCTCCAGCCGCCTGCCAACTGTGGGTCCAAAAAACACACTGGGAGGTGTTGATTTACCCCCACCTAGACCCTTTGGGATATCAAGGGTGTGTGTATGTGTGCCTGATTTAGGGGGTCAGCAGCAGGACCAGAGGCATGACTCAGTCAGAGGAGCCATTAGGTCTCCCACTCATTCCAAAGCTGTTAAGTTGCAGAAGAGATGTCCTCCAGACGCCTGTGCATGAGGCATAATCAGCACCCCGTGTCTCCTGGGGACACCTGGGGGATGGAGATCCATGAAAACCTTATTGGACCACCCTAAAAAACAGATCAGGAGATCCAGACCCCCATTAAGAGCTGCTTTCTTTCCCATACAGTCCTGTCAGTCCTCTTCAATCATTCAGAAAGAAACTGTGCAGATGGCTGGAGGGGTCCAACGGTTCTTCAGGGGAAAGCCATTGCTACGACGTAACTTCATTCACAGCGAGGAAAACCCTGGACTTCTCTGAAGCTGAGAAAGTTGCTCAAATTGTGCATAAAATGACCACATTTACCAGATGAAAGCTTAGCTCTACATGGTAGGAATAGAACAGTGTGGCTTTGTGGATTTACAGATGAAAAACTGGCATTACATTGACAGACTGCAAGAGGCACTAACCATGAACAATGCAGGTAAAAAAGGTGTCAACTTGTTTATCACAGTACTCCATGATTAAATGAGAAGTCATCCAGCTTCTTGCAGACTTTCCCTGTTGCATCAGTTTCTTTTCTCAGCTTTAAGTGTTTGATAAGAAAACAGAACCAGCTACCAAAAGAGCTGGAACCCAGAGCCAAATGACTTCAGCCAGATGAATTGTCATGCCTCTGAGCTCAGAGTCAATGAGGCTTTGAGGAGAAGTAAGCTGGTGAACATGAGTCCTCTCCTGGCAGTCAACAGATCCTCAGACCTGATCTATGCAGCCAGACAAGTCCCTGAAATAAAGACTGAGCCCACGTTTGAACCGTGATACCTTTAACAACTAAATAAAGGAGGATGGACGCTTCCCAAAATCATCTACGCAGTTTTTTCTATAACCTATAAATTGAGCTTTTTTTTTTTACTTAAGCTCAAATGACAGATTTACACTCACCTTTACAAACTCCAGTTTCAGGGATGGTCGCAGCTCCGGTTTTGTTCACAGATGCGCAGGTCAGTCCCAAGGCGCAGTAGCCGTGCGCCCAGTCCTGGCCGCCGCAGGGTTCCCACTCCAGCCGGGTGCACCGATCACAGCATCCGCACGGATCCCGAGCCAAAGTCCGGCCACCTTCACAGCCGTGCGGGGGTTTGCCGGGGCAAGTCCGGAGGTTACAAGGCGCGCACTCATGTGCCGCGAGCGCCCGCACCACAAACAGGACACTCCATAACACAACGGACAATTTACAGATCATGTTTCCAAGCCTGCTTCACTGAGTTTTCCAGAAGAAAAAAGAAACCCCGACCTACTTCTGTCAGATGAGCAACCATATGAACTCACCGCGATTTCTTTTACGTCACTTAGACGCAGCCTACACAGAGTTGTCAAAGTCGTCTGAAAAAAAAGTTTCTCAGCTTCTCTCCTCGCTGTTTCCTCCTCCGAGGCTCACTTCAAAATGCAAAACGCACCACGAGACCGGACGGGAAGGTGCGGGTGCGTTTTAGGTGCCAGCAATATCCAAAGACCAAGCTTCAGCGCGAGCAGGTAGGCGCGCGTCCTCATCTGAAACAATCCAATCCTGACGTCCGCTGGGGCTCGCTGCTGCTGACAGCCACACAGAAACCCAGTTGGAGTCTTAAATTGACATCCAGGCATTTAGAAATTAGCGGTGCACCCCTCCCCCTGACTGACACAGCCTCCAACCAGTCAGAGGGAAAGAAAGGAGGGAGGATGTGAACTGATTTATGGTGTCCGAGAACTTCCCTCAGTGATGTAACTTTAATGTAAGTCCCCTTTTTCAGACTCTGTGTAGATTTATTCTTTTATTCCTGCTGAAATCACACTGAATGTTTTGGAGGGATGACCATAAAGTTGGTGATCATTTTATTTTAGTGTACATTTACAGGAAAAGTCCCTCCTCTGTTGCTTTTTATTTTAATCTCTCATCTCCCAAACCATGTAATCTGGCTGTATCAAGACCGTATCATTCCACAGGTAGCCTATACAAAATGTGTGGAGGAGTGTGAATGTGTGCTTACTTGTGTTTGTAGGTGTCTAAATGTGTATACATGTGGCTGCAGGAAGGTGAAAGGTTGTGTGATATTTGTTTAAGTAGTGTTTATATGCTTGTGTTGACAAATAGATGGTCTGTGTGGAAACAGCTGATACACACCCAGAATAAAATAGATGTTTTCCAACGTGCAACAAATCCAATGATATTTTCTGTCCGTGCAGACTTTCCCTCTTAAAACCCCAATCAGATGGGATGATGGGGGGGGGGGCAAGAGAAGAAAAGAAAAAAAAAAAAGGGAGGAGAGAAGGGGGGGGGGGGGGG